>CM028688.1:37042010-37645047 GCA_016771965.1 Brassica carinata
TTCAATTATGCTATAGTTTCTTTTGATCTCTTAGCTATCATTTACTTAGCTAGCATATTCTTTCACAGGACAACGTTGATAAAAAACTCTCTCTCTCTCTCTCCTCTCTTTAGAAAGAGAAAATTCTCTCTTGTTCTCTTATCTCTATCTTTCACAGGAGATGAATTTTCAAGAGGAAAAGAGATCGTTTTTATTGTAAAATAATGTTCGATCTAAGATCGATTTTGTTTTTGCATTAGGCGATTTTCAGTTTCGCGTAGGCGATATTTTGTAGTGTTTGTCAATCTCTTGTAGCTGGTCTTCCAGTTTTCATCTTTTATCTTCAAAGGAGATTGAAATCATCAGCTTTCCACTAGATCGTCATTCTAATCACGTTGTTTATCTTGTTCAGTCCTTTTTTTTTAAACCGTGTTCACTTTAATCTATCTCTAGGAGAATCAGTCTTCCATGTATATTTGCCTGCTATGGTGTAAAGGAAGCATCTCTGATTGAGATTAGATTGAGCTTGATGGATTCTGTCAGTCAGTTTTGGAGTAAATCAAGAAGATGTCTTCTGATCAGATAGACGCGGTTGAGGTGGAAGGCATCCTTCATTGCTGTCAACGAAATCCCATGAAACGATTCAACGGTGATAGGAGGCGAGTTTGGAAGTCCACGGTGGTAGAAGCTTTTCCGGCGCCCATAGGTGCCTCTTCTGGCATGATGAACACGGGAAAGAACGCGTGTATTCAATAGAAACTGTAAAAATTACCGCGTGGAGAGACACAGAGACATTATCGTTTCAGAATCTTCTCGCTTCATAATCTGGACTTTATTTTATTTGTTTCATGGGCTTTTTTAATGATACCAGTGTCCTGGTCCGTTGGGCAAGGTTTTAATAAAACCAAAAGTTTGACCAAAAAAAAAAAAAAAAAGGCAACGTTGATATCCCCGAAGCTAAGCCAGCGGAAACAAGTTTCCCTGGAGACTAAGCCTAACGTAGGGAACATAAACAGAAACGAAACTCCAAGCCGACCTAACGCATTTATTTACATTAAAAAATCATTGTTTATCATCGACATAAATCCAGAGAAATACAATTTAGTTGAAATTTTACAAGGCCTATTTACAATAAACAGAACAGATGTTCCTTCTCACCAGAAAGGGCACCACCTGCAAACAAAAACAAGAAAATTTATTCACATTTTTGCATCGATCCATTGAATAATTTATTCTCTGTATCAATATAAATGACTTGACATATCTCACAAAACAAAACTTATGCCAATGAAAATAGATAAGCACAAGAGTGGAGAAGAACATACCCAACATAGTTTTGACAGAGATTTTCATGGGAAGTGGCTTGATCGATTAGTTTTTGAACCTGAACTTTCACAGACAAACCATGCTCGACTTCATGAGAATCTCCTCCGAGCAAGTTGTTGTGATCAGCAATGGGATTGCTTGGAATTGCAGACGTAGAGAAATCACGGCCCGTAAGCTTATGACTCATGCGAGCCATTACAACTACTGCACGCTCGTTCAATACCTCATTAGCATCTCCAAGCATATTCACAGCCTGAAACACAATCAAATCATCAACAACAGAAATATTATTGAGGAAAACATGACAGAAAGAAATTTTTTTTTTTTTAAAAAGAAACCTGAAGAATTTCCTTCTCTCGAGTACTCCTTTGAGGCTGAGGAAGGTCTACGTCAGCGGGATCTTCATCTACTTCCTCAGGTTCAACATTAGCAGGACCATTGGGATTGTTGTTACCCAGCAGGGCTAGTTGAGGGACTTCATTGAAATTGAAAAGACGCCAATTGATTAAAGGATCATGCACAAACGCCTCCATCATTGCCATTACACTGTCTTTGTTGGTTCTGAGAACTTGCATAACATTTTCGCATGTCGACCGGAAATTTCCTTCGATGCCACTTACTTCCATTGCTTTGACAAGCATTCTTGTCAGACGGAACGGAACCTAAGATAATGTTGTTTAGCCCAATAAAGATCTCTCCTCATATCGTTGTCGCAAACAAGTATTATGAGGAAAACATTATAGATAATACCTTTTCAGGAAACTTCTCTCTATTCATAGACGCCTCAAAACAATCTCCGAAATCAATATGCAAGATTTTCCCACTGCAAAATTGAAAACCATTGATAAAGAAACAGAACCAAGAGTTGGATCTTTAAGTAATGGAAACCCTTTTTATTTATTTATATATTTATGTACCTGTATCTATCTAGCATGAGGTTACTTGGGTGTCGATCACCTAATCCAAGAATATAACCAACCTGACACAAAAGTAAAGTTCATTTAAATCGCAAGTTGAACATGAGTGAAATTATGCTAAACAAGCGGTGAACAAAATTATGAAGGCGACCACATACCATGCTCATAACTGCTAGACTTCTAGTATAGTTGGTTCTTCTCTCCAGCCATACCTCTGACGACTTTTTAACCAGAGAACCTACCAAGAAGGAGAAACAAAGCAATTTAGTATATTCCAGATTAGTTACTTTAGCCAAGAGAAAACTACTTGAGGTTAAGAGATTGAGTACCCTGGACAGATCATTTCCCTCTGTGTTTTCTAAAGCGTACTCAAATACTTCAATCTTTGCTATGAGCGGTAGATTGTCGTAGTTTGGAGCAAAACTCAACATATGTTTGTGTTCTTGATTAAGAATGATCTGGAAATAAATAAAGGCATGCGTAAGAATCAACAGAAACTGCCGATAACTTCAAGAGTGAAAAGATTGATGAATAAAAGACAAACCTTTCGTGCATCTCTGTATTCTAATAAGATGGTGAAGGGTATCGCAGTTCGAACCCATCCAATGAGTCCACTATTGGGAGATAGTGGTATTACAGAATACCGTTGGATGGACAGATCTTTTTCTGCTGTTTTCCTGGAATTCTCGAGCAAAGTGTTCACCAAACCAAAAAGCTGGAACACAATAGAGGAAATAGATAAGTGTTATCTTGTTGTTAACACAATACTGCACAACTGATATATATATATATATATATATATATATATATATATATATACATATGTTTAAAGTCACCTGCATAACACGCTCATCTTGCCTTAGATCTTCATGTCCCTTCAACAAAAAGGCATAGTCCTCACCATCATTTCCATGAATAGTCAATTTCCGTGGTCTTTGTTTAGAAGTTATGACAAGAAGTTGACGAGAAAACGATGCTATCGTCACAACCGGGGCATCTATATAAATAAAACCGAAGCGAGCATGGATGTGTAAGCACGGGATCCTGGGTTAAAAACGTAAATCAGACAAACTTTAGTTCAAAATGTTACCCGCACGGTATGTTCCAGGAACAGCTAGCTCCAAGTCACGGCACAGCAGTAGTTCAGGAGACACAGACTATCCAATATGCGATGTGACAGTTAGATTATAAAGTATAAAAAGAGAAGAGAGAACCAAAGAAAAAGAGAATCTAATTACTTCCAAATCCAATGTCGTGAGACTGGCAAGCTGTTTGTCAATCCGTTTAAAAACGTGATAGTAAAGATCCCAAGCCTAATGAAGATGAACAATTGAAAAAGAAAAACATGTCACTTCATGTCCCTTTCCAGAGATAACCAAAAAGAACACATCTGAAATTTTGTTTTAAATTTTCCGTCACCTGTGTAAGTTCAGCATCTTTTCCAGTTCTCTTGTAATTAATACAACATTCATATGCCTCTAGTAGTTCGTGACGGTATGCCTGCATCAACAGCACACCAAACATATAGATAAATACCTCACACCGTAAAACCACAGAAAAAAATGACCACAGGTTACATGGCCAAGACAAAACTAGATGCTGCAATGCTGTGTACGTGTATGTACCGTGGAGACACAGCCACCCAAGTGGAGAAAAATTAAATCAAGGATACCGTGGAGACACAGCTAATGGCATGTACGTGTAAGAAATACACTATGTTATACCCAATTTGGAAAAACCAGGACTGAAAATGGCCTTACCTCTATAAATGCTCTCTCTTGTATGGTCACATTGTCCTTTCTTGCACCTTCTTCGAGCATCTCATGTAATGGCTCAAGCACTTTAAGCATTCCTTCAATGTTATGTTCTCCAAAATACAAGCGACTAGCTTCCTCTAGTGCTTCATGCCACATCTCATGCCAAAGTATAGCAACCCTGATAAGTTCGTGTGATACAAGTTGTGCCTGTTTTTTTGTTGTTGTGGGAGTAAAGGAAAGGGTTTCCCAATTAGTTCAGTTAAAAGAAAATACTTTCAAATATATACACAAAGCTAAGCACAAGAAGACGACTACTAGCCTGATCCACAAGGGCGCCACTGTGCTGGCGAACTTGATCAACCACCTCTTGAGCTGCAGCCCTCCGCAGATTGCTTATTGATTTACATGCAACGAGAAGGGGATACATAAGAGCCTGAAAACATTAGAAAAATAGTAAAAAATAAATGAGTTCTGATTAGTATGACACTTCATTAATAATAAAGAGAGATCAAATGTCTACAATATAAAAATTCAAATCGAAGCAGGTAAATTTCCGATAAAAAGGGCAGAGCAAAACTTATCCATATTCATCATAAATTCGTAATACAGATGAAGATTTTGAAGTTTAGATTAATGGAAAACTACAAACCTGTGGGTGGTTCTCTCCTATGCGGATGAGAAGAGACTGTATCAGTTCCCTGACAGCACGATTATTTGAATGTATCCTCGCAATTATTTGAGGCAACACAACAAGCCATGTGTCAATGCTGACATGACTGAATCCTCTCTTCAATGCTGTTTGGACATCAGCCGTAGCTCCATGGTTGAACCATAACGTGAGAAGACGCAGTATATCCTAAGGAAATGAGACAGAAGGGAAAACTAATTCAACATAAGCAACTTAGAACTTAAGGCAACAGTATATCCCGCATTTACATTCTTAAAAGCGACCAAGTCTCTAGTCAATAATTCACTGTTGGCTCACGACGTTTTACCCTTAAAATGTTTGTTAAAGTAGACTCAACACCAGAGTAAACGTCAGTCTGACTCTGAAGCAAACAAAGCTTCGATCAAACTCCCTAAAAGCAATCTCACCTTTTTGCTACTTATTAGCATATTAGAGATCTCAAAAGGTAGGCTCAGACACAAACCATTAACTTTCTTTTTTTATATGCAAAACGAAAAACAGAAAGTAAGTAAAGACTAGTGGAACTTAATATCAGAGACTGTTGCAAAAAACTCCTAACTTCAACAAATATCAGAGATGTAGCAAGGTAGGAACTTAATCTATGTGGCATAACAAGGCGAAGAAATGAAAAACACGGGTTTGGTATGTGAAACATGAAATCCATAAAAGCATGCACACTTAACCTGTAAACTATCATCAACTCCTTTGGCATTCGCTGCACATGCTATAGAATGGAAGTATCCAGTGACTGCAGCAGCAACAAACTGAGAAGCAATTTGACCTTTTGATATGTAATGAGACATCACTGCCGTATTGAATAACGCCCATGTGTGCCATGCCTTAGCCCATTTAGGAGCATAGATGGTAGATTTGCTAAATGCATCAAGAATTTCTGGAAAAGAGCATCAGATTGTCACCAGAATGTTAAGGTCAGACATAGTTTGACTACACGTACACAGTTAAAAAGTAACTAATATTCACCTTGAATAGACCCATCATTCAATCCGGAAGAGAGCGCCCACTGCCATGTTCCCAATTTGAGATTTACACGTGCAAGAAGGGGAACATTTGCTCCCTTGCTAGATACCATACTAGCCAGCATGTCAGACTGAGAATGTGGCACACTTGAGAGTTCCCTCGTCAGAATCTAAAAACATTAAATTCAGGTTGAGGGAAGAATCATGGCCATTTAAATAAGAAATTGGCAAAATGTGAGAAAGGGAATCAATCCAGACAATGCAAGTAGCTAACAATACGAATATGACATACTTGCAGTTTGGCAAACGCCTCTTTGCGCTTACGTTCCTCTCCAAGTGACCATTGGTATTTTAAATATCCAAGCATCACTTGTGGAGGTCCGTGATATTGCGTCTCTTCTGGTGATACTTCTGGATCAAACTACAAAATTAGGACGTCATAAGTTAGACAAAACAGAATAAAGCTGCACTCACATAAAATTCTATCAAAAGGCAAAAGGTCAATACCGGCAAGAGCTTGAGTAGAGTAGACTTTGCCTGACTGATCCTCCCACTTTTTCGACAAAGCGAGGCAAACTTGAGCCAAGTTTCAACATCTTCTGTAGGAGGTAGGACAAGTGCCCGAACAGCCAAAAGCGATTGCCACACCTAAGAAGAGCATACAAAGTATTAAAAATCAGACTGTCAATACGAAATAACTGAGATCACTTCACAAAAATGTCAATGAAATTCCTTGTTTGCTTATTATGGAGGTGTACCTATGATGATACAGGCTTCGACTAACGAAGCTACTTTCTTTATAAATCAAAAGATGAAAAAGAAGTAAAGCAAACCTTGATATATTAAGAAAAACATCAACCTGTTCGTTTACTAAAGTCACCATACAGCAATATTTCATGCTTAGAATACCATGACTTGTCATTCATTTCAGTAGCTCAACTAACATGTAAACACACAAGAAATAATAATGTACCTCTACATTACGCTTGGATCCCTGAATCCGCTGAGTCCACATATTACGAATTAGGGCTCTTCGTTCTTCAGCAATATTATTTCCAACAGGCAGCGTATAATACTCGATTACCTATTATTGATAGAATAGGAAGAAAAAATACAAAGAAATTAGAAAGACTCATCATGTATTGGTTAATGCTTTCTCCTGTTTTCCCTCCAACTCAGGTGGTTAGCAAGGGTCGCAAGGAGAATTGATCTTGAATGAATTGAGATCTGACCTCCTCTAGTTCTGACAGCTGCTGGACTCGAACCATATTGCTGTAAGCACGTTCGTAGCTCTCCAAAACCTGCAGAAGCGAAATTTTAGACAAAATGGACAAAGACAGGTACAACTTTTCAGTCCACGTGAGAAATACTAAAGAGCAACTAAGAAGGCAACAATTATGATTACGCAATACTTTTACCTTTTTTTTGTTTGTCAGCACGCTATACTTTTACTGACAGGAACCAAACGATAGCATGCACAAAATGTTGTCTAAAAGAGCTCAACAGTGCAACTAAGATTTCTAGAATGTATCTTCCTACTTCCAGTACTCAAATAGATTAAAGGACATAATGTAAAAGGCTGAGACTGTAGTTACAAATATCCTTGCTGATTTACTTCTGATCCCTTGATCACATCAAGTGACTTTTAAGAAATTCTAAACAAAATTTAATAAGCAAATGCAACCAGATATGAAAACCTACCAGCGCTGCAAGTTCTGTTGCAAGACATTTTCTAGCTCTTTCAACATATTCCCGCGCCTCATCATACTAAAGACAAATAACCCGATGAACATATCACATAAATAACTGCGTCTCCAAATAATGTTTAAGAAAGCCTGCTATGAGTTACAGCAAAAAGCAGAGATTCATGTGTACCTTCGCCCTCCGAACTAACAAAACAGCCCTGAAGAATGTGCCATTACTGCTTCCATCGCCACTAGAAGCAGGGCTTGCTAAACCCCTAAGCTTTGTTTCATCGCCATCATCTAACCGAGACACATATTCCGCCATTTGATCCCACTCTCCCATATTCCACGCAGCATTGGCAGCCTAGCACAGTTGCAAAAAGACATCCATGTGATTAATGTAGCCGAAATTAGCATAAGCATTAATTACCAACCATTGGTGCCATTTCCAGACGTGCAGATGGCTCGGCTGGACTCCAGTACTCTTTGCAGAGATTATTTAGCTCTTCCCATCGTGCAAGTGCGGCGAGACATCTCATTTTTCCTACAGTGTGGTCAAATAAGCTACAGAGTTCAGGACATTTCATTTAGGGAAAGAAGTATCAAAAAGAAAATAGTATACTTAAAAATGAGACTTGGTTACCTAATGTGGCTTCTAATACAAGATGGGGATTAGATGTTTGAGATGCTTTTAAAGTGTACGCCTTGAGTGCATCGTCCCATCGCTGCAGCTTCTCATACCTAGAAACAAACACTGTTACTTCACCTAATTGGGTTAAAAGAAACTAGTAACCACACAAACTTCTCTGCGCGCGCCTACCAAACAGAACTGGAAATAAGGTGCATTAAGATTGAGAAAAGTCATGTTACCATGATTCTTTTAATTGCACATCAAGATGTTGTTGAGCATAGGTCAGTATGCCGACAGCAGCCTATGACAAAAAAAATCCTAAACAATCAAATAGTGACGTATAGCAAAGATGGGGAAGTCGTAGAAGTAAGACTCTAGTATAATGTACCTCATGCTGGTGTAACTGATTATTTATGTGTATAAGAGCCTCAACAACAGCAACTGGGTTGGCATCCATCCTCCTCGACCGTGGACCCTCAAATTCCATCTCTTTATAGTGCAAAGCTTTGGCAAAAACACGGCACTGCAACGTTGAAAATCGCACCATTACCAAGAAAAATAAGATGAATGCTTGATTCAAAAAGGACAGAAGTGCCATATCTTAGGAAAAACATGATGCAAACCTTTTCAGCAAGAGCCCCCAGGAGACGAATATCAATGGGAAGAGGCTTTTCATCATGTTCCATAAACTCCGCCTAGAAAGAGTATTGAGTAAACAAGCTCATGTGACAGGACCAAGCAACAAGATCACACAGAGGTAGGTTTATTTCGACTCTAAATTTATGATTATTTATCCAGTCTTAAGTAGAAACTCCGATACCAGTGTTAATATTGGATAAAACATAATATATGCATCATCTTTGAAAGAACGTTTACAGATTGTTTATTTGATGGCTTTAGCAACGAAAGACGTATTTTCCAGTAGAAAGAATACACTAGCTTTCGATGAGCATAATCATGGTTACGGAAACCATACTTCATTTTTGTAGCTACCAAAGAACGTACCAAATTAAGTAGTGTCGCCAAAATCTCAGGAGGGATATTTGGAGATGAAAAAGCCATCTCCAAGCTCCTAACTAATTGCGTTTGGCTAGATTCATTCAGCTGTGCCCAGCAACTGACAAAACCAGCGGCAAATAATTCTCTTCCGACAAAAGGCTGGAAAATACAGTCGTTAAAATGCATACCCATATGAGAGAGAAAAGAAAGAGCATAGATGAAACACCTGTAACTGAGCAAGTTTTGCACAAGTTCTCAGTGCTGGAGAGGGAGACTCTTTAAGTAATTCAATACTAAAATGTCTCATCCATTCTTCCCAATCTTCCTTGGTACTGCGTTGAGAAGCTTCTCCAGCTGTCCGTAGTCTACCATCATTAACCTGTTGACAGATCATCAAAAGCCATAAAGTAACAGTTTTAGCTTTTTCAAAACAAAGGTCGCCTAAAGAAACTTTACAAGAGGATAATGTTAGATTGAACACATAGTGTCTTATTTGTCTACACAAGCTGAAGGAAGGTGTAACGAGAGAAGAGCAAAAAGAAGGGCATATTTTACAAAGGTACTGAAGCAAATGGCTCAGGTTGGCTCTCGAAGATCAAGACTGAACATCAATGTATGTACGCTGTTATAGACAGATAAGCTGCCTATCATAGGCACCCATTAAGAAAAACGAAAAGAAACAAGCTGGTTAAAGATCAGCCTTCTCAGCTAAGCAATTCTACATAAGGTAATCACTCCCATGTGCTGTCTTCTCCATAATATTCTTACCAAATTACTATGCCATCAACTAGTAAGCTACCGACTAGAAAGTTGTACAATGTTACAGTTACATATTGAGCTCAACAGGAAATTTGATAACAAAATTTTTACACATATAAGAATGACACAACAAATAATACCTGATGGTTTTTGTCGTTTCCTTCTTCAAAAGGATCGATCTCATTCTCAATTACAGGATCCCTGATAACCTCGACTGGCAGCCGCCTACTTAGCTGTTGAGTTGCTGTTGTGGCTACAATCAATGGTTCACGTCTCCGCGATCGAGCATGAATTTCCTCAAACTCTTTATGCTGAAAGAAAATTGTACAGTTCAATTTTACAGACAAAAGTATATATACAAGAAAAAATTTCTGTATGCATGCAAGCTATAATACAAAATACGCGGGACATATTTATAGTGCTATTATATGTAGAAGATAGTAAAAAAAGGGACCCGCAAGCGATGCTTCAACAAAAGCTTGTGAATTGATTCAATGAATATGGTGAAATCCTCTCCAAGAGCATGGGCCAAACAGCATAGTGCATCCACAGCATCTTTCCGCAACTCATCATTCTTCCTGAGATAAGAGCCAAAGACCCCATCAAAAAGTTTACACGATAAACTAAAACCATGAGTAACACAAGAGAAACATGACACGTCAATCCCACCAAAAAGTATTCCATGATATAAGAAATTTATACTTACATCTGAAGATGAAAGATATGATCGATAATGATAATAAGTAAACAATGACAAACAGTAGATAATGATAATAACTAAACTATGTTCTGATAGTGCCTTGCCAACTCTAGGGTGTTATCGATGTCTCATTTCAAATCCACTATTTTTAATTGGATGGACCCAGTCATTATAAAGAGAAATCCAGATAGTGACACGATGCCTAACTATAAAGAAGCATTGAAGAAAGACTTGCGAAAAAGTAAACAATACACTGTTTTTTCTAAGTTCAGACAGTCACCATACCAAGAAAGGTACAGATGTATTCATAGAGATAACACATTGTTTTTTCATAATAGTTAGGCTTTTCAGTTGTCATGAAAAGAACACGGAAACTCACCCATCTAATACTAGCTTCAGGTGATGCACAAGAGCGGAGATATGACCAGTAACCTGAAAATATACCAATAATTAGAAAAGGTATTACAAGAAGCTTAATATGGAATGGATCAGCTAAATAAAGAAATATAGTAAAAAATAAATTAAAACTCCTAACCTGAACACACGGGATCACTCTTGTCAAAGTTTTGATGGCATCGCGTCTTATAGCTACAGGAGCATCTACTTTAAACAATCGGATAAGGGCAGGAAGGAGTAAATGCATGTGCTCATCAAGTGTACCTGCACATATGGAATCTAAGGGTCAGCCACAGGAGTGAATTCTGGCTAATAATTTCACAATTCAAAGGTCCTATATATACAAAAAAGAGTTTGGATATCTCTCACTGATTACCAAAAAATAAGATATCATACCATGGAACCTAGTTACCTTCCGGTTAGAAAATTAAATACGTTAGTACAACTACAGTTCGTGTGCTCTAGTAGTACAAAAAGAGTACGAGGATGTCAAAACAAGAAAAGTTTACTGACCGCCAAACACTTCGAGTGTGTGGAGAATATCAGGAACATAGATATAATCATTACAACGCTCCGCATCTCCTAATACTTGGATGAAACATGGAAGAATGACTGGAAGATAAGTTCTGAATTCATCATTAAGTGCCAGGCAAAGATGTTCCAGTAGATGCAGAACCTGGTGATCAGCAAGAGAGACCGAGTACTCTCCAATAAGATATATGCCCGGAAAGCAATAAGAAACATACCGCTCTCTAGGCTATATACAACTTACCGGAAGACCACGAGAGGGGCGTACGGGACCTGGCAAGGTTAAGGATGACCATAGCTCAGAGACTAGTGAGAGCAGCTCTGGCAGATACTTTCGTATGTGCTGTAGACAGAGAACATAAGCTCAGAGTTTAACAAGTGATTCGTATTTTGCCCATAACTACAAATGTTAATATGGATATACCTGGCGCACGATGGAAACAAGAGTCCCAAGACCCCATGTAATAAAGTCCTTTAAGTTCTCATCAGAAGTGCGAACAGTGTGAAAAAGCTCAGGTAAAACCTTACAAAAATTAGCAAAACGTCACTGGTTGCATATAGTGCATACAAAATTATGGCAGTGACCTAGCCCTTCAGAATAATAACAATATAAAAAGTGTTTCTAATCAAAATCTAGTTGAAAAATCTCAAATATCTGACGTCAAAAATCACCACGCCATACAAATTAATCGACACAGAAGTAACGTACTAGATGCGTAATTAAGGAAGCCACCGAAACGGCTTTGACAGTATTTCCATGGAAAGATTTCAAATGGTAAAGCGGAAATAGTAGTGATTGAAAAGCTACTGGAGATAAAATATTCTATATACCTTTGGCAAGTAAGGCACGCATCCCAATCCCATTGACTAACCTCGCAAAAAACGAAGTGATAGAATTGTAACGTGTTCATAATCAATCCCATCACAAGTTTATTCGTAAAAACTGTAAAAATGGTTTTAGTTACCTTGAAAATGATCATCAGAGATCTAACAACCCTTTTGTGGTAACTAAGAAGTGATGGATCTCTAAGAATTCGCATAAGCGAGTTGATAGCAACCTATAACGACGAGGTAGGTGATATGAGCACGATTCAGACTACACTTACAAAATGTTCACAGAGGTCTAGAACTAACCGTTGAGTAATAATCCTCAGATGTAGCAAATGATGGCCGGAGTTCCACAGGTAACTCATCAATTGATGGAATAGGTTGACCTGAATCACCAGTACCACGAGGAACTTCACCATGTGATCCTGATAAACTTTGTTGGTTACGCTTATGCACATGAGGATCCAAAGCGCCCATAATTCCAAGTACCTGTTAGATATAACCAATGTTCTTCACATAAACTATGTTCTGCAATAGTCTAGCTTAGAATTTTGTTTCTCTAGAAACTACCTTGAGCACTTCTCGTCTGGTAGACCACACTAAGTCACCCTTAAGCAATTTCAAGAGTAAGCCAAGCAACAACGGGTATTCCTTGTATGGAGTCACAACATACCTACATTAATAATGAAACGGGAGCAATAAATAACATGCAGGTACGACTGTGATTTTTGGGAATTCACTTGATATTGTATTAGTTATGTGCACAATATATGGCATATGACAAACATTCCCCAAGCTATTCAACGCAAGTGCAAGTTGGTCACCCCACCCCACCATCTATAAGTATGTCAACAATACAGTTGATTAAATCTAAGCATAATACACTAGGTCGTGGTGAATCAATCGTTTTTATATCCAGAGAGAATAACAAGATATTGCAAGTTCCAGTACACAAAAACTAGGGCAATTGAAGAACTGGCTAGGGATAACAATCTTTCATTTCATCTAGAATTTGCTCACTTCTAGTAGTTCACAAGACAAACAGATAACCAATCCTGATTCCTGACATTACTATACATCCACAGCCTAAAGATAGCTCAGGCTTCTAGCTAGTAGAAAAACTACAAGCCTCCGTATTCATGTCAAATATTCACTTGCAAGCCAGTATGTCCATCTACTCCAACCAAGCTTTCACCAATCAAGAAAGTAGCGTTTTATTATTTTGCAGTACAATCAGCTTTTATTATTTTGCAGAACAATCAGCATGTTCATAATCACCTATTAAGATAAATAAAACAAAAAAAACATAGTTTAAATTATTAAGAGAAGGTAAAAGTCTATTCCATACCCTGTACTTTGAACAACTTGACCAAGGGTAGAAACAGCCACCTCACGTTTTGCTACAGCAGCTCCATCCATTAAAGCGTCAACAATCAGAGGCATTAGCTCAGGAATATATCGTCTCATTGCCAAGCCACCCTGAGCACGTGGAAAAACAGGGGAGGGTTGTCTTAGCCAAAAGTAACAAACAACAACTACAAAGGAAATAAAATTGCCACCACTCTGTCAACTTAAAGACAAAAAAGGACAACATCTTAGATACTGGCTAGGCCATTATAATTTTGAAATATGCTTGGCCAGCACAGATAGGAAGAGTCGGAATCAGATTGCAAACTGCACGTGTATGAAAAGCACAATTACATTCGTTCGACACTTGATAGAAAAACAAAAAAACTTACCACTCTTGCAAGATCCCCAACAGTTACGAGAACTCCAGTAACAATATTATTGTTAGCATTCACTCCAGTTCCTTCACTAAGTCTTGCAACAAGTGCCTAGAAAAAAAAAAAGAAGAATCACAACCCCGTGACTACAATAATAATCATATTACCTAAGAAATTAATAGAATTCAAATAAAACCTTTTGCACAGGAGCTACATATGGAAGAATGAGCCGTTCACAATTTCGAACTAAACAACCGAGGAGCTTAGCGCTCTCTTCTCTGCACTTGTTATCTGCACTGCTGACATTACAGTGGGAAGTTAATTCAATAGATGATTGATAATAGGAAACAAATTTTCATATAAGAACTAAAGAAATTTACAGTTACCTCTGCTCAAGATAAGTTAACAGTTGTATAAGATGGCGACGAAGTGCTGGAAGAACGTATGCTGGATTTTTTTCGGATAACCTCCCAGCAACTGAGATGGCATATTCTCGGACATCAAGGTCCTGTTGAACAAAGATATTCAAATATATGAATTGAAACGTAACATGAACGGATAAATTTTGTCAGGCAGAGAGAAACATAAGCAAAGCATCTTTATCAAGTTAACATAGGTTTCATACTGAAGCATTTCGTGAATCCACTAAAGCAATTTATGCATTCCATCCACAATTCATAGAACAAATTTAACTCAGCTGCAGTTTCCAGTTCAACTTAATTAATTACGACTGTTCTGTGTCACAATAGAGGCTAATCAGTCGACCAAAAGTCCAGCTAAGCCTTCGTATCCAAAAATTTTTGTTATAAGGTAACTAAATTAGGTAACTAACTTCACGAACCCACCAAAGCTGATTTCAAAAAGCAATACAGTTGCAAGTTATCTGTAATTCACAGGTAGGACCAAGTAATATATCAATCTGAGATAGATGGATTCTAATTAGAGTATGGTAATGATGGAGTTCGAAACAGTATATAATCATATCATAAACGGGAACGAACATATAAAGTAATAAAGAAACAGAAGTATCATCACTTTTCTAAAATATCTCATGTCGTCAAAAATCTAATTTAGAGCTGCTTGAAATTTACATCCAAGAGATGCAAATAAAACATCTTTAACAAAACAGAATTGTGGCATGTCCTATGCTACTTCAATCAAAAGAACTAACAAATCCATACCTCATCATTTAATGAGGCAAAAATGGCAGTCAAACTATCCGCCTGTGCTAGATAGTCATCGAAACATTGGTTGCCATATAAAGCAACGAATATAGACTTGCGAACATTTACATCAGCATCTGCAACAGCTGTCCTGAGAAGCTTTTCCACAATCTGCAGAACCCATACATCATTTCTCAGGCAAGCAGAAAAATTGAAACCGCGAATGGTGTACAGTTACAAATGCCATCAGGAGGTCAAACTTCAAAAAGGTTAAAAGAAACATTTCGTAATGAGAAAAAGTGAACGTCTTAGAGACAAGCATAATATAAGAAAATGTATGTATATAAAACCTCTTCCACAAGGCGCATTCGTCTTCCTCCAGCTCGAGTTGACCTGCTTGAGCCAAACTGCGCGATCCCCGATAAGGAATCTGCAATTAGTCTACAACAGCACAAAGCAGCATCTTTTCTTGTGGTTGCATCCCCATCATCCAAATAAATAACAACCGACTCCCTAGCAAATTCAAGAAGATCATGCCCCTGCCAGAAAGCAGAAATTCAGTAACATGAATAACATATTCTATGGAAATATCATCAGCAAGGAGCACCTACCTTGAAATTGAAACGAGCCAGAGTCTGCAGGGCTAGTTGAACTTGGGCTGAACTACTAGGATCAGTAGACTGTGGTGCCATGCTAACTGGACCACCTCGAACCAGGGTAACAGGAGGCTTTGCTTGAGAATACTGAGATCTTGAAAGAACCAATGAAATACAATCTAGAAGCCGATCTTGTACCGTCGGCAGCAATAAAGGAATGCTGAGACCCAATAAAATAGTCAAGAATCGAAAGATTACACATCAATGCAAGTAGTAACAAACTTCTATCGTGCAACTATTACCTAATGGTTATCTGATCAAGGGCGTCAACAAGTGTAGAAGAGAGACCAGAAGAAAACATAGCATCTAGAAGATCTCTAACATGAGTTTCCACTGTGGACCCCATTGCCTTGGCGATGTTACCAACACAAGCCACAGCTTCAAGCAAAGGTCTACCTTTACGTGGAGCAATCTACATAGAAAGGATAAACAAAGGAAACCTCTTTCTAGTTCAGCTAAAAACATACTCAACACAAAAGCAGTTAATATGTTCAACAAAACCAATTTGACCCACCGCCTCCCGCAGATGAGACATAATAGTCGGCAAATAGTGGATAAGCTCACCATCCAAAGCACCAGCCATTTCCCCGAGGGCGATGAATCCACTGGCACGTTCAGCCGGTATTTTTAACACAGTAAGAATATGATTCATGCATATCTGCAAGGAAGTTACTCAGGTCACGTTTTACATATATATTTTCGCTTCAAAGAATCTATCAGTCACTTACCGTTAAATAGTTTGTAACAAAGCGGTCACGGAGGAAATGTGCAATTCGAGGCAGTAATGAGGTGATGCTAAGGCGAACAAGGCGATCACGATGTTCAAGGTATCTAAGCACAATTTCAGCAACTTCTCGGTACCTAGACATCATGAACTCGCCAGTATTCCTGTAAACGAACTTTAGCATTAAGTCATAAACTACAACACCAGATATGCCATAAGAGTAACCTGGTCAGGTATACACAGAGTGGGAGAAGATACATGCAATATATATATATAATTTTATTTAACAGTGGAAACTACAATATAAAGCCAAGGAAAAATAGAGCATCATTGGAACAAAAAGTTCTTCTGAGGGAAATATTCATATTATAAATTTGGGCGTCTGACTATTGTAAAGGATGCTTTAAGAATACAAATTCACTGCTTTATTTACCTCAATAGCTCCCCCACAGCAAGTAAGGAACCATGAATACTATGAACCGGAGCATTTCTGCCCAACCCATCCTGCGTAGCTTCAAACATTCGATAGTACCTTCAAAAGCCAGATGGAGAGAAGATTGAGTTAAATTGACTTTATATCATAACTAACAAGGAAAACTCTATCGCTAAATTAGGGACATTGTATTGGCAACATTATATTTAAATCCAGCAGAAAGTCTAGTAGGTCAATATTCATTTTGAAAAAAGCTTCAAAACTGTGTACAACATCGAAAGACAGAAGGTTCGCTATATGTCCAATGGAGACTATATGTCCAATGGAGACTACATCGATCATGTAATATATGCTCAAGAAGTATCAGCATGGGGAGAATATACAGTAAAACGCAAATATAAGATGCATTTCTACAGAAAAAAAATGCGAAGTAGTACCACCAGATGACCTTGCTCTTAGAGAGAGTGAAACCAAAAGACAGGATTGCAAGTGATAGTATATCAACAATTTCAAAATATCATAACAATATAGTACTATCTTTCCTAAGGAGAACATTTTAGGACACACTTAATCATTGTCAGGGAGAAGGGAAGACGAACCATTGTACTCGCCATCGAGTCTCCCTTTCTCGATATCACGCAATCGAACGCCAACAGCTCGCTCCCGTACTTGCAACTGGGGATCCCTTAGTGCAACCCAGATGGCATCCACAAATTGAGGAACATGAACATTAAAGACAGTGGATGCATTTTCTGCCATCTCCTGCAACGTTGCAAGAACATAGCCATATCCGTATTAATTTACTGGACTGAAAAGAGAAAAGAGAGTCGATGTCATGATATACCTTCAAAATTAGAACAGCGGCGAAACGACGATACTCCACCCTGTCTCCGTGAAGCCAATCAAAAGCAGTTTTCATCTGTGAGAAGAAAGAAAAAAAAAAAGAGATCAATACTTGATCAGCTATGAGGTGAAGCAATGATAGAAAGGGGAAAGAAACAAAGATAGTAGTACCTGAAACTCCACTTCATCAGAAGTCATGACTCCACCAGCACGAGCAAGGTGCCCCAAAACTCTACTAGCAAGCACCAAGATTTCAGGGTCACGCTTGGACAAGACAGTCCTCATAAAACCGGCAAAGCGAGAAACATTTGTAGCATTCTCACCAAATCCAATCTCTGTCAACTCATCGATGGCTCTAAGTCCACCCATGTTTTCAGCCTCATTCGAGCTCTCAATTAAAGTAGCAATCCTGTCATATAACTGCTCCATGAACCTAGAGGAAGCTTCACCGCTTAGATCACGAACTGCTTCCTCCACATGTTTCCTAAACGCTAAAGAAGCTCCCTCCTAATACAACAAGTCGAAAAGCATCAAACTTTAGAAAAACAAACCGTACATCATTTCTAAAAATTCAATCTTTCCATTTAACAACAACATAGAGATTCCTTCAGCCTAATTTCAATTATCCAATGGAAACTAGGCATATGAAAAGAAGATTCCTTCGTTACCTTGGGATTACCAAGGCTGCAAAGTTCAGCGATGACACGGTTCAGAGTGTCGAAGCTTCCGCCGCCAGAAGCGGAAGCTGGAGGCCCACAAAATCGGTGCGATTGCGACGGAGAAGCCAGAGGTGAAGGCCGTCCAGCCGTATAAGATTGCGACGAGGAAGACATCGACGAAGATCGTTTCCAGACTCAGAAATTTCGTAAAAACCCTAAATCTGACTCCTTTTGGTTTCAATCACACTGTGTATAGAGAGAGAGAGAGAGAGAGACTGTACAGACGAAGAGAGAGAGGGGTATCTTCAACACATCGTGCGTAACAGAGAGAGAGAGAGAAAAAAAAGAAGATCGCAGGACAGGAAACAAGAGGGGTTGTATCTTTTTAGGTTTTTGCCTTTTTTTTTTTTCGGCTAAACGATATTTATTATTCATTATCTAAGATACAGAAACAGAAAAGCGGACATATATGATACACACCCCATACATGATTACAAGTTATTGAAAATTTAGCTAATTTGTCGCACATCCATTGGCTTCGCTTGCAGTGGTCAAACCGACTTCTAAAGAAAACCTCATTGCAATTCCATAATGCTCGACTTTAGATTTTGAAGTTTAATATTGGACTCGTTATCTTGAAGCACGTTCTTAAGTTGTAGATTATCACCTTCAAATATGATGTTTCGTATCCAAGAGACAAACATGCCCGCATGGCCCATATTAGGGATGTTGCTTCGATTCCACCACCGCTGTATCGACCTTCGAAAAGACCATGACCGCAATGAAGAAAAGTACCATTACAGCTGCGAATAATCCAACCCATGCCCGAAGGAGTGTTGTCATTACGATGGGAAGAATCATAGTTGCACTTAACCCAACCCATGTGGTTTTCCACTTTGAAGATCTATATTGCATCGGTTGTGTGCGTTGTCTTCTGGTGAAACTCGGTTTCAAGATGAGCAGTACAAGAGACCCATTCATGAACATCCGAGACTGCTAGAGTGAAACAAACCTCATGAGGAATAACTTTAGAATTGAATATTAATTCATTCCTACTTTTCCATAATCTCCACGTAATCCATATCGGCCGAAGACGCACGCTACGAGGATAGCAGAATCTTTAGAAAGATGGAGTAGCATGAGTAGCTTGTCATCGATAGATATATGGGAATCATGTAAATTTGGTATCATCAACCCAAATTGTCTCCATACTGTTGAGCATATGGGCATTGGAAAAAGAGATGATTAGCGTTTCCACTATATCACAACATCGTACACAATAAGGATCTACCGAATATTTCTCCTTTGCAAATTTTCAGTAATGCTAATAGCTTCGATGAGATACTCCATAGAAAATGTCTTAGTTTGGTACTATATCTGCAGTCCATATTGCTTTGGACACAGCGGGTTTAGTAAACAAAGGTGGTCGTCGTTCTTCAAGAGAATCGTTGTTTGCAACACTGAAGTGATAACCAGATCGAGCTGTATAATTCCCATGTGATGTATAAGGCCAAATTTTATAATCAGCAGAGTCATAGAAACCCAAGAAGATTTTCTTTATGAGATGATGATCACTCTGATCTATGAGATCATCTAGCACTTCTTGGTTCCATTGATGTGTTTCCTTATTGATTAGACAGTCTACCCTTAATGTTGGGTTAGTATATGGAAGAAGAGAGGGAGAGCGAGGAGGTGTTGTAGGTAACCAGTTATCTCTTAACAATGTTTCTGATCCATTACCAATTCCACATTGATATCCTTTTGTGAGTAGTTCCTTCCCATAAAGTAGAGAGTTCCAACCATACGAAGTTTGATGTCCTTTTGTTGCTTCCCATATTGATTTATTCTTGAAATATCTATTTTTCAGCACACGGAAGATAAGGCTTTTTGGTCTATGCGCAATTTTCCAGTATTGATTAGCAAGCAAGGCTTGATTAAATTGCTGGAGATCCCGAAATCCCATTCCTCCTTGTTGTTTGGAAACTGATAATTTCTTCCATGATACCCAAGCCATTTTTCTTTTACCGTTTTTCGAACCCCACCAGAATTGTGAGAGAAGACTATCTATTTCATGGCAAAGTTCAGTAGGTAACCGAAAACAGTTCATAGAGAATACTGGCATTGCTAAAGCCACTGATTTTATCAAAGTTTCTTTACCAGCTTTGGTAAGGAAACGGTTTTGCTAGCCATCTATCTTCCGTATAACATTTTCTTTAATATATTTGAACTGTTTGCTCTTATTACGACCAAATTGTTCTGGTAGACCTAAATATTTGCCACCTCCACCAATTTTGTAAATTCCCAATATGTGTTGGACTGAGTTTCGAGTATTTTGAGAGACTTTTGCTCCAAAGGTAATTGTAGACTTCTCAAGGTTTACCATTTGCCCAGACCCAATCTCATACTGTTTAAAAATATGTAGTAAATTTGTAGCATTCCTTTGATCAGCTTTCACAAAGAATAATGAATCATCAGCAAACAATAGGTGAGATATCGATGGTCCTCCCATCGTGAGTCGCAACGGTGTTAAGATATTTTTCCGTTCTGCGTCATATATGAGAGAAGACAGAACATCCGAGCACAAGATAAAAAGATAAGGTGATAACGGATCACCTTGTCTAAGACCACGGCTTGGATAAAATTTTCCATAGGGACTGCCGTTGATCAATACCGAAAAAGAAACAGATGTTACACATCCCATGATCCACCTGATCCAGATTTCACTAAAGCCTTTTTTCCGCATAACCTCTTCCAGGAATTTCCACTCAATACGATCATAAGCCTTACTAATGTCTGTCTTAACTCCCATATAAGCACTTGCACACCTCTTATTAACCCTTAAGGAGTGAAAGGATTCATGAGCTATAAGAGCATTATCAGAGATATGACGACCAGATATAAATGCCGCTTGATTCTCAGAATCGTAGCAGAGGACTTCCTTTAATCTCCACACCAATATCTTTGATATTACTTTGTATATCACATTACACAGAGCAATTGGCCGAAAATCTTTCATTGAGTACGGATGTTCAATCTTAGGTATTAAGCAGAGATTTGTGTGATTAATATCAGGGTCCATAATCCCTGTCTCAAAAAAGGAACGAACCTCTTTTATGACCTCTATACCAACTATATCCCAGTACGAACGAAAAAAAGATGCGGTAAACCCATCCGGTCCGGGAGCACGGGTTGCTCCAATAGCAAAAATACTACGTTTGATTTCATCATCACTGATCTCTCTGGTTAAAAGAGCATTAATCTCGGGAGTAATGACATGCCTAACAGTCTGCAGTATATCAGTGATATTAGAAGGTTCAGAGGATGAAAATAACTCACTGTAAAAATAAATAGCCTCACGAGCAATGCGTTTATTTCCTTTAACTTCATTCCCAGCACTATCATGAATAGCGAGAATGGTGTTGATAGCTCTTCTATTTTTTGTAGATGCATGATAAAACTTAGTATTACGGTCTCCTTTATTCAACCAGCGTACTCTGCTTTTATTAAACCAATATTCTTCTTCTTGTCTATACGCCTCTGCCAATTTTCCTTGCAAACGATGAATATCTGATGTAGTAGACAGAGCATCCGTATGTGCTTCATCGATCTTCTGAGTTAACAAAATAATCTGCTTCCGTGAATTCGTTTGTGTAACTGACTTCCATTCAGAAATAACATGTCTACATTTACGTAACCGTGTTTTAAGCGAGATATTCCCAGAATCTCTTGTATCCACCCAACCCTTTTGGACGACTTGATAGAATTCGATGACTAACAAAACGTTGATCAAATCTAAATAACTTCGATTGTATTCATGATTGAACCGAATCTGAATAATTCCCGGGCGATGATCAGATTCAATCATCTCCAAATATCTTACTTGAGATGCAGGAAACATTGCACGCCATTCATCATTTGCAAGTGCACGATCAAGCCAACTCTGAATTAAATTGTTCTTTCTTTTATTACACCAGGTCATGTTGTTGCCCAGAAAAGGAAGATCTTTTAAACGACAATTTTTAGTCATGTTCTGAAAATCCACTAAACTCCATGGCTCTCTTGGTCGGCCCCCAATTTTCTCATTTGGGTTTAAGATTTCATTAAAATCTCCACAAAGTAACCATGGACCAGTTCTTGTCGCAGAAACACGTTCGATACGTTCCCAAAGTATATGACGAAGACTTCTAATCGGGTTTCCATATACACAGGACAAGTAAAAGGAAATTTCCTTATGTATTATTTTGCAATCAATAAACCTTCCATCGACTGAAAGGAATGTTACATCAACATTTTTGTTCCAGAATAAAGCTATACCCCCCCCAATACCAACAGGTGATACACACTTTACATAGTCATAGCCTAATTGAGCACCAACATCGCGGATTATGTCATCGGGATTCTTTGTTTCGACGAGAAAGAGTATGTCCGGGGAATAAGATCTCTTAATCCCCTTAAGGCGTCGAACTACCAGGGACCCTTTCAGCCCTCGGCAGTTCCAAAACGCTGTATTCATTCTTCCTCCGGTGGTTTCTGGCCCACCGTACCGTCTTGATGTTGGTGACCGGAAAAAGGTTCCGGTGTGGAAGCACTTGCTTCATATGTGTCTGGTTGCACAAACCAGTTCCCCGCTTCTCTGTAGTCTGCTTGTATACGCTTCCTCTTAGCAATGTGTTCTTCATAATCTTCCATGTAGACAGCCTGACGGGCAGTATTACACGTTGTTCTTGTTCCCATTGCAGAAGGAGCCTCCTCTGTTTTCCGTTTCTTAGAGGCTGAGTTTGAACCGTTGTCATTGTGTTTCGCTTCATCTTGCGTATGTGGTGGCACCGGTTCATCTCTATTCTTGTCTTCGAATCCCGGAGGAGGGTTGTCTTCATCATCAATATCATCATCATCATCATCATCATCCTCTGGTCCCGGAGGTGGAATATTATCATCAACAATAGAGCACTCAGAGGCACTATGAGTCATTAAGCCACAAAGAGTACAGAAACCTCGCAACTTTTCGTAACGAAACCGTAGCGTAACAGTTTGATTACCAAACTGAAATTGTCGTTGGAACCGAAGAGGAGTTTCGTTGAACGAGGAGTCTGATACTGAACATAGTCGAGATTCGATGACCCTTCATTGTGAAAGTCGGTTTCAATAAACTGACCCATATCTGACCAATATGTTCTACCATCCGCCTGAAAGGAATTGACATGGTATTCCACAAACTTGAACCCAGAAAGCGATGTTTTGGAGATCTTCTTCCATTTGCTCTGGGCTCCATCGTTGTATTGCACACATCCATTCATTAAACGACCATGGGCCACGTCTAAGAACAGAGAGCATCGTTTCTTCTGATTGGAAAATGAATTGAACTTTGTGATGTTCAATCAGGCGACCCACAACTTCATCACTAAGACCCCACAAGCGTGGGAATGTAGTCATCAATGCACGAAGATTTTGACGTCGGGGATTGACAGGTTTCGCAACCAGAGAGTATCGGTTTTCAGCGGATGCTTCCTCAATTAAATCCAAAGGGAGATTAACAATAGCATCATTGACTCCCAGATTGATCTCTTGCATTTTCTTATGTATTTTGTCTGTCATGATCAAAAGAAATATTGGAAATTTTCCTTTGAAACTCTGGTCACAAAGCGTAACAAGAGCCACAAGACAGACATTATATAGGTTTGGTTTTGCAGTTAAGGAATCTGTAACCGCTAAGCAGTTATACATGTCTGAGATAACCGTCGAAATCCGACGACATGAGACCTCCGATGAGGGAAAAGGTATCAGAAAATTGAAAAGGCATGAGACGAAAAATCGCCTTTTGAATCGCCTTTCCGGAGAGAGAGAAAAAGACATTTTTAAATCTTTTGGTTTTTGCCTTACTCGTTCCTTTTTTGACAGTTTCTTATGGTAAATAACTAACTGAGGTTTCAGTCCTGGAAAATAAAACTTTTATTTGTGCATTTTATATACTTTTCGACTAAATTATAGTTTATTTACTTGAAAATTGTTCATCTGAATACAAAGCTGGCGTAAACAATAATGGTGGGGATAATAAATACATATCATTGTAAAAACACCTAGGTGATAATCTGCATCCTCTGTGGAATAAAATTATTAAAATGATGATAGGATTATAATTTAAAATGAATTGTATGTACATATTTCAAATTAAATAAATCATGGATGGCATATTATTTGTATGATAGCTATTTATAAGACTTGAGATTATCTATACTATTATTTATGAAGTGAATTTGCTGATTTGTCATGTTTTCCATGATTTTAGGTAATTTTGTTTATTTGTCATGTTTTTATTAGTTTTATTTGAGTTATTAATTTAAATATATTAGGTCATATATTTTAGATTTAGTCATATTTTATGGTCATATATTTTAGATTTAGTCATATTTTATATTCAATTATTAATCTTAATAAAAGAATTTATCATTATCTTAAGAATAATTAAAACTCTAAAGATAATATCATATTTAAATAATTAAATTTATACTATATTACTTTAGTAATATTAAATTATTATATATATGTTTATATATTATATCTGGTTTAATAATATTAAAACAAATCTATTTTAATATAAATATATATATATATTATTTATGAAGTAAATTTGCTGATTTGTCATGTTTTTCATGATTTTAGGTAATTTTGTTTATTTGTCATGTTTTTATTAGTTTTATTTGAGTTATTAATTTAAATATATTAGGTCATATATTTTAGATTTAGTCATATTTTATATTCAATTATTAATCTTAATAAAAGAATTTATCATTATCTTAAGAATAATTAAAACTCTAAAGATAATATCATATTTAAATAATTAAATTTATACTATATTACTTTAGTAATATTAAATTATTATATATATATGTTTATATATTATATTTGGTTTAATAATATTAAAACAAATCTATTTTAATATAAATAAATATATATATATATCACATGAGATAGATAAATTCTAAGGACAATAAAAACCAATTATTGTAATAATTTCTGAAAAGGTTGGTAGAGAATTCAAAAATATTGATACTATTATTTACAAAGTATTTTTTTGTTCTTACGTTAAAAATTAGAGTATTTAAAGTCTTTATTATCCTTAATAAATAATTAGATCAAATTTGTTAATATAGAATTAGTTACCCACAAATGAAAAACGAATTTCATTAATTTAATAATCATCATTATCTAAAAAATTCTATATTATTTTATTCAAAAATATTTTGAAAATAAATATAAATCCTTGTATATATTTTTATGTATACATGAATGTTTTCAAGTTTATTTTACATAGTAAAATATATTTTTATCATATATAAAAGATTTAATATTTAATTAAGTATTACATATTTTAAATTATGAAAATAATTTATTCTAATGATTTTTGAATTGATAATATATTTAAATATAATTTTTTGTAAAATTATTAAGCCCGCAAGTGCGGGCAAAATACCTAGTTGAAATAGTAATAGAAATTCGGAAACCCAGTTTTGAAAATATTGGACCGAGCCATATTTTATGTAAATTTATCGTTATAGGTTTTTAAGTTAAAAAAAAATTATATTTGTTGTCCTTTAAATTTGATAAAATACCTAAAAAGAACGACACAAAAAAAAACTTCGTAAAAATCATCCATAGTTGGAGTCGAACAGGAGAAAAGGAGGATTAGGGTTTGACCTCTCTCAGAGTTCAGGAAGAAGAGGATAGGTTAGTTCCAAAATTCTTAATCAGATTTTTGTATGTTTGTTGTCTTAATAAAATTTCTTTATATCTCTCAAACCAAATGTCATTTTTTTTTTCATAAACGATCTGATTGTCAGGTACGGAGGAGACGCTCCACGGAAAAAATTAAGCGTCCACAAAATCTTTTATATAGTAAAGCATAAGTCATTTGACTAATCTTATTATGACACATAGTGAATGTTTTGCAAAACTTAAAATCAAAATTAAATTTCTTTGATTGTAACTATTTTTGAAACTGCCAATAATTCAAATTCCTACTTTTCTCAAAGTTATCACTATCACTATCAGACATTAAACAATGAATTATATAATTTCGCATCATGTTTCAATTGTTTGTCTATATTTTATGTGTCCACTGCCTTCCTTGGTTTTTATTTGGTCTTTGAGTGTAGCAAAGAAAATCGATAAAATTTATGATTATTTAATTCAAATTTATCTTCTCTTTTCCTAAAAAAGGTATTCTATGATTCTTTTTGCATGATTTAAACCGAAGATATTATGAGAATATATTGTGTTTGTAGCTTAATTTTCACAGAAATGCAAAATGAAAACTTCATTGTCACAAAGTTTGGTATTATTCTATCACAAACCATAAGTTAATTTCAACGTGAAAAGATATTATTCTGATAAAAAGGTATACACATTTATATTTAAAGCTATGATTTCCAAAAATCTGTTTCAAAAGATGAAACTCAGCCTTGAAGACATTTATCCCCTTTTCCTAAATCCGTTCAGCTTCCCAAAAATCTCTCATTCAAAGCAAATACTATATACGACCTTTGATTTTCCAAACTGGAACCTACCAAAAGTCTACTATCATCGGTTTCTTCTCCTTTATTGGCAAAAAAAAAATCAAAGGTGATTCCTTTTCTTTTCAAAATTGAAATTGTCTAAATTTTTTATGTTTGATTTTATAAAAAGTTAGTTGATTATGTTATGGTAGTTGTTCTTCTTGTCGTATTGACTTGAGAGCGAATTGATTATGTTAGGTGATTAAGTTAATTAGTTAGACATAGACAAAGTTAGTTGATTTGTTAGTCGAGACAGAGAAAACGTATTGAACTTATTTTGATTTCGTTTTGTTGCAGATAGATTCATCATCATCACCTTTTCAAAGCACTGTAAATAGAGATGTAGAAGAAAAATTTCATACTCCAGAGTCTGATCGAAGAGACAAACGAAAAACAAGCACCTGGAGATAGTCAGGAACGGAGTAGAACAAAACGTGTACTTCCCACAAGATCTAATGTATGGTCTCACTACAGAAGAAGTGACGAAACCGTAACAAATATGTGTGCACCTACTGTCAGATGATCTTCACTTGTCTAGAAAAGTCTAGAACCACCAATTTGCGCAATCATCTTAACTGTTGCAAGCAATTCAAAGCATGGCAAGATGGTCAAGATTCTATAAAAGCCAACAGGTTATTAGCAAGGAAGGTTCTTTGAAGAGTGCAAAAGGTTCATAGGGTGTGTCCAAAGAAGCAGAAAATGAAATGTTCGTACTTAGACAGTTGCCACTCTTCTTTATTGATGGTGTAGCTTTTAAACACTTCTGCGAGAAGGTATGAAGAATAAGTAATTTTATTAGTTTAGCTTGTAAGTACGCACTATCCAATTCTAAGCTAATATATATATGTCCTTTTATGTGTAGACTAACCTCCATGATCCTCATTCAAGACGTACAAATACTAGGAAAATAGTAGAGATGTATGTTAAGAGAAGGGTTGTTCTGAGGAAATTGTTTCTTTCTAACGAGCAAAGAATTCCCATCACCACATACATATGGGTGTCTTAGTAACAAGTAACTATAGTTGTTGGATCAGTTTTTTAAATTGTGTTTAAATATCTACTTTTGATATAACTAATTTTTCATTTTGTTTCTTACTACGCGCATGAGATAGCTATATGGTGATAACAGCTCACTACATAGATGCATATTGGCTGTTAAGAAAACTGATCATTGGGTTCAAATATGTAACTGATCACAAAGGTAAGACAACTGCATCTTTTCTCCTAGAATACCTAGTTTAGTGGTTTGTGTCATTGTGGACAATGCAACTGCGAACATCAATGCTTTGATGCTTTTTGAAAGTAGTTTCTCTCAGATATCTGATGAATCATTAGTTATGAAAGGGGATTTTTTGCATGTGAGATGTGCTGATCACATTAACAATCTGATTGTAAAGGATGGCTTGTTTGAAGTAGATGATCGCGTGACTATAATCCTAATACAATCTCATATGTAAGATCTGGATTAAATAGACAAAAATCATTTGCGTTTAAGGTAGATTATGGTAGGATGAGAAGAGGAAGTTTGCCAATCGTACTGAATGCACTTTCAGATGCAACCGAGGACATATACTTGCATATCAAAAAAATCACAAGCTATCTGCGATAAGAATAGGATACTTGCTAAAGTTTACTTTCCACCAATAGAGAACATCAAAGTCAGTTCTTACCATCCAGAATCTATCCATACAAAAGCATAGTCTGAAAAAACCATTTTCTTATCTTAGACTATGCTTTTGTTTAAGTTTTGGTTATGAAATCGTATTGGTACTTTGTTATTGTAGAATATGTTGCTTTGTTCCAGTTTGTACAATTGTTATGTATGGAAACATGTTTTAAGTTTGGTTTGAATGTTTGAAAAAATTTATAAGTATAGGCATTTTCTGTTTGTTTGGGTGTATCCGAAATAAACCGAACCCGAAACAAATATAGCTGAACTCAACCTGAAACAAATATATCTGAACTCAACCCAAAATAGAAAAATGCCCATATGGATGCTAGATCCCTATACGAATATCCAAAAATCCAAATCACTCTACCGACCCCGAACGGGTACCCGGACACCCTAGCCTAGGTTCTGCATAATCAATTAGATTAAAAGTTTTTTAAACTAGTTCTTTATGGTAACAATATATCAATACTATTAAAAGAGAAGTGCAAAAAAAAAACTATTGTGCAAACGTCATAGTTGGACCATTTCATTAACTTTTTTTTTTTTTGACGGCAAACGGTCCTTCTATTTCTCAAACTTGAGGTGGTCTGGGTAACCAGAACGGAATAGAAAACCCAATAAAATGTAACTTCCTATGGAAGGATCTAGCTGTTTTAGCTAAAAAGTCTGAAATCTGGTTACGCGAACGGGGAACATAAGAAATTCTGAACTCCGGGAAGCAAATCTGTAGCGTCTCTATCCGCTCAAACTCTGTTGCAAAACTTGGCCAAGCATTAGGTTCCTTAATCATAGCAATCAAATCCTTGCAGTCCGTTCCGAAACTCTGGCATGTTGAATGTTGCAGCATATCTTCCATCGCCCATCGTAGCGCTTCTACTTCCGAATGCAAAGCTGATTCTCGCTTAGGGACATTACGAGTCCCCATAAGTTGAGTATTCCCACAACTATCCAACCAAACCCATCCACATCCACTGAACTGTGTTTGATCTTTCCATGACCCGTCTATCAAACAAATATTTCCCAAGCTTATGACTTGTTGTTCTTCAATATCTACCTCATGTATCGCTGATGGTACCATCTCATTTGCATTGAACCATGCCTGACATTCACTCTCAGCATATCTCACTAGTTCCAAAGGATCCCTATCTATCCCCCTGAAAAGTTTATCATTTCGAGCTTTCCAAATGAACCAGATTAACTAGGGATAAGGATTCCTATCTTGTTCTGGTTCAATTATACTGTTTTTCCGCCAGAACAGGTCGTCCATATTCGTGTAGATGCTCGAAACTGGAAAAATGCCTGGACTTGTTGGAGTTTTTGATAATGACCAAACCTGCAGAGCTGGTGGGCATTCGAATATAGCATGAGTTATAGATTCTTCTGGTTCACCGCACCTTGGGCAATAGTTATCATATCTCATATTACGCCTTGCTAGATTCCTCGCTACAGCCATATGACCAGTTAAAACTTGCCATATAAGATGACAAATCTTTGTCGGCGCCTTTAATTTCCAAGCGAAGGCTTGGAGCTTGGCAATACTCGGCTCTAATACTTCATTTTCATCCTCCTTCTGCAGGAGGTTTTGGGCAACCCAATATCCAGATTTAACCGTATATTAGCCATTCCTTGTGTAGCTCCAATAGAACGTGTCTCGCCTATGAGTAGTACTTATAGCCAAACTTTTTATGAGAGGTATATCATCAGGATTTACATATTGATCCAACAAACCATCATCCCATTCCTTTGATTCCTGATTGATAAGATCACTGACCCTCATATTAGGATGCATAACCGGTGCTACAGGTGTAGCTGGCCTAGAAGGTGTCATTGGAATCCATGGATCCTCCCACACCTTGACTTCATAACCAGAGTGTATCTTCTGTCTTATCCCCAGTAACAACAGCTTCCTTGCAGCAGAAATGCTAGTCCACACGTAGGATGGACTGCTTGCGTTGTTTCTTCGCAGGGGTGAGCTCAATCTATAATATCTTCCCCTCAACACTCTGGCAACAAGCGAATCTGGGTATTGAACTAGCCTCCACAGTTGTTTTGCCAATAGTGCCAGATTAAATTCATGGATCATACGAAATCCAATCCCACCTTCCTCTCTCGGTAAACACAGTTTTTCCCATTTTGCCCAATGTATTCCTCTTTTTGTAGGATTCGAACTCCACCAAAATTGTGCAATGGCACTGGCGAGATTTTCACAAATCTCCAATGGGAGAAGGAAAGTGGACATAACATATGTTGGGAGAGCAAGCAAAATGGACTTGATCAGCACCTCCTTCCCTCCTTTCGACAACCATCTACTTGTCCAACCATTCACTCTATGCATCAACTTGTCCTTGAGAAAAGCAAAAAGCTTACATTTGGAACCACTAATATCCTCTGGGATACCCAAGTAGGTCCCCATCCCGCCTTCAGTCTGTATTCCAAGTGCATCTTTAATCTCTTGCCTGTTAATTGCATTAATCCGCTTACCGAAGAGCAAAGAGGATTTATCAAAATTAATGCGTTGGCCCGATGCTTTGCCATATATCCTGACTAATTTCATTACTTCTTCACATTCACGGGACTCCGCCTTACAGAAGAAAAGGCTATCATCAGCAAAGAGAAAGAGGGATACCGATGGACACGCGCGTGTGACACGCATCCCTGTTACCTTCCCTAGATTCTCTGCATGATTAAAAAGGCTAACGAGCGCTTCCGTGCATAGAATAAAAATGAAAGGAGACAAAGGATCTCCTTGTCGTAGGCCTCTACTTGGCGTGATATTCCCTCTCGCCTGCCCATTCATTAGGACTTTATAATGTACCGATGTGATACATCTCATTATCCATGTTATCCAAACTTCTGAGAATCCCATCTTTCGCATAACTGCTACAATAAACGACCATTCAATCCTATCATATGCTTTGCTCATGTATGTTTTAATGGTCATTCTCTTACTGCGTCCGCTTGGCTTGGTTCTGAGAGCATGAAACATTTCTTGAGCAATCATAATGTTATCAGAAATCTGTCTTCCAGCTACAAAGGCTGACTGGGTTTCCGATATCAGGCCTGGTAATACTTTCTTTAGTCTTTGGCATAAGACCTTAGAGATAATCTTATAGCTTACGTTACACAAGCTGATGGGTCTGAACTGAGCCATTATGTTGGGCTTTATTGTCTCTGGGATGAGGCAAATGTTCATCTCATTAAATCCATTTGGCATTGTCCCCTCAAACAGGAATTTATTGACCATAAGAGTCAAATCTTCCTTTACTATTTCCCAAAATTTCTGATAAAAGAGTGCAGTCATCCCGTCTGGTCCCGGAGCTTTTTCCGGATGCATAGCAAAGAGTGCTAGTTTGACTTCCCATTCTGATACCGGAGCAATTAGACTGTCATTCATTGTCCCCGTGATCCTGGTAGGGACTTCAGATAGCGCCTCTTCTATTTCTTCTGGGTTAAAAGACTCAAAGATCTGCCTAAAATAACTAGTGGCAATGGCTACTAGTCCTTCTTCATCTTCCACAGTATTTCCATTTGCATCTAGGAGCTGCGTGATCTTATTCCTTGCTCGCCTTTGCTTGGTTAACGCATGAAAATTTTTTGTGTTTCGATCTCCTTCCCTTAACCAAAACACTCGGCTCTTCTGTTTCCAGAACATTTCTTCTGCCTTAAGAGCATCAGAAAGCTCCTTCAAAGCTACTCCAATTTCTTCAGTTGTAGCATTGTCATCTGCATACAGAGCCTCCACCTTTGCTTTAAGTTCCTCCACCAATTTTGCCGAGTTAATATTATGTTGTCTCCTCCACTCACTCAAGGCTTTTCTACAACTGGAAATATGATCCATAATTGTCGCATTGGAAGGAAGATCAGGAGATTTCCAACCTTCCAGAATGACTTGCCTAAGCTCCTCATTTTCCAGCCATCTTTTATCGAACTTAAATTTTCTTGATCTCCTTGTTGGCTTTGAAAGTATGTCTGCAAGTATCGGCCGATGATCCGATCCCCACAGTCTCATATATTTCACTGCCGAGTGAGGAAACTTTTCATGCCAGTCAGCATTCCCCACTGCTCTGTCTAAGCGACAACGAACAGTAACTCTTCCTGCTCTCTTCCCAACCCAAGATAACATGTTTCCAGTATATGGAAACATTTCTTCTACCTTAAGACCATCAGAAGCTCCTTCAAAGCTACTCCAATTTCTTCAGTTGTAGCATTGTCATGCATCTGAGCCTCCACCTTTTCTTTAAGTTCCTCCACCAATTTTGCCGAGTTAATATTATATTGTCTCCTCCACTCACTCAAGGCTTTTCTACAACTGGAAATATGATCCATAATTGTCGCATTGGAAGGAAGATCAGGAGATTTCCAACCTTCCAGAATGACTTGCCTAAGCTCCTCATTTTCCAGCCATCTTTTATCGAACTTAAATTTTCTTGATCTCCTTGTTGGCTTTGAAAGTATGTCTGCAAGTATCGGCCGATGATCCGATCCCCACAGTCTCATATATTTCACTGCCGAGTGAGGAAACTTTTCATGCCAGTCAGCATTCCCCACTGCTCTGTCTAAGCGACAACGAACAGTAACTCTTCCTGCTCTCTTCCCAACCCAAGATAACATGTTTCCAGTATATGGAAACATTTCTTCTACCTTAAGACCATCAGAAAGCTCCTTCAAAGCTACTCCAATTTCTTCAGTTGTAGCATTGTCATCTGCATACAGAGCCTCCACCTTTTCTTTAAGTTCCTCCACCAATTTTGCCGAGTTAATATTATATTGTCTCCTCCACTCACTCAAGGCTTTTCTACAACTGGAAATATGATCCATAATTGTCGCATTGGAAGGAAGATCAGGAGATTTCCAACCTTCCAGAATGACTTGCCTAAGCTCCTCATTTTCCAGCCATCTTTTATCGAACTTAAATTTTCTTGATCTCCTTGTTGGCTTTGAAAGTATGTCTGCAAGTATCGGCCGATGATCCGATCCCTACAGTCTCATATATTTCACTGCTAAGTGAGGAAACTTTTCATGCCAGTCAGCATTCCCCACTGCTCTGTCTAAGCGACAACGAACAGTAACTCTTCCTGCTCTCTTCCCAACCCAAGATAACATGTTTCCAGTATATGGAAACTCTAGCATCCCGCAATCACTTAACATCTGTTTAAAAGGTAGGAAAGAACTATCAGTGCGTTGATCCACCTTCTTTTTCATTGTGATCTGTGATTTCATTAAAATCTCCTATCATAAACCAAGGTCCAGTTCTCGTTGTCGAGAAACGCGTAAGACGTTCCCAAACTTGATCTCTTCTTTCTAGTACAGGATCCCCATAAACAAACGTAATAAAGACTTTTATTCCATCAATGACTGCCTCAATGTCAATCATTCTGTTATTTGAAAATAAAACATTAACTTGAAATTCATCCATAAAAAATAAAGCTAGACCTCCGCTGAGTCCAAGTGGCTCAACAGTAAATAACTTATCAAATCCTAAGTCGGCCTGAATGTTTTGCAACAGCAGCCTCATGTTCTTCGTTTCAGAAAGGAACACAAGTCCTGGAAGATGCTTCTGACACATCTCCGTGAGGCGTCGAACTGTAAGGTTGTTCCCTATCCCTCGACAGTTCCAACTCAATGTCCGCATTAATGACGGTGGGATGGGTTTTTGGACCCCATCGAACCATCATCCTTAATTAATTTACCACGAGCATTTGTTGAGCTGAGCCCACGACGTCGTGACTTCTCAACATCTCTTTGCTTAGCTGACAAAACCGATCGCAATCTCGGAGATCCTCGACGAAGGAACTCATTCTTTTTGTTCTGAATACCCAAAAAAGCACCCAATCTCTTGCCACCTCTCTCATGCTTTGACCTTTTGACAACCTCGGACCCATCCACTCGGCCATCCCCCATTGTTGGCTGATCTTGTCTTTCTAAATCCATAAGATCCTCACCCAGCAAATCATCTTCTTGATCCTCACATTACATTGCTTCGTCCTCAAAGGGTTCCATTAACTCCATCCCATTCAAAGCTCCAATGATTTGTTCATTCTCTAGAGCATTGTCCGGCAGAGAATACGAAAGGGACCGTGTTACGCTTTTATTTCTTATCGTAACATTCTCATCTAATTTAGGCTGTCGCAACGCTGGAGACACAATACAGCTTGCAATTCATTTCTTGTGATGTTCTCCTACATTCTTCTCCTCGTCTCTAGAGCGTTGAGGCACATACCGGTCCTTGATAACACCATTACTCAATGGTTGTTCATAAGAAACAACCTCACCAACCGTTTCATTATTGATTATTTCCGGTGCTGGGTCAATAATCAACCACTTGTCATAGACTTTGGCTTCTCACGCCAAGTTCTCACACCTTTACGGTCGTATGGTCCATAACTCTGACGAAAGCCACCATACCGAACCTCTTTATGCTTAATGTCCCTTGCTCTCATGATCCTGTCAGAATGTGATGGATTCCTATTGATACCATCCATACGCGGTTTAGAAGTTCCTTTCTCCTGCTCATAGTACTTGTCTCTGGGTTCATCCTTGTATCTCGAAGCATATGAATAACGCTCCACATTATACTTATTGTTTTCAGTAGGATCATTATACGAAGACCGGTACAGAGACGTATGGTCTATGTCACCTTTCCTCTGATCAAATCCACGAGGGTCATGCAGCAATGGCTGGCGACGAGTGTTTTCTTGTGGTAACTGCACCCGCGCGAATACACCTTCTCGTTCCTTTTGCCCTTGCATAGCAGAGATCTCAGTAGGACAGTAACCTTTTTCATGAGTCATCAATCCACAAATGGTGCAATGCTTGAAAAGCCTACCATATTTGATATCAATGGTTACTTCATCACCTTCTGGAGATTCAATCTTCTTTGTAAACTTCAAAGGACGTCTAGAGTCAACATCAATGAGCATAGAAGCTTCTGAAAGCTCTATAGAATCCTCATGAACATGACCAAGCCGTCCACCAATACTCTTCATATTTTTAACTGTCCATAAGTGCAAAGGGATACCAACCAGCTCGACCTTAAAGGGGATAGACCAGGGATAGTCGTCGTGGACAATCGGCTCCCATCGAACGAGGACAAACATGCAGAAATTAAAGTGAAATGGGCCACTTCTTAAAACAGATTGAAGATCTTCCTGTGATGAAAAGTTTATTAAAAACTTCCCATTCCCCAAATCATTAGTAGAAACCCGGTCTTGAACTCCCCACTGAGCTGGCATAGTCTGTAGTAGCTTCTCCACATTCTGCTTCTTCGGGTTGAGGATCTTACCAATCAGAGAGAGATGGTATTCCGTATTGACAAGAGAGTCATCCTGATCCGTAAGTTTGATTGGATCATCATCATCCTCATAAAGGATCCCTTTGCCTTTGATAGCCGCCATATGAGCAGACTTAGATCTGAAGGAAGATCCCATGGCAGGGGATTACAGTACAGACTAAATGTAGATAAATCAACGCAGAGACAGATACAATGGTATCCGTTCAAAGGAGATCAGTTGAGAGAAGATCTATATCGGATCTGAGTGAATGGTCGTGTTTCAATACATCAATGAATGTATGGAAACAAGAAGACTGCAATTTCAATGGAAATACAGCAATGAAAGATCGGGATCGCCTTCTTCGAATTGTTACGTGCAGAGTACTCCAATCAAAAAACTAATAACGAGCTGAGGGAAATCACGGATTACAGTGAGTGTCTGGTAGTCTCCACTGCAATGAGAAGATTACCGGAGAAGATGGTTATGGGGGGGAAGTGCCGTTAGAAGCAGAAGAATCTGGAAATCGCCATTGATGTCGCCGAAAGCCCTAGCCGCTTCCTAATCTCATTCAGTTTAAAAAAATCTTTTTTTTCATTAACTATTTAATATGACATATTTGATTATTGAATCAAAAATATATTATTTTTGAAATATCTTAATAACTAATAAAGATATTAATATGACAAGTTTTTATTCAAAACCCTCTTTGGTAATAAAAAATTTATCCACTTAAAAATATAAATAGTGATATATCTGCATATGTTGGCAAAAAATATATGCACATTAGAAAATAAAAATATATAATGTACATACAAATTTTAACATTTAATATATGTTTAATAAACCAAAAATAATCTCGCGCTTTTAAAACTACGTCAAAATATTAAACTCTCAGTTATAAACGTCAAAATTCAAACGTTGAAGTTGAAACCGCACATTAAATACGAGTACAAAATGTCAATAAATCAAAATTGTACATGTCAGTAAATAAAAGTACAAATACTTTAAATTTGACAATTTAAATTAAATCAGATTATATATCAGGTCACCCATTGGTTCAACTGGTACCCGAATCTCGGGTTTTTACAAATTTTTAGATAATATTTTCCATGAAAACAAACAAATTACATATCGGGTCATGGTTTGTCGGTTTAACTGCGGGTCCGGGCTGAGTTTCAAAACACTGAATATAACGCTTTATTTCTAACATTTAAATGTAGATACGCAATCAAAATTTTATATCAAATAGATTTGGTTTGTCCAGAAAATAATCTCACTTTGAAAGCACATATCAAAATCTAGTCTTCTCTACTAAAAAAAAAGGGCAAAAAAAATCTAGTGTGCAAAAGTCATAGTTGGACCATTTCATTAGCTATCTAATTTGACAGATTTGATTATTTACATTAATTAATCAAAAATATATTATTTTTGAATTATCTTAATAATTAATAAGGATATTAACAATAACTAATTTTAATTATAAATTTAACTTTTATTCTTAATTATAACAAAACATGTTGAGAAAAATCTAACAAGATCTTACCAAATGTTTAACATATTTTTAGTAAAATAATAAATTAATTAATTTCGTGATTAGTAATATAATATCATTATAAATAAATTTTAATTAAAAATAAAAATTATATGCTTTATTTTATAATTTTTATAATTGTAGTCTATATTATATTAAAATAGAAGTGCTATATGAAATAAATATAACAATGAACATATTTTATTTTTAAAAATTTATTTCATTAAAATAAAGTAAATACATATCACCCAGCGTTAAAACAAGTTAAAATTTCTATATCATGTAATATTTTTTACAAAAAAAAAAACTGTTACCATATTTGTTTACCAACTCACACCAATATAATCTAAAAACAACTATACATTTTTATTTTTATTCATTTTTAAACTTGAAACAATATATCATGAAAAATAATTTAATACAAAATATTAATTCATGATTTGTCTTCCAACTCACTAAATAGCCTTTAATTCATGTGTTATTTTAAAAATTTGCTATTAGAACACTTTGAAATTTTAGTATTTGTTAAAGGTATTAACAAAAATCAATTTAACAATAAATTTATTGTTTATTTATAATTATAAGAAAATTTATTGAAAATTTTAAAAACTTACCAATAAATTCATTTATTTTTTAATAAAACAAAGCAATAATTTTATAACAAAAAGATTCAAAAGTCATATAATCTTCGAAACTCAAAAATAGTTATGTAATTTTCCACATATTTGAAACTTATAATGATAATATTCCAAATTTTACAAAAGATAAAATAATAGATGCTAAAGTATAAGTTTTGGAAATTCTACACGAGAAAATAAATTATGTTGCAAAAATCAAAATAATATAATATTTTAAAATCTTAATTTAATAACAAAAATAAAAAACTTAATACCATAACATAAAAACATCATATACCGATAAAATTTACAAAAATAATATTATAGATACTACTTTGCATAAAATTTACAAAAATAATAGGATTAAACTACTCAAATAGAATAATTTTTTTACTTATAAAACCATGCAATATACTAAAATGATAGATTCTAAAGTATATTCGGTAAATACAATGTCCGACTGGTGACCATTCTGAAAACAAAGGGAACGAATAGGAAATGAACGTAAAAGAATAAAATAGCAGGAATGAAAAAGAATGGTTGTTCCTTCTCAAATTTAACAAGGAATGTTTTTGTTCTTTAATTCTCCACAAAAAAGGAAGGAGAGGGAATGGAAAAAAACTTATTCCTTGTGAATGGTGATTTTTTTAGGAATGTTAGGAAATGCATTATTCCTCGTCGTTTCCTGGTCACCATTATGAAAACATTACTTATCTTATACAAATATCATTTTTATAGTAAAACTAAATAAATTTTAAAAATATATTGTATGCAAACTGTAAAATGTTTTAAAAAACATATTTTTACATGATTTCCTATTTGATTATTTAAGATTATGAATTTATATACCGAGCTCAAAGATATATTAGTATGTAATACTAAATTAATAACAAAGTTTAATGTTACAACAAATCATTATATATCAATTAGGTTGAATAAGAAACTTAAAACTTTTGATTATAGATATAATATATAATACTAAAATGTAAATCATATATTTAAAACGTTTAAAAGTAATATAAAATTTATTCATTTACAAAATGAAAAAATACCCGTACGGATATGCGAATCAAATTCTAGTACTTATTATATTGTATTATCATTAAGTTAAAATAATGTAGACACTTAGGCACTATTATAGTATCTATACTATTAAAACATGATACACGTCGGATTTTACTCTTTTTGTTCCTACCGGTTTAGCCTTTCCTTCTCTTTTATTAAGGGTAGTTTCAACTTTCCGCGCCGGTTTTCTCTGAACCATTTTTTTGGTTTGTCATTAACCTTCAGTATCATCAATTCTAATCCGGTTTTAAGTTAAAACACGTTACAATTCGGATTTTTTACTATCATTGCCCCTACCGTTTAACCTTGTCGTGTCTTTCATTAAGGGTATTCTCGACCTTCCGCGCCATTTTTGCGTAAACCGTTTTATTGGTTTGGCATAAAACCGCATTTTCACCAATTCTTATCCGGTCTCCGATTGTTTCCTTATTTGATACTGCATTGATTTAGCACTTTTTGAGCCTTTCCTATTTGAAGCTGCATCGTTTTCGTTAAACCAATTTGATGGTTTGGTTTTAAACTGCTTTATCCTAAATCTAATCCGCCTCTAAGATTATCTATTCCCTGATTCAAAATGACGAATACGGTTAGGGTTCCAACCCCTAAATGAAATTATATGACGTCCACTGAAGTCACATAACCTAAACCTCAACCGTATATATGAATTTACTCTTGGGTCGAATGTCTAGACAATGAAATGTTACCAGCTGAATAATATTATCCATGTTATATACATAAATCAGGTGATCTCTTCTGTATAATCCCATGATCCGAACATTTCATCGTAGAAATGAACACAAATCCTTAAATTTGAACAATTTCTTATGGATAAGAACGCAACCCCTAATCTTTTTACATAATCTTTTATAGAATCCATATTTTCGTATATTCCTGACAATGCTAACTGATGTCGTTATTCGTTTTTAAATATTATAGCTTAGTTTATAATATTTATATCATTTAAAAAACCCTCAATTTATATATTCATAACAATACTGTTGTTTTTATATCGTTCGTTTAAAGTTTTTGAATTATAGATAGTTATTCTTTTATGTTGACTGATTTGTTTACCATTTAATTTACATCATGTCATACATTTACGATGTATAATTCGAAATTTTTATATTTAACCTTCCATAGTTCGTGTATCATTATGAAACTTGAGCGATGGTCAATGTATTAACTAATGTATATATGCAAACTTCCATATTTTCTTAATGCATATATTACATACTTGGTCGATCCTCTAACACTATATACTATTAATTAATTAATTAATTAATTAATGCACTTAAAGATAAATATCGCTATTTATAGAAGAAAATATCTCTATTAATTTAAAATTGTTAGTTTATCCGCACATATAGGTTAGAAAATATATTTCATAAATATTATCTTAAATGTATTATTGTTTTTTTAGGAAATGCACATTCACAAAATATCCTCGACTACCTAAAATATCATTAGATGTTCTGTAATAATAAAATTTAGGTTTTACGAACAACCTATTTACCTCCTATTATAAATAGAACCATTTACATCGACTTCAACTCACAACCATTTCGACGAAAAAACAAAAACATGAATTCTCTTATGCCTTTCACGCTATTGAGTGATGTGAAGCCTTTCAAATGCGGCTGGAAGGTGCACGTGAAAGTGTTACATTGTTGGGAACTGTACAACTCCTTCTCTGGAGAAACACTTGAAAGGATCTTATCAGATGAGCGTGAATGTTTTGAGTATTTCATTGTCATTATTTAATATTATTGAGTAAAGTTTATAATATTCTTACGTTTGAATCTTGACACTACTAACATTCATCGATTTGTATATGAACATGTAACAGGGATGCAAAATTCATGCTTCATGCAAGAAGGCGTACTTGGAAAGCAAGGGGAGGCTTCTACCAGTTGGAGGGTGGAGAAATATTCAAAATTTCTCACTAAGCCCTGCCATAGGAATGCACAGACCAACTGAGCATTCATATAAGATGGCCTTCGTTCATAATACCACAGTCACCAGATCCAATCATGTTAACGAGGACATGTTTCTCAGTTTGGTCGATTTCCAGTTGGTTATGAGTGGATCACTTCAACATTGTTTTCTCATTGGTATTATGAACAATGATTTATTTTTTTTTTATTAAATCTTTTGTTAAAAGTGTTTCTGACAAATCAATTTGTTTAATATAAACTTGCAGACGTTCTTGGTCAGGTTGTTGAGTTGAGAGAGCTTGAAACTGTTCAGGTTTTAGACAAACCAAGGAGGAAACTAGAGTTTCATATGTGCGACATCAAGTCTGATCCATCAAATATTTATTTATAATCTTATAAGTTTTGAATGATTTGAATAAAAAAATTTAAATTTTAATTACTACAATCATTTTTTGTGCAATACAGCGATTCAAAGATTCCATGTTGTTTATGGGGAAAGTACGCTGAGATCCTCTATGAAGGTTGCACACAGCTCGAAGATGGAATGACTGTTTATCTCATCAAATTTGCTAAGATCAGGCGATTTATAGGTTTGATTTATATTGTTAAAATGTACATTAATCAGAAACTAATAGTTATGGTAGTAGTTTGTTTTATTTGACATCAGCTGGTTTTCTATTTGACAGGAGAAATACAACTATGCAATGCATTTGAAGCGTCTGACATAGTGATTAATCCTCCCATGCAGAAGCTGATGACTTCAAAGAATTGTAACGAGTCCGATTAATAGCATAGATTTACATATTGTATCCTTATCTATTTAATGGTCAGTAATTTTTTTATAAAAATACATTATAGGTTTAATGAAGAGGAAAAACCTTTTGCCCTTTGTGAGACCAGACACGAAAAACTTGAGATCGAATCTATTAATGGTGTGCAAGATAAGCGTGACAGGTGGCTGCTATCCCCGCAAAGAACTATTCGTGAATTAATAGGATGTATTGAGGTTAGTGATGTTGTTAACGTTCTTTTTCATTAGTATGTATTGTTAATGAATTCCAGTCAGTTGAAAGTTAAAACGTTCTTGTTTTTCAACTCGAAACGTAGGCTAAAAAAATCTTGGTCATGTGTACTGTCTATGCAATTGATTCGGACTGGAGATGGTATTACTTTGGTTGTATGACATGCAACAAAAATATTTTTAAGGTGGGAACTAATGGGAAGACTCTTAATGGACAAGAGATTACTTCGCATATTTGGTGGTGTGAGGTGTGGAAGGAAAATGTTACTTCTGTGTCTCCATGGTAAAGGATAATTTTATTATGTTTTTTGATTATCTAGATTATTAGTATATATGCAATATGCTTTAATACATTTTTCTAGGTTTAAACTTCAGGTGAAGGATGATACCGGAGAAGCAAGGCAGATGCTTCTCGACATGGTTGAAAGGGGATTGATTTCAGAATCTGCTACCAAACTTTTAAATGGTTCTTTTGACGAGGTACATATAAATAGTATTATTATATTTTCATAATCAAATTGCAACATTTAATATAATTTGAGTTTTTTTATCAGCTTGAAGATCCTGACGACTTGTCGGAGGCAATAAGTCAGATTGTTGGCAAGACCTTCACTTTCGGAATCTACATTGAGAAGAAGCACATTGTTTATGGTTCCAAAATTTATAAGGTTGGAAGGGTCTATAAAGACAGAATGGAATGCTTGAACAATGACGACACTCAAACGGATTCTCTTTCAGACAAAGGTGTCACATTTACAAGTGATGAAGAGGTATTAAATTATGTCTTTATGGAATTTAAGATTTCTTTATTTTTAACTATGCAACCCCAAGTTTGAAACAGCGCCAGGTTGCGGTGAATGGAAGAGACCGATGAAGAAGAATCCTGCTTACAAGGGAAAATGGAGTGCACCTATGATAGACAACTCTGCTTACAAGGCAATAAGTCAGATAGTTGGCAAGACCTTCACTTTCAGAATCTACGTTGAGAAGGAGCACATTGTTTATGGTTCCAAAATTTATAAGGTTGGAAGGGTCTATAAAGACAGAATGGAATGCTTGAACAATGAGGGCACTTGAACGGATTCTCTTTAAGACAAAGGTGTCACATTTACAAATGGTGAAGAGGTATTAAATTATGTCTTTATGGAATTTGAAGATTTCTTAATTGTTAACTATGCAACTGACTTGAATATATTTAAAATATCTTAGAGTGTTTTCCATCGCGACGATGGAGAAGATAACAAAGAGGAAATGTCTACTCCATCCACTAAGCGCAAGGATAATTCCGTTGGTGCACTTAGCATCTCTTCATCGACCAGGAATCTGCGTTCAAAAGTTGTCAGAGTGGAGAAGATGCCGGAGCTTTAGAATCATTATAGCAAGAAGATTTGAAGCGATGTCATCTTTATTTTTATTTTGTTTTGATTTTATGTTTTATATGATTTTCATTGAGATTTTAATGTGATGCCTGGATTATGTTTGCCTTTTTCAAATAACTAACAATATGGTGCTACTATTATTTGCTTTTGATTTATGACAAACATTAAGTTTATTCACAGTATTTACATTACGTTTACAGAAACCACATAGTCTAAATTATCATCTATGAAATGTTACTAACTGAATAGCATTATGAATGTTAAATACGTAGATCAATTCAATTTCTTCCATCTAATCTCGTGATCTGAACATTTACAATTGCTTGATGAGCCTGTTGACCTGGTTCAACCTCGTGACTTCTGGGGTTGCCTCGAGACTACAACCAATTATGAGAAACGCCACAGTAATTGAAGTTCCTTGTGAGAAGATACTTAGCAGAGAATGCTAGAATTTTTAATTTGTAAGTCAAAAATACTTGTGTATAGGTACTTAGCAAAAAATGCTAGAATTTTATACCAAGGTCTTGAAGTGCAGTTATCTTGAGATTTTTGTTAGAAGTCGTCACACTGTAACAATCTGATTATATACTTTTTGAGTGAAAGGTGATGTTGAGAATTAAAGCACCCACACTTTAAACTCTGCAACAAAGAGTTCTTTTGGACAAATAAAACAGGATCTTAGCACTAGGCTAGAAGCTTCATTAAACTGAGAAGAGCTTTGACACAAGTCTTCACCGGCTGTTGCGGACACGAACCCAACAGCAATGTTGCTTTATGGTAGCACTTTTTGAGGCAGAGATGATGTTTTAAAGTTAAGCACCCACACTTAAACTATGAAACACGTAACCCCAGTAAAGTTCGTCGCCAAAAGGTGTATTAGTTCAGGTCTTCTACCGCCGGGAGGGAGCCAATTCTTCAGTTAAACGCGATTTTCCCAGTGACGAGAAAGAGCTCACCAGAGAGAGGCCGACAATGTTACTTTCTTCTAATCCTTTCCACCGAGATACACAGATCTAGAGAAGAAAGGTCTTCGAGATTTCCTTACTTATTGAAAAACAGATCGGCAGCTACGACGAGCTATTCTTATAGTGAGTGAATAAAGAAATGGAGTCCAGCTTTAACACCATCTGAATCAACAACCACCAAGTGAGAGAGCTGAGGTGAAAACGTCCGTCCGGGGAGACGCCGGCAAAAATCAGAACAGAACAAGCTTAGTTATGCGATACGATTAAGAATGTTTCTTAATCTCGCAAAAAAAAAAATCTCGCTGGATCTGGATTGAGACAATGGGGAGAGCGAAGATGGAGGCGGAGGCTCAGAGAAGGTTTCTAACAAGATGGCCACCGGTAATGGAGAAAAAACGAGACTTTTGGTGGTCAAACTTCACAGATCTCCGCCAAACTCTTCAGCTACTAAGAGCGAGAGATGATGGGGAAGAATCAATGAGCCAGAGGCTATCCAGATCTGTTGTTTTCAGGCCAAAAAGAGTTGGCACGGAGGCGCCGTACACTCGGTCCGTACTGTCGCCATTTACATCGCCGCCCCCCTCCTTCTCATAGAGTTGCAACAACTAGAAACTACAAAACGATAACATTATACAGTCTATATTTATATGTTAATCATATTTGATTTAATTATACACGTATGTTGCAGACGTGGTTGATCAGATTGTCGATTTGGAAGAGCTAGAAACAATACAGTATTCAGGCAAACCTAGGAGGAAACTTGAGTTTCATCTACAAGATATCAAGTCTGATCCTCCTAATATTTATTCAATAGATAAATAACTCGTGTAGGATTGCAAAGATTTCTTTTGAAATGTTAATTATCTTGCTTATTTTTTTTTTACTTTTAATATAGTGATTCAAAGATCCATGCTGTCTATGGGGAAAATTTGCTAAAATCGTGCATGATGTTTGCATACAAAACGAAGTGGGAATGACTTTTCTAATCCAATTTGTTAAGATCGGACGGTTTCGAGGTTTGATGAATTTTATTGTTTTAAACCGTCTATGAAAAATATTATATGATTTGCAGGAAAAATACAAATTTGCAATGCTTTATAGGCATCAAACATTTTAATAAATCGTCCTATTAGAAGCTGACGCGTTCAAATAGTTGTAAGATATTTTTTTGTTTGAAATATTTTAATAGTAAAGATATTAAGATTATTTGTTTGTCATTTGCAATTGTGTAAATTTAAGGTTCAACGAAGATGAGAAGCCCCTTACCATTTGCGAGTCAAAAGAATAAAAACTTGATAGTTTCCAAACCATCAATGGAGTGCAAGATAAGCGTGACAAATGGCTTCTTGCACCGCAAAGAAGCATCCGTGAATTATCAGGATGCCTTCAGGTAAACGACTTTGTTAATTTTCTTCTTTGTCAAGATTTATTCCATTTATATATTCGAACATTTATATAGTCTATAAATATACTAACAGATGTCCTTATATGTAGTCTATAAATGTACTATGCCATTGATTCAGACTGGGGTTGGTATTACTTTGGATGTTGCGCATGCAACAAAAAGGTTTTTAAAGTTGCAACTAATGTGACAACTCTTAATGGACAAGAGATTACTTCACATATTTGGTGGTGTGAGGTATGCAAGGAAAACGTTACCTCTGTGACACCAATGTAGAATATAATGTTTACTCTTTTATACAACTTAATTGTTTTGTTTTTAGGAGTATGTTTTGAAATTCTTAAAATTCTTAATGTTTTTATTTTTAGGTTTAAACTTTATTTAATGGTGAAGGATGATACACGAGAGTCAAAATTCATGCTTCTTGACTTGGTGGCTAAGGGATTGATTACTGAATCTGCTACAGAACTTTTGAATGGATCGTTTGATGAGGTACATATGAAAACCTACCTTATCAAGTCCAAATGCCTTTGAGTTGTTTTTCTACCCCGTTGTGGAGATTAATAATTATTTCCAATTCCAATTTACCATCAGCTCGAAGATCCTAATGACTTGCCTGCCGCCATTACTCAAGTTGTAGGAAAGACTTTTACTTTTGGTGTCTATGTTGAAAAGGAGCACTTTGCTTATAAAGCTGAGATTTACAAAGTTGGTATGGTATTTAAGGATATAATGGAATGCTCAACCAATGGAGTCATTCAAACAGAATCCTTCTCAGAAAAGGGTTTGACATTTACAAGTGATATATCATGGATTTTATCCACTTTTAACCATGATTTATATATGCTTTTGAAATCATATATATGCTTTTGGAGTCTTTAGAGCTTTTACAAGTTCAGGTACTCAATGAAGTAAAATTGTCATTTTGGAGCATTTTAGAGCTATTATGAGAGCTTTGCTGAAACAGAGAAGCAGTCGATTATCAAAGAAGAATATCGACCGACGTTTACCAAGAATAATCGATCGACGTGAGCCCCTCACCATCGATCGACGGCGAAGCCATCTGAGAGTTAATGAAAAAATTAGAAGATTTCAAGTTTCACAAAAGTTCCAATAATTGCATCATAAGTCGTTGACCGCCTGTTAGGCTATATTATTAGGGTTTTGTACCACCTTAAAGGCAGACTTGCCTAGAGAACTTTTAGACCTAGTTTGGAGAGAAACAATCTTGCTACTTTGGAGAGAGAGCTTAGGATTGGAGAGAGAGAGATCTGAACTTCATAACAGAGAAGATCTTAAACTCCCTTGTTCTCATTACTCTATTTACTGTTTCTCTTATTTATCATTTTTAAGTATTATTCAGACAATCATAACTATGTCTCTTATGAATATGTCTGAGTAGTCTTATTGTTAGATTTAGGTTTCTCAATAGGTTGATTATGTATTGCTGATATGAACTGCTATTAGGGTGTTAAAAAATGGTTCGTCATCTAGTTGTTCTTAATGCTAATATTAAGGATTGATCACCCTTAACTTAGATCTTAGGATTAATTTGGATAAGTGATAACTTGACCAAATACCTGAAACTAAACTAGTATGATCTAATCAAACTAGATACACACGAAAGTTGTTCTAGTAAGATTAGAGAACCCATCAAACCCGATCTTAAAGCTCGCAAGAATTAAGCGCTATCGATCGATATTGTGAAAGGTGTATCGATCGATATTCATAAAGAATAATCGATCGACACTTTCTCGTGATTGATAAATGAAAGTTGAGATCCGAGATCTAGTTGTAGACAATCTAACTGATTATACCTAAAGTTTGAGTTCAAAAACAATTAATATTCATAAACTCTTAATAACTGAAATAACTTGTATACTTGTCATATCTGAGATATACCTTAATCTAGCTATTTCCCAACCGTTAACAACCTCAAATCAAATCAATCGAACAACTAACTTGTTCACCAATTCATTTACTGCTTAAAACCTACTTATCTAGCTTTATTTCGAAGACTATAAATCTAATGTGCCATCCTAGAGTCTCTATGGATTCGATCCCTAAGTACCACAACTTAATCTCTTATTTAAGAGAGTAAAGTCATTCTTTAGTGTAATTTGAGTGATATCAAACTTGAGAGAAGATCTTAAACTCCTAAGAGAGTAAAGTCATTCCTTAATTCCTTAGTGTAATTTGAGAGAAGATCTTAAACTCCCTTGTTCTCATTACTCTTTCTTATTACCATTAGATTAAGTTTAGAATATAGTATAGATTTTATTTTCGTAAATGCTAAAAAGTTTTTCTTCTTACCCTGCTCACACAGGTACTTAAGATGAAGAACATTGATTTCGGCTGAGCATCGATCGACACTTTGACAAAGAACATCGAGCGACGAGTCTACTGAGAAATCGATGTGGGAACTGAAATTCACACTGTCGATTTCCTTTGATTTGGGAAGTTTAGGAAAGTCCTAATTTCCCAGAGATCTCGGATATCTGCTAAACCACACGCCAAGCAATCAAGAACGAGAAAATAAACTGACGAAAAATATAAGAATCGAAAATAGAGCAAAGAAGGTCTTATTCCGAATATGGATGTGAGCGTTACAGCAAGGTAAGAGCCTTGGCTGCTAGAGCTGTCGGCGAGTTCCCTAGTTCTAACAACCAAATAATGAGAAAAACCTAGTTTGAGTCGCAGCTCGATTTTAAAAACGGAAAGTTGCCTACTGCTCTAATGCTAAGTTTTTTGCTGTGTATGCGGATCCCTCTGCACCTTCGACCTTGACATCCTTATATACTCGTCTTAAGGCGGTTTGCTTATTCCCTTTCTGCCCCTGGTCGAGTTTATCGCTTCACGAAAATATTCTATTTTTCTCCGATCTTTCCGTTTATCTTTAAAAACTTCACATTTATCCTTTGAACTTAACATTTATCTTCTCCTGCATAATAAATATAAACCGTTGATGCTTGCTCAAATTACCCTAGAGCAACCTTACTCTCATCAAAATAGGTCAAGTTGTAGTACTTACGGATTGGGATCGAATCCACAGGAAGCTAGGGAACACACTAGATCTTATTGTAACTAAGCTAGGTTGGAGATTTCTAAGCAGTAATTTGCAAGTAAACTTAAAACTGGTGAGCAAGACAATTACTCAAGTGATTGATTAGGGGTGTTTAACAGATATGATGAAAGCGTTAGACGTAGGATTACTATTCAGGTTATCAGGATTATAATAGTATGAATGCCTATGTGAGATGCTTGCATGATATTATAGAACCAACGGTAACAATAACTGTACCACTGTCGTTTTCTGGGTTATCTATTACTAGAACCAACGATTCACTACTAGCGCAGGTCATAATCAGGAAGGCATCGATCGACCTGCTGTCGCACGTATCAATCGACATAGCATCGCGTCAATCGATCGATGTCTCTATAGAAGAATCGATCGATGAGCCTCTAGTAAGCTTTAAGCGCGGGTTAATAACAGTTCACCAGAGATTTGCTAGACCATGCTGTCGCTTGCGCCTAGCAAATTCTGACTCAAAGAAGATAGATCCAAGGATAATATCCACTGTTATCATGTATAGGTTAGCTACTCCTATACAAGCATTAAGAACTATCTTCTAAGATGAATATCACATGCTCAAGTATATATATTTGGGGCTAATCCCTCAAAACCTATTTGAATCCTAAATCTAACAAAGGTGTTTACTCAGACATAGCCAAGCAAAACATCATAACAATTAAATAAAACTGCATAGACAGAATAGATAGAAAATAAAGGTGTTCAAGAAAGCTCTCAATTGTAACTCTCTCTCTCTCACAAAACAATGGTATGAAAAACCTTTAGGTAGGAACTATGTCTAAAAACTCCCATTTGCCAAAACACTTAGGCAAGACATAAATACTAAGTAATTAGGTTAAAACTCGTCAGGGATATCTTGGTAAATAGATGGAGTCTTGGGCTTCAAGTCGGCTATGACCAAACTGGGCTTCTGTGTGTTTAATATCGATCAATACCACTGAAGGTGTATCGATCTACGTGTCTCTCTCTGTGTCGACCTCGAGTGGTCGATATGGTCATCTCGGGTGAAATCTTTAAAGTGCTCCAAAATGCTCCAAAAACACTATTTTTCCTGCAATTGCTCATGAACCTGTAAATATGCTATCTAGACTCCAAAATGGATTAAATATATCCTAAAACTATCGTATACCGTGACTAAAATCGGGTCAAATTCATGGTATATCAACTCCCCCAGACTTACCCGTTTGCTTGTCCTCAAGCAAAAACAACTGGTAGTCTCTCTGAAAAAGGTTTGAAAACAGCAGGGACTCAAAAAGTTTAAATAACTTAGTCATATCTTCCTAGTAGTGCAAGCCAAGTCATAATCATCCTTACTACAAAAGCACATTATACTATATCCTAGTATAGCAACCAAGTTCTCCTAGTTAACAACTCAACCAATCCTATCTGATAATCCTCTCTACTAACCTCATTTCTTGCATAAAATAAAAGTGTAGGCTTTACCTTGGGAGTATCGATCAAAGGACACATGGGTTCTTACTCAAACAAGTTTCTGAACACACAGGCAGTCTTCTCTGATCCCTTTCTTCCCTCTTTCTCTCTTCTCTGAATCCTTATAGTTTCAATTTCAATAAACAGTGATGTTTATGCAGTCCATCTTGTTCATCTTATTGACTTTTCTTCTTTTGTAGCTCTTATTTGGACAAAATGTAGCGAATAATGGGGTCAGAGGAGACACTCCTACCCCTCGCTTCCACAATGTGTGATCATTCCTTTCTGAATTAGAATACTGGGGTCATAGAAGAAACTCCTACCCCTCTGCATCTTCTAGGAAATCATCTCATCTTTTTGTATCTAGGGTGCTTGAAGAGAGAGAGAGAAGGGAACCTGTGGGAACCGAAATTCGCACTGTCGAGTTTTCGTTTGATTTGGAGGAAAGCCAAGTAACCTTAACCTTCCCTGAAGGTCCCGGATATCTGCTGGGCCACACACGACACAATCAATGTGAATTTAAGTTGTAAAATAAAAATCGTAAAAATAGAGCGAAAGAGATCTTATTTCCGAATTCGCGTTTCAGCGTGAACAACAGGTAAAGAAATCGGCTACAAGAGCTGTCGAAAAGTCCGCTAGTCCGGCCGCCTAAATCTAACCTAGTTGAGTCGCAGCTCGCTAGTGAAAACAGAAAAGAAATGCTGAATTTGCTCTAAGTGCAAAATTGCTCTGGAAAATTTGTGATGATTTGCTCCTCGCCCAAAGCTCTCTTTATATACTCCTCTTAAGACAGTCTATCTTCCTTCGGGCTGAATCGGGTTTTTTCCATTTTCGTCCGTCTTCGTGTTTATCGGGAAACTTGACATTTATCTTCGGAAAACTTGACATTTATCTTCTGGAAACTTGACATTTATCTCTTATGTGAGGATAAGGATAAACCGTCATAGTTATCCTTCCTTTTCGGAAAATCGTAAGTGGGCCGTTTTGGTCATTCCGGGCTTTTTAGGCGTTTTTACGGTTTTTCGAGAAAATGGTCTTCGAAGGTTTCGACATTTCCGATGGAATCCCAATTCCTCGTATAGTCGAGATGATTGGTGTTTAGAATAACCGTGATCGTTTTATACGATGAATCGAAATCCATTTTTCATTCGAACCTTTTATGGTCTTCCGAGATTTCTCGAGTATCGGGATCGAGATGGACTTGGATTCGAAGACTTCCCGTCTTCGAGGGTTTGAGTAATGAGGCTTCGAACTTAGATTTTAAAATATGAACTTTGTTAAACAATCGAGAAGGCTTTGCGGAAGAATCGTCGTGTTTCTCGAACAATCCGAACATGGGTTTAAGGGACCAAGATTTTGCCGTTGCGAGATCACGAGATGACTGCACGGATGGGCTAGGACCCTGCCGCCGGGCGCCAGACGGAGACGACGGGCCTGCCGTCGGCGCCAGATGGAGACGAGCCTGCCGTCGGCGCCAGATGGAGACGAGCCTGCCGTCGGCGCCAGATGGAGACGAGCCTGCCGCCGGGCGCCAGACGGAGACGACGGGCCTGCCGTCGGCGCCAGATGGAGAGGACGAGCCTGCCGTCGGCGCCAGATGGAGACGAGCCTGCCGCCGGGCGCCAGACGGAGACGACGGGCCTGCCGTCGGCGCCAGATGGAGACGAGCCTGCCGCCGGGCGCCAGACGGAGACGACGGGCCTGCCGTCGGCGCCAGATGGAGACGAGCCTGCCGTCGGCGCCAGATGGAGAGGACGAGCCTGCCGCCGGGCGCCAGACGGAGACGACGGGCCTGCCGTCGGCGCCAGATGGAGACGAGCCTGCCGCCGGCGCCAGATGGAGAGGACGAGCCTGCCGCCGGCGCCAGATGGAGAGGACGAGCCTGCCGCCGGCGCCAGATGGAGAGGACGAGCCTGCCGCCGGCGCCAGATGGAGACGAGCCTGCCGCCGGCGCCAGATGGAGACGAGCCTGCCGCCGGGCGCCAGACGGAGACGACGGGCCTGCCGTCGGCGCCAGATGGAGAGGACGAGCCTGCCGCCGGCGCCAGATGGAGACGAGCCTGCCGCCGGCGCCAGATGGAGAGGACGAGCCTGCCGCCGGGCGCCAGACGGAGACGACGGGCCTGCCGTCGGCGCCAGATGGAGACGAGCCTGCCGCCGGGCGCCAGACGGAGACGACGGGCCTGCCGTCGGCGCCAGATGGAGACGAGCCTGCCGCCGGCGCCAGATGGAGAGGACGAGCCTGCCGCCGGGCGCCAGACGGAGACGACGGGCCTGCCGTCGGCGCCAGATGGAGAGGACGAGCCTGCCGCCGGGCGCCAGACGGAGACGACGGGCCTGCCGTCGGCGCCAGATGGAGAGGACGAGCCTGCCGCCGGCGCCAGATGGAGAGGACGAGCCTGCCGCCGGCGCCAGATGGAGAGGACGAGCCTGCCGCCGGGCGCCAGACGGAGACGACGGGCCTGCCGTCGGCGCCAGATGGAGACGAGCCTGCCGCCGGCGCCAGATGGAGAGGACGAGCCTGCCGCCGGGCGCCAGACGGAGACGACGGGCCTGCCGTCGGCGCCAGATGGAGACGAGCCTGCCGCCGGGCGCCAGACGGAGACGACGGGCCTGCCGTCGGCGCCAGATGGAGACGAGCCTGCCGCCGGCGCCAGGCGCTGGCGTGGTCGATCTGCCGCCGGCGCCAGGCCACCGCCGTGCTGTGTCCAGCGTCTGCCGATGCGCTGTTGCTTCGCCGTCGATCCCGGGGCTCACGGTCCGCTCGTCCTTCCAGTAAGTTCGCCGGTGATGATTCGTTTCGGTTTCGATTGTTACTTAGTTTTTGAGTGACGACCTGTTTCTCGGTTTTCAATCGTCACTTAGTTTTCTTCCGAGGACTTTCGGGTGACGATTTCATCGTTGACCGATTTTGATCCTAACAGTTAGCCCCCCAGCTAGCTAAGAGCCGTAGTGCCTTTCGGGTCCTAGTTTGCGGTATAGCCAAATGGGAAGGTGTAGAGACGTAATCGTTTGCCGAAAGTCGGGGTAAATAGTGATTTTACCTCCTTTATAAGGATGGAGTAAGAAATCTCATTCATTCTTACTTCATCATAAAAAAATTCATCTCTCAAGAATCCTTTCTCTCTTTTTTTTTAAGAACAATGTCTTCAAGATCCTCCAAGAGAAATTCTTCTTCCCATTCATCCTCGGATGACTCTCCTGCCCACGTGACGGTGAATCTGAAGCAAGAAGAGTTAGTCGATGAGGAGGCGAAGAACGCGTATTACCGAGCTCTTGTGGGCTCGGCTCCACCTCTGCTAGATGTTCCTGTTCTGAAGAGACCTTCGAGGCTGCCGGGTGCTTCCTTTACGTCGAGCTCGGTTTCACGTAAATATCTCATGACTCTTCGGGATTTTTACCAGATTTCTGATGGAGTTAAATTCCGAATTCCTATCGGCAATGAGAGTGCGAGGAATCCTCCGGAAGGTTTCTTTACATGCTACGAGGCCTACCTTACGTACTGCCGCATGTTGTTCCCGATCCCCGGTACCATTGTTCGTGCGCTTCGTCGCTTCGAACTTTCGATCAGCCAGCTCAGTGTTTCTTCCTTAGAGAGTTGGCTTGGCGTGTTGATCGCAAGTTATGAGCTCGGGATCGATCTTAGTCCTGCTGATTTCGAAGGGCTTTGGAGCACTCGGCCAACGGGGAGCGATGGTTACTACACCATGGTGCCAAAGAAGGATATGACCATAATTCAGGGGACTACTTCGAACCCTAAGTTGTGGCAGGAGCGTTTCTTCTATGTCCGAATAGATGGTGAGTCCGTCGAGGAGAGCTGCCTCCATCTTCCGCACGCATGGAACTTTAACCGAGGTAATACGATAAAAACTTGTTGTTTATTTCACCATTCCGGAAGTGCGAGTTTTTAATGAAAAAGTTTCGCTTGTAGTGAACGGGATTGTTGCGCATACGCATGGTGATCTTTTGTCAAGAGGGATCTCCTTCGCAAAAGCCGCTTCGAAGTCCTTCACCATTGGACGGATTCGAGACGCGGTAAAGTTTTACCGGTCCCGAGACCCTGTCCCGACATGCGATGCCGAACCGGTTATCGAAGCTCCTACTCGGAGGCGTGAAGCGAGATCTCGTAATGGGAAAGAAATCGATCGGGGAAGGTTCGAAGACCTTCCCGCTGGGCTTAAAACCCTAGTTTCGTTCGCGGAAAAAGCGAACCAGCGATTTTCCACTCCCCAACAATTTCTTTGACGCCTTCCTCCGAGTTCGTTACTGACGAAGTCGCTGGAGGATGAGGAAAGCAACGGGTTTTTACCGAGGGTTCACAGCGGATCAACGAGGTTCTGCCCCTTGAACTTCTTAACCGTATTTTTGAATCTGTATATATGTATATTTATTGATCTTGAATTTATGCAGGGACTAAGAGTGTTTGGCGATGCACTTGACTCAAGTTTCCGCAAGTCTAGGATTGCTAATTTCAAGACCAAAGAAGCTGGCGAGCTCTTCCGATTCGACAAGAGGTAGAGGCAGAAACGCAAGCTGAGCTTCATGCTCGAGTCCTTGTTCAGGCGGAAAAGAGAGGAAGGAGGATGGTCGCAGCCGAGGTGGCGAGCAGGCGGAATCGTTTGCTTCGAGTTTCAATGTTTCAAAGATGCTCGGGAGTTTGTTGGCGATTTCGCGGTGCGGGCTCGGTCAGAATCTTTACAAGTCTGAACCCGTTTCTCCTTTGATTCCAAGATTGCTGAGATGAAGGATTTCATGGCCTAGTGTGCTCATGCTGAATCCTTGGTTCCTCCAGTCAAAGAAAGAGTCCGGAGACTATGGGAGCCTATCGAGGTTTCCGAGGATACGGTGGAGGCCGGAGCTGATGAGAACGCCGAGGGTGGCGAAACGCCAAGGTGTGAGCGAGGAAGTGGACCAGCCTGCGGGTTCATTCGGGATTTCCGTGTCTGGATTTCTTGATGTTGACTTTTCTTTGTGAGTTGTATGTTTGGCCGTGTGTGGCCGTTTTTAGGAGTTTATTCTGCGACCGTTGGAGGTTGTATTCTTATATTTTTGGGTCTGGCCGTTGGTGGCTTAGAGTCCCACCGTTTTTGCGGCCTTATGAATATATAAAAATTTGCAAGATTTCGTCTTTTGTTTTGATTTATACTTTCGTCAAGTGTAGAGGAAAGAATCAGTAGTCATTCATTATCCTAACTCTTTTTGTCGCTGGTCTGTATGCTACTTTTAGCGGCGTTTTAGGTGTAGCGATAAGAGACATGTTTTGGGATCTCATTATCACGATACTATGTCTGTGAGATTTCAAGATCCAGCAAGACTGGGTTTAGGGCAAGACCTAGGCTTACTCTCAGCTTTAAGGCTGTGCGATGACTGATCGGCTTTCGTTTTGCCTGTTAGTGATTTCTTCCTGATTCTTTTCATTTAAAGTCCGCGACTAGTCACGGCTTATATGACTTGTGTTAAAAGAATCGAGCTATCTTCGGAGATTATCCGAGACGCTAAACAAAATTTTGGGTTTCTTGTATAGCGCTATGATATCCTTGTCGGATGTAAGAGGACCTTATAGGTCTGACTACGAGTTTGTATTGAGTGAAGCGTTTACGTGTCGTCGTCGGGGCCAATGTCGCCGGCGTAAGTTATTTTAAGTCGCGGTGGACTGTTTTAGCGGACGATACGAGTTTTGTTTTCTTTTCAGAAGTTCGCGGCGTCTCGCGTTACGAAGATATGATTTTCGTTTTCGAAGTGTTTCTGGCGTTTACTATATTAAGTGAGCATAAAAATAGATAGAAAGAATTTTATTGAAAAATTTGAAAATTTAGTACATGTCCATGCACGAATTTTTGTGGGAGTATAGGGTATCATTACCCACCCCCTTTTTGGCAAAGGGGATAGCTGAACTTGCCGGGATACGACAAGCTACCTACGTACATCTTTCGAGGATCAAGCCATCTCGTAGTTCTGATTGTTGCTGCGGACGTTTTTATTCCTCGGGTGCTGCTACTTCGACCGTAATAGCTAGATTGGTAGCGTGTTCAAGGGTTGAATTATCCGTTTCTATGGCGATGGGCTCTGAGAAGTTCTCGCTGTCTGCAGCCGTTGCCTGTTTGGATGCCTTTGAATCATCCTTTTCCGAGTTCTCGGGAATGTCTCGTGATTCCTTTACTCGTTTTGGGTTAGCCATTGGGCGTTCCGATTCTTCCGTAGTTTGTGCTCGGCCAGGAAGCAGAGCCTCGACTGTTTCTGACTTCCCCAGATTACTGCAGTTCCGTTTTTAGTTGGGAACTTGATGCCAAGATGGTATGTGGATGGTACCGCTCTCATGGAATTGATCCAGGGGGTTCCCTTAATCACGTTGTATATTGCGGGGTTGTCGACTATGGCGAACTCGACGGTCTTTATGACTTCCTTGGCCATAGCGGGGCCGTTCTTCCGAGGTCATGGAGGTGACCCCTGAGAATCCCGTAAGAGGTCTCGGTTCGGGGCGACTTAGCTGAGTGGGATGTTCATCCTTTGGAGCGTGTCACGGAACATAATGTTGACCGTACTTCCTGTATCGATAAGGATCGCGGCCAACGAGATCCTGGATCACTAAGTCGATGATGAGAGGATCGAAATGAGGTTTGTCGATTCGATGGTTTCCTCTTCCTCAAAAACGATCAAGTCGTTGGGGAGGTCATCCTTTTGGACCCAGTTAGAACTTGTCTCGGCTTTCCGCCCATAAGCTTTGATCGACGAGACCGAGTCTTGGAAGAACTGCAATCCTCCGAAGATCATGTTTATCCTCTGGCGGCTGTTGTTGTTTCCATGTTCGTCCTGTCTCCTTCAGCGTTTCTTTCGATTGACTTTCGGTGCGTTGTTTTCGAATTGGCCCTATCGGTTTTGGTGATCGAGTCGAAGCAGGTCTTTGATGCTCTTGACTTTGGACAGCTCGCCGAAGAAAGTTTTGCGGCAAGCCTGGCGAGAACTGCAATTGGCGGTGGAGTGACCTCGGGTATCATGGAATTCGCAGAGAAATTATCCTTGAACTGGTTCCTGATCCAGGTGTTTCGAGAGGTTTTACCCTGCTCGGATTGATGGCGTAGTTATGCTGCCTTGTACTTCTTCCCTTTGTGATGGACATACTTGTCGATGCGAGTGGGTTTCTTCTTGGATGCGGTTTTCTGCGATCCGTGCTTCTGCGATAGAAGCTTCATCTCTTCCTCCATGATGATGAAGCCCGTTCCTTTGTGGAAGTATCCTGGATTGTCGCGGCTTTTCCAGTAATATCCACTTTGAACCGACTTGTACCAGAGAGTTTTCCTCAGTCGTTGAACATTGTCGCTGATGCCTGTTACTCGCCATCACCAGTTTGAATCTTCGCATGAAGTCGGCGGGCTTCGTCTTCCTTCTGATCTAGACTCCATAGGTCCACGTCGAGCGTTTCTCGTCCATGAACATGGAGTATTGTTTGAGAAACGCCGAGGCCAATTGGCGGAAGCTTCGATGGAGTTCTTTTGAGCGGAGAACCACTCGAGCGCAGCACCTTTGAGGTGCTCGACGAAGAGAAGACAATGACCAGCGTCTCGTTCGCGCTTCGGAAGTTTGCATCTACCCATTGCGATCTGGAAAGACTGCAGGTGCGCCTTAGGATCCGTAGTACCGTCATAGACCGGGATTTTGATTTTCCCTGGTCTGAGATATGTGTTTCCGTGATCCGAGCGGTGAATGGCGTTTTCCTTGCTTCCTCGAGAAGTCTATCGATCTCGGGGGCCGAACTGGTCGCCTGGTGGATTTGCGATTTCACTGCTTTTACCTCGGCCATCTTTTTGGGAGATTCGCGGAGATCATGGATCGTTATTGCTACCGGGCGTTTCTCGAGTTTGTCGGCTGGTCGCGATGGGTCGAGCTTGATCCTCCGCGAGTTCTTCCTGCTCAGTCGATGAAGTTCTTCCTCCTCTTGTCATGGGCCTCTCGAAGGATACCGTCTGCGGCGGACTGGCCGGGTCCTCCCGGTGGATGTCAGCGTCTTCATCGGAAGGATCCGATTGGTCGCTGATATCCAGATCGATGCGCTCGACGTCGCTTTCCTTGTTTCCCGTAGCCCGCGGTGGAAGGTTCTCGCGAGTCGTTAAGCTGTCCTTTGGAGCCGTTTCCTCGAGTGGACTCTTCGGGCATCTTTTCTCGTTCTCGGAGATCTGAAGTCGAGTCTTCTGCCGCGTCCTGCCTTGGTGGATCCTTGGGCAGCTTGCTCCTCGCAGTTAAGGTGCCGACCTGTTTTGCGAAAGGTTATCAGTTTGTCCGTTGTTCCGCCCGCTCACGAAGTGAACAGTTCTGCATCTGTCTGGCGGCGTCTTAGTGTTTGCATCAGCGTGGTGTGGGCGATATCTCGTTGAGTCTTCTCAGCGTTGGCATCGGCGGGTGTTCCGTCTAGCGTTGGCTGGTCTTTGGTGGCGTCAGTGGACATGATCGGCGTGTGCGGTGCGAGATAGATAGATCCGTAACCCTCTCTTCGGCCAAATTGTAGGAACCAAAATTCGCCTTTGTCGAGTTTTCGTTTGAGTTGGAGGAAAGCCAAGTAAACTTAACCTTCCACGAAGGTCGGATATCTGCTTTACCACGACACAATCAATGCGAATTTAAGTTGTAAAATAAAAATCGTAAAATAGAAGCGAAAGAGATCTTATTTCGAATTAGTGTTTGAGTGTGAACAACATGTAAAGAAATGCGGCTACAAGAGCTGTCGAATAGTCCGCTAGTCCGGCGCTAAATCTAACCTAGTTAGTCGCCTTCGCTAGTGAAAACAGAAAAGAAATGCTGAATTTGCTCTAAGTGCTAAATTGCTCTGGAAATTTTGTGATGATTTGCTCCTCGCCCAAAGCTCTCCTTATATACTCCTCTTAAGGCGATCTATCTTCCCGGGCTGAATCGGGCTTTTCCATTTTCGTCCGTCTTCGTGTTTATCGGAAAACTTGACATTTATCTTCGGAAAACTTGACATTTATCTTCTGGAAACTTGACATTTATCTCTTATGTAAGGATAAGGATAAACCGTCATAGTTATCCTTCCTTTTCAGAAAATCGTAAGTGGGCCGTTTTGGTCATGCCGGGCTTTTTAGGCGTTTTTCCGGTTTTTCGAGAAAATAGTCTTCGAAGGTTTTGGCATTTCCGAAGGAATCCCAATTCCTCTTACAGTCGAGATGATTGGTTTTTAGAATAACCGTGATCGTTTTATACGATGAATCGAAATCTATTCATCATTCGAACCTTTTATGGTCTTCCGAAATTTCTCGAGTATCGGGATCGAGATGGACTTGGATTCGTAGACTTCCCGCCTTCAAGGGTTTGAGTAATGAGGCTTCGAACTTAGATTTTAAAATATGAACTTTGTTAAACAATCGAGAAGGCTTTGCGGAAGAATCGTCGTGTTTCTCGAACAATCCGAACATGGGTTTAAGGGACCAAGATGTTGCCGTTGCCCGAGATCACGAGACGACTGCACGGATGGGCGCCAGGACCCTTGCCGCCGGCGCCAGACGGGAGACGACGGGCCTGCCGCCGGCGCCAGACGGGAGAGGACGAGCCTGCCGCCGGCGCCAGGCGCGGCGTGGTCGGTCTGCCGCCGGCGCCAGGCGCGGCGTGGTCGGTCTGCCGCCGGCGCCAGGCGCCCTACCGCCCGTGCCGTATCCCGCGTCTGCCGATGCCGCTGTTGCTCGCCTTCGTCGATCCCCGGGGCTCACGGTCTGTTCGTGCCTTCCAGTAAGTTCGTCGGGTGATGATTTGTTTCTCGGTTTCGATTGTTACTTAGTTTTTCCGAATGACGACCCGTTTCTCGGTTTCGATCGTCACTTTGTTTTCTTCCGAGGACTTTCGGGTGACGATTTCGTCGTTGACCGATTTTGACCCCAACAGAACCAGAAACACACATACTTTTACCTTCCAGACTTGCAGGAGGAGCCCGATCCAATGTATAACAATCCCCAAGACAAGCAGGTAATGTCAGTATTAGGTTGGAGGTCAGCTTTGGTTCCTTCAAACACTCTCAGTAGGTGCAAACATAGTAGACATGTTGATCCACTTTAGTATCTCTAGTACTTCTGTAATCAGTGAATCTAAGACTGGTCTAGAAAGTGGTTAAATGAAAAGCAATAAATCTAGATAAGATCATTGTCCCCTTCTTGACTTAATAAATAATTTTTTGAAAACATTTTTAAATAAGACTCAAAATAGTAGATAATCATTAGTAATTCCCCCAGACTTAAATTACAATGTCCCCGGTGTAAAACAGTCAGAGTTTATAAAAACCATACTATAAATGAGAAATTGAACAAGTTAGAACGTTATACCTGACCGATAGCATATCGATCGATGTAGATGAAAGCGTGTCGATCGTGGCGGATGTAGTGTCGTCGATCGATGTCGACTTGGTCGCGTCGGTCGATAGAGATGGCAAACGTCTACTCGGATCTTTTTTTTACCTGCATAAATATAAAACGAAAATAAATACTAGTAATGAATAAAATATATGATATTACCTAACAGTGGGTTGCCTCCCACTCAGCGCTTTGTTATAGTCATTTAGCTTGACTTTGGAGGTTGAATGGCTTAGTTGGTGTGAAAACATCCTCTTTTTATGTGGACTGAGTTGCAGTGAAGCTTCTTGTGGCATCATCTGATCTGGTCCATCTCATTTGCATATCGGCTAACTCATCTGTCAGGAACTGTAGCCTCCTCTCAAAGTTCTCAATGTTGAACTGATGCTTTCCAAGCTTATTATAAGCATATGCTGATGACTCTGACAGTTCCTCATGTATTGAAAGTAGCACACCCAGTCCGTCCGTGATGGTTTCCTGTCAGACTGATGGTGTATCAGTATCGACCGATGCTGTTGCTTCAATGTCGATCGATGTCGTAGTGCCCTTGTTGATCGATGCACGTGTTGGCATATCGGTCGATGTGTACGGTGAAGGGCGATTTGCATCTTGTCTCTGAATAGTCTTGATCTTCTTGTCTATCCTCTCTGTCCGTGAATGCAGAGTTTCAATGTTGCTGTCGAAGGGAAAATAGATGTCATCAAACTTCCTGTAGTATTCATCCTCTGAATATTGTAAGGCTTCATAGCTCTCAGCTATCATCTTGTCAACTTCTTTGTTGGTGTAGGTGGCTTTTCTTCGGTGAGTGGCTGGATCCTCTGCTGTGTCGGTCCAGCTTCTCTTCTTTCTCTGATAAGTATCATAAGCTCTAACTCCATATTTTGGTTTGTAATGGAATTCTGTATTCCATCCATTGTGCTCGCTTGTCTCCATATCGATCGATACAGTGTCTTCTGTGCCGATCGATGGTGACTCCTTCTGCTTGTTGCGGAGCAAATCCAATTCTTTTTACATTAACTCATCTCTCTTGGCTACCCAGTTGATGTTGCTGTTGAGGCTGCAGTAGAACACATCAAGTTTCTCCTTTAAGGCTTGTTCTTCCCATTTGTTATCTGTCTTGATGGTGTTGAGTATCTCCTCTTTCATAGAATTGTATTGTGATGGAATGCTGGTGTAGATCGATGTGCAGTTGTTGCTATCGATCGATTGCTGTTGCTTCTCTGCTGGTGCTTGCTGATGATCGATCGATGTGCGAGTTGTCATGTCAATCGATGGAGATGTCTTCAGGTAAAAATCGAGTTGGTTCTGAATCATGTCCATCTCTTGCTGCAAAGGATCCATTCGTGTTTCAAGTGCATTCAATATCACTCATGGAGTCGTAGGAACTACCAAATCTTTCTTCAAAAGAATATAACTTCTCTTCCAGTCTTGTAAAGCGTCTATCGATCGATTGCTTGATGTTGGTATCGATCGATCTTGGATAAGCTGCATTGGTCGATGGTATCAAACTATCATTGGTCGATGTATGGTGTGGAAGCTCGTTGGATATCGAAGGTTTCCAGGGCTTCCTTGCTGAAACTCCTTGTGTTTTCTGCCTCATTATGGTGGTAACATCGTCTGCAAGATTCTCTATGGTCTTGGTCAACCATGTAATCTTGTCATTGAGTGGATGGTAGAAACTATCAAGTTTGCACTTGAAATCATTCATTAAATCATACTGAACGGTGTAGATATCTTTGAGCCTCTCATCCATCTCTGCTCTGCTGTAAGGATTTGGATCTGAAGGTGTAGCTTGAGTGAATTCTTCCCGATGCTCTGGTAAGCATAAGAATGATGGCTTACATAGCGAAGCTCTTTGCAGGATGTCTCTAATATAGATGGTGGATACTGGAATGACTTTTCCTTTGATGGGTGGGTGGAAAACATATCGGGTGGGTACTTCATCTCTGCGAATGAAATAGTACTCAATCTCTCTTTCTTCCCAAAAATCTTCATCATACTCAACATCTTCTGTCTCCACTGGAGGGTGGTATACCTCATCTTCTCTATGGATGTATGAATATGGTATGTTCCTGTTGTAGTCCTCATCATAATCTTCTTCTCTTGTCTCTACTGCGCATGTAGGCTGGTAGTAGTCTGATTCCTAACTTCCATCTAAGTAGTCACCTGGAAAGTGATCAACTTCGTACATAGGTGTACTATCAATTGATGTGGAATGAAGACTGTTGCTTGTATCGATTGATGTGATGATGGACTGGTCGATCGATGTCGGATCAGTAGGATCGATCGATGTGTCGGTATGGGTGTCGATCGATTCCGAGTACTCTGTCTCGTACTCTTCTTCACAATAGCATGTTGCTACGAGTTTTGCTTCATCTGGAGGCTTTTTACAGGATGTATGTGGCTTGACAACTTTGACTGGATCATAGTGAATCTTTGGGTTGATGAGTGTCAAACACATCTGGCTTGTTTGTAAGTTGCAGACGGCTCCCACAGTAGCTAAGAATGCTGTTCCAAGTAGTAGAGAAGAATTCCAATTTAACTTGATGTCTAGGACATGGAAGTCAACTGGAACTAGGCACTACAAGAAAATAGCTCTATTGCTATATACCAAAAAGAAAAAAAAACTATCCCCTATTTACATATGTAACATCTTTATCTCTTCTTATTTTTTTCCTTTAGCTCAGTTAATCTTTATCAGGAAAAAAAAATAGAATTGATAATGTTTAGGAAAACAAAAGACTAGATATGTACCTTAGCGTTAAAAAAAGAAAGATACGTGCCTCTTCTTCCAAATCATCAAGTGAGAAAAACTTCTCATCTCTTTATCGACATACCACAGAATCTCTCTCTCTCCACTTTTTATCTCCAACCAAATAACTTAACGACCTTTTCTTTGTCCTGAAACAGAGCATAACACATAACACAACAGCACAACAGAGACGTTAGATTTTCTGTCTTAGAGCATGTTTATCAACGTATCTTAGGGAGTTGTTTAAGCTAAATTGGCAATTAAAATAAAAGGAAAAAAAGACAATCAAGCAAAGCACGTCGCTTAATTTGGGTCTCGAAGGAACGTCTCTTAGCGGGTACGTGGCACAATCAGATTGGCTGGAGGAGCGGTGTCTTTCGTCCATTTCGTTTCTTCCTTCTTTCTCTCTTTCGATTTTTCCTTTCTCTTCTCTCGGTGGCGAAACGGCGAGTCCTCGACTCCTCGACTCCTCGACGAAACGGCGAGGTCTCTTTGGGTGGCTCTCGGCGAGGAAGGAAAAGGACGCACTCTCTATCGGTGGCTCCCCTCCAAAAGGGAAAACGGTGACATATCTCTCTATCGGTGGCTCTCTGAGAAGATATCTCTCTCTATCGGTGGCTCACTGAGATGAAGTTAAACGGCGACCGTTGCGGCTCCGACATCTCTCTCTCTATCGGTTAAGCTACCTATATCTCACTCTGCATGTCTTGACTCCGATTTATCTGATTTATTTGATTTGTTTGATCTGAACAAGCGATTTATTTTATTTATTCGATCTGGTTTGATTTATTGGATTTATTTGATCTCTTTTGATTTGTTTATTTCATCGTGGGTTTTTGTGTAAGCATATGGATCAAAACCGTTTCTTTTTGTGGCAGAGGATTACGAAGCTTCTGTGGCAGAGGATTACGAAGCTGGTGGAGGTGAAGTTTTGGTTGATGATGAAGATAGTGATGGTTGAGTTGCTACTCATGGAAGGCCTAAAGGTATACTTTTATATCAAATCTTGAAGTATTATCTTCTCCAGTATGATACCTTATGTTAATTTTTGATTTGTTTGTTGCAGTAAGATCTTGTGGAACAGAGGGGAGGAACAAAGATGGACCTCAAGTTCCTTCATGTGACACTGTTTACGATTACATTCTTTTCCGGGGAAGTGACATCAAGGTTAGTAATCATTCTATGTTGGTATCTCTGATGCATGGCTTGTGAATAGATAAAGGCATGACGGAAGTAGATTGTCTGTTGGTGTCTTTAGGTAGATTTGGCTACTTCAATTGGATAAAGCATCGCATTAGTTTGAAATGAATTAACTCTTGGGTCATTGTTTGGTTAGGTAATAAATAGATGTTTAAGTGGTTAGATAGAAATGAGATTATGGTTGGCTTACATGGAATGGATTTTTATGGTTAGATAGAAATGAATGGATTACATTGATGAATGTGTTGGATAAATGTCTAATCGGTCTTGAATACATTTCTCACCGTGTTCTTCTCTTCAATGCATTGAAGCTTCTCTGCAATCTATTTAAATCTGTCCTTCTCCTCTGTCTTGAATACATTTCTCACCGTCTTCTTCTCTTCCCACTTTCTCATCTCTGTTATTTTCTTTCTCTCTATTCCTTGAGCTTGGTTCCGAAATGGATTCTTATCCATCTTCAAAATATGTTGACCTCCTTAATAGCCAGACGAGCATTTCGTTTGGTAACTATGAAGAGAGTGTCTCACTATCTTCATCACAAGCTTTTGGAACCAAAGATGGTGGAGAGACTGGTACACAGCATAAAGAACGGCGGAAGTGGACGCCTGGGGATGATATCATTCTCATTAGCTCGTGGCTTAACACAAGCAAAGATCCGGTGGTTAGCAATGAGCAAAGATCAGGCACTTTCTGGACTAGAGTAGCAGCTTATTTTGCGGCAAGTCAAAAAGATGGTGGCTGCAAGAGAGAGGCTGCGCATTGCAAGCAACGTTGGCACAAGATCAATGATCTTGTGTGCAAGTTTTGTGGAGCCTACGAAGCTGCAAGCAGGGAGAAGACCAGCGGTGAAAATGAGAATGATGTGCTCAAAAGAGCACATACAATATTCCCCACCAGCTATAAGAAGAAATTCCTCCTGGAATATGCTTGGAAAGAGCTGAAGAACGACCAGAAGTGGTGTGAGGTATCCTCTAGCTCTAAAAAAAGAGAGCGTGAAGACGGTGGAGATTCTTCAAGCTCTCAAGCAACTGACATGAAGCGTCCACCGGGTGTAAAAGCGTCAAAGGCACGTGATAAGAAAACAGTGGCTGAGGAGAATGCGATGAAGGAGTTTGAGACTATGTGGTCTATAAAACAACATGATCTGGCCCTGAAGGAACGCTTGAATAAGATTAGACTACTGGACAGTCTGATTGCCAAAAAAAGAACCTCTCCTTGAGTATGAAGAAGCCCTCAAGAAGAAGCTGATTAATGATCTGTTCATTTGAAGTTTAATGTTCTGTTCTCTTGAAGTATAATGTTATGTTCTCTTTTAAATGTTTCTTTTAAGTTTCCGTTCTCTTTTAAATGTGCTTGTTATGTTTTATGTGGTGTCAAATGTTACTTGAAGTTTCATGTTCTGTCCTCAAATGTTCTTGAAGTTACTTTTAAAATTTGCTTGTTATGTCAAATGTTACTTGAAGTTTCATGTTCTGTCCTCAAATGTTCTTCTTCATCTTGCAGGCTGCGTATATTCTTGGAGTATATGCTGCTTATATCTTTGGAGCAAAGAAGACAGAGGTTGTTGTTGTTGTTTGTGGTCACGGGTTTGATGTTTGTTGTTTGTGGTCACGGGTTTGTTGTTTGTGGTCACAGGTTTGTTCTTTGTTGTTTGTGGTCACGGGTTTGTGGGTTGTAAAAGTTGTGGTCATGGGTTTGTTGTTGATGTAAAGAATATTGTCGTCTTGTAAAAGCTAGAGGTCACGGGTTTGTATTCTTCTTTCACAGGTATTTGTTCAATTTTGCATCACACACACTTATAAATTGTTGTTGTTCTCACCATTCTCTACATTTACACTCAAAAATATATCTTCTCTCAAAAACCATTCTATCTTGTTACCAAGACTAGCAAACCATTCTATCTTTTTTACCACTTTTCTCAAAAACAATTATATCTTGTTACCAAGACTCTCAAACCATTCTATCTTGTTACCAAGACTCTCAAACAATTCTATCTTGTTACCATCTCTTCTTTCATTTTTTTAAAAAAATCATCTCATGGCATCTTCTTCTCAAAACACTTTCGAGGATTCGTTCGATGAAACTTTCGATCAATTTTTTGATCAACGTTTCGATCAAGCATTTGAAAATTTGTGCAATAATCATGGTGGAGTTCAAGAAGAAGTAAGGAAGACAAGAAAAAAAAAAGAGTTGTTATCGAACGAAATCGCGAAGAAAGCCATCTACGGTTATGGAACGATTATTTCAGTGACACTCCTACATATCAGGAAAATCTATTTCGACGAATATATAGAATGAACAAGTCATTGTTCATGCGTATTGTTGACCGCCTCTCCAATGAAGTTCAATACTTTCATCAAACGGAAGACGTTACCGGAAGGCGTGGTCTCTCTACACTTCAAAAGTGTACAGCAGCAATTCGTGTCTTGGCATATGGTTCTGCCTTTGATGCGGTCGACGAATACATCAGGCTCGGTGCAACCACGGCTCGGTTATGTGTGGAAAATTTTGTGGAAGCAATAATAGATTTGTTCGGCGATGAGTACCTAAGGAGACCAACGCGAGATGATCTTCAGCGTCTACTTCATATTGGAGAGCTTTGTGGATTTCCCGGTATGATTGGAAGCATCGATTGTATGCATTGGGAGTGGAAGAATTGTCCCACCGCTTGGAAAGGACAATATACTCGTGGTTCGGGAAAGCCCACAATTGTTTTAGAGGTGGTTGCTTCATATGATCTCTGGATATGGCATGCATTTTTCGGACCTCCATGTACCTTAAATGATATCAATATTCTTGATCGCTCACCTGTTTTCGATGACATCATAATTGGCCAAGCTCCACAAGTGAATTTCTCGGAAAACGGAAATCCTTATTCAATGGCTTACTATCTCACCGATTATATTTATCCTAAATGGGCAACTTTTATCCAATCTATAACACTTCCACAAGGGCCGAAAGCAGTTTTATTTGCTCAATGTCAAGAAGCTGCCCGAAAAGATGTCGAGCATGCTTTCGGAGTCTTGCAAGCACAATTTGCCATTATCAAAAATCCAGCATGTTGTTGGGACAAAGTCAAGATTGGGAAGATTATGAGAGCATGTATCATACTCTATAATATGATAGTAGAAAACGAACGACCTGGTGGCACTCAATACGATGATTTGGGTTTCCAACAAGGAGAACACAGCGGAAGTTCAAGTGTCGATCTCAGCTTTTCCATAGATACCCCTACAAATATCGCCAATCAGATGAGTGTCTGAATAACTATTCGTGATAAATAAGCGCATCAACGACTAAAACGTGATTTGGTTGAACATATACGGCGTAAATTTGGACGTGATAAAGACAACAACTAAACGTGGATGCTGCTTTCAAATTATTATCGATAATTTTAGTAATCTTTATTTTCATGTTTTTATGTTTTTATTTTAAAATCTATGTTTAAAATGTTATGTTTGACTTTGTTTAATTTAATAAATAAATTTTATCTTTTTTAAAAAAATGTTTAATTTAAATTTAATAATTTTTTATTGTTAAGAACTTTCATTAAGAAACTACCTATAAACCACTACTAATTAAGTGTATCTTAATAATGTACCTTAGATTAATGATAATCCTTAAAAAATCATTAAGACCCACTTAAGATACAATTAAGGTATCTACTTATAAACATGCTCTTAATCTCTCTCCAAATCCTCTGCTTAACTCCCTTAAGTAAGTTGTTTCCCTCTATCTTTTTATCTATTATATACACTATTTATTTATTATTGTTGATTGTATATACCGGAAAATTACTTGGAGAAGATCTTACACCGAGAAACTTGACGAGTAGAGATTGCAGAATCTCGTGGGTGAAATTAAAAGGGATGTAGACATAAGAAATTAAATACTGTTTGCAATTAGTTGTATTTACTTTTGATTTGACACGTATTCGTTTGTTCGGATTAGCGATGTGAGGAACTGTCAAAAAGTATATACATTAATTTCGTACATGGTAGTCGATCAGAATACGTGAAGTAAAAGAAGTATACAGTATCTAATTCTGTTAAAAACTTGGAACTTTGCGTCTCTCCCCGTAAGAGCATGATTTTTTTTAATTAAAAATACCATTGCATGTTTCTCTCTGTCCTTTTAGCTTTGTAGTTTAAGTCTTGTAAGGATTGAGTTTTAAATTATTTGCTCAACCTCTGTTTTTATCATGTCAAAGAAAACAGAAACAATTTGTTGCTGTTTCTTCCTTGATTGAACGGCTCGGAACACTTACATCTACTTGTCATACGATTCTTCTCACACTCGGTATGATGAATCTGATTTTGATATATGTGTATCTTTATTTACTCTATTCAACTATAGTCTCAGAAGTCTAAATCTAGACAACTTTGAACGGCTCGGAAACTTACGTCTAGTTGTTGACTACGTGATACAGGTGCCATTTGGGAGTCTGTTGATACCAAATAAATTATTTAAATCAAAACTGAGGTAAGTATTTGTTAGAAACGTTCCTGGTATATTTACTTATGCATTGAGTTAATGATTTATTCAAGTTCTAGATTGGTTGGTTGCAGATTTTTTGAATTTCTAAATGTCTTCGAGTAATGCTAATCATGCTATGAGGCAATGAATGTATGCAAGAATTGATCCCAATACCAATCAAGTCTCGAATGCATTTACAGAAGGATTGAAAGGTTTCATGGCTATTGCTAAAAACCATGTTTTGTTTACTCAAAAGCAGAAAATATTCTGTCTGTGCATCAAGTGTGAGAATAGAAAATTTCTTGACGAGCAAACAGTCATTGGCCATTTATACAACAGAGGGTTTATGGCTAATTATCTTGTTGGGGTTGCACATGGAGAAGACTATGGAGTTGACAATCACCCGCGACATGCTCAGGAAAATACAAATACACCCGTAGATGTTTCCATGCAAGCTCAAAACTCTGTTGAGATGATAAGTGATGTCTTTAATGATCATACATCGTCTCATGTAAGCATTGAAGAAGATCCCAATGAAGAAGCCAAAAAATTCTTCAGTCTGTTAAATGCAAGCCAAAATCCAATATATGATGGATGCCGAGAAGGACACTCACAATTGTCATTGGCGGCTCGATGTATGACTCTGAAAACAGATTACAACTTGTCTGAGAAGTGCATGGATTATATTGCTCAAATGTTGAAAGACTACATGCCTGCAGATAACACTTCCACTGCTTCATACTATGACACAAAGAAACTGATGCGATCATTGGGGCTGCCTTACAGAAAGATAGATGTGTGTCAGAATAATTGTATGATCTTCTGGAAAAAGACGCAGACCTGGAAGAAAAAAAATTCCTTCTCGACAAATGTTTTATCTGCCAATAGCTGATAGAGTGAAAAGATTATACCAGTCGAAGAAGACAGCTTCACATATGAGGTGGCACAAAGAGCATTATTCAACTCAGGCTAGTAATGTAATGAGTCATCCATCAGATGGTGAAGCATGAAAACACTTTAACCAGGTATATCCTGATTTTGCCAATCAATCTAGAAATGTCTATCTTGGTTTGTGCACAGATGGATTTAATCCTTTTGGTATGTCTGGTCAAAACTATTCGCTGTGGCCGGTCATTCTTACTCCATATAATCTACCACCTGACATGTGTATGAAGCGTGAGTTTATGTTTCTCACAATATTAATTCCTGGTCCAAACCATCCAAAAAGGAGTTTAGATGTGTTTTTACAGCCTCTCATAGACGAGCTTAATGGTTTATGGACTGATGGAGTTGAGTCATATGATGTATCGCTGAAGCAGAACTTTACATTACGAGCTATGCTTTTATGCAAAGATTACTTCCAATAGCTTTTGCGGAATTATTACCTAGCAACATCCATCAAGCATTATCGGGTATTTATTCTTTATACATATAGTTCTTCTTGCATAAGTGATGAAATAAAAAAGTATATTGATGATTTTTTTACAGGTATTAGTCTATTCTTTCGTGATCTATGTGCACGGACCGTGGACAAAGATTCTGTGGAGATATTAGCTAGCAATATCGCTATATCATGTGTAACTTGGATAAAATATTTCCACCATCTTTTTTTGATGTTATGGAGCATTTGAGCGTTCATCTCCCTCACGAGGCAAAGCTAGGTGGTCCAGTCCAGTTTCAGTGGATGTATCCGTTTGAACAATATATTTATCATTTGAAGAAGGAAAAAAATAAAGCTAAAATTGAAGGATCCATCGTAGAACAATATGTCAACGAGGAAATTTCAAGTTTTTGCTCATACTACTTTGAAGCTGATATCCAAACTAAAAGCCGCAATGACTCTCGCAATGATGATGGAGGTGGCGTACATAACAATTTGTTTCCAGATATTTCTGAAATATTTTTACAAGGTGGAAGAGGCAGTGGAAAATCTTTGGACGTTTGGTTGGACTCAAAAGATTATCAACGTGCACATTCATACGTCCTTTTAAATTGTAGTTATCTACAACTCTTTGAAAAGTAAGTTTATCTGAAATTTAATATTGATCTTAAGATTATTATTTTTCGTAATACACTGTAAATTTTGTATACAGATTATTTGAAGAAGACATAAAAAAGACGTATCCCACCACAAACGAGGCTCAGTTGTTTGATTTAAAAGAACGTCAGTTTGGATCATGGTTACAAAAACATGTAAGTATTAAACTGACATCTAGCAATATCTAACAAAATAAAGTACGTTACTTACTAAACTTATTGTATTTCTCAGATTGGAGCTGACACTAACCACAATATATATCCGTTATGGTTGCATGACTTGGTACACGGACCGGCAAATAAAGTAACCTCTTGGCCAATTTATTTTTGTCGAGGATACAACTTCCATACGCTAGATCATGGAAAAGATCGCAGTACGTTCAACTATGGTGTTTGTGTGAAAGGAACATCTGATTCAAGTGGAGAATCTGAATGTTATGGAATCATAAAACAAATATTTGAGCTGTATTATCCAGGAGTTGTGGGTCTTAGAATTGTTCTTTTCAGATGCGATTGGTATGACTCAACAATGGATAAAGGTGTACGCATAAACAGATCTGGGATCGTTGATGTTAATCGCTCTAGACGGTACGGAAAATATGATCCGTTTATTTTTGCTAGCCTAGCTGACCAAGTATGTTATATATCATATCCTCGTCTAAGCCAAAGGAACAGTGATTGGTACGCTACAATGAAGATGCAACCAAGGGGAAAAATTATATGCAGTGAGGAATTGGATCCGAGTCCTTTACAATACGAGAGTGATAATACAATTATTGTGGCTGATCCATTTATCGCAGTTGATGGTTTAGCTGACCAACAAGAACAGTTTGTCAACCTGCATGATGTTCTTGATGAGGAAGTAGACTCAGAACAAGATGATGTAGTATCTCAATCAACAGAAGACAGTTTAGACTGCTGAGACGTCGAGACGTGAAACTGCGACGAAGAGATGAGAAATTCTCTTTTTATTCTTTAGTTTTCTTATCTTGACATCTTGATTATTACCAGATTTTTTTTTCTTTTGAAACACTTACCAGATCATTCTTCTTTTTATGGTTTAAACTGTCTCTATTATGGCAATTTCAAATTTATTTCTAAATTCATCGACCAGTCTTTCTCTCGTATATATATCAATCTGCTGTTATAAGCTTGCCTATTTAGCAAAGTATGAAAAACAGAGTGTTACACTCGTGGCGGTGGCTATTCGGAGGCGATCTCATTATTAGTTTAAACCAACCACTTTTTCTCATTATTAGTCTCTCTTTTTTCATTAGTCTCTCAAACCCAAAGAATTGTTAGCTAGTTGTGTGTTGTTTATAGTATTATTATTATTATTTATAAATTTGATCATGTTCTGTTGTTTCTTATTATTTTTAGTATGGTTGTAAAGTGCTACAGAAGGTAAAAAGCCACTACACTTTCCCTAGACCTTGAAAGAAAAATGTTAAAATTGTGGACTAATGGGTGAAAATTCGTTCTGGTGTAGGCTCTCGATGTCATAGTTTTGAGTGCTCAGAAAATAGAGCAGCGATGTTTGAACCATTTAAACAGAAACTTGATGAAACCAAAATAAACTCAAGCTAGAACATCAATGCATAGCAAATTTTATACATAAGGGCAACAAACACAGATAATACATACACATAGCCTTAGTTAAAAACCTAAATTTACAGGACATTGAATTACTCAGCAGTACTAATCAAAAGATATGGTTACTCTATACATAAGGGAAAAGAAAACGTGAAGATGCATTGCTATTGTGTAATAATGAGTGAAACCAAGATAGGGAGAAGTCTAAAAACTGACATTTATTTTATCTCTTACTGCATGATTGTTCGGCAGCCAATAAGGATGCATAGAGCCGTGGAAACAACAGAAACTTCGTTGTTTATAGTATTATTATTTATTATTTTTTAATTTGATCATGATGTTTTGTTGTTTTGTATTGAAGTAACATTAATTATTTAGTCTTATTAATTAAACTAGGTCTTTTAACCGCGCATTGGTTTTGATCAAATTAAATGAGTACATATATATAATTTACATAAGAAAATTATGTTTAAAAGTAACAGATTGAAAAGTAATAATTTGAATTTCCTAGCGACCTTCATGTATTCGTATATTTATGTTTTTATGACAATTATTTTAAGGTTTTTATAATCAATTATTTTTTGGTAAAGAATTTTTATGACAATTATTTTAAGGAAAGTTCTATCAAATATTTCAACTAAATTTCGTTAATATATTCAATATCTAAACTTTTTAGATTTTTAGTTTAATACTTTAAATATTTTTTGTTCATGGCCATTAACTTTTAATATCCAAATTATGTTTATTTTAATCAAAAAGTATTAATAAATCTGAAACGAAATTTATAAAAATTTCAAAATTCAAACCAAATCTTAAACAATTTCTAATTTGATTTTAAATTTTAGCAATAAATCAAATAGATTTTGGATGAATTTTATAAATTTAGAAAAACTTAATTTGATTGGAAAATAAATAAATTAGTTTTAATTTTCAGAAAAATTAAAAATTGATATGAACTAAAATTAAAAGTTTTAAGGTTGCCCACATAAAATTAAAAATTAACATAAAATTACGAATTTTTAAGATTTGGTTTTGAGTTTTAGAGAGTTTTTTTTTAGTGTTTGAGACTTTTTAGTACTTTTGATTAAAATAAGCATATTTTGAATATTAAAGTGGACATAATTTTAAAGTTAATGTATTAAAATGAAAAAAATAAAATTTGAAATATGAGGTTGAAAATAATTTGTGTATTAAACATTTAATGGAATTTACTTAAGGTATTTTTTTAAATAAAATTTCCCCTTTTTCTCTCTTTACAGTTGTTGATTTACATTTTAGTCTTTATGATGTTGATAGAGACTAATAGCAATAGCTCGTAGGAGCCATCAAATCGAACCACCACCCAGGCGGAACTTTATGGAGTTACTCGTGATATCGAGTTTTTATCTCTATCCTTCGCATATATCTCTTTTGTTTACATTTCTAGACATTAGAATTCTGGCTGATTCCATTACTAAGGCTGCATTATGTTCTGTAATCTCTGCTACTGTTGGCTGACCTTTGGTCAAGTTTTCATCAATTGGGGGTTCAAAAAAAAACAGAGACTAATAGCAGTCAAAATTTAAGAGAACAATAACTAAAACAGTTGTGTATGTAGGAATTCCTTTTATGTAAATTTGGAAAATATTTTATTTATAGAAATGTAATATTATATATGCTTTCCTTGTAAATAATGTTTTATTAATTCATTTAAAAATAAAAAAGTGTGACTGCTTTCTATTTAATTTCTGCCAGTCAAAATTATGTTTTCTCATTGTTGATATATAAAAACCAATTATACTAATAGTTTTTACATTTCTAGCAGAATGACTTCTCTTTTGGTAATAAAAATCAAGTAATATATTAGTTTTAAACAATATATTAGTTTTATGAAGGTTTTAGCTAGGTAGGATAATATAAGATGCTATTAGTCTTCACTTAAAATGTATCCTCAGAACATGATCAAATTAATAATAATAATAATAATACTATAAACAAAGTTTTTCTTTCAAGAGATGAACCTTGAAAGTGTAAAATAAAAATGAACATTGATCTAATAAAATTTCATTACTAATTTTGTTAAGGGTAATAATTTCTAAATTACAATAAAATAGAAATTAAAGTTTAGTGTTCGTAGTATTTTGTAGTTATAGGGTATTAATTGCTAATCAGGTAAAACGAAACATAAATTAAACTAATATCTCTAAACATTACATATTGCAGTATAATGATAATAGATTCATACTGTTTTTTTATTCTTATTAAGATAAGCCATAAACTGTTTTAATTAGCCAACGCATACTACTTTATAAACTGAAAGGAGAGGCACACAATTGAACACGCCAGTGGTTGATCCTAGAAAGCACATACTATAAACTATATGATTGTTGTAAAAATAATGCATAAGTGTATTAAAATCATTAGAATCTTGTTTTACATTCACCAAGCTTTCATCTTACATCCACCAAGCCTCTCAAATCTCAGTGCACCAATTGAACAACATTCTCCAGACACAATTCCAATCTCCTGCCTCAGTTCACCACTCCGGCTCGATATGTCGATACCCCCTAATTTATGTGTAAACCATATCTCAACCAACACCACACCAATATCACAGTGGCTAATATACTGGTCTTAGAGATATGAATTGTAATCCCATGTTGTTGCTTCCACTATGAGCCACCACAAAAGCAGCCTATAAAGAATCATTAGGTTTCAGCGAGGGAAGCGCATGTTAAACTTATTGTGTTTAACTGCATTGTCAAGAAGATGATCCAAAGAGTGCATGCTTGAATAAACGCCAAGGGCCTTGCAGTGGATGCCTCTCGTCTTTGTCTCAATGAGTTGGCGTGAACTGCGCCAATGCCCTATCGATCTAAAAAAGTTCAATACTCAGCATCAAGTGTACGATGGCTAGGTCATGTGTATACATTCATGAGGTTCAACACAGCCTTACTTTCCCTATGTTTGACCATCAACGTGGCGTACTCTATACATGCCGGCCCAAAGCCCTACATTTAAAATATATAAGATGTAATTCATTCTATATACTAACAACTTCTATTTAAGGATCATACCAAATCAATTGCATATCAAGATATCCAGAACAGTACTCTCCCACCAGCATTCGTTTAAATTTTGGAAACATGTGCCGCAAAGTAAGCTGGAGAACATAAATATAATAGTACTGGTGGTAACACAAGGGAAAAACATAAGGGAACGAAGACAAAAGACTAACCTCCAATAACTCAAAGTAAGCTGGAGAACATAAATATAAATAGTACTGGTGGTAACACAGGGGAAAAACATAAGGGAACGAAGACAAAAGACTAACCTCCAACAAAAGACTAACCTCCAATAACTCAAAATCAATCAAAAGCACCAACATAAGCGGTTGATTCCTGATCAAATTTGCTTTTCTCCACCATCCAAAGATGTGAGCCAAGAAAAACGTGTCAGTTACTGTGTCCAGAAAAATTGTTAGAAAGCATAAGCCTTTAAATGAATATGAAAGTTATGCCAACCAAAATGAGAAGCGAATGAGAAGACGTCTTTGTTTAAAAATAATAAAAGGGTGTTGATGAGAATACCGTACACACAAAACTTTTTGAAGAGCTTTGTGTTGGTGACCAGGCACATAGATATGGATATAAGCATGTATGATCTCTCACGAAGTTCTGTGACATGAGCAAACTCAATAAGAAGGGTAAATCACAAATGGTGAATAGACAGCAAAAAATGCTGACTCTCTGAGAACATGTTACCTATTCGACGGTCAGGGAGGAGAAACTTCATAAATTGCCTGCATCATCACGTTTCTGGGTGCAATAATTGTCATAACTATTAGATTTTGCTCACTAAAGCTCAGAAAAAGAGATAATCAAATGCATACAGAAAAGGTACTGTGAGAAAAGCATTAAAAAGTGAACCTCGAAGAGCAAACAGCTAACAAAATGACGGCCGTCACCATTAAGCAGGATGGCAGGATTAGAACCATACTTAAGAAAGGAAAACTATTTACATCACAATAAACTGTCAGAAAGAGATTCATACGGTGGCGGGAGGATGAGACAGATCCATTTCGATAACAACTTGAAGTTTCTCGTTAACCATCATCAACATAACACTAATTGGACGATTCTCAGGGTTTCCCTTCCCGCTTGATCTGCTTACACATTGAACCCATAAATCTGGATTTTTGTTGCTTTTTGTTTAGGGTCTCTGTGGAGTTCGAGATAAGCGAGGAAGGTGTCTGAGATTTATAGCTTTAAGTTGAGAGTAGTTGAAGAGAAATGTTGTTTAAAGAACTGAAGAAGGCTTCCTATAATAGGAGAAAGGCATTACATTGCTGCAATTCCATTAAATTCCAATGATTTCATTGATCCAATAACAGCCCCTTAAATTCAGATTACGTTGAGGTGTCGATGGGAACTATGAAGAAGACGAAGAGTGGAATCACCGTTAATGGCGAGGGTTGTTAATAACTTTTGGGCCGCAGACTGGACTGCAAGGAAATGTAATGACAGCCTGAAATTAAAAGGCCAGTTTCGAGCCTGGCTTGAATGACATGGCAAAAATGTTGCTTTTCATTGGTTGATTTTTTGAGCTTACGTGGCATGTCTCTCCTTTGAGTATTATGTTCTTTTAAAATTGTTAGATACAAATAGCCTACTATATATAGAGTAGGGACGTTGTACAATAAAACATAGGGACATGGATAGAACAATAAACGAATTGAACCGAATCAAACCAAACCAACCAACCAACCAAGGCAAACCAAAGTCTATTATTAAATCAGTCAGTTCAAGACTTTTTCAACCCGGACGGTTATCTTCAGTTTAAAACCAAACCAAATGAGAAACCAATGAATTTATGTAACTATTTGAATTAAACATATAAGTAATATCAAGATACTACAGTAAAAACTCTATAATTTAATAACATTGGAACTATGATACTTTATTAGTTTATAAAAAGTTTTTTTTTTAATTTTTTTTTTCTATTTTTTCTATTTTTATTTATAAAATAAAAAATCTTGTATTTCACTGTATATACATTGATTAAATTTTATAAATTCGACTTTCATATTGTTTTACTATATTATTTGGGGTATTTTTTATTTTTGTAGAACTTAAATGTGGTTTTGGATATGATTTTACTAAATATTATCAAATATATTGTTTTTCATTGTAAATATAAAACCAGCGATATAATGTTTAGTTTGTACTCATATAAAATTTATATATAGATAGATTATTAGTTTATGATTTTAATGGGACCATATATTACATAGGACTTTCTAAAAAATTTTTTTTTTTATTTTTTATCGATTTGTATCATTTTTGAAACGGCCAAATTCGGGATCAAAGAAATTTAGTAATAATTTATAGTGTTTATTAATTTATTGAGTGTTAATTTATAAAATTTCTACTGTATAATCCTAAGACACCCCCATAGTTTATTCAATATCATATGTTTTTCTCACCTTACATATAATTAAAAGATTTGATCAAAAAAAAAAGAAAAAGTCTGAACACTTATATTGAAACGGTGGTTGCCTAAAACCTAAATCGAGTCTAATTAAAAATGAAAGTTTTCACTACAGCTTTTTAAAATTTGTTTCAATTATGTATTGGATTTAGTTCACATAGTTTATCTTTTATTCTGACCAGCGTGATGAATTAATGACTTTATGTTTATGTTTGAAAATATGAAAAAATTAAACTAATATGAACCCGAACCGATTAAATCGAATTGAATATAAACCAAACTGGATACAAACCAAAACCAAACTAATTGCAGCATATTTCAGTTGAGAAATTTCTAGAACCTATTAGCTAAACCAAACCAAACTTAAACCGACCCGATAAAATAACCAAAACACCCATCCGTGTTAAAGTATCACACCTCTTAAATTTGTTTGCTCTCAGTCGAATAAAGCTTTTATATAGAATAACAGGCTATAACATAACATAATTTATAATATGATGTAAGCTGTATAGAAACATATTATATTAACTTTAAGTGGTGATTGTATACCTATGAGATTTTATACAATTTGATTTAAAGATATGACATGTGTTTTTCATACAAATATCATTAGTCTTTTTTTTTCTGATTCTCTTGCGCAGGTCTCATCCTAGAACTTTTGGAAATGATCTGAAGCCGTCTCATTTAATCGTTGTGGGTTTATAAAGTTTGAGAGAGCCGCTTTCCCTCTTTTTGAATTTCAAAAGTTTCCTACTTTCCCCAATCACAGAGTCTCTCTCTCTCTCTCAGATCATCGCTCTCTCTTTTTCCTTTACTTCATTTCACCGCAGATACTCTTCTCTGCCGACGTTTCGCATCAGCGACGTATCCACTTCTATAAAACGAATCTTCGCGAGCCAGGGTTCTATAACCGTACCTACTTCGCTTAAATCTTCGTTTCTCCAATCAGATTTAGGATCTGCGTTTCTAGGTTTAGTTTGATGTTTCCATTTAGTACTGTACCTTTGAAGCTTTTGATTGAATGAGATGAGACATGTACTACTCTCAGTGCTGTTTTTTGGAAGCTAAGAAGTTGCTTTTTATACGTAGAGATCGTGCTCAAGTCAAGTATGGGTGTGGAGGATTATCATGTGATTGAGCTCGTGGGCGAAGGCTCTTTCGGAAGAGTTTACAAAGGAAGACGAAAGTATACCGGCCAGGTAAAAAATCGCTCTTCTTCCTTCCTTCCTTAATCTCTGTTACTGATTTTTGATTTGATCAGACGGTGGCGATGAAGTTCATCATGAAACAAGGAAAGAGTGACAAAGATATACACAGTCTAAGACAAGAAATCGAGGTTTAGATACACTACTTCTATGCTTTCACATCACCTGGTGTGTGAGTGAGTCTCAATATATTGGATTTTACCATACTTGTTTCTATGCTTTCAGATATTGCGGAAGCTAAAGCATGGGAATATTATTGAAATGCTTGATTCCTTTGAGACCGAACGAGAGTTCTGTGTTGTCACTGAGTTTGCCCAAGTATGTTGATTCTTATTTCCAAAAATAAAGCTGTTCTATGAAGCCTGTAGTGGCACCTATATGATGGAACTCGCCTGTAGTTGCACCTATATGATGGAACTCTTTGTTTCACAGGGTGAGTTGTTCGAGATTCTTGAAGATGACAAGCGCCTTCCCGAAGAGCAAGTTCAAGCAATCGCTAAGCAGCTGGTAACACATTTTGCCCACACTACTATATCTGATTTTCCTATTTTTCAGCTGATTAATAAGACAATGTCTGTCTATTCTTCTAATAAAACACTCAGGTTAAGTCATTGCATTACTTGCATTAGTGATCATTTAATTATTATTTTTATTTGAATCCTTATTTTTTACTTTTGTGTTAGAAATTTGAAAATTCTAAAATTTCTATCTTCGACACAAAATAATTTTCCACTTTTTTCACATGTTTTTTTAAACTATGTTCTAGGTTGCTTCAACTGTGTGTATTTTCTTAAACATACAAATTATATTAATGTCAATAAATGGATAATATAATATAGTTCTTATACTTAATTATATATTTTATAATATATAATTATATTTATTTATATATTTGTTGACCCTTAGTCATCATCTCCTTCCCCTTTTCTTCGTTCGTTATCCACGCCTCACAACTCAACTTCTCCATCTCCCTCGCTCTCCTATCTTCTCCATCTCACTCGCTCTCCTATCTTCACCAATCTCAGATTCTCCACTCTCTTCTCTCCAATTCACCATCTGCCTTCTCTGCACCTCTCCAGACTTCCGCCGCCGCGCTCGTGTTTCTTTGAGCAGAGTGCTCTTTGTTATCGCCACCGGCCTCACCGGCTTCTTCTCTGCGACTGTGTGCTGCTAAATTGGTTAGGTGCGTATCAGTTCGCCACCAAATTAGCCATTTGAAGGAAATAAGTTTGCTTTGTGTTTTTTTTTAAATGCTTTTATATTAAAATGCAGAAAAAGAAAATAATAAAAACTTTAATGGCTAGTAGGGTTGAGACGGATCGGATATCCGGGGAATTTTGAGGTATCCGGATCCAGATCCTTATCTGGCAGATCCATGATTTTACTATCCTTATCGGGATCCGGGGTTCTCGGATATCCGGGTGTCGGATATCCTTCTAAAAATTGTAATATCCGGCGGATATCCGGATCCGGAACCTTAAAATAAATAAAATAATAATATTAAAATATAGAAAATATTAACAATAATTTAAAAATAAAAATGTATACAATGTTTTTAATTATTTTTATATATGCTATTACAAATTTTATATAAAAGCTATTTATACTAATATAAAAATGAAAATATAAAAATAAAACTAGTTATATATATAGATATCTCTATTTTAAAAATAATTATTAATAAAAATTACGGATCCGGATATCCGGACTAAAAAATTTAGATATCCGGATCCGGTTTTGACGGATCCAACATTTTACTATCCAGATCCGGATTCGGCCCCTGGATTTCCGGATCTCGGATAATAATTCCAGGCCTAATGGCTAGTGTTTTTATAATTGTAATAAAAACATTGATTAATAAAGGAGAAATATGTAGTTGGAACTTTCTAGAGGGCTTGAAACTTCATCTTCAAGCCCAATCGAGAATGAATTGGGTTTTTCCTTGCTGAAGCCCAGTGAGAAATTCACTCATGATGAAAGCAACGGAAGCAGCGACGGTGGTTGCTCAAAAAAAAAACAAAAAGAAACAGCGACGGTGATGAGACGGTGGGGATTGACTGGTCTCGGTGTGGCGAGCCACAGCTGCATCATCGTAGACGATGATCGAGGGTTAGCTTTTCTTATACTTTGAAGACGGTTACGGATCAGGCTATCTATCGAGGCGAGAAGAGCATCTGAGGAACGGAAGGTTGAGCGATGTTGACGATGATTGCGTTCCTGCCGGATTGCATAGATAGAGCATATGATGCGTTGTTGTTTTTACTGATTGAGAGAATGATTATCAAGTGAAGTAGGCTAAGCTTTTATAGGTTATACACTGCCTTTGGTGAAGACAGAGGTGTATTGAATGGTAGATCGTGTTGTTGTGGGTTGATGGAGTTAAAAAGGCCATAAAGAGATGAATCTGTAACTGGAAAACGTCGCTTGATTACAACAGAAGGCAAAAAGACTCCATCGAAGACCGATGAGAACGGCGTGATGTCGGAGATTGAAGAGACTGGATAAAGTAAACCCTAAATTTTGGTGGACAGATGAGAAAGACGATATGGGTTTATCCCGTTTGGCTTCATTAAATCAGGGAGCCCAACAAATAAAACCCAAACAATGCTAACCTAATGCCTAAAAATAAAACGCAGCGTTTGTAAAAGAAGGGACACGTGGCGATTCTTCAGCGCTCAACTTAGTGACATGGCTTGGAAGCAAACATCTCTTTATATATATAGATTTGCCTATTTCAATACATTGAGAGTATTAGCATGAATCTGGCAATACATTTTGCTACAAAACACACTATTTTTAACATAATAAATTAATCATTTTCGTTTCCCATACGCAGTATGGGTAGAATACTAGTATCATAAACTGAACCAACATATCCGGAAATAAACTTAAAAATATTTATTTTTCTTACAACTTTTAAACTTTATATTCAGTCCTTTTTATCACAGTCGAATGCAATTATCAATTTGTTATTACAAGATTCTAGTTTCAGTTAGCGACTATCTTTTTCTAGTTATCTCTGACACAGTATTTTGTTTTCTTACAACTTCCACGTACGTAGACTTTATTTATCACATTCAAATGCAACTAACGATTTGTTATTACAAGATTCTATTTTTGGATAGAGACTGTTTTTTTTTTCCTACGAATCTTTTATACAGTCTTGTGTAGCGCAAATTGTCTGTGAAGAAGAACAAAACATTAAGCCTTTTCTCAGAAAAAGAAGAACAAAACATTCTGTAAAAAGACACTCAAGTCTCCACTAAAACAGGGTTTAAAGAACATAGTTGAAAAAAAAAAAGACCCACTTCCCCTATTCGTAAGCCAAGATAAATCACTAACAGCTCAGACCACAATTCATACCTAATAATAGAGCACGAGAAATCTTATATTTAAGATCACAAGCAACTAAGTTTTGGATCAGCAGTTGTAGTCCTGAAGGCTTCTGGAACAAACTTCAAGAAGAGAGGTATTGAAATCAATGCAATTGTGGAGAAATTCAAGTGGAAATGTCACTACTGCCACAAAGTGGGGCATAAGACTGCTGAGTGTCGCAGCAAAATCAAGCATAAGAAGACTCAGGCAAATCTCACTGAAGAGGATCTCATTGTTGTGGTGACTGAGGCCAACAAGGTTGAAAGAACAACCCTAAGGAATGGTGGTATGACACTGGTGCAACCACCCACATTTGCACTGATAAAGCGATGTTCAACACTTATCAGAAAAGCAAGACCATGGAGAGGCTGATGATGGGAAACACTGCAGTCTCCAAGATTGAAAGCCGCATCAATGTGATTTTGAAGATGACATCTGGACGTGAGCTCACTCTGACGAATGTGAAGCATGTGCCTGACATGAGGAAGAACCTGGTCTCGGGAATCTTGCTCAGCAAGAATGGATTCGCCACAAGTTTTGAGGCGGACAAGTTCGTGATTAGGAAGAATGGGATGTATTTGGGAAAGGGGTATGTTAAGGATGGACTTGTCAAGATGAATGTAATGACAGTCCCTCCGAAAGTTGCAGCTCCAAAAGTTTCAATGAATAAGAAGAAGCCAGTTGCTTATTTGGTTGAGTCTTTTAATATATGGCATGAAAGATTAGGCTATGTAAACAACAAATCTATACAAAGATTAATGAACTTAAATCTAATTCCTAAATATAAAACAAATAAACAAAAATGTGAAGTATGCGTACAGGCTAAGCTCAGAAAAACGCTCTCACCTCGTGTTGAAAGAACTAACAAACCTCCAGATTTAATTCACACTGATTTATGTGATTTAAAATACATGCCAACTAGAGGTGGGAAAAAGTACTTTGTGACCTTCATAGATGACTGCACAAAATATTGTTATGTATATCTATTACATAGCAAAGATGAAACCTTAGAAAAATTCAAAGAATTTAAACTCGAGGTAGAAAATCAGCTTAAAACAACTATTAAAGTAGTTAGAAGCGATAGAGGAGGTGAGTATGATGGACCGTTCAACGCATTCTGTAAAGAACATGGAATTATTCATCAAACTATAGCTCCTTATTCACCAGAATCTAATGGAGTTGCGGAATGCAAAAATCAAACTTTAAAAGAGATGATGAATGCAATATTGCAGGAATCTGGGTTACCCCAGAACATGTGGGGGGAAGCGTTGCTTACCACTAATTATATCCTCAACAAAATTCCACACAAAGTAACTGGAAAAACTCCATATGAATTATGGAAAGGTAGTTTACTTTCGTATAAATACCTCAAAGTGTGGGGGTGCTTGGCAAAAGTTGAGGTACCGCCACCAAAGAAGGTCACGATTAGACCTAAAACAGTGGATTGCATCTTCATCGGATATGCATATAATAGTAATGCCTATCGATTTCTGGTACATAAATCTGAAATATAAGATATCCATGAAAATACAGTCATAGAGTCAAGAAATGCATCTTTCTTCGAAAATATTTTTCCATACAAGGAAAAACAAGGTTCTAAACAAACTCGTGAAGAAAGAGACAACGCTAATGACTCAGAAATTGAGACAAACGTTGATACTTCTATGAATGATATTTCAGAAAATGAAAAAGAAGATGAACCTAGAAGGAGTAAAAGAGCTCGAAAGGAAAAATCTTTTGGTGACGATTTCTTAATAGCATTTTTAGCAGAAAATGTTCCAAAAACTTTTGCAGAAGCCATGTCTTCACCAGAAGCTCTGTTTTGGAATGAAGCTGTTAGAAGTGAATTCGATTCTATCATGCAAAATTATACATGGTACATAACAGATTTACCACCTGGCTGCAAAGCATTAGGGAATAAATGAATAATGACACAAAAATTAAACCCTGATGGAACACCTGCTGGAAAACACAAAGCTAGGCTTGTAGTTCAAGGATTCCGACAAAAGAAAGGTTTTGACTATTTTGATACATATTCTCCAGTAACAAGAATAACATCAATAAGACTGTTGATAGCAATGGCAGCTTCAAGAGACCTAGAAATTCATCAAATGGATGTAAAACCCACTTTTCTAAATGGTGATTTAGAAGAGAAAATTTACATGAAAAAGCGTGAAGGTTTTGTCATTCCAGGACAGGAAGACAAAGTATGCCGACTTGTAAAATCACTTTATGGGCTTAAACAAGCTCCTAAACAATGGCACGAAAAGTTTGACAGCACAATGATGTCAAATGGTTTCAAAATTAATGAATGTGATGAATGCATATACTACAAAACTACCAAAAATGCGTATGTTTTGCTATGTCTATATGTAGATGATATGCTCATTATTGGAAGCAATAGATACATAATCAATCAAACAAAGAACATGCTCAGAGGAAAATTTGAGATGAAGGACTTAGATTAGCAAATGTTATTCTCGGGGTTAAAGTCACAAGAAATTAAAATCGAATTATCTTAACCCAATCTCATTATGCTCAAACAATATTAGATAGATTTAAAAATTACTCTAATAGTACGGCAAAAACTCCGTTAGATCCCCAAATGCACTTGAGAAAGAATTCAGGTGAAGCGGTTTTACAAAACGAGTATGCACGTGTGATCGGAAGTCTCATGTACTTGACCAATTGTACCAGACCAGATCTAGCGCATGCAGTAAACGTACTGAGTCGATATACAAGTAATCCAGGTCATACCCATTGGAAAGCTAAAACGAGAGTACTCAATTACTTTCGCTATACCAAAGATTTTGGGCTTCACTATGGTAAAGAACCAGCAGTTTTAGAAGGATACAGTGATGCTAACTGGATATCAGATTCTAAAAACTCAAAATCCACAAGTGGATATGTCTTTACATTAGGAAGAACAGCAATATCATGGAAATCGACCAAACAAACAGTGTTAGCCAGATCTACCATGGAATCTAAGTTCATAGCCTTAGACAAAGCAGCAGAAGAAGCTTAATGGCTTAGAATTTTTTCGGAACATATTCCTATATGGGAGAAACCTGTGCCAGCTATAAGAATACATTACGATATTCAATCAGCTATAGCCTCGGGCTCAGAATAATCTCTACAATGGTAAATCTCGTCACATCAGAAGACGACATAAAACCATTAGACAACTAATCTCAAATGGTGTAATTACAATAGACTACATCAAATCAGCTGACAACCTAGCGGATCCATTTACTAAAGGTTTGCCACGAGATATTGTTGCTAAATCATCAAAAAGAATGGGTTTAAAGCCTTCAACGAATGAGGATGCTTGATTGCAATCCTACCTATCATGACTGTAGATCCCAAGAGGTAGGTTCAAAGGGAAAACAAAATCAAACATAATCTAACCAAAGCACTTTGAAACAGAGTAGTCTCATCCGAGCTCCTAAGATGATAAAAGTGCTAACAAGTGTGAGAAGGATAAGCATTAGCTTTTAGTGATTCCATAGCTTTCTTAAGCGGAGTATTACTCAATACTTTTCATGGTCAATCACCTAATGAGTGTGAAATGGGGCCGTTTCTAGGAGAATGAATGCAAGACTATATTCTCTAAGTTCACTCATGAAAACCAGGAATAGTTCAGGGCCACAATGAACACAATACAAAACTAAGTTCTACGAGAAAATGAAGCTGCGTTATGCATGTTGTCTCGGTCTACATAAAACACCGGTTGGTTCAAGACATCATGTTCACCTTCTGGTAAAGTAAACCCGACAGATATTAACTATGAGTGGTTCAAGGCTTAAAAATGCCACCAACTCAAACACAATGAATTTTTCGCAAACACTCTCGATAAGCCTGTCTGTCTAGTCTATAGTATAAGTCTAGTCAGTAATTTGTTTTTTTAAAAAAATTTTTAGAGTCTATCGAGTCTGCATTTAGTATGCATATGTTTAGAGTCATTTCTATTCATGTGGGAGATTGTTCGGTCAATTTCTTAAAGCACATTGGCTTTAATATAATTGTCTAAATGTGAAATGAAATGGGCCTCAAGGGAAGCCTGCTGGCTTTAATGAAAGGGAGTTAAAAACATCCCACATAGCTTATGAGAAGCAAGATGGGGTTGTTTATATATGTTTGAGCACTAGTTGGTGTTCAAAGGATGCAAGGGAGGAGACTGGACGCCTCGGCTCGGCGTGGGCTTGGGATTGGATCTTGGGTCTTGGGTCTTGGTGGAGGGCCTCCGGCCCAATAAGATTCTTTTGGACCAAATTAAGCCCAACGGGTTTGGCTTTTAATTTCCAAAAAACAAGCATTTCGTTTTTAAAACGACAAGTAGTTTGTCTAGAAAATAAAAACGTCATGCATTTCTTTCTCTCAGATTTTAAACGAGATAAGAGAGAGAGTCTTAGAGAGGAAGTTTCACAACTCAACTTCCCTCGATCTCCGCAAGATTTTTGCCCACGTGCAACAGTTGTTGCGGGAAATGGCTCTCCTTCTTCTCTTTAAATAATCTGTCTCCTCTTCTCTCATCTTTCACTTTTTACTTCGCAAACCAACAACAGAAAATCTCTAAACGTAAGTCGAGAGTGTTTCGTAGTCTATAGTTCGTTAGGGAGTTCACGAGTGAAGCGTGAATGGTCTCCCATGGTTGTATCCTGGGACTCGGTATTCATACAGTCCCATCTCACTACGGAGCGAATATTTAGAGTTAAGGAAAGAGATCAGATCTCGACTCCATGTTCGTTTATGAAACTTTTTTTTATTTCGTCTTTTGATCCGCTATTTCCTTAACATCGCTTTATTATCATCGTTTGTATCGATTCGGTTTTTCGGCTTCTACAGGAAGTACGGTCGCAAAATCTCCATGTTTATTGGAGGTCTTGCTTTCCTCATTGGTGCTCTATTCAACGCATTTGCAGTGAACGTTGCAATGCTCATCATCGGTAGATTGTTTCTTGGAGTCGGTGTTGGTTTCGCTAATCAGGTGAGCCAACATGGTTCTTATGTGGTTTAAACCCGAGAAATCAGTTTCTCAATTTGGTTCAGTTTAATTTTGTTTTTGTTTTTACGGTTTTGGTTGGTTTTTATTTTGGTAATCTGTCATTTTCTTGTTTACGAAATATTTTATTGAAATAATCTAATATTTTATCTGAATTTTAAAAAACTGAACATAAACAAACCCAACCTTAACCTTATTTTTGTTGATATTAGCCGGTTTTTAGTTTTGTTGATCCAAGCCTGATTTTTCTCTAGGTTCTTAAATAAATCCTAAACTCTCTACCTGAATAATATGATATCTGAAATAACGGATCCAACCATACCAATATCCAAAATGCTCATGTCTAATCCGAGCAGTCTGTTTTTCAATTTGATTAGTTGGTTTAGTTCTTCATTTTTCTGGTTTTGGTTTGATTTACATATGGCGGCTGATCGGTATCTTTTGTTTTGTTTTCAACAGTCTACTCCGGTTTACCTTTCAGAGATGGCCCCTGCCAAACTCAGAGGAGCACTCAACATAGGATTTCGAATGGCAATTACTATCGGGATTCTGATTGCAAACCTGATCAACTACGGAACATATAAAATGGCTAGGAACGGATGGAGGATGTCTTTAGGTGTAGCTGCTATTCCAGCAGTTGTAATGGTCATAGGATCTTTTGTCTTGCCAGACATGCTAAACTCAATGCTCGAGAGAGGCAAGTACGAATAAGCGAGAGAGATGTTACAAAAGATTCGTGGAGCTGATAATGTGGACGAGGAGTTTCAAGATCTTTGTGATGCTTGTGAGGCTGCTAAAAAAGTAGAGCACCCTTGGAAGAACCTTTTCCTACAAGCTAAATACAGACCTGCTCTTGCTTTTTGTTCTGCGATACCTTTCTTCCAGAAGTTCAGTGGTATCAATATGATCATGTTCTACGCTTGCCTCGCTCACCTCTGCGGTCATTACCGGTGTGGTGAATGTTGTCTCTACCCTTGTCTCCATCTATGCGGTTGACAGGTATGGAAGAAGGATTCTCTTCTTAGAAAGTTGCATCCAAATGATCATTTGCCAGGTAAAAAAAACGAAACAGCTTCAGGTTCTGTAATGATGATCATGTACCTTAACATATATTGTTTGATGGATCACTTTGTAGATCATTGTTAGTACTTTGATTGGTGTGAAGTTTGGAACCACAAGATCTGGGACCTTGACACCTGCAACAGCTGATTGGGTCCTGGCTTTCATATGCATATATGTTAAGGATTTGCATGGTCATGGGGTCCATTAGGATGGTTAGTGCGAAGTGAGATCTGTCCTTTGAAGCCGTCAATGTTTCTGTCAACATGTTTTTCACTTTTCTTATTGGACAGTTCTTTCTAACGATGCTTTGTCACATGAAGTTTGGTCTCTTCTACTTCTTTGGAGTAATGGTTCCGATCATGACAGTCTTCATCTACTTCTTGTTGCCGGAAACAAAAGGGGTACCTATTGAAGAAATGGGAAGAGTGTGGAAGCAACATCTCTTCTGGAAACGTTACATCCCAGATGATGCTGTTATTGGAGGAAGTGAAGAGACTTATGTCAAGGAGGGTTAAGATTTTGAAGAAAAGTCTAGGCATTGGTTTTGCTTAGCCGTTGGTGTGTTTTGTTTCTTTTTCAAGAGAATAAGCCAACAAGATGTGAGAATCTGCATGCCTAGAGGACAAGAAGAAGAAGAATGGAAACTATTTAACAAAAATTTTAATGTTGAAATTCTTTTACCTGATTCATTCCGATAAATCCAAGCACAGTTCTCTAACTTGCATCCAGTCGAGTTTGTTTGTGTGTTCATTTTAATGCCAAATGAAATTAAGCGCAAACAAAAATGCCATAACAGAGTTCACCGAGCACCATACTGCAGTGACCAGTAATCCTTCTAATGAAAGATCTATGAAAATTTAACTAAAAAATTACAGATACATAAGCAATAGAGCATAAATATGTGTGTCTATATGTATATACTTCCCTATGATGCTTGTTCGTTGCTAAATTTACACATGAAGATCAAAATTCAAGATATTTTGTGTACATAATTGTAGAGACTGAGGAATGCCGGTGGGAAGAGAGACGATTAAGCAGCAGGTTGTGTGGTCAAGAGACATCAATGTAGCCCTAATGCATGTAATAATACCTTCCCTTCTGCTACTTGAAACTTCCTTACCGTCCCAGTAAATCATAAACCTTAAATTCTGCTATTAATTTGGGATTAGCGTACAGATCAATTGTGAAGATCCGAACTCTGATTCACCTTGATATCTCAGCTACAATCACGAAACAAAGAACCAATACGAGAAGAAGCCGCTATATCTCACCAGAGCTGTGATTGAACCAGCAACCACTATACTCGGTGACTCTAAACTTGAACCACCATTCTTTACAAGCGAACCTTGGATCTCTCTCTTTGTCGCACTTCCTCTCTCAGCATCTAACAAATCTACCAGCTCGAGATTAAGTCAACATAACCCTAAGGGCTAAACCAACCTTATAAACCTGAATTGGTTAACTAATCACAAGCAAAAACCGCATGTAATTTACTAAAGAGAGAGAGACCCAGTATAGTGTCCTAATTACAATCTAACCGGACTAAACCAAGTCCTATTAAATCTATCTAAACCGATAGACTTAATCTTGTCTACAACCTTCAAATCTCCACCTTAGACAAGATTCCTCCAACGCTCATTATAAACTTTATGAAACAAACCTGACTAACTCTTTTACCGAGTCACCTTCTTCTTCTCGTCTTTTACCAGACCATTGCAGCCTTTACCAGATGCAACCACACTCTTCTTCTTGTTACTCATTCCTTTGAAACCCGAAGCAGTCTCAATGATTCTCTGAACATGAACACTGGTAATACCTTAGTAAAAATATCAGCCGGGTTGTATGCAGTAGCTATCTTCAAGACCTGAACTTCTCCTGCACTTATCAAATCACTAATGAAATGATATTTAGTTGCTACATGCTTTGCCTGTTCGTGGAATACCGCATTCTTGGACAGTGCAATGGCACTCTATGAATCACAGTAGACCTCAGCAGACTCTTGCGGAAAACCGAGTTCATCTGCTAACCTCTTAAGCCAAACTCCTTCTTTCACCGCCTTAGATAAAGCAATATATTCGACCTCAGTGGTTGATAAGGCTACCACCGGTTGAAGTGATGATCTCCAGCTAACTGGATTGCCTCCTGCTGTGAAGACCATGCCTGTAGTTGACCTTCTATGATCCAGATCAGCACTTAATCTGAGTCGCAAAAACCTTTGATCGTAAAATCTCCTTTCTTCTTATAACACAACCTCGTATCCACTGTTCCCTTGATGTATCTAAGAACCCACTTCACTGCTTGCCGATGTTCCTTCAATGGCTTAGTCATAAACCGACTTATCAAGCCCACTGGATACGCCAAATCCAATCTGGTACCTACCATTGAGTACATAATGCTTCCTACTGCACTTTGGTAAGGTAATTTCCTCATATACTCTTCTTGCTCCTTCAGTTCTTGTTCTGTTCCCGACTTCAAATTGAAATGAGCACCCATTGGTGTTGAAACCGTCTTAGTCTGATCCATATCGAACTTAGACAGAACCTTCCACAAGTAGTCTTCCTGTGACACCCACAACTCTCTGTTCTCTCTGTTTCTACTAATCTCCATCCCTAGTATCTTCTTAGCATTCCCGAGATCCTCCATCTCGAATTCTAAGTTCAGAATCTTCTTCAACTCGTCTATCTTAGTCTTATCCATCAAAGCTATGAGGATGTCATCCACATATAGAAGCATATATACGTAAACTCCCTTCGCATCCACTTTGAAGTAAACACACATATCATACTCACTTCTGACGTATCCCTGTGTTTTAACAAAATCATCGAATCTTCTGTTCCACTGCCCTGGAGATTGTTTTAGACCATATAACGATCTCTTGAGCAAGCAAGACTTCTGTGGAAACTTCTTGTCTATGAACCCTTCGGGCTGATCCATATAAATCGTCTCATCTAACATCCCATGAAGAAATGATGTCTTGACGTCTATTTGATGTAGTTCTTTATCAAAATGAGCTATGATAGATAGAATATACCGTATTGAGACGTGTTTGACGACTGGTGCAAAAATTTCCTAGAAATCTACACCCTCCTTTTGAGAAAAGCCTTTAGCTACGAACCTCCCTTTATACCTTGGTGGCTCCACTCCTGTAATTCCAGCCTTTCTCTTAAACATTCATTTGCATCCTATAGTCTTCTGATACTTTGGCTTATCAACTAGTATCCACGTTGAGTTCCTTTTAAGAGAAATCATCTCTTCTGTTTCAGCTTATGTCCACATATCACTATCTGGATCCTCCATTGCTTCTCTCCACGAGGATGGTTCCGCTCTCATCTCTTCTGACATATCACATATATAACACGCGTAGATATCATCTCCATCTGCAGCATCACACTCGTAATCTTCAAACCTTTTAGGTGGCTTAACTTGCCTCCTAATTCTGTCTTTAGCCAGCTGGTAGTCAGTAAAATCAATATCTTCTTCTGGTGCATCAGCTCCACCTTCACTTGTAGTTCCCACATCAGTGGCTCCACCTACAGGTTCATTCACTCCATCTTCAGTAGCACCAGATAACTCCCATCTCACCGGATCTGGAGTTCCTTCAAACTCGACACTCACAGGTGACTTATTCTTGTCATCTTTATACATCTGATCCTCCTTAAAAACCACGTCCCTACTGATAATGATATATATCTTGCATATTTCCATTGTTTTATCCATTCATCCATGTGCATTTTGATCATTTAGACTAGGATTTAGCCATGTCTAGGTTGCATTTTGCATACATAAATCTTTATTAGGTATTGGAAGACCACATGGAGATCTTGGAGATGTTTGGGTGAAATTGAGGCTCAAAAGAGGAGTTAAAGGTGATCATTGGACGAGCAGTGAGATGGGAGCGACCTACCGGAGCGAGGGCACGAAGTCGCTGTGGCCCCCCTCGAGAAACCCCTTGGAGCGACCTTCCCAGAGCGACGTGATGAAGTCGCTCCCGAACCAGAGCGACCTCTAGAGCGAGTCTCCCAGGTCGTTCGGCATTTTATCACTTTGGACAGCAAAAATATCCCAGGAGCAACGTCTCGGAGCAACGCATCGAGATCGCTCCCAAGGGTCAAAGCGACGTGATGGAGCGAGACCCCGAGGTCGCTGCGCGTCTTCTGTCTTGTCGAAACTTATGATTAATCAGGGACCTTTTGGTCATTTGTTTGCACGATTTACATTTGGAAAACCTAAGTTTAAGTATGTTTTGTAAGCCATTAGAGGCAGATTATCTTTTACCTTTGAGAAAACCACCAAAAACCTCTTGGAAAGTTCATCTCTTGGAATCATTGATCATTGTTCTTGTTATCTTGTTCATTCGATTCTATATTATGTATCTCTCTACATGATTAATCTGAAATCCAATATGGGTTTAAGAGGATCATGGAGATTAGTGAGTAATCCTCATTTGAATTCATGGGTTAGGGAGATTAAGGGTGATTAGGCTAGATCTAGGATGTTTAGATGTAGATCATTCTTATTCCTTGCTAGTAGAGTATTCATAATGCATCTTCTGAGTTGGCCTCTCAAAAGTTGATCTTTAGGCATTTCCCACCCACAAGGTGTTCAATGAAATGCCTGAGATAACTCTCCTAAGCTTTTAACATACTTTACCAAAGACATTTGTTGTTAAAGGTGTTAAGATAGCCAAGACTTGCTAGTAATGATTGTTTTCATATTATTCAACCAAAGACATTTGATGTTTGAAATGTGTTAGCAAATGAACATTCATCTAAACATAGAGTTTATTTAAGTTTGAGTCTAAGCTTAAGGTTGATAGTTTGATTGATCATTTGCCATCCTTAGTTCAAAACTTGATCACCCAAGGTCTAATTCCTATACCCATGAGTTTTCTTTTATCATAACCAAAGAAAGTCTCTTCATTTATTGTTTTATTGTTCTGTTATTGCAATCTATCATTAGTAGTAGTCTAAAACCATCCAAATTATCGGTTGCATTTAGATTAAGTAGGTACTTGCATTCTCGGTGCTTTGAATCCCTAAGAATTGGTTTGACATTCACTCATACTACAACATTTGTCTTAGGAACCTTGAAAACTCCTAACATCAAATTGGCGGTGTTGCCAAATTCTGAGTAGATCTAAACATTGAGATTTAATCACTTGCTTGAGACTAAGTCATTTTTCTTTTATCTTGTTACTGATTCTCCATGTTCATCACTTTTTGTATTTCAGGTGTATGAACTTGAGGAGTAAGGGCACAACAAACCTAGTTCCAAGAGTTGATAACATTAGAGTACTTGAGAGAGAGAATAGAGGAAGGAGACAAGCAGAAGAGCAACATGCTCACTTACAAAGGTTGGATATAGATATGGAAAACTTACCTTAAGGTGGAAATGTGAACGGTCAAGATGCTGAAAACCTTCCACCACAAGGGCCACAACACCCACAGCGACCAGCTCGACCCATTGGAACCTATGACCGCCCTAACATTCATGGTCATAGGTTAGGAATCCGAGCACCAGCTGTGGAAGCCAACAAGTTTGAGGTCGAACCCAGGACTCCTCAACGTGATCGAGAACAACAAGTATCATGGCTTGGCTGTAGAGGATCCATTTGATCACTTGGACAAGTTTGACAGCTACGGTGGGTTGTCAAAAACCAATGGTGTGTCCGAGGATGCCTTCAAGCTCAAGCTATTTCCTTTCTATTTGGGGGATAAGGCAAGTCAGTGGGAGAAGTCTTTACCCAATGACTCCATCACCACCTGGGATGACTGCAAAAGAGCATTCTTGGAAAAGTTCTTCTCTACCTCAAGAACTGCTAAGCTGAGAAATGAGATTTCCAGTTTTCAACAGAAGAACTTGGAAGGATTCAGTGAAGCTTGGGAGAGATTCAAAAGCTACCAAGCTCAATGCCCACACCATGGATTCTCCAAGGAAAGTTTTCTGAGCACATTCTACAGGGGTACTCTTCCTAAGTACAGAGCCAGGTTGGATACTGCAAGTAATGGATTCTTCTTGGGAAGAACTGAGGAAGATGCAGAGGAGCTGGTTGACAACATGGTGAAGAGTGACGCAGTCTACAGTGGAGACCACGACAGAGGCGCTAGAACTGATGATAAGCAGACGAGGAAGGAGCTAAAGGCTCTGCAGGAGAAGATAGACATACTCATTGCTGATAAAGCTACACAAGAGTAGCTGAACTTTGTTGGTAACCAAAACCAAGAGGCACCACCTGTAGTCAATGAGGTTGATGGGCTGGAAGGTCAAGAAGAGCTGTGTTTCATCAACAACAATGGTAGTTGGTACAAGAAAGAGCCTAATTTTCAGTACAACAACTACCCACAGAGATTTAATCCCAACAACCAACAAGGAGGCTACCAACCCAAGAGCAACTACACCATTGGTCCTTCTAACAACCAACAGAGTGGTTACCAACCTAGGAACAATCAGCAAGGCAACTATCAGCCTCAGCAGAACCCTCCTCCTGGTTTCTCCAACAAAGGGAACCAATCTTCTCAACAACAAGCTAATCCTTCTACCTCTACTCCTTAGGAAAGCAGCACTGATACTCTACTGAAACAGATCTTGGAGTCTCAAACTAGAAGTGAGAAGCATGTTGGCTATGAGTTGAAGAACCTTCACTCCAAGATTGACGCGAGTTACAATGACCTCACAACAAGTTCAGAGCTTTGGAGAGCCAGTTTGCTTCCATGAACACTCAAAAAAATCGTCAGCAAGGTTCTCTACCTGGAAAATCTGAGGAAAACCCCAAGGAGACTATGAAAACTATTACCCTTAGGAGTGGAAAGCAGTTACCTCCTAAAGCTCTCACCAAGGATGCTGAGAAACAAGGTGAGGGGGTGGCCATCAACATGGATGATGAGGTAGTGATTGTGGATGAGAAGACCAATGATGAGATCTTGGAGAAGATTGTGGAAGCCAAGGGTAAAGGAAAGGTTCAAGAAGAGAAGAAAACTGTGAAAGATGGTGAAGTTGCTGCTCCAGCAAATGAGAATTCTTTTGTTCCTCCTCCTTATGAACCCAAACTCCCATTTCCTGGAAGATTCAAGAGGCAGCTGCTAGAGAAGTACAAAGCCCTGTTTGAGAAGCAGATGAGTGAAGTCCAGGTCACAATGCCCATCATTGATGCTTTCATGCTGGTTTCTCAATACAGCAAGTTCCTGAAAGATGGTGTAGTTGCAAAGAAGAAAGAGATGGAGGGCATGATGATTCTTACCCATGAGTGCCGTGCCATCACCCAGAGGCTTGATGTTCCAAAGAAGCTAGAGGATCCAGGATGCTTCACACTACCTTGTGCTCTTGGACCTGGTGTTTGAGAGATGTCTCTGCGATTTGGGAGCTAGTGTCAGCCTGATGCCTTTGTCTGTTGCAAAGAAGCTTGGATTCACACAGTACAAGACGTGAAGACTTTCTCTGGTTTTGGCTGATCGTTCAGTGAAGTACTATGTGGGTATCTTGGAGAACCTCCCTGTGATGGTTGGAAATTATGAGATCGCTACAGACTTTGTGGTACTTGAGATGGGTGAGGAAGCTCAAGATCCCTTAATCCTTGGAAGACCTTTCTTAGCCACAGCAGGAGCTATTGTTAATGTGAAAGAAGGCAAGATTGCTCTCCATTTGGGTAAAGAGAATATCCTCCACTTTGACATCAAGGAGATAATGAAGAAACCAACTGTGCAAGGGCAAGTCTTCTACATTGAAGAGATGGATGCTCTTGCTGATGAGCTCCTTGAAGAGTTATCACTAGAAGACCCTCTCCAGCATGCTTTGACAATAGAGAGAGAGGTTGACGTGATTGAGAACCTGGAGAATGGGATGATGCTGGATTCACACAAAGGATTTGATAGTGAGGATCAGTATGAGGAGCTACCACAAGTGGTTCATCAAGAAGCCTCAGTCACCCAACAAAGGGACATCCAGCAAGATGACTGGAGCGAGCTTAAGGCACCTAAGGTGGAGCTTAAACCTCTTCCCCATGGTGTAAGGTATGTATTCCTTGGCTCTAATGAGACTTATCCTGTCATTGTGAGTAGTGAACTTACTGAAACTGAGCTGTCTGAACTTTTAAAAGCACTTAAAAGATTTAAAAAAGCAATAGGTTACTCACTTGATGACATCAAAGGGATATCACCCTCTTTGTGCATGCATAGGATACATCTTGAGGATGAATCAATGACTTCTATAGAGCATCAAAGAAGGTTAAATCCTAACACGAAGGATCTTTGTAAAAGTTCTTAAACTCTTAGATGCTGGTGTGATTTACCCTATTTCAGATTCTAAATGGGTATCTCATGTGCATGTTGTTCCAAAGAAAGGTGGTATCACTGTAATTAAAAATGACAAGGATGAATTGATACCAACAAGAACCATCACAGGTCATAGAATGTGCATGGATTACCGGCGAACTCTGCATCTAGAAAGGATCATTTTCCATTGCCATTTATTGATCAGATGCTTGATAGACTTGCAAATCACCCATTCTATTGCTTTCTTGATGGGTATTCAGGATTCTTCCAAATACACATACATCCCAATGATCAAGAGAAAACGACATTCACATGCCCTTATGGTACCTTGCCTATCGAAGGATGCCATTTGGGCTATGTAATGCTCAAGCCACCTTTCAAAGGTGCATGATGTCAATCTTCTCTGATATAATTGAGGATGTTGTGGAGGTGTTTATGGATGACTTCTCTGTACGGATCTTCGTTTTCGCTTGTTTGTCAAATTTGTGCGAGGGTCCTACGAGTGAAGACACCAACCTTGTGCTGAACTGGGAGAAGTGTCATTTCATGGTTAAAGAAGGGATTGTGCTGGGACACAAGATTTCAGAGAAAGGGATCGAGGTAGACAAGGCAAAGATTGATTTGATGATCAGTTTGGCTCCTTTAAAGACAGTGAAAGACATCAGGAGTTTCCTGGGGCATGCTGGCTTTTATAGAAGGTTCATCAAGGACTTCTCCAAGATCGCCAGACCACTCACCAGATTGCTATGCAAGGAAGAGATCTTTCTCTTTGGTCAGGAATGTCTAGAAGCTTTAAAGAAGCTGAAGAGTGAGCTTGTAAGTGCCCCCATTATCCAGCCACCTGATTGGGATCTCCCCTTTGAGATCATGTGTGATGCTAGTGACTATGTTGTGGGAGCTGTTTTGGGACAGAAGAAAGATGGCAAGACACATGTGATCTATTACGCGAGCCAAACCTTGAATGATGCTCAGATGAAGTATGCCACAACTGAGAAGGAGATGCTAGCCATTGTCTTTGCATTTGAGAAGTTCAGAAGCTACTTGGTGGGATCTAAGGTTATTGTCTACACAGATCATGCTGCTTTGAGACACCTTTTGGCCAAGAAAGATGCAAAACCCAGGCTCTTAAGGTGGATCCTTTTGCCTCAAGAGTTTGATTAAGAGACCAGAGACAAGCCAGGAGTTGAGAATGGTGTAGCTGATCACTTGTCCAGGCTGAGAAAAGAGTGTGGCGTCCCCATTGATGAAGGAATTCCAGAGGAGCAGATCATAGCTATTGGAGCAGTGATGGCAGTGTGTGAAACCGGTAGAAAACTTGAAGAGGTCAAGGCGACAGAAGAGAAAGAACCTTAGTATGCTGATTTGGTGAACTACTTAGCCACAGGAAAAGAACCTTTGAATCTTGTGGGCTATGCCAAGAAGAAGTTCTACAAGGATGTAAAGAGATACTATTGGGATGAGCCTTACCTCTACATTTTCTGCAAGGATCAACTTTATAGGAGAGTGGTTGCTAATGCAGAAATTGATGGGATCCTTACACAATGTCATGGATCATCCTATGGAGGCCACTTTGCTACCTTCAAAACTGTTGCAAAGGTTTTACAAGCTGGATTTTGGTGGCCACACATGTTCAAGGATACACAGGACTTTGTTTCAAGGTGTGATTCATGTCAAAGAAGAGGAAACATCACCAAAAGGAATGAGATGCCTCAAAATCCAATTCTTGAAGTTGAAGTATTTGATGGGTGGGGTATTGACTTCATGGGGCTATTTCCATCATCATATGGCAACAAGTACATCCTTGTAGCTGTTGATTATGTCTCAAAGTGGGTGGAAGCTATTGCAAGTCCCACTAATGATGCTGGAGTTGTAACAAAGATGTTCAAGAGTGTCATCTTTCCAAGGTTTGGAGTTCCAAGAGTTGTGATCAGTGATGGAGGATCTCACTTCATCAACAAGCTGTTTGAAGGACTTCTCAAAAATAAGGGTGTGAAGCATAAGGTGGCAACTCCTTACCATCCTCAAACAAATTGGTCAGTTGAGATTTCTAACAGAGATAAAGTCCATTTTGGAAAAGGTGTGGGGGTTACAAGGAAGGTTGATTACTAAGCTTGATGATGCACTTTGGACTTATAGGACAGCTTACAAGACCCCTCTGGGAACCACACCTTTCAACCTTGTGTATGGGAAAGCTTGCCAATTTACCAGTAGAGCTTAAGTACAAGGCACTATGGACAGTTAAGTTGCTGAACTTTGACATCAAAAGTGCCAAGGAGAAAAGATTTCTTATATGAGCTTGATGAGATAAGAATGGATGCTTTTGAGAACTCAAGGATCTATAAAGAGAAGACTAAAGCTTTCCATGACAGGGAACATTCTGAAGAGCTTCGAGGAAGGAGATCAAGTTCTTCTCTACAACTCTAAGTTGAAGTTGTTTCGGGAAGCTTAAGTCGAGATGGTCAGGTCCATTTAAGGTCAAGGAGGTTAGACCTTATGGAGCAATAGTTTTGTGGAGTGCTGATGGAAGAGACTTCACCGTCAATGGACAAAGGGTTAAGCTCTACATGGCTACTTCACCAAAGGAAGATGGAACTTCAAATCCACTTTCTGATCCTACCCCAGCCTAACCTTAATGGAGGCAAAGTCAAGCTAGAGACTTAAAACAAGCTCACTTGGGAGGAAGTCCCATGTCTATCCCTGTACATATTGCTTTAGTACTTTTTATTTTCATCTTTCAATTTATTTGCAAGACTTTGTTGGAGACGAATGCAGGTGTTTTGATCGCTCCGATCTTGGCTGGAAAATAGGCTTGGAAGCGAGGTTATGGAGGAGGAGAGGAATGGCTCGAGATGGGGCGAGGTCACCACAGCGACACCTAGAGTGGATTGACTTTTAACATGTGGAGAGCCAAAATGACTTGGGCGACCTCCCACAGCCAGTACATTAGGTGCTCAGCTCGGAAGGCGATGTCAAGCGAGGGGTAGAGAATGGATTCGGCTTTTATGCACTTTGAGGCTCGAAATCAAGCATGGAGCGACATCCCGCAGCGACTCCTCCAGGTCACTCCCGAGCCGGTCCAGGTAAGTAACTCTCGCCTCAAACCCGGTTCAATTTAATTGAACCGATCCAATCCTACCTAAGCCAGAACGGGCGCACCCTAACCCTCCCCAAACCATCGATCTTCACCTCTTTTTCTCTCTCCTCCCTGAAACACTCATACTCTCTCAAACACACCCACTCCAAAAATCCCATAACTTCCTCAATTCTCAACCAAATCACCTAGTTCTTGTTTCTAAATCCAAGTTTTCGACCCTATAGTCTGTTTCCCCACACCCATTCAACATTTCCTTTCATCAAAAGCAAGGTATTGAGTTTTTAAATTCAATTTCGTAGGTCCATGAACCATAGAATTTCAAAATCAAATGTTGGTCCTCTTCTTGCTTGATTATGGTGAAATAGATTGGGGAAAGCTTATCTATCAAGTTGGGTTGATGAATTAATGGTGAATTTGAGCTTAATTTGAACTTTGACAAAATTAGGGTTCATGGATTTGGGGCTTTTTGAATTTGACCTTATTTGAGTGTGTTTGTGGTTGAGTTTGGCTTGTTAATGTGTTTAGAAGCTTGATTAAAAAACTTTCTCATGCTAGAACCATTTTGATCATTGAATTTTACTTAACTTGTAATTTTCATACCTTGAAAAGTTTGAGAAGTATGATTCCTTGCTCATAGATTAGCTTCTTAGTGCTAAATGTGTAGAGAAGGTTGCAATGTCAAGCTTCATTAACTCTTTGCCTTCTTTACTTCATTCCACTTATCCCTTCCCAAGTTTTGAATTTTTCAGGTACCAATGTTTAGGACGAAAAAGGGAAAGATGGATGCTAAGAAGCAAGAGGTTGAGAAGAAAGAAGCTACACTAAGAGGGAAGGCATTAGCTTCTGCACCTACTGGCTCAGGGACAGAGAAAACTTCTAGACAGAAAGTCTTGGCTGCCAAGAAATCAAAAGAGCAAGAGAAGAGAGGAGGGAAAAGTGTAGCAGTTCCCACCAATGAAGAGAGTGATGATGAAAGTGAAGACGAGCAGGTTCCTCAAAAGAAAGCGAAGATGTCCAAAGGGAAGGAGGTTGATGTTGATAGGGACAGGGAGAAGACACCATTTGTTAAGGAGCTGTATGATCACTTGTTGAAGGGAGTCGCCTGGACTCCAACGAGGTTCGCTGATCTCGATTTGCTGAAGGAGTTGGGCCTCGATTCTGACATTGAGGCAATGCTGGGACATTTGAAGATGCCAAAGCTCCTTACCATGGCTTGTCCTACTTAAAAGGATGTCTCTTGTCAGTTCCTGTCTTCACTTGAGGTCACTTACCATGATACACTGCATGTGAGGCAAGGATGGGGTAAAATCAAGTTCAGCATCCATGGGAGAGTCCACAACATGAGCTTCAAAGACATTGGGAGAGTCATGGGATTTCAAGATTTGGAGGACTCTATTCTTCCCAAATGTGAGGATCTTCCGAAGGAGCTATGGAAGCTGACTACTGGAAACAAACACTGCACCGGGAGTGACAAGAACTCACATATCCGGCATCCGTCTGTGCGCTATCTCCATAGGATGCTCGTCCATGCATTCTACCCGCGAAACAACATGGCAATTGCACCGAGGAGGATCTTCGCCTTCTCTGCCCAGCTATGACACCTTATGCCACTCCTGGAGTCCTGCCTCTTCCGAGCCATGACATCTACGCCACCTTTGGGATGGTCAGTTTCTTCGTGAGTCGTCTCGAGCATTACAGAGATTGGGCCTGGTATACCAAGGATCTGGATCCGAAGATTGGTATCCGGTGGTATGATCACACCACTTCTTGAGTTTGTGGGAGTCAACTTGGGAAAGGATTCAGCCAGGCCTAGTTTTATTGATGCCACCTACCTAAGGATCGCTACATACTTTAGCGGGAAACACGAAAGGAGCTATGTCTACCACTACCACCTGCAGGGACAGCCAGCTGAGGTACTCCTTCCGAACAGGACCTTGACCAGCTTAGAGAAACCTGGAGTTATCAGCTTCAACATTGCTCACGAAGACTTCTTTCGCGACCACGGTTCTCTCGAACCGATGACTGCACCAAAGAGAAGAAGTGCTGCAACCAGACATGATGCATCGGGGACATCATCCGCAGCAGCTACCAATGAACCTGTCAATGGGCCTCCGCTACTATTTCAAGCCACATGACGGAGTCCTACCTCCTGGGGCCCTTTGTGACGCCCATGATCATATCAATCGGCTTCGGAGATGGAACAAAGCACAAGATAGGACAATTGAGAAGCTCAAGGAAAAGTGCAAGGCGCTTAGCAAAACTGTGAAGAGGCAAGCAAAAACTTCAGCCAAGTTCATGAAAAAAGTAGCTGATGTTTTGACTAGGGGAGGAATTGCTGGATGTAGCACAGCAGACTTTGATTTTCCGGATACATCAGTTCCCCAGCCTCGACCTTGTTGGGGTCAAAATCGGTCACGACGGAATCAACGGCTGAAAGTCTCTGGAAAGTATTTCTCGAAACAAGAAGTTTCGTATGATTTGAAAAGAAGTCATACGAGATTTTCTCAAATTAGAATATTGATAATGGAAGTATTCAAGGCTCCCAAGTCAAATGATAGTATAGAAAGGTTGTCGAACTCACAGAGAACTAGAGACTTATAGCACCAAGAATACACAAGCTTCCTTAATTTAAGCAAACAAGAAGATGGATAAAGCTAACAAGCTAAGATCCTAAAAATATAAACAAGGTGATCTCAAATCCAATCAAGAAACAAGTGCAAGAACTCAATCAAATTCTAAGGTAGGATTCATGGGACTAGGGACTTGACTTTAGATGATTAAGATCCAATCTAAGGGTGGCAAGCAATCAATCAAACATTCTCCTTATGCCTAAACAACAAAACTAAGCAAGCTCTATCTCTAGATGAATGCTCTTTTGCAATGATCACCCAAGTACACCAAATCTCTTTGGCTGTAATGATCAAAGCAAGCATAAAGAATGAGTCTAATAGCAATCCTAGCTTCTTTGACAACTAATCTCTTAGGCAAAGCAAGCTAAAAGCATAGATGAGTTGGTTCAGGCATTTCATAGAACACCTTTCGGGCATGAAATGCCTATAGATCTATTTTGATATGATCAAGACCAAAATAGCATTAAGAACCCTCAACAAGCAAGGAAACAAGTAGATCCGATCTAAAGGTGGCAGCTTTCAATCAATATAACAACCTTAGGCCTAGGCACAAGTCTAAACAAACTCTATGGTCAAGAAGAATGTTCATTTGCTAACACATCTCAAACATCAAATGGTCATTGGCTGAATAACATGCAAGCAATCATTAAGAACTAGCCTACTGGCCATCTTAACACCTTTACAACAAATGGTCTTTGGTAAAGAATGTTAAAAGCTTAGTAGAGTTGGATCAGACATTTCATAGAACACCTTGTGGGTGAGAAATGTCTAGAACTCAACCTTTGAGAGGCCAACTCAAAAGAAGCATTAAAAGCACTCTACTAGCAAGGAACAAGATAGATCTACACTAAAACATCCTAGATCTTCACTTAATCACCCTAGATCTTCACTAATCACCTTTAATCACCCTAGCCCATGAATCCAAAGTGTGTCTACTCTCTAATCTCCATGAAAAACCTTAAATCTATGTGAGATTCAAGGCTAATCATGTTTGTGAGAAGGAGAAACAAGATATAAGATGAAGAACTTTTTTAGATTGATAAAAAGATTCAAGCTTTTACAATATGAGGCAAAGTCTTGAGAGAAAATGAGATACTCCCACTTTGGGAGATATAAGAGTATTTATACAAGGCTTAGAAGCCCTAAAAACATCATAGAAAAATACTAAAAGGTCCCTAGGATCAATTAGGCTTCAACCAATAGGAAACCAGCTTGAAATTCGGTCAGGGGTGGAGGAAATGACCCAACCCGGTCCAACCAACCCGGACCAGCCTTGTTTTGGCCGTCCAGCTTCTCCCGACCGGGTAGCCCATCCCGACCAGCCTACCCGGTCCTGCCTCCCCAGCCTGGTCGCCCAGCTGCCCGACCGGTGCTCGAACCCGGACTGATCTACCCGGCCAGCTTGATATGCTTCTAGTAAACTGATCATAACTCCTCCAATATAGCTCCAAATGACTTGAAACCACTTCCATTGGAAAGCTAACTCAATTTTCTGTATCTCCAAAAAATATTAGCAGCAGAAGATATCTCTAAGACCTCCGTCCATGCTCATTTTTGTCTCGACCAGATCAGGGATTGACTTCTCTTTTCATGGCCAAACATGATTCTTCACCTCTTTTTGGGCCATAAGGATTCCAAACACCTCAAATCACACCAAAGCATACTCCAACACCTGATAAGGACAAATGAATTCAAAATGGACCTAAAGATGCCTAATTCCTAACTTATATGATCAAAATGGATGAGATATGGATACTAAAAACATGTAAATATGCAAGATATCAACTCCCCCACACTAGACCTTTACTTGTCCTCAAGTAATCTTTTCAAAACACAAGGAGTAGAGACATAGAGATGGAAGCAAAGCCAAAAGAAACACTCATAGCACTTAACTTGACATCCTAAAGAAACATAGCAAATAGCATGAGCAAAACTTTCTTATTGTGCTCTAGCTTCACAAGGCCTATCAATTACTCTTATGCCTCTACACAAGATGCAATGCCTATCAACCAACATGCTCTCTTCACCAGCCCTCACATTGATTCACACACAAACTCAAGGTGAATTCTTACAAATGGGCACATGATCTCAATCATTTGGCTAGGTGATCAAATGGTCTAATATGGATGAAAATGAGGGTTCAATGCATCATTTCAAGGTGGCAATCACTCAAAATTCAAGGAGCTTGATCATTATGCAAAATTTATCTAAGACTAGGAGAAATTCATGCATACATGGATCCATCCTCATCATTCTACACAATCCTAAGTGATTACAAGATCTACACCCCTTTTATTCATCCCATAACCCAAAATTGAAAAACATTATCACATCACTCACCCCATGAACAACTTTCTTTCCTTTGAAATTCAACCACTAAGGACCTCTAATCACTTTTCTAAGCTCTAACTCTTTAAGTTAGATAAAAGATATCAAAGAGGTCGTTCTCTCAAACCATGAGGAACCAGAAAACGATCAAGATATCAAATCGAAGCCCTCGCCGAGATGTTCAGAACAGGCGCGACCAGGCCCTGGCGCCGGCGCCCGGCTTCGCCCGTCTGGCGCCGGCGCCCGGCTTCGCCGTGCTGGCCGGTGCCGGCTTCGCCGTGCTGGCCCGGCGCCCGGCTTCGCCGTGCTGGCCCGGTGCGGGCGCCCGGCTCGCCATGCTGGCCGGGCACGGCGCCGGCTTCGCCGTGCTGGCCCAGGCGCCCGGCTTCGCCGTGCTGGCCCGGCGCCGGCGCCGGCTTCGCCGATGCTGGCGCCGGCGCCCGGCTTCGCCGTGCTGGCCCGGCCGGCTTCGCCGTGCTGGCCGGTGCCGGCTTCGCCGTGCTGGCCGGTGCCGGCTTCGCCGATGCTGGCCCGGGCACGGCGCCGGCTTCGCCGTGCTGGCCCGGCGCCGGCCCTTCGATCTGTTCCCGGCTCGTCCGATTTAGATCGCACCTCGTGGCTTCCGTGAAGTCGTAGCACCTTAGCTATGGACCTGGCGTTCCTCGGTTCAACTCGATTGGAGTTATCCTTGAAGTTTTACAACTAGAGCTAGGAAGGTTGGCTCTTCCGCAAAGTGTATCGTGTAAAACAAGGACGATCTACTTGAACATAGATTCTTTAGGCTATACGATTTGTTCTGCGGAAAAGATAATCTTTAAATCGTACAAGCGTTCGAGGGCTTGAAGCTTTTCCACGGGCTCACTTACTATTTTGGGGATCAAGCCCAATAGGAGCTATGGCGATTTATCTAACTTCGCGAAAGTAGGATAAATGCTAAGTTCTGCGGATAAATGTCAAGACTTCGAGGATAACTCACGAAGATCGACGGAAAATGGAATATTTACAAAAGAGATAAACTTGGGCCCAAAGGCGAAAGGGTAAATGGGCCACCGACCTAAAACGACTATATAAGGAGGGCTGGAGCAGAAGAGAAAGGGATCCGAAAAATCTGAGATTGGAAACCTAGAGAGCTCCTGTTAGCTGATAGAACTTAGAATTTAGGCGGTTAGACTAGCAAGGCAGGCCCTAGAGCGTCTGGCGCCTCCTGCTTCATAAATCTCCGCTCCTCCGCGGAAGGATCGGACAATTCTTTTACTCTAGAGCTTCGGCGCTTAGAAACCACAGGCATCATTCTCGACATGCCTGTTTCTATAACCTACGCTCATACTAGACGAACCCGCCCAGGCGGTTTGATCTCTTGTTCAATTCTTTCTAACTGAACTACGTCCGACTTGATCCTCGAAAGGGGTACGTAGGCAGCCTTTCTTAAGGTCCAGTCCCAAATCTTAACAAAACATTTTCCGCATTTATTCGGTCACTTGTCGTTGGCTCTCGCAGAGAATCCGGACCTTATGGAAAGTAGGGTTTTCGTTGCTTTCCTCCATTATTATTCAACAAAACTTGGCGGTGTGAATTTGGTTCCCACGGATACTCGGACCAGGGACCTTAGCTACCCCTCACCGCTAGACAGCTCCAGCGAAGAACAGGAATCCACCCATCCTCCCTCCACCTCAGGCAACAAATCACCCTCTCTTGCTTCCTCCGATTATGAGATCGAGATAGATGAGGTTGAGAGCCACCCACACTTTGCAAGCCAAAGCTCAGCACCAGGAGGCTACTACACCACATTCCCGCCTGACGACGACGAGTGTTGGGGTCAAAAATGGTTATCTCGAAATCAGAGGATAAGATTATTTTCTATTAGCGGATTCTCCGCCAAAACCATCGCTGAAAGAAAAATGAGGAAGTTGTGAGCAGCGAAACCGGTACAAAAGGCACTTCGCCCGGCGAGCTGACCAGCGTGCTGGTCGAGCTTCGCCCGGCGAGCTGACCAGCGTGCTGGTCGAGCTTCGCCCGGCGAGCTCAACCCGGCATGGGTGTACTGGCGGGCGAGCCCGACCGCACGCTGGTCAGCTCGCCGGCGAAGCTCGACCAGCACGCTGGTCAGCTCGCCGGCGAAGCTCGACCAGCACGCTGGTCAGCTCGCCGGCGAGCTGACCAGCGTGCGGTCAAGCTTCGCTCGGCGAGCACACCCGCCGGGTTGAGCTTCGCCGGCGAGCTGACCGAATGCTGGTCGAGCTTCGCCCGGCGAGCTCAACCCGGCATGGGTGTACTGGCGGGCGAGCCCGACCGCACGCTGGTCAGCTCGCCGGCGAGCTGACCGAATGCTGGTCGAGCTTCGCCCGGCGAGCTGACCGAATGCTGGTCGAGCTTCGCCCGGCGAGCTGACCAGCGTGCTGGTCGAGCTTCGCCCGGCGAGCTGACCGAATGCTGGTCGAGCTTCGCCCGGCGAGCTGACCGAATGCTGGTCGAGCTTCGCCCGGCGAGCTGACCGAATGCTGGTCGAGCTTCGCCCGGCGAGCTGACCGAATGCTGGTCGAGCTTCGCCCGGCGAGCTGACCGAATGCTGGTCGAGCTTCGCCCGGCGAGCTGACCGAATGCTGGTCGAGCTTCGCCCGGCGAGCTGACCGAATGCTGGTCGAGCTTCGCCCGGCGAGCTGACCGAATGCTGGTCGAGCTTCGCCCGGCGAGCTCAACCCGGCATGGGTGTACTGGCGGGCGAGCCCGACCGCACGCTGGTCAGCTCGCCGGCGAGCTGACCGAATGCTGGTCGAGCTTCGCCCGGCGAGCTGACCGAATGCTGGTCGAGCTTCGCCCGGCGAGCTGACCAGCGTGCTGGTCGAGCTTCGCCCGGCGAGCTGACCGAATGCTGGTCGAGCTTCGCCCGGCGAGCTGACCAGCGTGCTGGTCGAGCTTCGCCCGGCGAGCTGACCAGCGTGCTGGTCGAGCTTCGCCCGGCGAGCTGACCGAATGCTGGTCGAGCTTCGCCCGGCGAGCTGACCGAATGCTGGTCGAGCTTCGCCCGGCGAGCTGACCAGCGTGCTGGTCGAGCTTCGCCCGGCGAGCTGACCGAATGCTGGTCGAGCTTCGCCCGGCGAGCTGACCAGCGTGCGGTCAAGCTTCGCTCGGCGAGCACACCCGCCGGGTTGAGCTTCGCCGGCGAGCTCAACCCGGCATGGGTGTACTGGCGGGCGAGCCCGACCGCACGCTGGTCAGCTCGCCGGCGAAGCTCGACCAGCACGCTGGTCAGCTCGCCGGCGAAGCTCAACACCGCATCGGTGCGCCGCCATGCGAGCCCGACCAGCACGCTGGTCAGCTCGCCGGCGAGCTGACCGAATGCTGGTCGAGCTTCGCCCGGCGAGCTGACCGAATGCTGGTCGAGCTTCGCCCGGCGAGCTGACCGAATGCTGGTCGAGCTTCGCCCGGCGAGCTCAACCCGGCATGGGTGTACTGGCGGGCGAGCCCGACCGCACGCTGGTCAGCTCGCCGGCGAAGCTCGACCAGCACGCTGGTCAGCTCGGCGAAGAACGGAATCCACCCATCCTCCCTCCACCTCGGGCAACAAATCACCCTCTCTTGCTTCCTCCGATTATGAGATCGAGATAGATGAGGTTGAGAGCCACCCACACTTTGCAAGCCAAAGCTCAGCACCAGGAGGCTACTACACCACATTCCGCGGCGGCGGCGAGTGTTGGGGTCAAAAATGGTTATCTCGAAATCAGAGGATAAGATTATTTTCTATTCGCGGATTCTCCGCAAAACCATCGCTGAAAGAAAAATCGGAAGTTGACGAACGAGCGAAACCCGTACAAAAGGCACTCGCCGGCGAGCTCAGCCCGGCATGGGCGTGCTTCGCCCGGCGAGTATGACCGTCATCTTGGTCAGCTTCGCCGGCGAGCTCAACCCGGCATGGGTGTACTGGCGGGCGAGCCCGACCGCACGCTGGTCAGCTCGCCGGCGAAGCTCAACACCGCATCGGTGCGCCGCCATGCGAGCCCGACCAGCACGCTGGTCAGCTCGCCGGCGAGCTCAACTCCGGCGTGGGTGTGCTTCGCCCGGCGAGCTGACCAGCGTGCGGTCAAGCTCGCCGACGAAAGCACACCCGCCGGGTTGAGCTTCGCCGGCGAGCTGACCGAATGCTGGTCGAGCTTCGCCCGGCGAGCTGACCGAATGCTGGTCGAGCTTCGCCCGGCGAGTATGACCGTCATCTTGGGTCAGCTTCGCCGGCGAGCTGACCAGCGTGCGGTCAAGCTTCGCTCGGCGAGCACACCCGCCGGGTTGAGCTTCGCCCGGCGAGCTGACCAGCGTGCTGGTCGAGCTTCGCCCGGCGAGCTCAACTCCGGCGTGGGTGTGCTCGTCGGGCGAAGCTCGACCAGCACGCTGGTCAGCATGCGGTCAGCTCGCCGACGAAAGCACACCCACGCCGAGTTGAGCTCGCCGGGCGAAGCTCGACCAGCATTCGGTCAGCTCGCCGGCGAGCCCAACCCCGGCGGTGTGCTCGCCGGGCGAAGCTCGACCAGCATGCGGTCAGCTCGCCGGCGAAGCTCAACCCCGACGAGGGTGTGCTCGCCGGGCGAAGCTCGACCAGCATTCGGTCAGCTCGCCGGGCGAAGCTCAACTCCGGCGTGGGTGTGCTCGTCGGGCGAAGCTCGACCAGCACGCTGGTCAGCTCGCCGGGCGAAGCTTAACCCCGCTGGTGTGCTCGACGGGCGAGCTCGACCAGCATTCGGGTCAGCTCGCCGGCGAGCTCATCCCCAGCGCGGGTGTGCTCACCCGGCGAGCTCGACCAGCACGCGGGTTAGCTCGCAGGCGAGCTCAACCCCAGCATGGGTGTGCTAGCCGGGCGAGCTCGACCAGCACGCGGGTCAGCATGCGGGTCAGCATGCGGGTCAGCATGCGGGTCAGCTCGCCGGCGAGCTCAACCCCGGCGCTGGTGTGCTCGCCAGCGAAGCTCGACCAGCACGCTGGTCAGCTCGGCGAAGCTCAACCCCAGCATGGGTGTGCTAGTCGGGCGAAGCTCGACCAGCACGCTGGTCAGCTCCGCCGCAAGCTCAACCCCAGCATAGGTGTACTCTCGCCCGCGAAGCTCGACCAGCACGCTGGTCAGCTCGCCGGCGAGCTCAACCCCAGCATGGGTGTGCTAGTCGGGCGAAGCTCAACCCCAGCATGGGTGTGCTAGTCGGGCGAAGCTCGACCAGCACGCTGGTCAGCTCGCCGGGCGAAGCTCAACCCCAGCATGGGTGTGCTAGTCGGGCGAAGCTCGACCAGCACGCTGGTCAGCATGCGGGTCAGCATGCGGGTCAGCATGCGGGTCAGCTCGCCGGCGAGCTCAACCCCGGCGCGGGTGTGCTCGCCCAGCGAGCTCGACCAGCACGCGGGTCAGCTCGCTGGCGAGCTCAACCCCAGCATGGGTATGCTCGCCGGGCGAGCTCGACCAGCACGCGGGTCAGCTCGCCGGCAAGCTCAACCCCAGCATAGGTGTACTCGCCCGGCGAGCTCGACCAGCACGTAGGTCAGCTTGACCGACGAGCTGACCTAATCCCGGCCTGTCCGACTTACTTCGACCCCCATACTTTCCGTATAGCTGTGACGTCCGACCTTCGGGACAACATACTTCTCGCTTCGTTTCGATTGAAGTTATTCCCGAAGTTTTACGATTAAAACTGAGAAAATAGTATAAACGCTCGAAAGCCTAAAAACCGCTGAGCTGAAAAGAAAGAACTCGGCGATCGAAGCCTCCGCAACAAGAACATAAAGCTGACTCGATAAGAGAACCGAGCAAGACTCAGGCGTCTTCGGCGGTCTCGAGTCGAAGCTCAGATGGAAAATGAGCGAACTTGTGAACCGGTGATCTCGGTGCACTAGATGAATCATTCCGGAGCGGTCGCGTCGAGATCGGGGCCAACCTCCATGAGCCTTTGAGAACAAGGCTCATAGCCATCTAAAAAGAATCTCGAATGCGTTAGCTTGGAGCGGAGGATATGCCAGGGATGACATCGGCATAACACCCACGAGCTCAATATTGACCCGACCTGACCCGTCAAGCAAAAAGCGGAAACTAGGACAGGCGTGCCACAGCGGTAGCGAAGTCGAAAAACTCCTTAAAGTGGGATCAATACGGAGGTCAGGTACGGACTGGCTCGCCAACCCGTCGTGGTCAAAAAGCGGCAAGTGGCGAGTGCGTCGACTTCACGATCTCATAAAGCCTGCCCAAGATTGTTTTCCACTTCCGCATCGAGGATTGGTGCGGCGACGGAAACAAACTTTTTGTTTATGGGCGCCTTCTCGGGTACAACCAAATCATGATGAACTTCGGATGATCGCGTTCATCACCGGCCGGAATGTATTGGCCTACGAGTAGTACACTTATTTTTTTTTCGAGGCATGGGCACAACTTATCAGCGGACTTCGTCAATCGAATGTTTTCGAACAACTTCGGAAAAACAATGGAGGTGTACATCGATGACATGCTCGTAAAATCCCTTGATGAACGCGATTAATTATCCCATTTGGAAGAGTGCCGAGGTTAAATTTACAACATGAAATTAAACACGGCTAGCGTAGGTTATTGTGGCATCGAAAGTTTCTCGGTTACCTCGTCCGCGTGTCGGCGGAATCGAGGCTAACTAAACAGATAAGCGTTGATAGAAATAGCCTGCGCCAAAGACAAAGCGGAAGTCAGAGACTAGCAGGAAGAATCATGACCTTTAACGTTTTATCTCCGGCTCAGCGGACAAGTGCCTCACTTTCTACGACACATTGAAAATAAAGAAATGGTGGTGGAAGAATGCGAAAAAGCTTTCCAACAAAGCAAAGCACTGGCCACTCCTCCGTCCCTCATGAAACGGTGGGGAGAACCCTTGTTCTATACATCGCGGTCTCGGCGGTGGTAAGCAGCGTTTTGATTAGAGAAGCGGTGAGAAAAACCAATCTTCTACATAAGCAAAGCGTTATTGGGCTGGCTGAGACCGGTATCCACGATGGAGAAACTAGCATTTCGCGGTTGTGACATTGAAAACTCATTTACTTCCTTCACTCGCATACTATAATAATCCTCACTACCTTCCCCTAGAACATTCTTGCCCAGTCGAGTCAGTCCGGGCGACTTCATGAAATGGGCAATCGAATTAAGCGATGCAGTAGAGTACCGAGAACCTGCATAAAATCTCAAGTCTAGCGGACTTCTTGGTAGAATTGCCCATGGGGATATGGCGAACACTAAACCAGATTCAACTTGGTTCCTTCCGCGTCGATGGATCATCGTCCAAGCAAGGATCCGGGATGGAATCGGCTCCGTCTCCGACCGGCGTAATCTTGGAACAATCGTTCGATTAGAGTTCCATGCATCAAACAGCGAATATAAGCACTTCGTTGCGAGGGTTCGGCCCATACGGGCTCAAGATCCATAATCTCAACTACTTGTGACTCTCGGTTGGTGCATAAATCAGTACAGGGAGAATCTGGCGAGGCGAAAGAATGGATGCATATCTAAAACTCATCCAAGACCTCTCGAGACTTGACCAGTTAAGCCCTCACTGGAATCCTTGCTGAAAAATACGGCAGATGCCTTACGCCCTTTTCGTGTCAAGTTCAGTTCTGGTAGGGGCGGGTAATCCCGTCGAGTTCATCGAACATCAAGCATCGGACCACCAGTGATCACTAATTTGATTGAGCACAAATCAAAATGCGGAGAAATCGAAGACCCACCAGAGCGTGGATCAGTCGAATCTGGCTGCGACAGCCCATGGCTAGACGATCGAGCATACATAATCGGCGGGCTTCCCAGAAATGAAGCCCATGAAATTAAGACCAGGCATACGATATGCTTGGTAGAAGGAGAAATCTACAAATGGAGATTCTCCGGCCCCTCATGACCTGCGCCGAAGGTGAAAGCAAGAAGAATCATGGAGGAGGTCCATTCAGGATCATCGGGAACCATTCGTGGAGGAAGATCTCTGCGCTGTCAAAATAAAATGCCATGGTTATTACTGGCCAACTATGATCAAGGACTGCGAGAGTTACGCGAAAGTCGAAAAATGCCAAAAGCACCTTGCCGACAATCCATCGACCATGAAGTCCTCTTATCCATCTCATCTCCGTCCCTTCATGCGATGGTCCATGGATATCGTTGGGCCATTGAATTATTGAGCAAAAGCGGCTTCCTCCTACGCCAAGTGGGTAGAGGCGGATTCTACTGTGATATCAAAGGCGTACAAATCGAGAACCGTATGGAAGAACATCATCACCGGAACACGGGTCCCTTACGAAATTAAATACGAACGGATCTCAGTTCATCTCTACCCGATTGAAGCATTCTGCGAGAAGTGGATCTGACCCGACCAAGTCGACTCCAGATCTCTGATTAGCGTCAGTGGGAAACCATTAACAAGACCGTCCTCGATTGGCAGCCAAGGCGATGGGCGGAAAGAGCTCGAAGGAGTCCTTTGGTCACATCGTGCGACCGAGCGGGCTATGGGTGAAACCCATTAAGCCCTCGTTTACGGGGCCGGAATGTATGATCCAGGGGAGGTAGAATTTCCGAGTGCGAGAGAAGATTCCTCCCAATGAGAAGGCGTTAACAGCGATCTTTGCGGGCGAGCTTCGATCGTCAATGAGCAGCGAGACCAAGTGCTCATCTGAATCAGAATTACCAGCCTGCGCTTAATAATATTATTCTCTTCCGATACGCAAGTTCAAAGAAGCGATCTGGTTCTCGAAAAGTTTTCCAATGCGGCGAGCGTAAGTCCGGAAAAGCGGGAGCAAGCTGGGAAGGACCATACAAAGTAATAAAGGTAGTTCGACCGGACCCATTATCAAATGGCGAACATGCAAGGCGTCCAGATCCAAGAACCTGGAGCGATGCATCTTAAGAAATACTACCACTAATGCATAGCGTGGACTCTAAAATTCTGAGATGGCGATCCGGAAAAAAGTCGTAGGCAGCTTCGCCACGGGAGTTCAGCTATCCCCACCAAAAGGGGCGGGGTGGTGCGTGCCGCTTATACTCCCATAAAATTTGAATGAAAGCGGCGTTTTGAAAAATTTCACCATTAAATCTGGTAACCTTGTATTCACCTAAACAATCCGCCAAAATGCGGCATAAAAATATGCCGACATCAGCGAGGCGTGGCATGCTGCTGAAGTTCGATTTTCCATCCACAGAAGCGGCGTTCGTTCTTGGAACGAGTTCAAACATGCCTCTAAAATGGTATCATTTTGTTGTTGCTGATCACAACAAAGCGAACTCTAGCGTCCTAAAGAGACATTGCGCGTCCTCGAAAGGTAGGCTCTCTTACATCCGACAAGGATAACATAGCTATACAAAGAAATCGAAATTTTGGTTAGCACCTCAAGCGGTCTTTGGAAGTAGCTCGATTCGTGCTAAGACAAGTCATATAAGCCGATAACAATTCCGCGGACTTTAAATCAGTGCGAATCGGTTAAAATCGCCAGGCAAAGCGAAACGACTTGTCGCCATAAAGCCTTAGTCAGAAGTAAACCTAGGTCTTGCCTAAACCAGTCTTCTGGATCTTGACATCTCAAAGGCATAATACCAGCACCTGATATGAGATCCCAAAACTTGTCTCTTGGCTTAAGTGCGATCGTTTTCCGCGAACCCGGCGTAAAGAAAAGCAAAACCACCGCGCTCAACAAGCGATAGATCACGGTGATCATGCGGGGGCAAGGTGAGGCGAAAACTCATATCCTATCTAACCCGAGAAACCGAAGTTCTCTTAATTTGTAATAACCAAAAAGTTTTAAAGATTGAGCTGCCATCTTACAAAGCCCAAGAAGGCGGGGATTCAAAGCCACCAGCGGCCAGTCGAAACATACAATCTGTGGCCTTTTAAAAAGGCCAAAATAAAATGAAAATCCTCAAAATGATCATAAACCTAGGTACTCTTCGGAGCCCCACCTCCATCCTCGACCTCAGCCGAACACGGAACCATGTCGTCATCCCTTCCTCCAACTTCACCCCTCGGTCCGTCATCCTGCGCCTTCTCCGACCACGGATCTCGTCGCCGGGTTCTCCCAAACCGCAGTAAGGATGCACTTGGACTGGAGCTGAGAGATGACCGAGTCAAAGTCTCCCTCGGAAATTTCGAGCTCTCCCTTGCGAGATAGTATCCGAGCCTCTTCGGAGTCTAAAGTCGGATCCTTTTCGCCTTTAAGCAATCGGATCTCGCTCAGGCTTCCCTCAACGTTCGCTAGGGCCAAGTCTCTCTCGTGAACCGACAAGAGGGAACCAAACAGAGCAGCCATCCTTGCTAGACGAGCGCGGAAATCATCGCTCGAGACAACGACCTCTAACTCTTCTCGTTTTTGGATTTCGCGCTGGAGATGATGAACTTCGGAGACCTTCTTCTTTTTCTCCTTCTTCAACTTGAAAAAAGCACTCGCCGACTTCCCAAGATCCCGCTCCAGATCACTGACCTGAGTTTCCAATCGAAAGACCTCACCAGTATGAGCTTCCTCGATGGATTTCAACGCATCCTCCGACTCTTCTTTGCTTCCCGTAACTCGGCTAGGTCTTTAGTCAAGCGTTCTATCTCTGAGCTGCAGTCGCCGAGCATCCCATCAATCAGCGACACAAACTGCATACAAAAAAAAAGAGAAGAAAAATCATCAGAAAAAAAAAACGAGAGACTAAGTATTCTATGCCGAATGTTCGAGAAAAACCTTGGTTCGATGGTGTGTGAAAAACCCGGAAGGTTCCCCTTCCGCGCCTCTGGTACACCTCCTCTTCTTGGCAGCCTCAGTCGCGGCACTGCCCCTCTTGCGAGTTTTAAGTAGGGGAGGGGCACCAGCCATGGCAAGCACTAGAACGATCTCCTTTCTGTCCAAAGGTAGAGGCATCAGCTCCGTCGCCTTTTCTTCTTTCGGAACCGGGGCCGAAGTAGTAGAAGAACCGGAAGGTTGAACTAGGACCTCCGGCACCATCACAAGAGTCGCGTCCGCCCAACAGGCGGCGTGGTCGAGATTTCTTTCCTTCAGCCAAGGACGACATTGCGGAAGAAGAAGGACAGCCAGCGACTTCGGCATGATCGGTCGCTTCCTTCTCGGCACTGCGTCTGGACAGTCTCTCTTTGAAAGAAAGCCGGCGCGAAGGTTGGGGTGGCTTCATGCGTGGCGGTCGGAAGCTGAGTTGGCCTCACCCATCTCAACGGACTTCTTCTTTTAAACTTGGGAAGTCAGTCTTGATAAGAAGTTTGAAGAGAAGATTGTGAGAGAAAGAGATGTGAAGAATGAGGAATGGTGAGTTGCTATTTATAAAGATATGGGGGGTGGCGTGGATTTCATAATAAATATTCTTAACCAAATATTTTGATTTTTAATTTACATCATTCGCCGCAAAATCGCCTCCGAGTCTTACGGGCTGGGGGCTAACCGTTGGGTCAAAACGGTTATCTCAAATCGAGAGGCTAAGATTATTTCCAATTAGCGAATTCTCCATAAAACCTTAGCCCAGCGAGCTCGACCAACAGCGGGTCAGCTTCGCCCGTGAGCTCAACCCGGCATGGGTGTGCTCGCCGGGCGAAGCTCGACCAGCAGCGGGTCAGTTAGCGGCGAGCTCAACCCGGCATGGGTGTGCTCGCGGGCGAAGCTCGACCATTACGCTGGTCAGCTAGCCGGCGAGCTCAACCCCAGCATGGGTGTGCTCGCGGGCGAAGCTCGACCAGCAGCGGGTCAGATGCGCCGGCGAGCTCAACCCCAGCATGGGTGTGCTCGCCGCAGCTCGACCAGCAGCGGGTCAGCTTCGCCCGGCGAGCTCAACCCCATCATGGGTGTGCTCGCGGGCGAAGCTCGACCAGCAGCGGGTCAGCTTCGCCGGCGAGCTCAACCCGGCATGGGTGTGCTTTCGCCGGCGAGCTCGACCAACAGCGGGTCAGCTTCGCCCGGCGAGCTCAACCCGGCATGGGTGTGCTTCGCCCGGCGAGCTCGACCAGCTGCGTGGGTCAGCTTCGCTGGCGAGCTCAACCCCAGCATGGGTGTACTCGCCCGGCGAGCTCGACCAGCACGCAGGTCAGCTTGACCGACGAGCTGACCTAATCCTGGCCTGTCTGACTTACTTTGACCCCCATACTTTCCGTATATCTGTGACGTCCGACCTTCGGGACAATATACTTCTCGCTTTGTTTCGATTGAAGTTATTCCCGAAGTTTTACGATTAAAACCGAGAAAATTGTATACTCGCTCGAAGGCCTAAAAATGGTCTGCAAGGGTCCAAACTTTTCTAGAGGTCCACCTACGATCTCAGAGGGGATCCAAGTCCATAGGAACTATGATGGTTTATCCTAACTCAAATGTCTATCCCTAAGAAGTGACTTTACTCTCTCAAATAAGAGGTTCAGTTGTAGTACTTAGGGGTCGAATCCACAGAGAGCTAGTGTACAAATAAGATGCAATCTTTGTGACTATGCTAGGTTGAATATGGTTTAAAGTAAAGTGCAGGTTTTTGAGTAATGGTAAGATTACTCAGTTGAAAGGTTTTGGTTTAAGACAATAAAGAAAAGTAGTTAGATTAAGGATAGGTATTCAGGAATTCAGGATTATAAATATTATAAATACTAACAAGTTGCTTGCATGATATGTCAGAGCTCAACACTATTAAATGAATCTATCAGCTCTCGCAATATTTAGACCATCTATTACTTAGATGCTAAATGGTGTTCTTGGTCAGCTATATCGCCCGACAGTATCGATCGATTATTCGATAGGAATATCGACCGATACACCTCTATTACGCCGATCGATTACTCTATAGAGTATCGACGATACGCTCTAAGCAGAACTTATGCGAAGTTGATACAGTGCTCACCATGATCTTAGATCAGCTTCCGTTTGTCTCAAGAGGGTCATAGCATGTATAGGATGTTATCAGGAATTATATTAAATATATAATGCAATCCAAGTTCATGTTCTAGTTAGCTAGTCTAGAAAAAGCATTAGTGAACAATCCTAACAATAAATATCACAACTATAGCAGATATAGGTTGGGGCTAATCCCTCATATCCTATTTAAACCATAAATCTAACAAGTGAATCTACTCAGACATGGCTAAGTGATTCATAGCAATGAGGTAATAATAGGAGTTCATAGATATATTAGGGGAATGAACACTTAAGTTCCAATCACAAATATCTTTGGATCTTTCCTTTAGATCTGGAATCCTATAACCTCTGTTAAGAAGAACAAGTAAAGAATTAAGAACTGAATAGAACTTTACTGAGAACTTGCAAAGTAATGAAACTATGGTAAAAGAAATGTGTAAAATGGTGGTGGTCAAAAAGCTTATGCGGTGCCAAAACACTTAGGCACATATAAATATGAGTTCATTAGGTTAAAAACTCGTCAGGGGCAATCTTGTAAAAATGTGATGTCGTGGGCTTCAAGTACGGCCAAGTCCAACTTGTCTTCTTTCGCCGCTCGATATCGATCGATAGTACTGGATGTACATCGATCGATTATGATCTCGATGTATCGTCCCTCGGCAAATGTGTGTCAATCGATAGCACGGAATGTGCATCGATCGATGTATAGCTCCGGATGTCGACCTCTGGTCTAATCTCGGGTGAACTCTTCTTTAAGCTCCAAAAAGGCACCTAAAACATCACTTTTCTCCAAAATGCTCCTGAGCCTGAAAACATACCTAATAGACTCCAAATCATAGATAATAGTAATAAAAACACTTATATACCATGGGTAAAAACGGGTAAAATCCATGGTATATAACCTCCCCCAGACTTAACCTTTTGCTTGTCCTCAAGCAAACACACAGGCAGTCTTTATGAAAGAGGTTTTTAAAAAGCAGGGACTCAATCAAATTCAAACTTAGAATCATATCCTCTACTTTGTTGCAAGCCACATCTAAGAATCTGTCAATCACAGAAGTACAATGCAATATCCTAGTTAAACAACATTGATCATCTAGCCAACAACTTAGCAATCCTTTCTGACTAACCCCTCTGCTGATTTCATTTCTGTACATAAAAATAAAAGTGCAGGTTTACCTTGGGAGTATCGATCACAGGATGCAAGGTTGCTTAAACAAGTATCTAGACCTGCAGGTAAAAATTAGTTCTTATCCTCTCTCTCTCTACTATTTCTCCCCTAGTCAAGTCTGTTTTTATTTGCAAGACATTGACCAAAGTTGGACAGGCTTCAATGAATCAAGCCTTAATGGTTGTAGCCACCAAGTCCTGTTCACTTCTTTTTGACCTAGATCCTAGGATTCATTGCGAAGCAAGTCTTGAAGGGGGTAACCACCAAGTCCTGTTCGAATCCTTTACCTATAGAATTCTTATGAATCGAGTCTTGAGGGGGGTAACCGCCAAGCCCTGTTCGAATTCCTTTCTAAGTAATAACTAACTAGTCCTAAAACATATATTTAAGCTTATTTTCGATTTTTTTTTGTAATTAACTGAATACGAAAATTAAATCTAAATTCGAAAATGAGAGTGAGAGGGTGATAAAACTATCTACACAAGGCTTTACCTTCCAAACTTGTTTGAAGCATCCGATCCCATGTATACCAATCCCCAAGACAAGCAGAGAATGTCAGGTTAGGTTGGAAATCAGCTTAGGTTCCTCCAGACAATCAATGAAAGCGTTGTCAAGCTGATAGGTGATCAACTTTAGCATCTATAGTACATTCTGCATCAACAAATCTAAGAATGGTACCTAAAAGATTGGTTAGATAAAAAGTGAAAATTTTTAGAAATATCATTATCCCTTTCTTGACTCAATAAAAACCATTTTGAAAATATTTTAGATGAAGTCAAAAGGTAAACAACATCATAATCATCCCCGGACTTAAATCATACACCGCCCTCGTGTATAACCTGTCCGTGAAGGCGTAGGCAAAAATAAAATATACTGATATCGAAAAAGTAGAGCGAAATACCTGACCGTGAGCGTATCGATCGATGTTGAGTCGCCTTCACGATCGTTATTGTTTGGTATATGTCGTCGATATCGACAGTGTCATGTCGATCGATTTCAGCGGTAATCGTCTAGTCGTAACTACAAAGAAAAACAAATCTGAAAAATAAAATCCTAAAGATAAAAACTAAATGAAAAATTACCTAACAGTGGGTTGCCTCCCACTCAGCTTTGATTATAGTCATCTAGCTTGACTTTGGATGGAATGAGCTCTTGAGGTGAAGTCCGTACTTGTTGGGAAACAAGTATCCTCTGTATCCTTCTTCTCACCGAACCATGAGTCAAATAAGCTTCTTGTGGCTTTATATTCTCTGGTTCGTTTCTTCTTTATCTCAATTACTTCATCATTGATCTTTTGAATCCTTTCTGCATGACCTTCAATGCTGAGCTCGTGCCATCCTAATTTCTCATAGGCATGTTCTTAAAGATCACTGAACTCCGCTTGCATTGAATCAAGGCGTTGGATCATTTTGTCGTGGATAGAGCTGGTATTGATCGATTCCTTTGTTGAATTGTCGGTCGATGGCTGTTGAGGTCTGTCGGCGATGCTGGGTTTTCTGTCGATCGATCTGAGGTGCAGTCTGCTCGCAAGCTGCCTCTCAATGGCTCGATTCCTTTTGCATCCCTTCTATGCTAGACTCCAATCCGCCAACTATGTTGTTTAGCGGGAAATACGTCTGATTTAGACGTCTGTCTAGCGAATCATCCAAGCTCGTAATTGCCGTATAAACTTCATCAGCTAACTTATCCAAGTCAGCTTTGGTACAGATTTCGGAAGTCTGTATATCGATCGATGCAACATATTGTTCATCGGTCGATGTGTGTTTCTGCAGATTCTCGTGAAGCTTCTCGGCAAAGAGCTTCATCTGTCCGTCGATTTCAGTCATTCGCCTATCGACGATGTGAGGTTGTACTCATCGACGATGCAATTGATGCAGCCTGAAAATCTAGTTGGCGTTGGAACTTCTCAGCCTCCTTCGCATAGTGTCCATGCGTAGTGCGAGTTCCTCCACTTCTTTGTCTACTAAGAAGTGTATGTCAGCAAGTTTCCTCTCAAGTGCTTTTAGACGAAGTCAATCTTCCAAAAGGATTGCAAGGTGCCGTGGGTTCATATCTGCATCGCCTCATTGATAAGCGGATAGATCTCTTCATCTCTTCTGCAGATGCTTAGATCCCCTAGGTTGTGGAAGATAGGTTCACAGGTTTTGGTGAGTTTGCTGCTGAAACGATCTTCGCTTCCTCGTTCCTTCAAGATATCTCCGAGACTCATCGACCTCATGTTTTGAGTAGGTGGTCGATGGTGTAGTTTCATATCGATCGATGTGGATGCTACTCTGATCGATATTGAACTTGTCCGGCCGTGGTTATGGGTGTTTCAAGATTTTCAAGTTCCAGCTCAAGACGCTTAACCTTCTTGCTTAATGCATGGTCTCTGACCAACATCCAGTTCATCTCGCCGCTAAGATTGTCTATAGCGCCCTCTAAACTCTTTTCCATGGAGAGTTTTTCCCACTTACATTCTCCAAGTAGACCAGTAAACATCTCGCTGATCTCATCTTTGGTATAGATTTCGTGCACCAAATCTCTTCTTGTAAATGAACTCCGGCGTTTCGTACAGATGTAAGAGCGCCATTCATTGAAGTCCTTTAGCGCTTTCTGATGTCGCCTTTAGAAACTTGATGACGCCTCCATATACCTCTAGAAACCCTTTCTTGTCAACAGGACCCTATACTCATCTCTCTCCCCAAAAGAATTTTCAACTCCATATCGAAGGCTCTCTCCAAATTGGACTTATCGGCCGATGTCATGTAACCTCTATCGATCGATGTCCGCTGAAAATATGGGTCCTCCGTTGAGATGGTTATCCTCACCATTTGGCTCGCTGTTGTGTTCCGCCTCCTGGTGCTGATGATGGTGATCTGGTCCCAGAAGCTGTCGCTGGAATAGGTTTTCGGCCCCTGGCAACTTGTCCGACGCCTACAATGCCCTCTCCGATATGTGGAGTGTTCGTCCATCCATTGAGTGCAGCCTTTGAATCCCTGAAAATACCAAACTCATCCGGGTTAAATTACCAAATCGTACGCGAATTCAATACTGGGATGGTTTGATGGTTGTATCGGTCCGATGGCAAGGTTCGATCGGCCAATGGTTGTTCGCTTCATCGCCGATTGTGTTGGTGCCATGTCGATCGATGAGACTTCCACGGCCGAGGTTGTATGTTGGCGCATGGGTCTCGACCGCGAAGCTTCAGGCTGGTAGTCGCCGCTTCAGCTCCCCGACAGTAGTCTCGGCCCGCTTTGTAGTCGACCGGTTGTCGAACGATGCGAGGTAAGTAGTATCGACGATGGAGAGAAGGTCCTATCGATCGATGGGGAGAAGATCCTATCGACGATGTATTGATTCTCGAGGTGTGGTGGAGAAGTCTATCTTCATCTTCCTCGCAGGTTGTGATACTCTATCGCCTTCCTCCTCGTAATCATCGTGTACCTCAATATGAACAGATCTACAGCATGTGGTGGATGTAGTCGCTCTCCCACTCGCTTACCTCAAAGTCACCGTCCGAAGCTTCTCCTCGACTGGTTGAATCGCTAATCGATCAATGACCATGTATGTCGTCGATCGATGTCGATTCATTTAGTATCGATCGACGCGACAGTGCCACAATCGATCGATTCATCGCATTCGCCTCAGATGCCTTGTGAATCGATTCATCTCCACAATAGCAAACAGCCACGCAGGTCTGGACCGCTTCGATCTTTTAGAACCTTGATGACTCGCACTGATCATAGATACCGTAGATTGATCGTTAGGCACAACTTGTTCGCCTTAAGGTTGCGCACAGCCCAACCGTGGCTAGAAGGCTCTTCCAAGTAGCAAAGAAGTAGGTAGGTTACCTTGACATCCAAGACATGGAAGTTCACTGAACTGTGGTTTCTCCTATGTTGACCTCCGTGCTTCGATGATGCCTCTGTGGTTTTGTTGAGAACAATCCACTAAGATGAATGTTTCATCCGTGGGTTCTATCTTCATACCTAGATTGTCTGCCATCACCTTGGGTAAGATGCTGACTCCAGATCCTCTGTCACATAGGGCACGTGGGAAATTGATCCCCTGGATTGAGCAAGGAACAACAAACTTCCCTGGATCACCCTTCTTCTCTAGTTTGATCCTCCTGATCATGGTTTCTCTGACCTGATTGAACATCCTTCTGATATCTTCTTCTGTTTCCTTTGTCTCTCTGAAAAACATCCAAAATCTGTGTGTGAAGTATGCGTCTTCGAACGGTTTCTCCTTATGTATTCTTAGAACTCTCTTTCTGAAGCTTTCTAATTTCTTCTCGTTGACTCCCCTTTTAAGGTGCTTAGGAACCTTCTCTTTCCTTTTTCTGAGAGTACGGCCCTCGGTTTCTTGTTGTAACTCCATGGGCTCTAGGGTATCCGTGGGTTTCTTCAAAATAACTTCTGGTGGGTTTTTGGAGGGTTTAGATTGCTCCTTGAGTGCATTAAGTCGTGCAACATCTATCTTGGGAAGTTGAACTCGGCGTGTGATAACTGAATATCGATCGATAGGTTCTGGAGTATGTTGATCGATTTCGTCATCCTTCTGTCGATCGATGGAACATCCATTATGTCGATCGATTTCGTAAGGGCTGGCAGATGTGGGTGCTTTGCTGTGAACTTCTCGTGAGTAAGTATCTTTATGGCATTGCACTCGTGAGTAGATTCTTCAAGGTCCATCGGTTGATGCTCATCTGAGTTCATCGATTGATTTGAGTTGGCGTATATCAATCGATAGTCATGTCCTGACATCGGTCGATACTAATGGTTTCCGCCAATATTCATGGAACTTTCGATCTGGCAGTCTCCCTCTTGCAGCTTCTCATCCTTCACCACTCTCCGAAAATTGTCTTCAATGATAGCATTGATGTTGTGGCCTGTTGTTTCTTCTCCACCTTTTCCTAAAGCTTCCTGCTTCTTAACATTCTCCCGTCTGAGTCACCCGAGTCTCCAGCTTCTTCACATGAGTGCTCAAAGCATCAAGCTTTGTGTTCAAGGTGGTGCATAGCCGATCTTTCCATCAGTTCACCTCTAACCGCCGCTTTCAAGAACTTTGCCGAGCATGTTCTAGCTTCCCTTCCGGGTTGGTGTGGTGGCTTCATGTAAGATGAGTTTCCATAACCTTGTTGTTGTTGGGGTTGCTGTTGTTGAAGTTGCCTCTTCATTCCTGAAGTTTCTATTTCCTTGGTTTCCGTGATCTCCAAATCCGCTCCATTGATCCAGCCGACCGCTTCACGTATTATCTTCTTCATCGCTTCTACATCCTCCACCGAGCAGATTTGCTTGTTTAGTGCTTCTAATATTGTCAAGCGTAGCCCCGACTCATTTATCCGCTCCTTTCCGGAACGCCGCATCTTGCTTTGACAATGTTCTTCGGTTGTCGATGGATGCTAAGTTATCTATTAGCTTCACAGCGTTTTCAGGATTCCTTGTGGTGAAGTTGCCTTCACCGCAGATCCGAGCCATCCGATATTTCAGCCGATGCCTCAAGAAAATTCAGAGCGCTTGCACCTTGTTGAATCCATGGTGTGGACAATCTCGCCGGTAAGACTTGAATCTGATCCGTATCCTTGAATGACTCTCCAGGCTCCTCGCTGAATGTGGCAATCTTCCTCCTTAATTCTTCAGCGCACGCATCATCAAAGAAGTTACGCAGAAATGCGCTTTTGATGTCGCCTGAATGTAAGAGATCCCGGTGGTAGCTGCTTAAGCCAGCGTAAAGCTTCTCCGGATAAAGAGTGCTTGAAGAGCTTACAGAAGGTAGTCCACGGGGACTCCATTGGCTTTGATAGCAGATATGAGATCCTGAACCTCTCGGATGGTCCATGGGATGCTCATTGGACAGCCCACGTAGGGTGTATGTCCCACAAGGTGTAGTACTGCGGCTTGAGCTCGAAATCGCCTCTCGAATAGCAGGGGGCGAATGGCTGATCTGTTGGTGTAGAACTGATCTGGACGGTTGTAGTCAGCTAGTGTTCGAAAGCAGCCTCTCCTACAGTTGAACAGCCCCTATAGGCTAGCTCGCTCGTGGATTACTTCATTCGAGCATTGAGCTCGACCTGCTTCATTACGAAGGTGACCTTCTTGGTCACGCAAGTCTCCATTCTCATCTTGTGTGGGAATAATCGGCACAACCATGACTCGCGGAAAAGTATCGATCGATATACGGTTAGGGGTATCGATCGATGTCGGATGAAGCGTGTCGGTCGACGGTGAAGTAGTGTCGGTCACAGGAAGGTATGAGTATCGGTCGACGAAGACGGGTCTCGCTCGACGCTGGTGTTGGTATCGGGCCACGTATGCTTGTTGATGTCGGTCGATGTGGAACGGATTTCCTTGCGGATTGAACGTTCTAAGCTAGCAGGGTCTTCTGAGAAAAAAAGTTGAGATGCCTTGTTGCTTCTAGTACTACTGGGCATGTACCTGAAAAGACAAGGAAAAAAATTTGTGTCGGAAAACAGTTTAAAGTAAAAATAACCTAGACCTAATCAGATTAAATCTAATTGTATCAAAGCTCCCAGCAACAGCGCCAAATTTGATATCACTCAAATGTTTATCCCTAAGAAGTGACTTTACTCTCTCAAATAAGAGGTTCAGTTGTAGTACTTAGGGGTCGAATCCACAGAGAGCTAGTGTACAAATAAGATGCAATCTTAGTGACTATGCTAGGTTAAAAATGGTTTAAATTAAAGTGCAGGTTTTTGAGTAATGGTAAGATTACTCAGTTGAAAGGTTTTGGTTTAAGACAATAAAGAAAAGTAGTTAGATTCAGGGTAGGTATTCAGGAATTTAGAATTATAAATACTATAAATGCTAACAAGTTGCTTGCATGATATGTCAGAGCTCAACACTATTAAATGAATCTATCAGCTCTCGCAATATTTAGACCATCTATTACTTAGATGCTAAATGGTGTGTGCGGTCAGCTATATCGCCGACAGTATCGATCGATTATTCGATAAGAATATCGACCGATACACCTCTAGCTACGTCGATCGATTACTCTATAAGAGTATCGATCGATATGTATCTAAGCAGAACTTATGCGCGAGTTGATACAGTGCTCACCATGATCTTAGATCAGCTTCTGCTTGTCTCAAGAGGGTCATAGCATGTATAGGATGTTATCAGAAATTATATTAAATAAATAATGCAATCCAAGTTCATGTTCTAGTTAGCTAATCTAGAAAAAGCATTAGTGAACAATCCTAACAATAACTATCACAACTATAGGAGATATAGGTAGGGACTAATCCCTCATATCCTATTTAAACCCTAAATCTAACAAGTGAATCTACTCAGACATGGCTAAGTGATTCATAGCAACAAGGTAATAATAGGAGTTCATAGATATATTAGAGGAATGAACACTTAAGTTCCAATCACAAATCTCTTTGGATCTTTCCTCTAGATCTAAAATCCTATAACCTTTGTTAAGAAGAACAAGTAAAGAATTAAGAACTGAATAGAACTTTATTGAGAACTTGCAAAGTAATGAAACTATGGTAAAAGAAATGTGTAAAAAGGTGGTGGTGAAAAAGCTTCTCTGGTGCCAAAACACTTAGGCACATATAAATATAAGTTCATTAGGTTAAAAACTCTTCAGGGGCAATCTTGTAAAAATGTCATGTCTTGGGCTTCATGTTCGGCCAAGTCCAACTTGTCTTCTTTCGCCGCTCGATATCGATCGATAGTACTGGATGTACATCAATCGATTATGATCTCGATGTATCGTTCCTCGGCAAATGTGTGTCGTCGATAGCACGGAATGTGCATCGATCGATGTATACTCGGATGTCGACCCCTGGTCTGATCTCGGTGAACTTTTCTTTAAGCTCCAAAAATGCACCTAAAACATCACTTTTCTCCAAAATGCTCCTGAGCCTGAAAACATACCTAATAGACTCCAAAACATAGATAATAGTAATAAAAACACTTATATACCATGGGTAAAAACGGGTAAAATCCATGGTATATCACCTTGTAAAGAACACTACCTCGCGCTCGAGTAGCTTTTGCATCTTTCAAAAAAGAACAGCCTTGTATACTTCGAGCCTTGAAAACTCTTCCTGAAACTCATTAACTGTTGAAACTCAATCTTTGAAGCCAACTACAACCTTATTTGAATTGAACGAACTTAATGCTTCTTGCTCATTGTCCCTTATGTACTGAATCATGGCTATACACACTTGAGTTGTCACATCTTTTATGCCAATCTTTTTGGCAAACTCTAGTGGTAGACCACTCCCAAAACGCTTCCTCCTTTTAAGCTTTCATTGTTTGATGAGTGAGACCTTTTTCGGAAAGTCTTACATGCACATAATGTTGAGAGTATTGGGAACGGCAATGCTTGGTCTTCATTCTTGCTAGATTAGACACACTATTGTCTAAGCCATAGGATGGGGGTGAGTGTTGTAAAGTTTGATTTGGGAGTATAAAAAATTTTGGGGTTGAAGGAAAAGAATAAATTCTTTGTGCGTAATTGACTAATCTTTATGGGATAAGTAGAGAAACCCTCTAGCTCAAGTTTGTGAAAAGTCTTGGCCCCCAAATAAAAAAAAGAAGTAAAAAAAAAAGAAAAAAAAAAGAAAGAGAATAAAGAAAGAGGGCTAGCAAAGTTAATATGAGCTAAGAGGTGTTCAGAAAAGTTTGGGAAATCCCTTGTAGAATAAAGAGTTTTATGCTGAGAAATGTTCTTGAGATCTTTGGGTGAGAGATGTGAGTTGGGTTTGGTATTGGGAGATAAATGTGTAACATATATATATTTGGGAAAAGGATAGAACAATAGAGATTGAGCATTGCATGCATGAGTTGATCCATTTCTTAGATATATTATGTGCAATGTCAAGGCTACTTGTCTCGAGAGGGTCATAGCATGTATAGGATGTTATCAGAAATTATATTAAATAAATAATGCAATCCAAGTTCATGTTCTAGTTAGCTAATCTAGAAAAAGCATTAGTGAACAATCCTAACAATAACTATCACAACTATAGGAGATATAGGTAGGGACTAATCCCTCATATCCTATTTAAACCCTAAATCTAACAAGTGAATCTACTCAGACATGGCTAAGTGATTCATAGCAACAAGGTAATAATAGGAGTTCATAGATATATTAGAGGAATGAACACTTAAGTTCCAATCACAAATCTCTTTGGATCTTTCCTCTAGATCTAAAATCCTATAACCTTTGTTAAGAAGAACAAGTAAAGAATTAAGAACTGAATAGAACTTTATTGAGAACTTGCAAAGTAATGAAACTATGGTAAAAGAAATGTGTAAAAAGGTGGTGGTGAAAAAGCTTCTCTGGTGCCAAAACACTTAGGCACATATAAATATAAGTTCATTAGGTTAAAAACTCTTCAGGGGCAATCTTGTAAAAATGTCATGTCTTGGGCTTCATGTTCGGCCAAGTCCAACTTGTCTTCTTTCGCCGCTCGATATCGATCGATAGTACTGGATGTACATCAATCGATTATGATCTCGATGTATCGTTCCTCGGCAAATGTGTGTCGATCGATAGCACGGAATGTGCATCGATCGATGTATAGCTCCGGATGTCGACCCCTGGTCTGATCTCGGGTGAACTTTTCTTTAAGCTCCAAAAATGCACCTAAAACATCACTTTTCTCCAAAATGCTCCTGAGCCTGAAAACATACCTAATAGACTCCAAAACATAGATAATAGTAATAAAAACACTTATATACCATGGGTAAAAACGGGTAAAATCCATGGTATATCACCTTGTAAAGAACACTACCTCGCGCTCGAGTAGCTTTTGCATCTTTCAAAAAAGAACAGCCTTGTATACTTCGAGCCTTGAAAACTCTTCCTGAAACTCATTAACTGTTGAAACTCAATCTTTGAAGCCAACTACAACCTTATTTGAATTGAACGAACTTAATGCTTCTTGCTCATTGTCCCTTATGTACTGAATCATGGCTATACACACTTGAGTTGTCACATCTTTTATGCCAATCTTTTTGGCAAACTCTAGTGGTAGACCACTCCCAAAACGCTTTCCTCCTTTTAAGCTTTCATTGTTTGATGAGTGAGACCTTTTTCGGAAAGTCTTACATGCACATAATGTTGAGAGTATTGGGAACGGCAATGCTTGGTCTTCATTCTTGCTAGATTAGACACACTATTGTCTAAGCCATAGGATGGGGGTGAGTGTTGTAAAGTTTGATTTGGGAGTATAAAAAATTTTGGGGTTGAAGGAAAAGAATAAATTCTTTGTCGTAATTGACTAATCTTTATGGGATAAGTAGAAACCCTCTAGCTCAAGTTTGTGAAAAGTCTTGGCCCCAAATAAAAAAAAGAAGTAAAAAAAAAAGAAAAAAAAAAGAAAGAGAATAAAGAAAGAGGGCTAGCAAAGTTAATATGAGCTAAGAGGTGTTCAGAAAAGTTTGGGAAATCCCTTGTAGAATAAAGAGTTTTATGCTGAGAAATGTTCTTGAGATCTTTGGGTGAGAGATGTGAGTTGGGTTTGGTATTGGGAGATAAATGTGTAACATATATATATTTGGGAAAAGGATAGAACAATAGAGATTGAGCATTGCATGCATGAGTTGATCCATTTCTTAGATATATTATGTGCAATGTCAAGGCTACTTGTCTTGAGAGTATACTACCTTAAAGATCATATATCTTGACCCTCCTGACTCACTTGAATAAAAAGCCTTCCCTTACCCAAATGATTTGGACCAATTGACCATTTGCAAGAAATCACTTGATATTATGCTTAATGAATATGAGAGTTGGCTGATTTGAATGTGTGAATGCATGATGATGAGTGTAGGGACAAAAAGAGCTAAGATAGGCCTAGAGAAGCTAGAGTATAATAAGAGAGAGTCTGCTCATGATGAATTTAGATGTTGAATTGAGTGCTATGTGTGTTTCTTTTGGCTATGAGCTCCCACCTTCAAACCTCTTTCCCTATGAGTTCTAGAAAGTTCACTTGAGGACAAGTAAGAGAACAAATTTGGGAGAGTTGATATCTTGCATATTTCCATTGTTTTATCCATTCATCCATGTGCATATTGATCATTTAGACTAGGATTTAGCCATGTCTAGGTTTCATTTTGCATACATAAGTCTTTATTAGGTATTGGAAGACCACATGGAGATCTTGGAGATGTTTAGGTAAAATTGAGGCTCAAAAGAAGAGTTAAAGGTGATCATTGGACGAGCAGTGAGATGGGAGCGACCTACCGGAGCGAGGGCACGAAGTCGCTGTGGCCCCCCTCGAGAAACCCCTTGGAGCGACCTTCCCAGAGCGACGTGATGAAGTCGCTCCCGAACCAGAGCGACCTCCAGAGCGAGTCTCCCAGGTCGTTCGGAATTTTATCACTTTGGACAGCAAAAATAGCCCAGGAGCGACGTCTTGGAGCAACGCATCGAGGTCGCTCCCAAGGGTCAGAGCGACGTGATGGAGCGAGACCCCGAGGTCGCTGCGCGTCTTCTGTCTGGTCGAAACTTATGATTAATCAGGGACCTTTTGGTCATTTGTTTGCACGATTTATATTTGGAAAACCTAAGTTTATGTATGTTTTGTAAGCCATTAGAGGCAGATTATCTTTTACCTTTGAGAAAACCACCAAAAACCTCTTGGAAAGTTCATCTCTTGGAATCATTGATCATTGTTCTTGTTATCTTGTTCATTTCGATTCCATATTCTGTATCTCTCTACATGATTAATCTGAAATCCAATATGGGTTTAAGAGGAATTATGGAGATTAGTGAGTAATCCTCATTTGAATTCATGGGTTAGGGATATTAAGTGTGATTAGGCTAGATCTAGGATGTTTAGGTGTAGATCATTATTATTCCTTGCTAGTAGAGTTTTCATAATGCATCTTCTGAGTTGGCCTCTCAAAAGTTGATCTTTAGGCATTTCCCACTCACAAGGTATTCAATGAAATGCCTGAGATAACTCTCCTAGGCTTTTAACATACTTTACCAAAGACATTTGTTGTTAAAGGTGTTAAGATAGCCAATAGACTTGCTAGTAATGATTGCTTTCATATTATTCAACCAAAGACATTTGATGTTTCAAAGGTGTTAGCAAATGAACATTCATCTAGACATAGAATTTGTTTAAATTTGAGTCTAAGCTTAAGGTTGATAGTTTGATTGATCATGTGCCATCCTTAGTTCGAAACTTGATCACCCAAGGTCTAATTCCTATACCCTATGAGTTCCCTTTTATCATAACCAAAGAAAGTCTCTTCATTTATTTTTTTATTGTTATGTTATTGCAATCTATCATTAGCAGTAGTCTAAAACCATCCAAATTATAAGTAGGTACTTGCATTCTCGGTGCTTTGAATCCCTCAGAACTGGTTCGACATTCACTCATACTACAACATTTGTCTTACGAGCCTTGAAAACTCCTAACATCAGATAATCACCTTGTTTTCTTCTGGCATCCAGATCTTAAAACCTTTTACACCCTCAGGATAGCCAGTGAAGTAACCTCTCCTTGCTCTCGGATTTAACTTCCCATCACTAGTTTGAACAAAAGCTAAACATCCAAACTTTCTAAGATTATCTAGGCTCGGAATGACTGAAGACCACATTTCCTCTGGAACCTCGAAGTTGATTGCAGATGAAGGAGACATGTTGATGAGAAACACTGCAGTAGCTGCTGCTTCGGCCCAAAATTTTAACTCAATACCACTTTCAGTGAGCATATTTCGCCCTTGTTCATGATAGTCCTGTTAAGTCTTTCTGCCACCCGGTTCTGCTTAGGAGTATACGTGCAGGTCTTGTGTCTGACCATTCCTTCATATTTACAGAATGTGTTAAACCTTATGTTACAGAACTCAAGTTCGTTATCTGTACGAAGCTTCTTGTTCTTCCTCTCACTCTGTGTCTCTACCATCTTCTTCCAACCCACAAAATATTCAAATGCTTTGTCTTTATGTATTAAGAAGTAGATTGAGACATTCCTCGAGAAGTCATCTATAAACTTGTGAAAATACTGAGTCTGCTGAGACTCGGAGGAACGTTTGGAGATCCCCAAAGGTCAGAGTGGATATAGTCCAGCTTGTATTTACTAACATGGAGAGCTGGACCAAAAATCACTTTATGAGTTTTACCTATTACACAATCCTCGCAGAAACTGATGTCCGTACTCTTAACGTCATCAAAACATCTTTTCTTCAGCCTTCTGACCAAGATGACCCATGCGGCTGTGCCACAGTTGAATCTCCGTAGGAGGATCTTGCTTCTCCCCCGTAGCATTGCTTGTTTCCCCACATAAGAAACCAGTAGACTTAGCAGTCTCTTGCAATATGTATACCCTTCATGAACACTATACAACCTTTTATCACCTTCATGATTCCATTTGAGCCCTTGAAGTCACATCCCTTCTCTTCCAAGTTTCCCATCGAGATAAGATTTCTTGAGATGCCCGGCATGTATCTCACATCATGAAGAACAAACGTCGTCTTGTCTGGATTCTCAAATCTGATAGAGCCAACTTCTTTAACTTCCATTATTGTATTGTTTGCTATACGAACTCTTCCACCAGCAGTAGTCTTGAAGTCTAAGAACAAATCCCTTCTAGGGGTCATGTGGAACGAGCAACCAGTGTCAACAACCCAGTCGTCCCTGTCTGACTTTGTGGAATTAACCTCCACAACCAGCAGCCCAACAAGATCCTTCGCATCATCTTTCGCCAATGATGACTCGCCTCTATCAGAACTCTGCTTTTGATTTTTGTTTCTATCAAGCCATTTGTAGCATTACTTCTTGAAATGCCCTTCTTTTCCACAGATCTAGCAGACTCTTTTGCCATCTTTTGCCATCTTTTGACTTTGATCTTGACCTGTTTTTACCTTTTCCTACATACGCATTATAATTCCTATTCTCCGTTCTACCTCTAACAAAGTTTCCTTCTCCCATAGTCCTAGAGCTAGGGGCATCTTTATAGTCCATATCTTAGATCTAGCAGCACTAGCTATTTCATCTACCCTTATTGCCTCCCGACTGTATTTAAGAGTCTCTTTTAAAGAATCATACATGTTTGGCAATGCGTTGAGTAGTAGAATAGCTTGTACTTCCTCAGGGATCTCGATGTTGAGATTGTTAAGATCTACTGTGAGCTTCAAGAAGTCATCTACATTATGATCGATTGACCTCGTGTCTTGCATCCGGAAGGAGTAAACCTTGACCTGTGCGTGAATCCTGTTTGGAAAAGTCCTAGCCATGTAGAGACGATCAAGAAGCTCCCACACTTCAGCAGCCGAAGTTCACTTGTCTAACTTCCGAAGAACATGATCTCCAACACTCATGAAGATTAGATTCATTGCCTTCTTGCCGCGTTCAATCCTTGAGCCTTCTTCTTCTTGGAGTCTTCATCGTCCTTTGAAATCTTTGAATCTTTGTTCTGTGGAGTGAGAACATCTTTCAAACCTTGCACGCTTATATTCGCGATTATTTTCTTCCAAATGCCGAAGTCATCGGTACCGTCAAACATCGTCATCGGAACTTCGATCTTGTGCTTCGTCATCTCGAAATTGATTGATTTCGAATCTTGATCGAACCTTCTTGAACCCTCCGATCTTGCAACCAGAGCTATGATACCAATTTGTGAAGATCCGAACTCCAATTCACCTTGATATGTCAGCTACGATCACGAACCAAAGAACCAATACACTCGATATGTTCAGCCGGTGTTCACCGCACCTCTCCGTTATCGAGAAGAGGCCGCTATATCTTACCGGAACTGGGATTGAACCAGCAACCACTATACTCGGCAACTCTAAACTTGAACCACCGTTCTTTACAAGCGAACCTTGGATCTCTCTCTTTTTCGCACTTCGTCTCTCAGCTTCTAACAAACCTATCAGCTCGAGATTAAGTCAGCAGAACCCTAAGATCTACACCAACCTTATAAACCCAAATTGGTTTACTCTAATCACAAGCACAAACCACATGTAATTTACTAAAGAGAGAGAGACCTGGTATAGTGTCTTAATTACAATCTAACCGGACTAAACCAAGTCCTATTAAATCTATCTAAACCGATAGACTTAATCTTGTATGCAACCTTCGTAAATCTTAACAATCATCAACCTCTTTTCATATCCTGAAAGAGAAACATTTTCAGTCTTACTACAAGCCAAGAAACCCTAAGGAAATCTCGAGATACAGTATGTCCCCATGAGTTATTTTTTCATATGATTCAGTATATATGATGCTACTTTTGGGTGATGCCGAAGCTTTGTAGGAAGGGATCAATGTTCATTGTACCAATATGTTGCTATGCTCTGAGTTTCTTGGTTTTACTTGCATGCTCGTCCTTAGAGCATGTTTATTGGCGTCCCTTAAGAGGGGTTGTTATCATAATTGAGAATTAAAATTAGAGAAAAAATGTGATTAAAGCAAGAGACGTCCCTTGATTGGGAGCGCGAAGGCACAGCCCTTAGCAGCCACATGTTACAATACTACTGGGGAGAGGAGCGGTGTTGGGGTTTCGACCGTGTTTTCTTTTTTTCGTTCTCTCTTTCGGTTTGTCTTCTCTCCTCGACGAAAGGCGATTGAATGGCGATTCTCTCCTTCTCGGTGGCTCTCCTCGACGAAACGACGACGGTTCTATCTGTGGGTCTTGGCGACGAAGGAAAACGGTGATCTTTCTATCGGTGGCTCTCCTCGACCAAGGAAAACGGCGACCTCTCTCTCTATTCGATGTCTCTTTGAAATTATTATCGTTTATTTTAGCAATTTTTGTTTTGATATTTTTATGTTTTTATTTTAAACTCTATGTTTAAATGTTATGTTTGACTTTGTCTTTTTTTTAAAAAAAAAAAATTTAATCTTCAATAAAATAATGTTTAATAATTTTTTTTAAGAATCACTAATTAAGAAACTACCAATAGAACACTATAAGTGTCTCTTGACAAAAAGTTCTTAACTTCACTTTAATACTTAAAAATTCACTAAGAACCCACTTAGGGGTTGTTCCTATAAACATGCTCTTAATGTGAATTTGGAATGTGATTGATCTTATCAAATTGTCGAATAAACAAATTTGATTGATTATGTCTTTGATTTTGAATTTGTTTGCTCCAGCATTAGCGTTGAGATTGGAGATGTACTTTTCGATTATAACACATGACTTGTTAACTATGGGTGGTTAAGGCAGCTTGAGCGGCATCACTGGTATACTATTAATTTTTTTTTTTCACTGGTATACTATGTTACCTTTAAAAATGTTAAACTGCAGGCTGGCCCCTATGAAACCGTATCTGAGCTGGCTGGAGCCGATCAAGGCCCAAAAAAAAGACGTACGGTGATTAATTGTTTTGTGTTTTGTTCCATCTCTAGCAGCCAAATGTTGGTTTTGTTTGTTTGCAGTTACAACCGAAAGTCTCTTTTGCTTGGACCGGAAGTAAATGTGTAAAAAGCCATTTGTTTATACAAGACAAAACTCATTTGTTCACACATTCAAAACTTGTAAGAAGGTGAAGAATAATAAAACTGTACATTGCTTTTAGTGGGGTTTTACTTAAATCTATTTACATAATAAAACGTCTTTAATTGTTTTTTCGGTTCATTAGTGATTTAGTTATATACATAATACATCTGCACTTTAATTGCTATCAAATCATTTACCATGTGATTGTTGGTTTTGTAATAACTTCTTAAAACTTTTTTTTTATGTAACTGGCTTTCAAATTAAAATTCATAAACGATATAACTATGAGTTTTCACCCATAAATTTGATAAAGTTTGGAGCAACAAAAAGGGAATGCAGCCCTAGTAGACGATTCAAAAAATGAATCGTAAAAGAGCAAGAAGAACATGATAATATTAGTGAAATTAGTTCCCTCGCGCCACGACGACCTGGTTTACCTTTTCCTCTAACATTAGTCCATTCTGTTCCTTGAATTTTTCAGTTGGTTTTATTAGCCTTCCTCCTCTGGTTATATTATAACCAGATGTTTCTCCAACCAATAACAAATCATTATCATTTCCAAACACGAGGGGATCTCGGGATGAATTTGATGATTGTTTTGAGATTGGGGGGAGTCTTGACCAAAACGTTGCTGCTCAGAAGTGTGAGAGTCTTCTGGAATGTTTTCTTGAGATGGAGTTTCCTCCATAATATGAGACGGAGATGGCACAGCGACTGTGGCTGCTAATGAAGGTAAAGAGTTAACTGACTTTGAGCGAGAAAAAGAATGTACCTCATCCAAATTGGTGGAAGGTCCATCCGTGAGATCCTCAGAATGACTAATAGGTGAAGACTTTTTAGGAGTCTCATGCACTTGGTGGGTAGAAGTAGAGCTTCAATGTGGTTCCACGTTGGTAGTCGGGGTTGTAGGCGTTTTTTGCAACAACTTATCTGTATCCACCAATGGGATCTCTTCATTAGGTACCTGAATATCCTTTGCTAAATGAGCTGTTCCAAGAGTCTTAGCAGGTAATAAACACCTCTTCTCTCTATGCCCAAGAGCTCCACATCTTTCGCAAGCAGTAGGTATCCAAGCATACTCCACCTCCACCAAGTATATGTTACCTTGCTTGTCATCAAGCGCAATTAGCTTTGGAAATGGTTTATCTAACTCAACCTCCACTAAAATTTTAGCTTCCCCATACTGGTTGGATCTAGACGAGGCCTATGAGTAAGCAATGGCTCTCCCAAACCTGATGCTATATGACTAATACCTAATCTTGAGAAGCACGAATCCGGGATATTCTTAAGGGTGACCCAAACTGGGAGAGTTGAGATCTCAGGGACTTTAAGAGAGTCTACTGGACTCCCAAGGGGCAACGAATAGGAGACAATCATCCACATGCCACACACCCCGCTGAATAACCCATTTATGAGTATTTTCATGAGGGATATGGAACAAATATGAGGATTCACCTAATTTCCGGCAAGATATCTTACATTCCCGACCCCATAATCTATTTAAGACAGCATGAATGAGACCTCTGGCGGGTTAGTGCATCGATGGAATTGTCCTATAATGTATTCTTCCTTATTCTCAGGTCCTAGTCTAAGAACTTTAGAAGGGATCATCACCTGTGGCGTTCCATCTAGTAGATACGTTGGTTCCGCAGCTCGGAAGAGATTTCTAGATGACTGGTTCATGCGGGCTGCCCATGGAAGGTTGTTTGGACCGGATACGGCCGGTGCTCCTTCGTATGCTTGTGACCCTTGACAATAGACTCATTTATTGTAGGCCAGAAACAAGCTATTTGGCTTCTTACCGCCTCTGTGATACCAGGCTTAGGAGTAGCAGGTTCTGGTGGTGTATGCGGCGGGTTGAAACGGAGTGGTTTCGACCATGCTCCCATGGTTCGAACAAAGACTGTTTCTGTCTGTTCGTCTGCGAGTTCACCTTTTTCAGAAACTTCAGGTTCACCTTTTTCACATTTTTCAGAAACTGCAGGTTCACCATATTCGCCAAGCTTAGGAAGAGGGTTTGATGATGCTATAGGGGGAGGGGGCGGAGGAGGCCGAGGATCCTCTGTTTCTGGCGATGTAGAAGGGTCGATGGTTGCAGGAGTAGCTACGGTTTCAGGTGGAAGGGTAACAGTTGCAGAGGGAGACCTGAGTTCTTTTTCTTTCACCGAAATTAATGGTGGAGAGACATTATTTGGTTTTGATGACCATCGACCAAGGTATGGCCATCGAGGATCTGGAGTAGCTTCTTGTTGCAAATTGGTGTGGTCACCAGTAATGACATCGGAAGACTTAGATCCATCTCCAGTACTCCTCGTACTCCTCGGATCGTCAGGGTCCAGGGGAGAGAGAAGAGAAGGATGGAGCAAGGAGATCAGTAGAAGAAGTGAGGTCCGTCTTGTAGCTACCAGACGGCACCGACGACGATTACAGGAGGTAGATCGTCGAAATTCGAAGCTTGAATCTGGATTTCGCCTTTGTGTTCGCCGAGTTGGGGCGCGTACGAGTTACACGCTTAAAATATAGTTAATATAGAGAACCAACTTCTTAAAACTTTTTCCTGCACTAGATTTTCTTTAATGTAATAGGTTTGTTTCAATGATTTTAACCGCACCTTAAACAAACTTTAGTAACAAAACAAAACCTTTAACCTCATAAAATGATTTCTAAAAAAAAATTGTTTTATGCATCACTCATCATCATGATCTTAATGTTCATTCGGCATACTAGTTAAAAATATTATTATTCTTGTTGACAAATAAGGCCGGAGCTATATTATTAAGTTCTAGTGAAAGTTGACTACAGAAACCGTAGATGTGATCATGAAACATGGATCAATTCTAAGTTAATCTGTTGTACTTAGTTGATTAGGCTTCCACATGTTTTAGTTAATACCACACAAACAGTTTCTGTTGAAATCCATAATCTATTGTATATAAAATTCCTTTTGAATTTTGAACGGGTAAAAATTGATTATAGTTTAATTACGATTCGTATTATACTCTCTCCGTTTCATTTTAATTCTCGTTTTAGGTTTATGCACACAAATTAATAAAACATATGATTTTATATATTTCCAAAATAAAAACACAATTACCTATACATGTAACCATATTTCAATCAATAAAAAAATAAAATGAAGAATCTTATTAATAAATTTTGCATTGAAACTCTCAAACGATACTTATTTTGAAACGAAAATTTTTTTCTAAAATGACAATTAAATCGAAATGGATGGAGTATCATTTTTAAAAATTAGAATGAGAAGTTCCGTTGTGTTATAATTTAATAAAATTTCAAAAATCATTAAATGAGGAAAATATCATCAATAAAAACTCTGTGATCAAACCTAATAATTAAAAAAAAAAAAAAAAAAAAAACCAAAGCAGCGGTTAAGAAAGATCAATGGGGGTAAAATTGAAATTTCGACATGACGTGTGATATGCTTGAAAAATTCGAGTGGTGGTGGTCCCCATAAAAGACATAGAAAATGGTCGGGAATGACTTCCAATTAAAAGAATCAAAGAAAACAGTTTTACTTTGCACAAAAAAGTTGCCATTCTTACGTTTCTCCTCTCTCTTCGTCTTCCTTTTCTCTGATTTGTTTCTCTCCAATTCTCTGATTTGTTTCTCCCCAATTTTCTCGCTAACCATTGTTACTGCCAAAACCCATATAACCCGAAGTCTTGTATAATCTCTACAAAGTTGACATTTCGTTAGTTTCATATCCTTCTTATTTTATTCATCGCTTACTGAGTCCACCACGGAGATATTTGCGTGTGTATGTTCTTAGATCGATCTCATCGGAGAAATCAAAATTCTTGTGACTCTCAAGTCTCTCTCTCTCTCACCATTAAAGTGTTTGCTGATACAATCTTTTGAAAAAGGTATTTCTATGAGCTACATCCAAATCAATTTCACAACTTTCAGTCTTATTTATGGTGTATAGAAGCCCGTCTTTTGATGAAGAAACGTCTTTACTTTTTTTTTTTTTTAAGCCATATAGAAATTAAAAGTTAGATCATCTGATCAAAAAGTCAAATTGTGTTAATGCCAAGTAAGCTGTATAAAGAATAAGCCTTAGATCTTTGGTGAATCCATTGGATCTTACATTGCTTTTACTTGATTTTTTAGAAAGGGTAACCAGAAAAGTCTCTGCATTTCACTTTACATGATTTAATAGATTGCCCTAATCTTACAATATCTTCTGTTTTTGATTGTGGAACTCTATATAATAGCAACTGAAACATTTTGAAGGATCACTTTTAGTCTATGTCCTAAACTATGGTCCCCCTTTATTGTTCTCTTATTTAAACGTTGATCTGTATCTTCTTCGAAAAGGAAACTAGAAGCACTTGTCTTTTGAACTGAACAGCTCTCTTTCTCTATCCCTTACAGGAAAAATGTCTGAGAAAGTTAAGCCGTTTGTTCAGTCACTTAAATCGATGCCGGCCGACTATAGATTTCTTGGTTCATCACACCTTGAAGATTCCTCCTCTGGCTCAAGTTTTCCCGTGACCGATTTAGCTATTCCACGAAATGGTCACTTTAAGAATGGTAGTGTTAATGGAGCTGTTGGGGGAGTGGATAGTGGGAATGAGGATTCACCCTACAGCCTGCAAAACATTATAAACGGAGACGAATCTTCATTTGTGGATGAAGATCCTATTGTGCCCTTGCCTGAGAGTAATGATCGCAGGTGGAGTGACACAAGCGTATATGCTCGCAAAAAGGTATGCTTAAAGGTAACTTTTGTTGCATGAGTTTTTTCTGGAACTAACATTCCTTTTTTCTTAGACACTGCAATTTTGGGTCCTACTTCCAAACCGTAACTGGGAGCTTGGGAAGGTGTTGTCAACTTCTGGAGAAGAGTCTGTCCTTAAACTGCCTGAGGGCAATGTAAGTAGAAAAAAGAAAATAAGTAAACGTTTATTATTCTAAGTGTTTGATCAGAATCTGTTGCTGAAACTTGGTTTAACAGGTTTTAAAAGTCCCATCAGAGACTCTAGTACCTGCAAATCCTGATATTCTTGATGGAGTGGACGATCTCATGCAACTAAGTTACTTAAATGAACCATCAGTGTTGTTTAACCTTGAGTATAGGTACAACCAAGACATGATATATGTAAGCCTTTTGTGTGTATGTCATGTTGACAGTCTATTGTAAGATGTTGCAGCCTTTATCATTGATTTTCTGAGTTTTTCTTTGATGTGCTATAGACAAAAGCGGGGCCCGTTCTAGTAGCTGTGAATCCCTTCAAGGAGGTTCCTTTATATGGTGATCGCAACATTGAAGCATACAGAAAAAGATCAAATCAGAGCCCTCATGTCTATGCTATTGCAGATACAGCAATCCGTGAAATGATACGAGGTGGGATCATGTTTCTTCTACATTTCTTATTAGGTTAACGTATTGCAGTCTGTGTTTCATTCTTATCTCCTTTTTTTTCGGTTTTTTTTTCCAGATGAAGTTAACCAATCTATCATTATCAGGTAATTTCCTCCTTTAAAGTTACCTGTTACAACTTAAGTAAATATAAGCGCACCTATGAAGCTTACAAGTGTCTATATTCACTCGACCGAGTATTCTCTAGTGATCTTTGTGCATTTTTGAAGTGATTTCTTGTCACAAGATATTTTTTTATACAGTGGAGAGAGTGGAGCAGGGAAAACTGAGACAGCAAAGATAGCAATGCAATACTTGGCTTCTCTTGGAGGTGGAAGTGGGATTGAGTATGAGATACTAAAGACCAATCCCATCTTGGAAGCATTTGGAAATGCAAAAACACTGAGAAACGATAATTCTAGCCGTTTTGTAAGCCCCCATTAGACCTTATGCATAGTCTTCCGTTAATACTCTAGCTGTGAAAGTTTTGGTTGTCTCATAACATTTCTTTAATGTTAAAATTGACAGGGGAAGCTGATAGAGATTCATTTCAGTGAAACAGGAAAGATTTCCGGTGCCAAAGTTCAAACATGTAAAGCATAAGTCTTGTAGTTGCTGCTGCTCCACAATGTGTGCTATTTTTTTTTTTCCTTTACAACTGCTGACTTTGCCTTTTGCTGTTTCTTCAATTTTGCAGTTTTACTAGAAAAGGTAAGTTCCTCTATTATACCATTTTCAACACGGTTTGGTAACTTTGGCATGCTTTCTTTTATTTTTCTGACACATTTTAATAGTCTAGAGTTGTTCAATGTGCGGAAGGAGAGAGGTCATATCACATATTTTATCAGCTTTGTGCTGGAGCTTCACCTTCGCTTAGAGGTATGATTTGGAAATCTGAATCCCATAAAGAGCTTATAACAGTTCTCTTTAGAAAATATTCTCTGTTTGCACCTCTTACAAGTCAAAATGATTTTAATGTAAATTATTAGTTACTTGTTAATGTATTATGTCTTCTTGTATTTATAGAGATATAGTTGCTGACTAACTGGTGCAACAATATTTTATATCTGACCTTTTTATTCCACTCAATGTTAAATCAGAGAAGCTAAATTTGACAAGCGCAAAAGAGTATAATTATTTGAGACAGAGCAATTGCTATTCAATTAAAGGAGTCGATGACGCTGAACGTTTTCAAGCTGTTCAAGTAAATCTCTTCTTCATATTATTCCTCTGCATATTCCAAACATTCAATTCGACCTTTTGATTGAAAAACTCTTTTATGTTGCAGGAAGCCTTAGATATTGTGCACGTTAGTAAAGACGACCAAGAAAGTGTATTTGCAATGCTTGCAGCAGTATTATGGCTGGGGAATGTCTCTTTCTCCATTATTGACAATGAAAACCACGCTGAACCTGATTCAGATGAAAGTAATGCTCTTTGCTCCTTCAAAATACTGATACTTTCTCTTTTTACGTTTATTCTGCTTTAATCTATCTTCTCTGTGAGAGGTCACCTCTATAGTTCTTGTTTGATTCGCAAGCAAGGCTAACTTAAGTGCTGCTTCTTTTTTTCTTTTTCCAGGTTTATCAACTGTTGCTAGATTGATTGGGTGCAACATCAATGACCTTAAGCTAGCTCTATCAAAGCGTAATATTAAAGTTCGAAATGAAACATTTGTACAGAAGCTAACACTTTCACAGGTAGGCCTTTTTATAAAGAATTGCTTGCATTTAACTTTTTGTTCATACTTGTATTCTGAGTAGGGTTGGTATTACACTCTGTAATCATGATATCTGCTTCTTATTTATTTGACTAAAATTGCTATTTTTTTCCGTTCATTCTTGCTTTTTCTCAGGCCATTGACGCAAGAGATGCTTTAGCAAAGTCAATCTATGCCTGCCTATTTGACTGGCTGGTTGAACAGATAAACAAATCTCTTGCCGTGGGAAAGAGGAGAACTGGCAGATCCATCAGCATTCTTGACATCTATGGCTTTGAATCATTCAATGTATGCTTTCTTTTTAGTCTCTCTTTACTATTTTCCTGCATGAACTTAGAGAAGCTATCTGTACATTAGATATTGGCATCAAAGTTACTAAATCATGAGAACTAAAGAAACTTTTGGGGAATACTGGTGAGGTCCCGAGGGTACTCAGATACATAATGAGTTTTTTTTTTTTTAAGGATCAACTGTGATGAAACTGTCATTCGAAGCTTGACAGTTTATTGTCAGCATGCACGTCACTATCTCTATGTTAGTCCACCTGCTGAAAATCCGAATGCATAGGAATAGATGTTCGAGACATTTATCTCTCTAAAAGCTCAATCTGTTGCAGTATCATTTCATGATGAGAAAGAATGTGGTATAGATTTCACTGAAAAATGGTTTTATGTATGCATCCTCTGTTTAACATTTTTGTACCAAAGTTAATTTGGTTTGCTGAATAAATACTTCACATGTTGCAGAAAAATAGTTTTGAGCAGTTCTGCATAAATTATGCGAATGAGAGATTGCAGCAACACTTTAATCGCCATTTATTCAAGCTTGAACAGGAGGTAAAGTTACCCCTTTCTGCTATGGGTTCTTGTGACATTCACGTGACAGACAATCTGTCGAGTTCGGAAGGTTTAATATGTATTTCTATTCATCCAGGAATATATCAAAGATGGGATTGACTGGACAAGGGTTGATTTTGAGGACAACCAAAACTGTCTTAGGCTCTTTGAAAAGGTAATGTGATAACTAATCTCATCTACAGTCAGTTACCACTAGATGCTACATATCGGTATATCTGCTACTCAGTAGGATATATTAACATTTTGGCGGTGACTTCCGATCATCAAGCTGCATAATATATCGTGCTGGAACATATTTATTGTTTATTCCAAAGCATGTCTTCTAAGTTCTAAGACAGGCAAGTTTCACTTGTATGCAGAAACCATTAGGTCTGCTCTCTCTTCTGGATGAGGAATCAACATTTCCGAATGGCACAGATTTGACACTTGCCAACAAGCTTAAGGAACACCTAAGTGACAATTCCTGTTTTAGAGGAGATCGAGGGAAGACTTTCACGGTTGCTCATTATGCTGGAGAGGTAATATCTTTAGAAAAATCAGTGACACCATTTTACAAAACCTGCCACAACATCAGGAATATTATGTTGTTGGGTCTGTGGGTTGACAATGATTCCTTCATGAGGCCAACTTTAACTTGTTTTTTTTTTTTTTTTGTAACTCAGGTTACATATGAGACAACTGGATTTCTAGAGAAGAACCGGGATTTGCTGCATTCGGATTCTATTAAGCTTTTGTCATCTTGCTCTCGCCACCTTCCCCAAGCGTTTGCTTCTAGTATGCTCATCCATTCTGAAAAACCTGTTGTTGGTCCTTTACACAAAGCAGGTGGAGCTGATTCCCAGCGACTGAGCGTAGCAACTAAATTTAAGGTAGGTCAGTTTTGCCTTAGACACAGCTTGTTGTAGTTTTGCTTAGCTTATCATGCTTGTATACTTTTGTCAGGGTCAACTCTTCCAATTGATGCAACGTCTAGGGAAAACTACCCCACATTTCATTCGCTGCATAAAGCCAAACAGTGTTCAGTCTCCGGGGTTGTATGAGCAAGAGCTTGTCTTACAGCAGCTAAGATGCTGTGGGGTCCTAGAGGTAGTTCGAATTTCCCGGTCTGGATTTCCTACGAGAATGTCTCATCAAAAGTTTGCCCTAAGGTAACAACTCCATCAGTATTCAGTTGCGGCAGGTACTTTCATAGTTTTGCAAATAATCATTCATGTTCTTTTTTTTGTCATACTTTAGGTATGGTTTCCTTCTGCTGAAGAGCATTGCAGCAAAAGATCCTCTTAGTGTTTCAGTTGCAATTCTTCATCAGTTCAACATCTTGCCAGAGATGTATCAAGTCGGCTACACAAAACTGTTTTTCAGAACTGGCCAGGTACTATAGCTAGTCGCTTGATCTCTTGCCAAAAAAAATATAGAGTCTTGCTTCAATGTCTGCGCTTCACCATTGCAGATTGGAGTTCTTGAAGATACAAGGAACCGCACTCTTCATGGGATTTTACGTCTCCAAAGCTGTTTTAGAGGGCACCAAGCACGAAGTCGTCTAAGAGAGTATAAAAGAGGAATTATTTTTCTTCAATCATGTATTTCCCCTTCTCTCATCTCTATAAAGTGGAGACATTTTCAGCTTAACTTGAGCTAAGACCTCTTCATACATCCTTTTGTTTCAGTTGTTCGTGGAGAAAAGATAAGAAAGGAATACACAGAGTTACTAAGGAGGCATAGGGCTTGTTCTGCTATACAAAGCCATGTTAAGAGAGGGATTGCTAAGAGACAGTATAAAGCCAAGGTTGATGCATCTCTTGTAATACAGTCAGGTAAAAAGAAAAGGGTTTGATTAATCTTGAAATGCCTTTATTTCAAAAGTTTCAAGAATTGCTGAAACCTTAATTTTTTTTGCAGCAATTCGTGGCGAGCTGGTTAGAAGATGCGGTGGGGATATTGGTTGGCTAAAATCTGGAGGCACCAAGGTCCTAACTTAGTTTTCTTTATTTTCTTGCATCGGACTAAAAAGATATCAATGAACAATTTGCTCGAGTCTTGAACCGGTTTCTTATGCAGAGAAATGAGTCAGGGGAGGTGCTAGTGCAGGCATCAGTACTTTCCGAACTTCAACGCAGGGTTCTGAGAACCGAAGCTGCCCTTCGTGAGAAAGAAGAGGAGAACGATATTCTCAGACAAAGACTCCAGCAGTACGACAACAGGTGGTCTGAATACGAAACAAAGATGAAATCCATGGAAGAAATTTGGCAAAAGCAAATGAGATCTTTGCAATCAAGTCTTTCCATTGCAAAGAGAAGCCTAGAGGTCGAGGGTTCACCCAGATACTCGGATGCATCTGTGAGCGCTAGCTACGCAAGTGATTTATCTGCAAGTGGTGATTTCAGAACCCCTGGAAGAGGTGGAAGTGTTGGTTTAAGCGTGATAAGCCGGTTAGCGGAAGAATTCGGACAAAGAGCTCAGGTGTTTGGAGATGACACAAAGTTTTTAATGGAAGTAAAATCTGGTAAAGTGGAAGCAAACTTGAGTCCGGAAAGGGAGCTAAGGAGGCTGAAGCAGATGTTTGAGACATGGAAGAAGGATTATGGAGGGAGACTAAGGGAAACGAAAACGATACTTAGCAGACTTGGGAGTGAAGAAACTGGTGGTTCACCTTCAGTGGAGAGGGTGAAGTCGAAGTGGTGGGGGAGATTAAGGAGTACCAGGTATTAATGGTATGTTCCTTTTCTTGAGACGCACGTCTCTTTGTTTTTTTTTTTTACATGTTTGATGTTATATGAGGTTTTGGTTTTGTTGCTGACCGGCGAGAAGGCTCATGGGACTCAAATGAGTCCAAATCTACTGGCAAATTCAGTAAATATTTTTTTATACATTAAACATGTATTGATAATATATCCATTTATCCCAAAACTATGTGGACTGAGTGTTGTGTAAACATATAAAGCATCAATAAAATATGTTTGCGAAAGTATCCAATCCGTTGAGGGAGCGCAAAGAATCATCATGTATCATTGATTTGTTCAACAGTTCAAAAACTGGGTTCAGTTGATATTGAGAAATCTTAAGTTGGATATTTCCATGAAGATGAGATTTGATGCGCATTGGATTCAACTGATGGTGTTTCAAAAAAAAAAAAAAAGTGTTTCAAAAAAAGGATTCAATTGATGATGGAGTGCATCACTTCAATTCAGTATAAGGTATTATTAAATGTACAACCAAAGGAATTCATTACTCCTCAATGGAACTGCATCAGGGGATTTTCTTTCCATATATCTATTTATAATGTGTACAGAGGCGCTAATTGCTAATAAAAGCAGAAGAGATGAAACAATTAACGGGTTTAAAAATTGTGAGAGTGTATCTGGCGATCTCCAATCTCATTTTTACAGATGACAGTCTATTTTTTTGTAAATTCAAAAGGAAGAATGCAAAAAAAAAATTATACAAGTTCTCGTAGATTATAGCTTCAAGTCAGAATAACAAATAAAATACAATACATAAGGAAATGCAAGATATCCTAGAGATTTATAACTTAGGAGGAATGGGGTCATACTTAAGAATTCAAGAGTGTTTGGGCGGAACAAATCAGTTGCAACAGCAATGCGTAATCATGTAATGTCTTGTTTCTGATTACTGAAGACTGTCACATCTAAACTCACGAGTATTATCTCTCAATTCTGGTGGAGTTCAGGAAGGAATGGGAGAGGGATGCATTAGTTATCATGGGATAAGTTATGTCACCACAAGGAGGGATGCTTAGATATTAAACCATTGACGGATTTCAACACAGCTATGTTGGGAAAACAATTTTGGGGGCTTATAAGACGTCTCTATTTGCCTGGGTTCTTAAGGGTAGTTATTTTCGAAACACGACTCCTCTAGAATCCGTTAGATATTACTCGTGATCTTATGGTTGGCGCAGTATCGTCCCATCTAGATATCTGGTACTCTCTTCTTAAAGTTTTCCAACTCCTTTGCATTAGCTTCTCTTTTAAAGTTCTTAGGAATCTTCTCTTTCCTTTTTCTTAGGGTTCTCTTTGCACTTTCCTTTTCTATCTCCATAGGCTCTGATGTATCTTCAGCTTCTTCTTGTGGATTGTCTATAGGTTTGGGTCGGCCTCTGAGTGCATAGAGTTGGGTTGCATCTATCCTTGGTAGTTGCACTCGCTGTCTGATGGTTGTATATCGATCGATTTCTGGTTGGCTTGGGCGATCGATGTCATCCTCGTGAGATTGATCGATGAAAGGGTGGAGTGGGTTTGGGTGCCTTGCTGCGAACTCTGCGTGTGTCATAATCCGGAATGCTCTGTTCGTAGCCGTAGACTCTGTCGATCGATGTGGAATTTCAAACATCGATCGATAATCATCTTCCCATGTCGATTGATGATCATCGTCTGGCGTCGGTCGACACCAGTGAGAACTGCCGATACTCTTGGAGCTCTCAACTTCAAAGTCTTCTTCTTGGGGTACCTCATGCTCGTCCATTTGCCAGAAATCATCTACTGTGATGGCATTGATGTGGTGCCTGATGAGATCTTCCTCTCTCCCTTTTATTAAGGCTTCTTGCTTCTTAATAGCTTCTGATGTTTGGATCACATGTGTCTCTAGCTTCTTCACATGGGTGCTCAAGGTGTCAAACTTAACATTCAGACTATTATAAGCAGCATCTATCTTTCCATTAAAATCCACAGTAAGCCTCTGCTGACCCTCTAGAACTGAATCAAGCATATCTTCAATCTTGCTCTCCTGAGTAGGTGGTGGTGGATTCTGGTAGAAAGAATTGTTGAGATTCTTGTTGTTGCTGTATTTGCTGTTTCTGAAGGGTTTCTGATAATGTGAATTCTGATTGTAGTTGCTTCTCTGACTGTTGCCATAGAAGTTCTTGTTTCCATTCTGATTTCCAGGCCTCTGAAATCCTCCCATGTAATTCACTTCTTCTTCATATCTCTCCTCATCAGTCTCTATAGCTTCTACATCTTCTGCAAAGCTAACCTGCTTCTTTAGAAGCTTGTTGACGCTGTCCAACTTGGCTCTCACATCGTCCAACTGCTCCTTCCTAAGAGCATTGGCCGATTTTCTTCTCTCATAATCAGTGTTCTTAGTGTTGTTGCTAGTTGTCAAGTTCTCAATAAGTCTCACAGCCTCTCTTGGATTCTTGGTGGTGAAGTTTCCTTCACTAGCTGTGTCTAGTGCTGTCTGATAGGCCAGATCTAAACCTCTGAAGAAAGTGCTGAGTAGCTGCACTTCATTGAATCCATGGTGTGGGTAATCTCTCTGATAAGACTTGAAACGAACCCAACAATGTCTGAAAGGTTATGTAGGCTCTTGCATGAATGTGGCAATCTTGCTTCTCAATTCTTCTGCGCGTGCCTCATCAAAGAAATTAATCAAGAAAGCATTCTTGATATCCTCCGAGGATGTAAGAGATCCTGGTGGTAGTTGTTTAAGCCATTGCAAAGCTTCTCCAGTAAGAGAGTATTTGAAGAGCTTGCAAAGTAGGTAATCAGCTGGGACTCCATTGGCTTTGATAGCAGATATAAGATCCTCGTACCTCTCTAGATGGTCCATAGGATGCTCATCGGATGCTCCACTGTAGGGTGTCTGTCCTACAAGTGTGTAGTATTGAGGCTTCACCTCAAAATCAGCCCTCTGTATGTCTGGAGGACGGATAGCAGATCTGTTGGCGTAGTATTGATCTGGACGGTTGTAATCAGCCATTGATCTGTTTCTGTTGGCTTCTTCTGCGGCTCGGGCATTGGCTGCAGCAGCCTCAGCTTCTGGATCAGGGATTGCAGCCCCCTGATCATTAATTCTCTGACCTGCTGCATTACACAGGTGACCTTCTTGGTCACGCAGGTTACCTTCATTGTCTTGCATGAGTATCAGTGTCGCCACCATGTTCTGCGGCTCGGTATCGATCGATAAGCGGATAGCAGTATCGGTCGATGTCGGATGAAATATGTTGGTTGACGGGTACTGAAAAGTATCGGTCGATGTGGATGAACGAGTATCGGTCGATATCAGATGAATGAGATCGATCGATGTCGGTGAACGGTTATCGGTCGACGGTGTCTGAGACTCGGTAGACGGTTGTTGATGATTATCGGTCGATACACAAGCTGGTGTATCGATCGATGTGGAACGAATCTGTTTGCGGATTGAACGTTCCAAAGCAGCTGGATCAGTAAACAAAAGTTCCTTGTTCCTTTTGCTTATGTTTATGCTGGGCATGCACCTGAAAAGAAAAGAAAAATTTTATCACTAACAAGTAGTAAAGTAAAAGAAAACTTAGACTTAAATAAAATCTAATGGCGATCAAAGCTCCCCGGCAACGGCACCAAATTTGATATGTGCTCAAATTAACCTGGAGTAACTTTACTCTCGTCAAAAGAGGTCAAGCTGTAGTACTTAGGGATCGAATCCACAGGGAGCTAGGGAACACACTAGATCTTATTGAAACAAAGCTAGGTCAAAGATTTCAATGCAGTAAATAGCAAGTAAACTTAGAATTGGTGAGCAAGACAATTACTCAAGTGATTGATTTGGTGTTAAACAAATATGGTGAATGTATTAGACTAGGATTACTATTCAGGTTATCAGGATTATAATAGTATGAATGCTAATATGAGATGCTTGCATATTAAAGAACCCAGCTATTACAATAACTTTAACTGTCGTCCTAGGTTATCTAATACTAGAACCGATGAAACTCCCATTGGCGAGATATAGGAAGGCGTCGATCGACCTACCATTGCACGTATCGATCGATAAGCGGATAGCAGTATCGGTCGATGTCGGATGAAATATGTTGGTTGACGGTACTGAAAAGTATCGATCGATCGCTTCTAGTAAGCTTTAAGCATGATGGCTGATTAACAGTTCGCTTAAGGAGTTTGCCAAATCAGCTGTCGCTTGTTTCCAGCAAATTCCTAAGCTCAAAGAAGATAGATCCAAGGATAATATTCACTGTTATCATGTATAGGTTAGCTACTCCTATACAAGCATTAAGAGCAATCTTCTAAGATGAATATCACATGCTCAAGTATTCATATTTGGGGCTAATCCCTCAAAACCTATTTGAATCCTAGATCTAACAAAGGTGTTTACTCAGACATGGCCAAACAAAACATCATAACAGTAAAATAAAACTGCATAGATAGAATAGATAGAAAATAAAGGTGTTCAAGAAAGCTCTCAATTGTAACTCTCTCTCCCACAAAACAATAGAAAAGAAACTCTCAAAAGACTCTCTCTGAAAGAAACTCTCAAGAACCAAAGACCTAGAACTATGAAACATTATGAAAGTTGTAAACTCTCTAAAACTCTTGCTTCTGCCAAAACACACTTAGGCAAAGCATAAATACTTAAAATTAAGTTAAAACTCGTCAGGGGTATCTTGGTAAATTGGATGAAGTCTTGGGCTTCAAGTCGGCTGTGACCAAACTGGGCTTCTTTGTGCTGAATATCGATCGATTACACTGAAGGTGTATCGATCGACGCGTCTCTCTCCGTGTCGACCTTGAGTGGTCGCTATGGTCATCTCGGGATGGATCTCTAAAATGCTCCAAAATGCTCCAAAACATCATTTTTTCTCCAATCGCTTCTGAACCTGTAAATATGTATTCTAGACTCCAAAATAGGTTAAATGTATCCTAAATCTATCATATACCATGATTAAAATCAGGTCAAATTCATGGTATATCAGTACACCTTCAAAGAAAAAGAAACACCAGAGCTAGTTTTATACATCAACAACAAGCAACATAAGTCCAAACATATAACAACATCGAGATAGTCATAGCAGTACGAAGACTTTTTCACCATAGCTTCATCAACCAACTAAAACCAAATACAACCCGGATACAAAGATCTCATTTTTGCTTCTTAGACTTAGTCACAGTCCTGCTTAGGTTGTCATCCAGCGTGTGCACATTCCTTTTAACACCCTTTCCCTTGTTCTCCTCCCTCTTCACATCCTCATCTGCGTCTTCACATACTTTCTCGAGATAAGCTTCCAACGCAGCGACTCTCATGTCTAACTGCTCCATCGTATTCACGTCTGGGTTTTCTTCTAATGAAGTGACTCTCATGTCTAACGCGTCCATCTTGTTCATGACTACGTCTTATTCCAATGCAGCGACTCTCATGTCTAACGCCTCCATTTGTTCCGTCCACTCTTCCATGACATTAGCGAGATCTTACAAATCATTTAACGAGATATCCAACCTATTTATCGGAGGATTGATATCCTGCAACAGCCATACGATGGGAACAATGTATACATTAGACAAGTTTTAGTCTAACTACCAACTAAACAGCATCCACTACCATTTTTTACAATAAAAAATTGTAGTTGTCTCCTTCTTACAGTCACCATAATTATACAAATATATTTCACAAACAAGGATATTGACATAGAATTACCAACCCTCGTGTTTCCACAGTTCCTTAATATTTGGCTGCTATTTCCCTTGTCGTTGTCTCCGTCTTCGTCATTGGGCTTAACATCATCAACAACCGGAGTCTCGTGACTCCACCTCTCATCAGATCCTATTTCACCGTGAAGAGTAGGTGTCTCTCCCTTTAGTTTCTTAAACATTTTTCCGAAACTGCAAATCAACAAATCAACAAATCAGAGTTCGTATAACATAGACCAACAAACGAAATCCAAGTTATAACTATTATCCTGTGAGTACCGTTGGAAACAGTCGAGAAGCTTGTCCTTTTGTGGACTTCCTTTCAAAACCCAATCGCGGTTAGAACTACGGATCTAGTCGCTGTTTTTCAGGTAAAATTTGGATAAATGCGATATACGAGGTTCGAGATGATTTCTGGTTTGGTTTTGCTCTTAACATATGCGATCCAAACAATCAGGTGACTTGGACCCATTAGAGTAATTGAGACATTAGAGGAATTGAGCCCCTTCAAAAAATCATGTTACTAGTGCCAATCAGAGGGATTGCGCCCATTTAATGACATGAAGACATAATCTATCTAATAACACACGAGGACACCGTTTTACCTCCAATCTTCTTTGTTTAAATCTTTGTTTTTTTTCTTTCTGGCTTTTAATAACCTAATGGTTTTATAATCTTGAGACAATATTGTTTATACGTGCCTACTACCAAATAACCTATAATGTCGACACAAGATTTTCCAAAATGAGACAACATGATGAACATAAAAGGATTTGTACAACGATATATGAAAGGTGTAAGAGATCAACAAGGGAGCGAAGGGTGATCTATCAGAAGAACAATTCCTTGTCATACGACGAAAATTCTGCGTTGTTGACAATATCTTGCTTTTTAATCCTATTTGAACTCTTGTCATTAACTTGCAATCTCGTATACTTGCAATTAACCTGCCATCCCGTATCGTATACTTGTCATCACTTTGCCAATTATCAAGGATAGCGCTGGTATTTTGAAAAAAATGGACTAGTTACTCAAATTTTCCTTTGAGTATTGATCCTACATTGTACCTTAAAATTGTGGCATATAACACAATTTTCTAATAATTTTATATATAATATATAATATATATTCACATACTATAATAAAATAGTGATTTATATATAAAATAGTGGAGAAATAAAAAATAGATTTAATTAAAAAAGTTTCTCTCACCTTTATTGAGACTCCTTCCTCGTCGATTTCATCAAATAAAGTAACCAACTATAACCATTTATTTTATTACATTATAACTAAAAACGAATTCCCACACATCATATAAAGTAATCTTCTATTTTTTGGTTACAAATCAGGAGTATAATTGACATTGGCAAAGTCCACCTACAACTCAAACTGTGTTTTCTTGTTATAATGAGACACAAAAGGGGATAGTGTAATTGACTCTGTTTTTATTCGAGAATTCGCTACATTTTACACGTACAGTGAGAAAGATATTGGAAAGGTGGAAAATGAATTTATAAATGATTTTTGCATTTATGTATTTATAATACCACATTTGTACATTTAATACAAAAATATGTATAATACAAGTTTTATGTATAGAGCAACATTTTTAAGATTCAAAATTTGTAAACAAATACTAAATTAGATCATAAAGTATTACTATACTTTTATCAGTTCACTTCTAATGCAAAATAACAAAAAAATATAATTCACTCCAAGAATAATCAAATATATATATATATATATTGTTTTGATTTTGAGAATAGAATAAAATTATATATTTCTTCCTTTTTTGGTTCGGGGAGGAAATGTCATTAGGTATTTAAATGGTTTATGACTGACCACGTTTTGGGTTGGATAATCATTATTACCACTAAGTTCTTTCCCGGGCTACGCCCAGGTTAATTATTTATAAATAGTTGGCTATTATAATTTAGACATGATATTACAATATCTTTTATTATTTTTTGCATTAAAAATGATTTTGTGTTCATAACATATAAATAGATTATAAATAAATTATTTAATTTTGGGGAACATATACTTTAAATGATTGCAAAGGTAATTTTACATATTAATTTATTCAAATTTAAAATAATTCATTGCATAACTTTTGTGTTTTTTTGTAATTTTTATGTCAGTTATTCAATTCGTTAAAATATATACGTTAAACAAATAAAGTGTTTTTTAGGTAATTAACAATTTTCTACAATGTTTATGAAAGAGTTTAAATAAAACCTAATATAAATTCGATGATAGCACTTGATTTGTTGTCTTACCTTTTTCTAACACATATTTATAAATCAAAAGAGTATAAATAAAACCTAATAGAAGTTCGATGATAGCACTCGATTTGTTATCTTTACCATTTTCTAACACATATTTGTAAATCAAGAAGTAGTCATCATCACAAAACGAATGGGTGTTGTTGCAAAAGGTATTGATCTGACGGTTTTCTAAAAGCTCTTTGTTCAATAAAAAAAAGATTGTCACCGTGTGATGTCAAATTTATGTCTAACTGAATTAACTGATGACATTTTCTTGTTTAATTCCATCACAAAACCGGTATAGAACTTGGAAGGGGCTGAGCAAAGCATTTACTTTTATGCTATATTTTGGTATAAATAAGAAAATCAATACTATTAAAAATGATACTTTTTGAAATCCTTTAAATTTTGTAGATATTCTACAGTAGTGCAATTACCATTTATTTATGAGTCAAAATTAGTTAAAAATATAGTTAGATTACACAATATTCTTTGGACCCATTGCCTAATTATTTCACATTTCTTCCCAATAATTATTTTTTAACATTAATTGATGTACCATTTAAACCATTTATGTAGAAAAAACGATATGCTTCTGTTCTAATATATATTTCCTATTAGATTTCCATAAATAAAATATTTTAATTTATTTCTCAGTAAATTTATATTTTTTTAATATCTAACAACTTAGAGTATATCAAATTATTCTCAGTAATAGGATACATTCATCAACTTATTTGTAAACATACATTTGTTTCCTTACATAAGTTTATTAAACTTATATATATGGTTGAATTGTTACCCTTAATTTTGATTATAGAAGTGTATTTCCATGTTGGACAACTCATAGTTACTCTTACTACTACAGTTTTTTACAGGTTCCCTTTTAAACACACAAACAATTTATATGTCCATATTTAGAAATAAATTTTATCAGCTCAGTAAGTATTGATTATTTTACTTATAATTACTGAACGAATATTTATATTAAAAATAGTATTTATAAGTAATGAACAAACATATTAACATTAATTCATATAATAAACAAAAAGTGAAATTTTGAATAGCAATCTCAATCATTTGAAAGAAAACCGTAATTATAGTATGTTCTTCAGTGTCAATTTTGATGATTGAGAAGAACAGATGTTTGATGCTGCCATATGCCTCAACCACAGCACAACGCCTGTACTCATTCTTGCATATCTTGTGCCACAGCCATTTATCAGGAGCATCAACCAGCTCTTTCGCCTGGCTCAGCGCAAGCAAAAGCTCATTGCACAACAGGAAACACGGCCAGCGGATAACTGTCACATTCCAGGAATTCTTTGGCAGCTCCAGTAGCTCTACTTCTCGATCAGAGACTATATCCTCTTCTATGAAAGCTAATGTAACAAAGAATATTAAGAATTTACTTGTCACTGGAGTACTCATCAGGGGATATGTAAGCTTCTTTGCTGTCGAACATGTCTCTAATACCAAAGCGTGCAGCACTGTCATATCAATCTTCTATGTAACGTTTGCGGTCTACACGTCCAACTGATCCTCAAAAGAAGCAACACGGGAAGTAAAAACACCTATGGGTCCACCACGACCACCATAAGCAATTAGGAATCACGGGTTCAATGCACAACCCGTCCACATTTGAAGCATTCATCTTCTGCAACATGGCCACCTCCACCACCAAAGCTTCATTTTCCAGAAAACGAACAGCGACGGTCTCTGCAACCTCTTGAGCCGTGCATTTCATTATCATCTCGCCCCGGTTCTGGTTCAGCTCTGTTCACTGAAATGACTCGATCACCACAGTCTCTTCATGCATCTCTCTGTTAAACCCAAAGCCAAATGCAACAGCCAGTATCTCTTACCAGCATGAACTATACACAAAACACGACAAACGGATGGTTTCCTTAAAATATATGCCAGCAACTGACCAGAAGGACATAATAAAATGAAACGAATGCAAAATCTGAGAGATCATACTCCATGCGACATGACACAGCAAACACCCATGTGTTCAAAGGTTTACTGCATAGCACTGACCTTGCCTTTTGTCAAGTAAGTTTCCAATCAAACTCTACTTCAGAGAAAAACACATTAGAGATCTCACAAACTAAAGCAGCTTCTATGCCCAAATCCATACCTCAGCTTCAGTCTGCATAAAGTACACAAACCCAAGGTTATTACAATCTTAAAAAGTCTAAGTTAAATGCGGAGACTCTGCTTTAACAAAACTAAATCCAAAGCTTGTATTGTAAATCACCAGGTCTTCTTCAACCTTCACCTGTGAGATTTTCTGTACACATGTTTTTAGACAATTAAGTCCAAAAGAGATGTAAAAGAGCATAACAAAAACACTCTATAAAGTTATATATGTGGAGGCCACAGCATTCTTATGATCGATTCTTCTTCTAGCAAATGTTTACCTCAAAGATTTCTTTGAATAGCTGCTTACAGACATTTGATGACTCCCGTCTTACTCCCAATGAGATTTATTATGACAGAGCACAGAAGAAGGAGTCAGGCTTGCCAATGAGATTGGGTTTTCTGTTATGATCAAGGTAAACTATGGTAAGCAACAATTCATGTGTTTACACTATTTTCGTGTTCAGATCACCTTGATTCTCACTAAGGATTTGCTTAAATCCTCACCTTGTTTCCTTGATTCTCACTCCTTGGGTTACCTCCGTCGCCAGGTCAATCATTTTGGGGCTTGAGATCAACGTATTCTGATCAGACAATGTTTTTTCTTCAATGGTTTTGTCTGAAACGAAAAGAAGAGATAAAAGTTTATGAGAAGTAGTTTATAAGTGTTTAGTTTGGAATGTGGAGACCCTTCTGCTGTTTTCAGCAAAGTATTCAAAGCGTTAGTGATAACTTCTGCATCATCTGCTATTTTGGTCTGAGAGAGGATTGGAGTTAAATGATTGTTCACAAACCGCGACTTCCAATCTCGTCCTCTCCACATGAGAATTTGCTCATCGTCAAATGACAGAAGCACACAAAGAACTAACTCCTGCAGAAAGATAAGATTAGATATAAAAAAAGCTTAACTTCTCCACGCAAACATATATTCTCAATGAAAAAGTATATTTTCTGATAAGCGGGAAAAAAAAAAAGCAAAACACTTTTACATGTTTTAGTTTTGGCAAGAGGGGCTGTACAACAACATGCATCACAATGACACCACCAGCAACCTCTCTAAAAGGTGTCTTACACTGACCAACAGTCTTGTTTTGCTCCAAGATCTTACCCGAACTGATCAACTTCACTCCGTTTATCCCTTTTGGAACAACTGTTTTGCCTATAAACCAAACACACAAAAGAGCAGACTTTAATAACTGTTATGTTCCCAAATCATCAAAAATCATAACTTTCAATAGCGATCACGAGAAAGATCAAAACTTTGAGAAGCCAAACTAACCAGGACAATCAGAGACGACCCTTTGCTTCAAAAAGTCGACGGTTGATGAAGATGAATAGTGAAAGGTTCCGATGTCTGAGCCATTGTAGAGCCTGAATTTGATGTCTATTGACTCCTCCTCCCGCATATCCATTGACTTTTCTCTGTCTCTCTCAGACCTTCGTTAAACACCAAAACCCAGCTCCGATTGCTAATCCTAATTCTCAAAAAATCAGTACTTTAAGACAGATCTGAAGCAGTTCGAATCTGCAGAGAGAGAAAAAATAGAATCAGAGGTTGCTTGGATCACAGAAAAAGAGGAATATGAAAGAGTATCGGGAGGCTTAGGTGATTTGGAAGAAGACGAAGCAAATATGTCGTTTAGGTTAATTTGGGTGACGTGGCAACTTAAGGATCCTTGATTGGCTGATTAAATAATCCAATGTGGACAGCTTAGAATTTGAGGGTATTCCCCTTTTAATATAGTTTAGATACTTCTTTTGACATTCGCCATATAAACCGTACACCTAGCAGAAAAAAAAGTGTAGCATGAAAACGAAACGAGAATCTCTATAATATTATTTGAGAAGTCAGTTTCCTACGTGTCGCACTCACGTTAACTCTCACAGTGGTTGATTACGATGATACCCTTAATGAATTAAAATGTTATATTTAAACACTATTATTGATTTTTTATTTAAATTACTTTTTAATATTTTCCAAATAATATATATAATAAAAAGGAAATATTATAAATTTTATAAAGCAAATTTAAAAACGAAAATATATGTATAAATAATATGATTTCATTAAAAAGGAAAGTTCACAAAATAGTAATATTTCATTTAAAATATTTTTAAATAACATAAAATATACTAATATATTTTCTTTATATTTATATTTTCACAGATAATCTTGATATTAGAAAAATAAATATTATTTATATTAAAACATAATTTTAAACAGTAAAACAATATATATTTTCAAAGTAACAGAAATATTTTTAATATATTTATCTATTTTTTAGATAATTACATAAAATAATTAAGTAACATAAACTGATATATGTTTTATTGACTCAAATATTTTATAATTAGTATTATTGAAATGTTGTTTGTATTTTTTTATATTTATTTGACCATAATATCTTTCAACTACACCAAAAAATATCTATAATTTTTTTTACTTATATAATAAGATTTCTCAAATACAATCACAATTTTTTATTGCTTATTTTTAAGAGATATTAAAAATGAAAAAATAAATTTTAACAATAAACATCTTTTGATCAAATAATAAAATAATTTAAAATCACACTATACACTTTAATGAGGTAGGTATATTATATTTTGCATTAGTAAAATTATATATTTTCTTAATATTAAATTTACTTTTAAATTTTATGTTTTTATGTTTGTGGAACTTAATATAACCATTAAAAAGGCATAAAATCATTTATAATTTATAAAAATATTTTAGTTATTGTAAATATTGATATGTGTTCATGAGCTTCCTAAAACGTATCAATTACTTATTATGTAACTTTCTAAAGATCATCGTTTTATTTTCTAATTTCTTTTTTTAAGTCAATATTTAATTTGATATATATATATATATATATTCTAATTTCTTTTTTTTAAGTCAACATTGAATTTGATATATATATATATATATTATGAAAATACATGCACATTTAAACGATAAATAAAATTAATTTGACTTGACTTAATTATAATAAAAATAATTATACCTCAGTTTGAATTTGAAAGAATATATGTAACTTAAGATACTCACAACATGAGTGACTCGACTAATCCAATTTATATCTAAAATCATAGAGTTAATTATAATAGGAAAATATAATTATATAATAATAATAATAATAACAACTTATTTTATAAATATAAATTATAAGATGACTCAAAACACCTTAGCAAATGAAAATAAAATATTAAACAACTATTTTAATTTAGTTCTTTTGTAAAATTTATATATATGCATGAGATTGCAGAATATTATCGTTATATTAATTTACGTAACTTGGAACCAAACACTTTATTTTTTTTTCATTCTAAGCACAGTATATCTTAAGTTGTAAATAATCTTCCTAAAATATATTTACATATCTTAGACAAAAACCAACCTAATGCAAATAAGAAAATTAATAGAAATTTTAATATATTTTGAATAAAAATTTTTATAATTGAATACAGAGAAATAGATGCAACCTAATATATCCAAATGATAACTAAACCGATTGTAAAAACAACAAAATCGACTAGATATAACATATCTAAAATTATATGTATAATTAAAGTAATATAAATTATCCATAAAACTATAAATTAATTTAAAATTAAAAGTAAATTGCAATCAATTATTATAATATATATTTACTTTATAAATATTTATACTCGTGCATGAGTACGGAAAAATCACCTAGTTTAAATGAAAGAGAGAGCAGGAATAAGTAAACAAAAGAACATCAGTTTATACTATTTACAGTGGTTGACTTGGCTTATTTAGTTACCAACTTCTCAAGACTTGTCACCATGTAAGAATATGTTTGATAATACTGTCAGCAGATACTGCAATACACGTTTATTTTGCAAGAGGCGAGGTATACTTATTCCTAATTAAGATCTACAAGAAGTGTGTTCAAAATACAACAAAATATCTTCCTTGACAGTGAATTTCAAGAACTTCCAAGACAAATTAAAATCATGCATGGAAGTGATTATGTTGCTAAGTAAAGCATGAACTTTGCTAAATACTCGAGTCCCACGAAACCAATCTTAGTTAACATCCATGTCTACGTCTGGCATGACATTGCTCCACATGTACAAATTCAACTTCCAAATCCAGTGATAACAACTAAGGAAGAAAATCAAAGTTACTTATCTACTAGGAACTGCATAAAGAGCATTGCAGGTGCAGCCAAACAGAAAAAGGCATACCTGAGTTAGCTGTCGGCTTTCATGATTTCCACGCAAAATCATACCTATCTGTGAAATGACCTAGTTGTGTGTTATAGACCTGTTTCGCTTTGGGATCTGATCAAGTACTCGCTGACAGTTATGATTTGCTGAAATGTGACTTATTACCAAGAAAGGGACGTGAAGTTCTTCATGGAGACAGAAGAGAACAATCAAATGAGAGGGCCAAGAACAGATGTTCCGTATTTCCTGTGATAAATGACGATGATCCTAACTCCTAAGACCATCTCCAATAATGTATTTTTCTATTTTTTCCTCTTTAATAAAAAAAAAACTCTATAATAGAGATGTGATTTGCTCAAATGTATTTTTCTATAATAGAGATCTCCAAATATAAAACAATTTCTATTTTAGATGAAGAAATAGAGTACCATTAGAGTAGTTTTGGTTTTAAATACTGCTATAGAGGCAAATGTACATGTGAGTTGAAGATGCTCTAAGGTATACCTGATGTTGTTTTTACACTTTGTATTTTTTTCATCTTTTGGGAACGTCTTCTTGTAAAAGTGAATGTCACTTTGTTAATTTCAGTGGCTTTGATGCACTTTTAACTTGATCTCTAGACTCTGGATGTTATTATTATTATTATACACACTTCTTTCCCCTTTTGGTTTATCATTGTTCTGTATGTAAGGCCAATGTTAGCATCATATCTTGTTTAATTCGGTTTAGTACGGTTCGTTTAGGTATTGGTTATCTCAGGCTGGAAAACTCACCCGACGTTCTCAAGATCAATAATAATTCAAGAACGATCCGTATAGTTGACAACATTGTTTCCCAATCGTTGTTTTTTTTTTCTTCAAAACTATCAAAGCAAAAAGCGATGAAATGGATTCAAATTCTGTAATTTAATTGTAACCGGATTTGGAAATATAAACCAGAATTAACCGATCATATATTAACAATTGGTCGAGAGTCTTGCGCATCTCACTAGATAAACACCAGACCTGTAAAATGAATAAATGATAGTAAGGCGTGAGCTCATTTCCCTTCGCTCTAACTTTCTCCCACCCCGCTGGTCTATTCACGGTTGTATTCTGAAACAGGAACTGAATCATTGCGGTTGACAGCGTCAAGAGTCATGGATAAAATTAACCCTAAACATTTGAGGTATCGGGTAGTTTGGATAGGGATCTAGAAGATCCAGCTAGTATGTTAGCTATTTTCAGTTCAGTTTGGGTGCGGTGTGGTTTGAATATTGATTTTAATATCCAGAAAATATCCGAGAAGAGTCGGATACATCAGAGCATCAGCGATATTAACGCTAAAATCTCATTTGGGTTCTTATTTTTTTTTTTTTTTTGGTCTGATTTTTGAAAAAATAATATTAAAACGAATCGTCATGAGCATGCGTGTTAGTAGGATCATAAGCGATACAAGAATCCAAATAAAGTCGGCTCTTATTTGACCACTTCTGAGACTGGTTTTTAACATTTTGTGGGTCTTTCCCCCGTAAGAAACTCCTAAACCCCCCCCCCCTTCCCCCCTCCCGATAAAAGTCGGCTCTTAAAAATGAATCAATCATGGACCATAGCGTGTCGATGGGGCCATGAGCAGTCCTGAACCCAAACAAAGTCGGCTCTTATTTGACCACTTCTGAAACCAGTTATTAACATTTTGTGGATCCTCTCCCCGTAAAAAACTCTTAAACCCCCCTTCCCCCCCTCCCGATAAAGGTCGGCTCTTAAAAACAAACCAATCGCAGACAGTATAAGAACCCAAACAAAGTCGACTCTTATTTGACCATTTCTGAAACTGGTTTTTAACATTTTATGGTTTCTCCTCCCATAAGAAACGCCTAAACCCCTCCCCCACCCCCCTCCCTCCCCCCCTCCGATAAAGGTGCTCTTATTGTTAAGATATACTATTTCAGTTCGGATAATAATTATCCAAAATATCTGAAAAGAACCTAAATAATAAAAAAAAAATTAGATTATTTTAGATATGTCAGATAAAATTATCCTAATAGTTTCCGATAGTTCAGAAATTAATAAAAGGTCAAAGTCAAACTTTCTCTCAGCCCGCTGGTCTTGTATTTCCTTTCTTCTTCCTTTTCTTTATGGAAACTCCACTTTTCAAGTCATGACTTGCTTCCAAAACTATAATGTCTTTTTTTGGTCCCATTTCATTTTGGGAATAATAGAAAACTTACTAGAGATGAACAATTCTGTGTATCTCAAACGGGCTATTTCAATTTCGTTGGAGAGTTCTTCTTCTCTTATATTTCCCATTCTTCTTAAATTAACCGTTATATATATGTCTGCACCTACAAACAGAGAGAAGTATACATATATATATATATATTTTTTTTTTTTTTGTTCTACTTTCATAAGCTTTCTTCAGTTTTTTTTTTTTAAGATTCAACAAGATGAACAAGATGATTCTCGAAGATCCACCAAACCCTGCTAAAATCATATCAAAAAAACTAACGAAGACTGATCTTGCACGCAATATGAAGTTACCGAAACAGCAAACTAAATCTGTCGTCACTATGATGAATGGTGGTACGACTGAAACTTTGCACGTCGGTAAGGAAGTGAAAATTCTCGACTATATTGAAGGCCATGAATACACAGTTATCCTGAGATGTACTGACAATGGTAAATACAATTTTGGAGATGGTTGGAATACCATGAAGAATTCATTAAATCTTCAAGAAGGCGAAATTCTGAGTCTCTACTGGGATTACAGAAACCAGCAATTCATTATTATTTAGACTATCAATGATTCATATTTTTCTATTTTATGTTTCGTTTCAATTATGTTTTGGATTTCATATTTTCTAATTAAGTGTTACTTTTCCTTGAATTTTCAATTCTAATCTAATTAGAATATTTTGGACTTCAATAAAATATTTATACGTTTTTGATTTTTTGTCGTCTCTTTATTCCAAATAATCAAAACAAATACTCCGGTGAAAATAATAATAGAAAAGCTATCAAAATTAAAAGCCTTCGTTGTAAGGACAAAAAAAAAGTTAAAAGCCTTCGACCTGACAAGTTTTTTTTTTTGAATTGAATGTTTTACTTTTGAACGTTTATACTTTACCTTATTACCGTAAACAGCGACTGAATTGTCCTTAATCAAGTATAGTTGTTAGTTTAGATGCCGTTACTATCAAATTATGGCATGATACACTTCATAAATGCATGGTCTAGGTTTTTACGAAGTTCGATATTCAATCTTCCTGGCTTTTTCATGTTGTCAATTTCATATATTCTCGGTAACAGGTTTGGTTTCATGAGTTGCGGACATAGTGGAGTGATGTATGCCTGTTTGCCACGAGAAGGATGATATGTATCATCACGCCTCTGAGACCCATAAATATATATATAGATATGTTGCACCCGAAAGCAAAACTACAAGATTTGTCTTCTCGCTTGATGTCTCTGATATAATACAAAGAGTGTCAATCCAATCCTAAGCCATTTTGAAACAGAAAAAATGCAGAAAATTACTTAATCTAAGTGGAACCAGTTTTAGATGATTATATGAATTAAGAACTATTCTAAAATGTAATAAAGTAACAAACTTTCTTTCAAGATGAGAAGATAGGACCCATGGGATTATAGATTTGATCTTAGGTGATCAAAATTCAATCTTGGGTGATCAAGATTCAATCTAAGATGGCAAACTTTCAATCAATCTAATTCCTTATGATTAGATACCACACTAAACAAACTCTTGGTCAAGATGAATGTTCATTTGCAATTGTCATCCATACATCAAAATCCTTGACAGTAATGACTAAAACAATCCTTAAGAACAAGTCTAATAACAATCTTAGCTCATTTAGCAACAAAGTTCTTTGGTAAAGCAAGCTAAAAGCATTGAAGAGTTGGTTCAAGCATTTCAACATACACCTTATGAGCAGGAAATGCCTAAAGCTCTATTTTTGAGAGGCCAACTCTAAAATAGCATTAAGATCACTCAATCAAGCAAGGAAAAGAAAGATCTTACACTAAATACCTTAGATCTACATTTAATTACCCTTAATCACCCTAACTCATGAATCCAAGATAGATCTACTCACTAATCTTCATGCTTACTCTTAAACCATGAAAGATTCAAGCTTAATCATGAAGAGAAAGAAATAAGAAATAAACACTCAAGAACACAAGAAAAAAGATGAAAATAGATTCAAGGATCAATCTTTCTCCAAGAGGTTTATGTATTTCTAGAGAGAAAAAGAGATATGTCCCAAATTAGGTCTCAAAGATATTTATAGGAGTCCAAAAATGAGCTGATTTGACCCCACAAACCAGGATGAAACCGGACTAAGACCATCCTTATCGCTGTAGCTTAATGAGGGTGCTTAACCTAATTACAATTAAAAGAAAATAAAAAATAGAAGAAAGCAGAAGAGACGGCCCCAAATTAAGCCCGAGAAGCAACGTTTCTTCTTGGACAGGTGTCAGCAAATCACGGATGGTTGTTCGGTTACGCGTTAAACGCGATCAAACTTGGCTCTCTCTCTTTCTGTCGATCTCTCTCGAATCCTCTCTTCTACGAATGGCGATTGCAATGATCTCGGTGGCTCTGGTCTCTTCGGCAAGGTGTCCGTCGGTGGCTCGCGTCGGCGACCTCTCTCTCGGGGATTCTCGTCGATGGCGACCTCTCTCTCTCTCTCTCTCGGTGGGTCTCGTCAAATCGAAAGGTAAGCGGCTGTTGTGTTCATAGATTATGCATGTCTTAGATTTATTCCTCTTCTTGTTCTAATCGGTTGATTTTTATTTATTCGGTTCAATTCGGTCTATCGGTGGCAACGGAGCTCTCCTCGACGGCGACGGAACTCTCTCGGTGGCGACGGAGCTCTCCTCGACGGCGATGGAACTCTCTCTCGGTGGCGACGGAGCTCTCTCTCGGTTGCGACGGAGCTCTCTCGGTTGCGACGGAGCTCCCTCGGTTGCGACGAAGCTCTCTCGGTGGCTCTCCTGAATCGGTAAAGTTTCTGTCTCATGTTCATAAAGTTTTATAAAGTATGATTTCTTTGATTCGGTATAATCTTCTTAAGATTGATGGATCAAATATGATTCGGTAAAGTTTCTATCTGATGTTCTGTCTTTGATAAAAACGTTTTTGATATGTTCTCACCTTCTTTTTGTTTGTATCTATCAATCCTTCAAATCGTTTCTTTCCTCTGTTTGGAGAATATATTAATCATGTGAATTGTTTCTGAGAATGAAACGTTGTTTGGAACTGTGATTTGTTTCATGTTCTTCTTTAAAATTTGTTTCTCGATTCTTTCATGTCTGCATTGCTGTTTTAAGGACATTTGTGGATCCACGGTTCAAGAACATTGAAGGAACCTCAAAGCAGAGGAGTACATTTGGTGGAGCAATACAGGTAAATGTCTTCTCTTTTTGAATTCATTTAAAGCTTAGGTAGGTAGTTAATGGTTGAGTTAGGTAGTTAATGCTTTGAATTGAATCGTTTATTGTTGAACGAGTTAACAAAAGAGAGTTTAAGTGTGATTATTGTGGTAGCTATATGTCTAGTCAAATAGGTTGGTGTGATGAATGCGGTTATGAATGGTGATCGAATGCTCTTTCGTTTCTCTCTTTCCTTGTGGTTGTGTGAGTGATAAATGCGTTTAGCTTTCTCCTCTATTAAACCGAATCCTTTAACTCTTCACTTTTCCAAACTCGCCTTCTTCCATCTCTCTTTTCTATCACTTACATATTCAAAAATGGATTCTAATCCATATTTGAATTTACCTTTGGTTGATCTTCTTCTAAGTCAACAAGACTCGTCTCCCATTCCTTTATCTGGCACGCAAGCTACAGAAGGTTCAAACTTCCAGGAAGACACTCCTGTGGAGCGTAAAGAACGGAGGTCCTGGTCGCCAACAGACGATGTAGTCCTCATCAGCGCTTGGTTAAACACCAGCAAAGATGCTGTTGTTGGGAACGAGCAGAAGTCTGGGGCCTTCTGGAAGAGAATTGCAGACTACGTCGCTGCTAGTCCGAAGCTTGCTGGCTGTGAAAAAAGAGACCCAATGCACTGCAAGCACCGGTGGCACAAGATCAATGATCTTGTATGCAAGTTCTGTGGAGCATTTGAAGCTGCAACAAGAGAGAAAACCAGCGGCCAAAATGACACTGATATTCTCAATAAAGCTCACTTAATCTTCTCCAACAACTATAAAAAAAAATTCACCCTGGAACATGCGTGGAAGGAGCTTCGCCATGACCAGAAGTGGTGTGATCTATCCACGGAGAGAACCTCTTAAAAAGAAAATGTGAGGATGGTGCACAATCCTCAACATCTCACGCAACTGATGAGGGAATGACTCGGCCCCCTGGTGTTAAGGCAGCCAAGAGCCGTGGTAAGAAGCCACTGGAGGAGGGGAAGGGGCTGTCTGAATTTGAGCAGATGTGGTCCATTAAACAAGAGGATTTGAGTAGGAAAGAAAGGCTCTCTAAGTTGGGTCTACTTGACCGACTACTTGCTAAAACAGAGCCACTCCCTGAGTATGAAGAAGGTTTAAAGAAAAAGCTCATTAATGAGTTGTTCTCCACTTAGTCTAGAGAAGAATCTCTGTTGTTGTTTCATGTTAGTCATGTGTCTGTTTCATGTTTTACTTTGTTGTCTGTTTCATGTTCATGTACTTGTTATGTTTAAGTAATGAGAATGATGAGTTGCTGTTTCATGTTGGCGTTTGTTGTTCTGCTTATTGATTTCATGTTCTTCTTTTGTATTTGTAGTCTTGTGTCAAGGAGCAAACAGAGGAGAACGAGTGGATGGTGGGCATGTCACAGAGGAGAACGAGTGGAGCAACTGGTGGGTGTGACATAGTTGTAGTTTTGTGTCACGGATGCTTGTATGGGTATGTCACAGAGTTTGTAATCTTCTATTTGTATGTCACGAGTTGTAGTTTGGAAATAGTTTGTAATCTTCTAGTTGTAGTTTTGTGTCACGGGTCTTCTATTTGTATGTCACAAGTCTTGAGTCTTGACTTTGTATGTCACGAGTCTTGTATTTATTTGTATGTCACAAGATTTGTATTTTTGTATTTGTATGTCACAAGAATCATTATCTCATTCTCTTTATAAACACTTCAATTTTCTCATTCTCTTTATAAACACTTCAATTTTATCATTCTCTTTATAAGACTTGTATTCTCTTTAGAAACCGAATTCATTTTCTCACGAGTCTTGAAAGCAAGTCATATTCTCTCCTTCTCACCAATTACTCTCCTTCTCACCAATTATTCTCCTTCTCACTTTCGTTTGATCAGAAAATTTATAAACATACTCAAATAATTTTTTTTTTGGAGCATAAATATGGCATCTTCCTCTCAACCCACTTATGAAGGATCAATAGATGATACATTTGATCAATATTTTGATCAAACTTTTGACAATTTTACCATTGATGATCAACAAGAAAAGAAGAAAAAAAAAAACGAGCTTATATCGAAAGATATCGTGAAGAAGGCCATGTTCGTTTATGGAATGATTATTTCAGTGAAACTCCGACGTATACCGACAATTTATTCCGCCGACGTTTTAGAATGAACAAGCCATTGTTCATGCGCATTGTTGATCGACTCTCCAACGAAGTTCAATACTTTCGGGAAAAGAATGATGGTCTCGGAAGGATTAGTCTCTCTCCCCTTCAAAAGTGCACTGCAGCCAATCGTGTCTTGGCATATGGTTGTGCTGGTGATATGATTGACGAATACCTCCGGCTCGGTGAAACAACAACACAGTTATGTGTAGAACATTTTGTGGAAGCCATAATACATTTGTTCGGTGATGAGTACTTAAGAAGACCAACACCAGCTGATCTTCAACGTCTACTTGATGCTGGAGAGTATCGTGGTTTTCCCGGGATGATTGGAAGCATCGATTGTATGCATTGGGAGTGGAAGAATTGTCCGACCGCTTGGAAAGGGCAATATTCTCGTGGTTCAGATAAACCAACAATCGTTTTAGAAGCGGTTGCTTCATACGATCTCTGGATATGGCATGCGTTTTTTGGACTTCCAGGTACATTAAATGATATCAATGTGCTTGATCGATCACCTGTTTTTGATGACATAATTCAAGGTCATGCTCCGAATGTCACATTCTCTGTCAATGGAAACCCATATACTATGGCTTACTATCTCACCGATGGTATTTATCCAAAATGGGCTACTTTTATCCAATCTATTCGTTTAGCACAAGTGCCGAAAACAGTTTTATTTGCTCAATGTCAAGAAGCTTGCCGAAAAGATGTCGAGCGTGCTTTTGGAGTCCTGCAAGCTCGCTTTGCCATTGTTAGAAATCCAGCAAGAATTTGAGATAAAGTTAAAATCAGGAAGATTATGAGAGCATGTATCATACTCCATAATATGATAGTAGAAGACGAACGAGCAGGAACCTAATCTTGAAGAGTTCACCCAAGGAGAAGAAAACGGAAGTTCACATGTTGATGTCGGTTTTGATAGAGAAATCTCATCAACTATCGCAAGGTCGATGGATGCTCGAGCTAGAATTCGTGATAGACCAATGCATGAACAACTGAAACATGATTTGATTGAACATATATGGCGTAAATTTGGGGGTGATGAAGACAGCAACTAAGCTCGGATGTTTTTTTCAAATAATTATCGTTTATTTTTCTAAGCTTTTGTTTTATGTTTTATTTAAATATCTATGTTTAAAATGTTATCTTTTATTATATTTATGTAATAAATTTTTTTTATTTAAAATAAAAATTGTTTCAAAAATTAAGACTTGCAATGGAGGAGCAAATATATCATGTTGCTTATCTAAGTTTCTTAACCATCATTTACTTTTTAAATAATACTATAATATTCTTAAGCAACCCATTATGAGTTGTTAGGATAAAGATGGTCTAAATGGCTTGTCTTCTCTTGTAGCGACAAGCATATCTCGCTACACATGTCGCTATGGTTACTCGCTCTTTTGTCCTAACGATGTGAGTTCGTCGCTACTGTGAAGCCGCTAGGGACCTTCACGAACTTGAGCTCCAATGCTTTCTTCTTCGAAGCCAAGCTCTTGTCGTTGGCTCGTGGTGATTGTTGAGTTCGTATTCTGGCCAGCATCACCGGAGTCCGCAGCCGTGACAGCTCCAATCGTCATCCTCGTCTCTCGCCTCCTTCGCTCTTAACTCTCACCACAGCGTGATTCTTCACGGCGACATCACCGGACTCTCTCGACGAAGCTTTCCACCGTAGCCTACAGGTTCAAGTCGCCTCCTTTCGCTGTTCTCAGCTTCGTCAATCCCCGTCACATCTCCAAGCCGCAGCCACCGTGGATTTCGTTTCCGCAGCCAAGCTCAGCCCGTGTCGTCAACCAGTCGTGCTCCAGCTCCTCCATCGTGCTCTCAGATCTTCCGTGGTGTCGTGATCTCAGCTCGTGACCTCCTTCTCCGTTGCAACAGGCTCGCCGCGTCTCACCTCCGTCGCAAGTCTGCTTCTCTCCACCACGAACTCCGTCTTCGTGCTCAGCTTCAAGTCGTCGTCGTGGTTGAGCTTGAGTCGTGGTAGCCTGTCTCGAAGCTCCGGAGTCGTCGCTTAGCTCCGCCGGTGACAAGCCAGCTCGCCGTCGACTCCAGATCGGCCAAGAGAAAGCTCGTTCTCCAATGGCTATTTCTTGCTTATTTGCAAAATAGGTCCTTGAACTTCTGCTTCTTTACACACTGGCCCCAAAACTATCGGAAATGGAGAAAGGTCCACCGAATCAAACCCTGAACTTTCGATTGTGCAACTTAGACCCCTCGTATTTGCATAATAGTCCCCAGACTCTTGATGGTTCTCAAATCGCCTATGAACTTTATAAATTGCAAGCATGACCTTGCGATTTCGCCCCAAACTTCTCAAGTGTGCAATCCAACACCTAATAAAGACTTATACATGGAAATGCAACCTAATAGTATCTAAATGTTTTTCTAAATTATCAATATATACACTAAATGAAAACTAAAATCATGCAAAATCACAAGATATCAGTCTCCATACCCAAGAAGGACTCAGGATGCTGACACCTCGTGGGCATGGCATTGATACATCTGTCACTCATCAAGGGAAACAATTGTCAGTGCGGAGTGATGTATGCCTGTTTGCCATTGTCAGACTGCAGTGTTCCTATCCAACTAAGTCTCATTTATGTTCTTTGTCTTAGACCGCATGCATGGCTGGTTTCTCTTTTCCTAATGCTAATTTAGTTTTATGAAGCAATTATTTTCTCAAATTTGAGTCATGGCATCATGTCACTATGTTAATTGGTCTTCATGATAACCTGTTGTATCTCATTCATGATGCGTCAAACTATGTTTCAGAAAGGAGATGGACCACTACATCTGATGGAACTAAAATTTAAAGGTCTATTATTTATAGCAAAAGTCTTGGCGCTGGCTATTTCTCCAAATCTGGGAGGTACGAATTTGTCTCAACATTTGCAAAAACGCAGATCTTTTCGTTTGGATTCGATTTCTGCTCAGACTAAGGAAGTTGTTTTTTTTCTTCTATATATGTGATTGATCGATGTTTGATGCTGTTGAATCTGACGTGCAGATTCAAGAAGATATTAGGAGGAATCCTCCTGGAGTATGCCTTTGGATTTGATGATGCTAGCTAGTTTTGGACTTGATTCCTGCTAATGTATGAGTGCTCTCTCACAAGAAAGCCTCAAATACTTTAGGTTTTATATTGTTGACTTATTTTACTATCCTCAGATTCCTTGTGACACATTTTATGTGTTTTAATTTAAAACAAATGAACTTTACGAAAGCCCTAAAATTATATTTTACTATTGTCAAACTGAATCATTCAACTCTCAACTGAGAATTTCGTACAAAATTGTATTGACCAAAGGAACTTTTTATTGATGTCTCGTGGTACTAAACGGTTTGTCAAGAAGAAGCTATAACATTGACCAACATCTTTAAATCTACATCTCTCTCTAAAATCTTTCCACAAAATAATATTTTACCGATGGCCAGTGACCCCTCTCGTAGCCGGCCGCCAACCCTTCTTTCTCTCTATCTCCTCCGGTGTGTCTCTTATAGAACAGCGGTGAAGAGTCGTCCTTCGTTTGTAGGTGAAGGATCCTGTTCGTGAAGCTTCAAATGGTGGATGTTGATAGATCTGGCTCTCTAAGTTAATGGCGACAGCCCAGAGCATCGCTACCTCTTGCTGCTTTTGTCTAACCCTGTTTCATCTCCTTCTTAGCTTGTTCTTTTCATCGTTTTGCCTCTGCTATTGTCTTATGGGATCAACAGTTTCCTCTTCGCTTTGATTCTGGTCTGGTTGGTTACGGTTGCTCGATGGTGTGATGGCTGGGGCCGGGACGCGTAACCTTAAATTTTTGTAAAGTATAATAGAATATTAATATTATTGGGGTGATTGGTTGGATTATAGCTATAGAAAATTTACTGTAGAATTTAGACTGTAGAATGTTTTGATGTAGCTGTATCTAGTGTAGCTGTAAAAATTAAATGAGAAAAATGATTAAAAAAAAAAAATTTCTACAACCATATTTTTTTGCTTTATAAAATAAGACTTCTACCACTAGTAAAAATATACTGCATAGCCACGAAAAAGCCACTAACAAATCGTGGGTATATAAGCCAAGAACCGTGGCTATCTGATTACCAGCCACGATTCTATGTCGAGAAACTACCGTGGCTATAGCTTCGTGACTACGAAAAACCGTGGCTTAGCGTGACTTATTAGCCACGGTTTCACCACGGTTATTTCGTGGCTTTTTAACCACAGTTTTACCCTGTTTGGATCGTGGCTACGCCTAGCCACGGAGATTGCCACTACTTTTTCGTGGGAATGTTTAGCCACGAACATTGCCACTACGTTTTCGAGGGAAGATTTAGCCACTGTTTTTTTCTTGTTAGTATCGTGGCTATGTACCCACGGTTTTGTCGTGGCTAATGTTAACCATGTTTTTTTCAATTCAGGTACTAATTCAATTTTAATTCAATTTCCAATTCAATTTCTAATTTTAACCCTAAAACACAATTAAAATTAAACATGAACTTATAATCATAAGAAAGTTGGTTTACAAAATCTAAACATAAGAAGATTAAATATTAAACAAGTGCATTGAGTCTTAAGAACAAAAGGAAGAGAGTTTGAAGGATGGTACATAAGAGATCAAAAGATGCTACACATGCATCTAAAAGCCAAAAGAGAGTTTTAAGGATGGTACGTTAGATAGAAAGATGCTAAACATGCATCTAAGCCTGAGTCGAAGGGTCTTGACCCTGAGTAGAAGGGGGTTGTTGCTGAGTGTTAACTTGGGGTCGAAGTGATAGGATGAGCTCAGTGATTGCAGCCCTTGTTGCTGCGAAGTCCTCCTTCATTGTTGCCACATCCTCCTTCACAGCACTTACATCAGCCTTCACTGCACTTACATCAGCAATCACACTTTGGAAGCTTGTCTCTAGTCCACTCACACGCAACTCCAGCTCCAAGTTGCGGGCCAGAGAAGCAAACGCAAAGCAGATTCAGTCAAAAACAACTCCACATACAACAAGATGAGTCTATAGAGGAATCTGACTCAGACAACACATAATTCCAACTCCACAGACAACAAAACTCCTAATTCCAACTCCACAGACAGCAAAATTCATAATTCCAACTCCAAAGACAACAAAACTATCAACAACAAACACTTGATATATTTTTATTGGAACCTAATTCTATAGAGGAAACAAAACACATGACAAGAGTTTGAAAACATACCTTCAGATAAGCCTGGTTTAACAAGATGCGAGAAGGAGCTGAGGTTGCTGATGGACTTTGTGGTATCCATCAGTGTTAGTGTTAGAGACCTGAGTAGCTTCCATCTCAGATTGAGTTACCAGTTCTTCTGCACGATAGTCCACAAAATTCCCATCCTTGTTCGTGTGTGTCCTCCTGACAAGGTATGTGTAGGATGGAGGTTCACCAGTCTCAACCGTCTGCAAAAAAAAGGAAAAAAAAAATAGTTAGGAAAATGTGTAAGAAATAAAGACAAGGGAAATTACCATGTTGTATTCTATTTTTTCAAAACCAACAGGTCCTGCATTGTGCTTGTGTACCCCTTTACCCACAGGGTCAGACTTGCGGCTTTTAGCAGCTTTCTTGCTCTTCTTCTTGGCTGGTTCTGTCGCCCAATACTCCATAAGGGTAGTCCAGTCCTTCTCATTGATATACTTTGGCTGCTTGTTTTTCTTCTTCTTGGTGCTAATCCTTTCACCAATCGAAGTCCATGTTTCCTTCTTCCAGAGAGCATAGACCAAGTCATTAAACTGTTGCTCCCTGTAGAAATTTTGCTACAAAAGGAAAACAATACATTTAGTGGTTATCAAAGAACAATTTTAGAGGTAAATTTAAGTTGGTAAATCACTTACCACAAACGTCTGCCACCATGAATCCCTCCTTTCGTCAGGGACAGACCTCCAACTCTTCCAAGGTCCCATGTAGTATCCTTGCCATGTTGCACGGATGAAAGCATTGACTGATGGGTCAATAGAGAACCTAAAAAGATCACAAACATCAGAGATATCAGAGCCAATCCTAGATAAATTAGAAAGCCTAAACAATCTAATGAAAGTTAAACAATGAGAGAGAAAGCTTACCATAAACCTCCATTGAGCTTATCAGGATGGAGGTGTGGCTGGGATATCCTAGCAGGAGCATTGAACATGGCATTGAGAGACATTTGCGGATAGCTATTTGAACGGGAGGATGAAGCTTTTCCGTTTGCAGCCACTCCCGTGGCACCAGGTGGCATAGGAGGAGATGTCCCTTGTCCTCTTCTTGAGGCCATCTGCAGTTAACAGAAGAAAAAGTTAAAGCAAGTCTAACTTTAATCGAAAAACCACAGAGACAAAGAGAAATCGAAACAACAAGGACACAGAAGAGTGCCCAACAGAACTATGAGATAGAGACAATACTGCTAACTAAATCTCTTTGGTTTAATCAAACAACTCTATCACAGAAAAAAACCCTAATCGAACAACTATGAGATCTAGAAGAGAAAAAACCCTAAATCGAACAACTATGAAAAATAGTAGAGAAACAAACTCTAAATCGAACAACTCTAAGACAGAGAATTAAATCCTAAAATTAATCAGAGAAAAAAAAACATAAATCGATGCTGTTAAACTAAACATGCAAGACTAAAACCTAGACAAGAGATACAAGAACTCTAATCTAAACACAAAATGAATCGATTATGGGCAAGAAAGGTTGCTAAACTTGATGAGGTTTGAGTGAGAAGAGAGAGACAGATCGGAAGAGAAAGAGACAGAGATAGATCGGAGACGGCGGAGAGAATCGTCGATGAGGGTTTTGTCGCCGATGGAGAGAATCGTCTATCGAAATTCTAAACTTTCGGCTAAGTGTTGAAATGAAGTCGACTGAAGATATTACCCTAAAACAAAGCCACGAAATTTTAGTAGTTAAACCGTGGCTACACTGAAATTAAACCGCGAATCCAAAATTTTATTAGAGGCAATACCAAAAATTAGGAGCCAAACCGAATTAGAGTTTCAGTTTTTAAACATACCCACAATAATTAAGTGGCCAAATCGTGGCTATCTTAAAATTAAACCACGAAACCAAATTATATAAGAGCCAATACCCAAAATACATGGAGCCAAACCGATTTAATTTACCGAGCTAAAACGAAATTTCAATTAGCCACGAAAATACAGTGGCTAGGTCGTGGCTAGTACGTGGCTATACCCTATAAGCGAAGCCCTGAAGCACTAACCCCTAAACACTCAAAACACCACCACAACTCTCTTACTTACTTTCTCATACTTACACATACTACAAAATCATTATAGTCCTATAAAAATAATTAAAAATAATTTGACAACATTATTTTACACATAGATGTTGTCTTTCGTCTTTCCAGGAGCATTTAACAGCGTGTTCGTCAGGTTATCGAAGAAGTTTTTCTCAGTGTGCATGAAGTCAAGGTTATGCCGAAGAAGATGATTTTCCCAATATGGTAACTTCCAAGAGATACTCTTCTTTACCCAGTTGTGAGTAACTCCGTAATCAGATATTGTCTTCGACGGGTTATCATGTCCATTCCCTCCACATTCAGTAGATTTTAATAAACCTTCTATATTATTTATCCTTTCACGCAATATTTCTTCTCCGTTCAACCACGGTGGAGGAGGATCTAGGACTGTTTTTCCCCGTCTAAAAGCTTGGGTGTTTTTCCAATAAGGATGATCTGCATCTAAAAACCCTATGTGGCAATCAAACCAACTATGTTTCCGTCCATTTGGTAACCAGAATGCACCAGTCTCATCTTGACAATACGGGCACGACAACCGACCATGAGTCGTCCAACCTGAAAGCATCCCATACGCTGGAATCGCTTATCGTCCACATCAACACTGCTCGCATTAGGAATCTTTCTTTCCTTGAAACATCATATGCCCCTACACCATCCGTCCATAACATTTGTAATTCTTCAATCAACGGTTAAAGGTAAATATCTAAGCTTTTCCTTGGATGTTTGGGCCCGGGAATCAGCACCGAAAGGTAAAAGAATTCTCTTTTCATACACATTCCCGGAGGCATATTGAATGGAGTTACAATAACGGGCCAAAAGGAATGTGCTTCTCCATTCATACCAATCAGATTAAACCCATATGTTGATAAGCATAGATAAATATTCCGGCTTTCAGCAGCAAATCCAGGATATACCTCATTAAAGTGTTCCCACGCTATGGCATCAGATGGGTGATGCATTTCGCCTTCAGGAGTCACATGTTCCTTATGCCACCGCATATTGGAAGTTGTCGCCTCGAGTTGGTATAGAAGTTTCAGGCGTTCTGCAATAGGAAGGTAATACATTCTCTGTTTTGGTTTGTTTTTCCCTTTTCCATTGTTTGGGTAGTAACGATCCTCTCCACAAAAATGACAACTGGCCAACTCCTCATCTTCTTTCCAAAATAGCATACAATTCTTCACGCAAACATCAATCTTCTGTACGGGCAACCCAAGCGATCGAGTTAGTTTCTTTGTCTCGTAATATGTTGCTGGAGCTTTGTTCGGCTGCGGAAGCATTTTCTTGAATAATTCAGATATCTCAACTACACAAGCTTCCGCCAAATTATAATCTGTCTTCACTTTCATCATCCGCGAAGCAAGAGACAACTGAGATATTCTGTCTGCACACCCTTCGTATAGAGGCTGAGTGGCTGCTTCAAATGCTTCAAAAACACTATCACGATCTGGCATCGGTAGGTCTGTCTCTTCTATAGGTTCCGGCATATATGGTGGCGCAATGTCTGCTTGTACTTCTGGATTAGCCTGGTAGTAATCTTCATGAGCATTCCAAGTACGATTCTCCCACATTTCTTCTTCACCCGTCGAATGATTCGCCCCAGAACTCTCACCAACATTGTAGAATTTCTCCCCGTGACTCGTCCAAACATAATAATTTCCCTTAAAACCGTATAAGAATAGACACATAATAATTTCCTTTAAAACCGTATAAGAATAGATGTCTTGATACAACTTTTGCATCTCGTTGCTTCACATTTTTGCATCGAGCACACGGACACAATAAAGTTTGCCGCTCCCCGTAATCTGCTTGATTACACGCAAATTGAATAAATGAGAAACACTTCTGAAACAGAATTACTCTCAGGATCAATCCTTTGATCCATGCATTCTCTTGATTCAAAGTAAAAGACATATTTTGTTTAGAAAATTTGGTTGAACATCAAAAGTTCTAAATGTTTCACTCGTGGAGTGCATATATATTATAAATTAGCCACTACATAGCCATGGACGTTTCGTGGCTTTTAAAAAAATATCACGAGCAATTGAATATTTCTCTGGCTCGAACTGTCAAAAGGACAACATAGCCACAAAATAAACGTGACCAAAGCGTGGCTGTCTTGCTTTTTCGTCAACCGATTCGACGCAACACTGCCACTTCGATGTCGGCACAAAAAAAAACAAAACCTAACCACTATTCTTTTCGTGGTAAATTCGTGGCTACATATTCCCCCACGAAAATAGCGTTGCTAACTTCGTGGCTGGTGTAGCCACACAAGTATTTCGTGACTGTAGTGTGGCTATATTTGGGTTTATCGTGGCTTTTTTCGTTTCGTGGCTAAGGCGTGATGAAATCGTGGCTTTTCTTTTATAGCCACGGTTTTGTAGTGGTATTTCCGTGGCTATGCGGTAGATTTTGACTAGTGTACATCCATTTTTTTATTTTATTGATTTTAGCTTTAAATAGTTAAAACATGATTGGTAACCTAAGTGGTTGTATACATAAATTAAGGCTAAAGTCACAAGTTACAACCCAACCGATCACCCCAATTGTATTGTGTATAATATGAAAATACAAGATGCATATATATAGTAGTAACATTAACATAATGTTAATACTAGATAATGATAACTTTCCTAAATGTTAATATAAAGATGCTAAGAATATCTTGGGATTAGCTTGTTCGTCAAGTATTTCCTTTTAGTTTTGAGGATCTTCATGGATTCACGGACTTCACAGTGGTCCGTAAGATACACATATTTCGGTCCAACATATCTCTAATACTCCCCCACACGACAAACGTGGGATGCAACACGCAAATCTGCAATCACAAAGAAGACCACATATGTCGCGGACACTATGTCGAGGAAAACAAATTAGTAGATTTCTCTGGGAATATACTTCAACTTAGACAAGGAGGGATGAAAACTTCAGCTCTTTTTTGGTCTTGACAATAAGAATACATCCGTGGACGCAACTGCAGCTACACAAACAATCGTCCTTATCTTGGACAGTCCATAACTTAGACTAAACAAATTGACCTAAAAATTTTGAGCGTTCTATAGAACTCTCCCGTAATGGTTAAACTATAACCAACAATTCCCAAACTATGGAAAAACAAGACGACATAAACCCTGAGAAATTCTAAACTATAGAAAATCTGTAGAAAAAAAATAACCCATGTGAAACCACAAACCCTCAGATACCATTAAATATTTGTGTAACTCTTGCACTCATCAAAACTAAAACCAATTTTTAAAAAAAAAACCAGAAAAAAAATTCCTTTGACTTAACGTTTGAACAAAACTATAATATTATTATTAACTAAAACACCAAACCTCAGCGACTTACACACACGTTACCACGTGGTCTTCATCGTCGGTATCATCACCATCTTCTTCAACATCACCAACACCAACGATGATAACCATCATCAAATTTTAAAACTTGCTACAATAAATATGCTACAATAACAAATAAATCATGATTTGTGTTGACTTTATCATTAAGTTTATATAGATTTTAATTTATTTTGTTAACTTTATATAAACACAAGTCATGTTGCATATTTAAAATAATAAAAAATTTCATTAATAAAAAATTTAAAATATATTAAAAGGATATGAAGAAGATATTGTGTAGTATATTAAAAATATATGAAGAATATTTTTTCTTTTCTAAACAATTTTTTTGAAAAATATAATAAGAATTGAGAAATATTAAGATTGGGCAGTTTGGTAAATTTATATATAAATAAGTATATTTTTCCAAAATCTTAAACAAGAGTGTATATTTCAAATAATAATCTTATCGAAGTGCATTTATCCAAATTTTTCCTATCATTTATCACTTATAAATAACAATCTAAATATGGTAAAAAACTATTTATTAATTAAATTATAAAAACATAGAAACAAAATTAAACTAAAAATATCAAATAATATATAATATTACTTTTTTGTAAAATATGGTGTTATTGTTGGAGATGACAAAAAAAATTTGACATCAAAACAACAAATTTGATGTAATTTTAACACTTATATCCGTAGGCTTAACTAATCTACACAATGATTTAGAATTAAAGGGGGAGGGGGGTTTGGGAGAGAGTTTTTTTTTAATTAAAATTTAAAAATAAAAAATAAAAAATTTTTAAATTTCAAAAGAAAAATAAAATATAAAAAATTGAAATTTTTTTTTTGAAAAAAATGTTTTTAATAAAAGGTTTGAATTTGAAAATATATAATTCGAAACTATAAATTTTATTTTTTTATTTTTATTTGTAATTTATATATATTGGGTATAAGAGTTTTTTCTTTCTTTAATAAAATTTATTTTGGTCATTTTTATTTATAAAGACTCTTTTTGTGACAAAAATTTTAAAATGATATATTCGAGAGAATTGCCCATATAGATATATGGTTGAACAATATGAATGGTGTATCTCTGGTTTTATTATTAACAATAATGGAATCGTATAGAAAAGAGTAATTATTGGGTTCACTCCCTATGGTGAACCTATAGGTTCACCAACCAATAAGAATTCGTTTTTTTATTTTTAGTATCCTTTAAAAAGGAGAAATTCTTGGGTTCAACCCCTAGGTGAATCTATAGGTTCACCAACCAATGAAAATTGATTATTTCATATGCAGATTTTTTCAAAAAAGGAAACAGAATATTTTAAAAAAAAAATTTAAACAACAAGATTAAAAAATAAATAAAAATAGTAGTAGCTGGAAAAAAAGAATTTTTTTTAATATTGTTAAAATTAGGGGGTGGGCATATCGGTTTAGTTTGGTTTGGTTTAGTTCGGTTCGGTTTAGTTCGGTTCGGTTTGGGTTTTTGCCCACCCTAGTTAAAATCGTTTATACTAAACTCTAAACCCTAAACCCTTGGATAAACCCTAAATCCTTGGGTAAAGAGATATTACAAGGGTTTAGAATTTACCCAAGGTTTAAGGTTTACCCAATAATTTAGGGTTTAGTATCTAGGGTTTAGGGTTTAGTATCTAGGGTTTAGGGTTTAGTATCTAGGGTTTAGGGTTTAGGGTTTAGTATCTAGGGTTTAGGGTTTAGGGTTTAGGGTTTAGTTTGGTTTGGTTTAGTTCGGTTGGTTATAAAATATGATTGGCATCAGTTTTATTAAAAAATTATAGACTTATAAAAGATAGAATAGGAATATAAAGTTATAAACTTTGATAGCTAAAAAATCCATATAATAATTTTGTTACATAATTTTACCTTTAAACAACGGAAATTTGTAAAGATGAACGAGACGAGATGGCTACGATTTAGATGCTTATAATTTTTAGGTTTTATTTTTAGTACAATCTTTAGGTATTAGGATTAGAGAATATAGATAATAATATTATTTAAATCATATCTGGATTTTAAAAAAAAATATGTAAGTTAAGAAAAAATGGAAAACGAATCCTTAACTAAAATTTACAATATGTTATATATATATATATAGAAAAATATATATTGGATTATCGGTTTGGTTCAGTTTGGTTCGGTTTAAACCCAAACCAAACCAAACCATTCGGGTTGAGTAAAACATGAACCAATTGGGTTATGTAAAGAACACGGCTTGGTTTGGGTCGGTTTAACTTCGGTCGGGTCGATTTGGTTCGGTTCGGTTTGGGTTTTTTGCCCACCCCTAGTTAAAATCGTTTATACTAAACTCTAAACCCTAAACCCTAACATTAAACCCTAAACCCTTGGATAAACCCTAAATCCTTGGGTAAAGAGATATTACAAGGGTTTAGAATTTACCCAAGGTTTAAGGTTTACCCAAGGGCTTAAGGTTTACCCAATAATTTAGGGTTTAGTATCTAGGGTTTAGGGTTTAGCGTTAAAGGTTTAGGGTTTAGGGTTTAGTGTTTAGAGTTTATTATGAACAGTTTTAATAATGTTAATTTTTTTTTTCTTTTTGACAGCTACTACTATTTTTTACTTATTTTTTATCCATTATTAAAACTGTTCATAATAAATCTCAAACACTAAACCATAAACCCTAAACCCTTGGGTAAACCCTAAACCCTTGGGTAAACTCTAAACCCTTGGGTAAACTCTAAACCCTTGGAATATCTCTTTACCCAAGGGTTTAGGGTTTAGTGTTTAGGGTTTAGGGTTTAGAGTTTAGTATAAACGGTTTTAACAATATTAAAAAAAAAAAAATTTCCAGTTGCTACTATTTTTATTTATTTTTTATCCTTTTATTTAAAAAATAAATAAATTATAAATATTCAGTTTTCTTTTTTGAAAAAATCTGCATATGAAATAACAAATTCTCATAGGTTAAAGAATCTACAGGTTCACCTAAGGGGTGAACCCAAGAATTTCTCTTTAAAAAGAAAACAAAATATTGTCAATTTATATTATGCTTTTAAAATAAAATAAAAAGTAATTGTAGTTACAAAAAAAAGATATTAAAAACATACCATCAGCAAAACACTAAATCCTAAACCCTAAACTCTTAGTAAACCCTAAACCCTTAGTAAACCCTTAGATAAATCCTAAATCTTTGATTTTTTTTTTAAAATATATTTTTAACTAAATTCTAAATACTAAACCCTAAATCCTACTAAACCCTAAACCCTTAGGTAAACCCTAAATCCTTGAATTGTTTTTTAAAATATTTTTAACATAGCCAGTAAAACACTAAACCTTAAATCCTAAATACTAAACCCTAAATCATACTAAACCCTAAACCCTTGGGTAAACCTTAAATCTTTGGATAAATACTAAACCCTAGGATTTACGATTTATCCAAGGATTTAGGGTTTAGGGTTTACCCAAGGGTTCAGGGTTTACGATTTAAGGTTTAGGGTTTAGTGTTTTGCTGACGGTATAAAAATATTTTTTAAAAAGTTTCTTTTTGATTTGTAACTAATATTTATTTATTTTTATCTTTTAATTTTAAAAATATAATATAACATCACAATATTTTGTTTCCTTTTTTAAAAGATATTGAATATGAAATAATGAAATTTTATTGGTTGGTGAACCTATAGGTTTACCCTATGAGATGAACCCAAGAATTACTCTATAAAAAAATATTGACATGCTGATTCATATTGAACAAAACTTACGAGGTGAACCTTTAAATTCACATATTCTTAAATGACCAATCAAAATACCACGTAGATTATTAAATAAAAACTAATAAATTGAAAAAGAAAAAGTTTTTTTTTAAAAATAACGCCAATTTTAATGATGCTAAGGTCGCTAGCAAAACCCTAAACCCTAAATTTTAATTTCTAAACCCTAAACATTAAATTTTAAACCCAAATCTAAACACTATACCCTAAACCCAAATCATAAACCCTAAACTTAAAATGTATACCCTAAACCTAAATCCTAGATCCTAAACCCAAACCGTAAACAGTAAACCTTAAACTCAAACCCTATAGCGTCTACGTTTAGGATTTGGGTTTATACAAGATTGCCAGCAAAACCCTAAACCCTAAATTTTTTAATTTCTAAACCCTAAACCTTAAATTTTAAACCCAAACTCTAGATCCTAAACCCACACCCAATACCATAAACCCAAATCCTAGACCCTAAACCCAAACCGTAAACATTAAATCTAAACACTATACCCTAAACCCAAATCCTAGACCCTAAACTTAATCCGTATATCCTAAACCCAAATCATAAATCCTAAACCCAAACCGTAAACAGTAAACCTTAAACCCAAACCCTATAGCGTCTAGGTTTAGGGTTTGGGTTTATACTACCTCTAATTCTTCCCTAATTATCATAACCTGATGTTTCAAAAAACATACACAGATGTTAAGAACTGATCATGATAGAATGTATTGAGATAAAAGAGCACAATTTGATCTGTGGAGAAAACCCTAGTGCTTAACCCGATTGTGATTGTCGTACGTTATTTTATTAGGAAAAAATGGTTTCTCTTTGTGTCAAAATATATATGTATGGATCATATAACTAAATGGTAAGGATTGTTAAAAACTTATCTTGCTGAAATAAACGTATCTGAAATACTACTTTATGATTTCATATAATTTATCACTTACGAACCGATATTAACCACTAACACAATTTACAAAAATTTTGAATACATTAACCATAAAATTTAAAAAATATAGAGTTAAACAAACACCCGCGTGGTTGCGCGGATCCAGATCTAGTTTTATATTAAAATAGAAGTACTATACGAATGAAATATAAAAAATTATATTAAATTAGTAAAATAATATATTTTTAATAATTTTGTTTAAATAAATATTTATCATTTATTATTACAACCGGATTAAAATTTGTAAACTATGTAATATTTATATAAAATAAAATTATTAACATATATTGAATTTTTATATCTACAACTATATATTATTACTAGGGGCGTGTCCGCGCTTCGCGCGGAATATTGTTTCATTTTTATTAAATATAATTTTTTTGGATGATATATTATGTCATCATTTTTATTTTGTTCAGAGTATTATTTACTGTTTTTATTGTATACGTTAATATATTATATGTTTGTTTTTTTGGTAATATGTTGTTGTATGTATCGTGTTTATGGTGAAGTGAGCATTTAATGTAAAATATATTAAATAATTCAATAAATTTGAATTTAGGTATTTATTGATTCCAAGATTTACGAGTTCAGTGTCAAAGTTGTATTTTATTTTTTTTAATATTTTGAACATTATTCTTTTAAGATTTTTTTTGTCCTCTCCACATATTTTGACACTGAACCGTCGCCATCTATGTATTTTGTTTACCTTTCCGGTATGAGGTGCTTCTCACCAGCACCGGAAAAAGACTCACCTCTGTATTTGTTGTAGATAGGGTTTATGAGTTCCTAGTTGTGCGATTGTTTCTCACGGCGTTGTAGGCTGTTCTGGTCAATATTGACTGCTCCTCTTTTTCCTTAGATTTTGGTTAATGTTAGGGACTGCATCTCCTTTGATTGGGTCAAAGTTAGTAGTCTTTGATGTTGTTTTCCTCATCGTTTGCTTACCGTCGATAGCTTATGCTCGTCTTGGTTTCAAGATCTAGTTTTTGGTGATTTGACTTCTATGCTCTCTTTCATAGTTTGAGGACAGTTCCACGGTTTGCTGATTTCGTTTTGTCTCCCTTTTCTTTTATGTTCTCTCATCTTAGTACATCTTTCATTGCTGCTCCCGTCTCTGGTGCCTCTCCCTTTCGCCATGTTTGCCATTCCAGTTTTAGATAGTGCTTTCCTCCGTGTATGCTCTGTAGGTTTGGAAGATTGTTTTTGGTCTCAAGTTTGGGCTCTAGTTTCTCGGTGATTGCCTTCCATTCTCCCTTCCTTAGGTTGTTTCTCTTCTTCCACTCCTTCACTTGGTATAGGTGTGTGGAGTTAGTCTCTTGGAGCTTTGGTCTCTTTTATACAGAGCTTTGTGGTTCTTCGCTGGCATGTGCGCCTTGTCTGTGCTTCTTTAGTTTATGAGGTGTTTCTTACCTCTTAACTTGTGGTTGTGCTTCTAGTGCTTTAGTATGTGTCTTCCTGCTTCGTGATGACTTTGGCCTTTCGATGATTATTCTTCTTCTGATCTGCTTTCTTGGTTTTTTACGATAGTGCTTGATCACGCTCTTTTGTATTTGAGGGATTGTTTTGTCTCACATTTTATCTTTCTACCATTTTCTTACTTATGTATGTTCCTGCCAAGATACTTTATGGTAACGTGAGGTAAGTTAGTCTTCATTCTTGATCTCATTTAACTCCGGAACTTTATTGAGTTACTGTTACTATCGCATTTTGCTTTTATCAGTAATTGAGAGATATTTTTATTGTATGCTGACACTTTAGTTTTTCCTTGCTATTTGTAATGCATCAAAAATTAGTGTTTTTCAAATATTTTTTCTCTACGTATAAAGCTATGGGGTTTTACATTTATAATGGATCCGATGATGACAAATTCAGATTGAAGATTTGAATCAAATAAAAAAATTAAGATACAACCATTTAGATAATTTCTAGACTTTTTCCTTGAAAAAATTATTGATCATCTAAATCTCCGGAATTTGAAAGCTTTTAATCTAGAGATACAGAAAGATGAGAGGTTTTATGTAACACCTAATATTTTTGATTATTTTATCTAAGAGTCATTTGTATACATTAGGGGTTTGGATCACGACTTAAAAAAAATTGGAGACCAATTTAAAAAGATAAATGTATACTTAGAAAGTATTGGACCAAATTGTACTACTCTAAAAGAAGAAGGACCTAAACTGTAAAAAGAAAAAAATAAAAGTGGACACGTGTCGCAAAAACCCCCTGCCACTTGTCATGAGAAGAGACAAAAGTCTCCTTTATATATATAGATTTTTAGACATTTACACTAATTAAGGCTTTACAGCCAAGATTGTACAGACTGGATCTAAGGCCCGACGAGCCTGACATACATTTTTATCAACTATAAGCTTAAAATGATAATATTTTAAACTTTACAAAAGATAGAATCAGAGATGCTAAAGTATAATTTTTTGCAAAGCAATACAAAAAAAAATATGTTGTAAAAATCAAAAGTAATATAATATTTTGAAATCTTAATTTACTAACAAAAAAATCAGAAAACTAATACCATAACATTTAATATTATCCTTTTAGATAAAATTTACTAAAATAAAATAATGTGTTATAAATCATATGGTGGACGTCCATAACCGGCATGTCCGCTAAAGATCATAGTCGGCTGGTCTTTCCTTTTTATTTATGTCTTTGTGTTTTCCTTTTCCTAGTGGGATTAGGATTTGTACTCTTTCCATTTATCTATGACGGTTTATCTCTTTGTAATTCCCTATATAAGGACTCATTATGTTTATGAATAAGACACAACTTTTCCCCTAATTTCACAACACGTTATCAGCACGACTATCTAAAACTCTAAGCTAAAATTCCGACCACAAAACCCTAACCTCTCTCGATCAAAAATCATCTCTCGATAAAAACCCTAGTTCACGATCTGATCTAATCTTACTTGACCATCATCCCGTGTTCAAAGCAGTCTCTGTTCGCGACCTATTCCAGCTCACAAACAGTTCTAGCTCGCGACCTTCTGATCCGAAGCAAGACTCGAGACCAGTACCAGTCCGCGACCCGTTCAGCTCGCGCGCGACCTTCCTCCAGCTCGTGATCTCCCTTGTTCATTGGTGGTCCATTCAACCCGATCGGAGGTTTAAGGTAACTCTAGATGAACCCTAATCGAAATCCTAGAATCTAAAACCCTAATGATCAAATCGAAACCCTAAAACTAAAACCCTAACCGCATGTATGCATATTGCATACTATGCATGAAATCAAGAAACCCTAATTCTAAACATGTTTGATTTTATTCAAACCCTAACTAAAGTCTCAAATTGAAATTGTTTGATTGTTTAATTGATATTGTTTCGGTTGAATGTTCTTGATCATATGCTAGAATGATTGTTTGATTAAAATCGATTGCTTGATTGAAATTGATCACATAGAAACCACATACTAGGATTGCTACTTGAAATTGATCAACTGTTTCAAACCCTAATGCTTGATATTGAAACCGATTGATTGATTGATTCTTCCACGTTCTTAGACTTGATCAAATTCGGCCAGCCTATTTATATTAAAACCTTAGGTTGTTAGTATGATCCGGTTGCATGATTCAATAGGTTGTTTAGCATGATCCACTCGACCATGATGCTTGCTTGATTGTTTTGATTGAGGTTACATGATTCCATTCACATGAACACTTAGAACTCGTTTGATAGGCTTGCATCATATTCACCTTGGCCGCATGGCTTGCATCATACCCGTTTTGGCCGCATGGCTTGCATCACATAAGTATTGGCCGCATGATCATATAACAATTGTATGTTAGGAACACATTGTTTGATCATCCATATTGCTTGATCATCCGACCTTGTTTGATTGTTTGAATTGTTTGATGAACACAAACATTTTAAAGATCTAAAATATAAACATATATGATTTCGGATGTCGAAAATCAATAACTTGGAATATGCTGCCCTAAATCTCTCAGGAGATAATTACTTACAATGGGCATTGGATACTAAGATTATCCTGAATCAAAGGGGCTCGGTGAAAGTATCACCGAGGACAATAATGTAAGTGAGAAAGATAGATACAGAGCTATCTTAATTATTCGCCATCATCTGGCTGAGAGTCTCAAAGATCAGTACTTGAAAATTGAGAATCCCTTAGACCTTTGGACAGAGCTGAAAAGCAGATATGATCACCAAAGAACGGTGATCTTACCAAAGGCTATGTATGGTTGGAGAAATCTCAGAATCCAGGACTTCAAGTCCGTGGATGAGTATAACTCAGCTCTATTTAAGATAGTTTCGAAATTGAAACTGTCGGGTGAGGAGATAACGGATAAGGATATGGTAGAAAAGACCTTTTCCACCTCCCACACAAGCAATGTGTTGTTATAACAACAATACCGTGAGAAAGGCTTCAAGACATATGCAAATCTGATCTCATGTCTATTGCTAGCTGAGCAAAACAATAAGTTGCTGATGAGAAACAGTGAATTGAGACCTCCTGGATCAACCCCATTACCTGAAGCACATGTGGCCGCAGAGGCAAATAAAGAGGCAAAGAAAGAAACCAACCACGTCCAGCACAATAGCCAACGCGGCCATGGCCATGGAAGATGGCAAGGACGTGGTCGAGGCCACTACAATGGTTTTGGCCGAGGCCAAGGGAACCATTATAGCCGCGGCCGTGGGTATCAACCCAATTCTAGCCGTGGTTGAGGCCGAGGCCGTGGTATCTCTTTTAAAACACAAAACTCGGCCAAATCCGTGTGCCATAGATGTGGAATGTGTAACCATTGGGCTAAGACATGCCGGACTCCCAAACATCTGGTTGACCTCTACCAAGAGAGTTTGAAAGGGAAGAATCCTGAAGTCCACACGATCTATCAAGATGGTGAAAATGACTTTGATCATGAACGAGATGATATTACGGAGTATGAAACTTCAGATTGCTTAAAAGAATCAAGTTGATTTCGCCATCAAACATTAGTGTTTTCTTTGCTTTTGTGCTTTCTTTGTTTGTTATTTCTTTGGATTTATTTCTTTGTCTACTTTAAAACTTAATGAAATGAATGAATGATTTTCGAAATTATGTCTCTAAAACATCATCCAATCTTGTTTTGAAGAATGAAAGATGACATGGATATAATCGTGTTGGACAGTGGATCAAGCCACACGATTTTAAGAGACAAAAGATACTTCATCAATCTAACCCTTAAGAATGCCACCATAAGTACCATTGCGGGGATAGCCAATCTAATAGAAGGCTAAGGCCAGGCAAACATAATATTGCCTAAGGGTACGCATCTAGAAACCTCTGATGCATTATATTCACCCAGCTCAAAGAGAAGCCTATTGAGTTTTAAAGATATCCGAATGAATAGTTTCCATATTGAAACAAAGGGCGAAGGAAACAAAGAGTTCCTTCAGATTATTGAAATCGCCCAAGGCCATAAGAAAGTCTTAGAGACTATACATGCATTCTCTACTGGCCTTTACTATGCCAAGATCAGTATGATAGAGGCTAATGCCACGGTGAACAAAGCGTTCACTGAGAACTTCACTCTTTGGCACGACCGGCTTGGCCATCCCGGTTCGACCATGATGCAAAAATTAATATTGAATTCAAATGGGCACACATTGAAAGAAAGAAGAGTTATCCGTAAGAATCTCACGTGTGTAGCATGTTCACAAGGGAAAATCATTGTTAGGCCATCACCAGTTAAAGTAACTAAGGAAACAATAAACTTTCTGGAAAGAATACAATGCGACATCTGTGGACCAATACACCCACCTTGTGGGACCTTCAGGTACTTTATGGTTCTGACTGATGCGTCCACAAGATGGTCACATGTATGTCTATTATCAACCCGCAACTTGGCGTTTGCGAGGTTACTTGCTCAGATAATCCATTTAAGAGCTCATTTTCCAGATTTTCCTTTAAAGACTATACGTCTTGATAATGCTGGTGAATTCACGTCCCAAGCGTTTAATGATTATTGTATGTCCATGGGGGTAAGTGTAGAACATTATGTGGCACATGTACATACACAAAATGGTCTGGTCGAATCATTTATCAAACACATACAGCTGATTGCTAAACCATTACTTATGAGGTCAAAACTCCCGACCTCAGGTTGGGGACATGCAGTTTTACATGCAGCTGAATTAATTCGCATCAGGCCATCTAGTGAACATAGATATTCCCCATCACAATTGCTTATGGATTATGAGCCAGACATATCCCATCTTAAGACATTTGGATGTGCCGTTTATGTACCATTTGTTCCACCACAGAGAACTAAGATGGGACCTCAAAGGAGGATGGGGATATATGTTGGATATGACTCTCCCACGATAATTAAGTACCTTGAGCCGACCATGGGTGACTTGTTTAAGGCCAGGTACGAGGATTGTCATTTTGACGAATCCAACTATCCAACATTAGGGGGAGATAATAATAAGTTGGTAAAAGAAATTACGTGGAATCATACATCTTTGTCCTGGCAAGATCCTCGGACTCAAGAATGTGAATTAGAAGTCCAAAAGATAATACATTTAAAAAAGCTAGCAAATCAATTGCCAGATTCCTTTGCTGACCCGAATAGAGTGACAAAGTCATATATACCAGCTGTGAATGCACCAATTCGTATTGATGTCCAAGAAGGACAAAATCAAGTTGCTACAGAGTCTAAAGCACTTGTGAAACGTGGTAGACCAATAGGTTCAAAAGATAAGAACCCTCGGAAACTAAAGAAAGGTGCTGAGAATGAATCTGAGGCTAAAGAAATTATGGCCGCCCGCCATGACATTGAGGCTAAGGACATGGCCGAACCTAAGGTACCTAAAAATGAGGCTTGGGACGCCAAGCTTCAAGGTACTAAAGGTCCTGATAATAATGAGATCTAAATCAATTATGTCATGTCTGGAACACAATGGAACAGAAAGAATGACGATATAGATGATATATTTGCATACAAGGTAGCACTTGAACTCATGGATATAAACGAGGATCATGAACCCACGTCCATATATGAGTGCACTCAACGATCTGATTGGATCAAATGGAAAGAAGCTATAAATGTGGAGTTAAATTCTTTAAAGAAAAGAAAGGTCTTTGGTCCAATAATTCGGACACTTTTTGATGTTAAACCAGTTGGATACAAATGGGTCTTTGTGAGAAAAAGAAATGAACATGGTGAAATGGTGAGATATAAAGCACAGCTTGTTGCACAAGGATTCTCACAGAGACTAGGAATAGATTATGAGGAGACATACTCCATTATGGTGGATGCTACTACTTTTAGATTCTTAATAAGTCTGGCTATAAGAGAGAAATTAGACTTTCGGTTGATGGACGTAGTAACTTCATATTTATATGGTCCACTGGATAATGATATATACATGAAAGTCCCAGAGGGTATTGAACTGCCTAATGCAGAAAGTTCTTGAGAACAACATTGTATAAAGTTGAACAAGTCACTTTATGGATTGAAACAATCAGGTCGAATGTGGTACAATAGACTAAGTGAGTACCTAGTGAAAGAGGGCTATAAGAATGATCCAATAAGCCCGTGTATATTCATAAAGAAATTCGATAAGGGCTTTGTGATAATCGTAGTGTATGTCGATGACCTGAATATCCTAGGAACCTCTGGAGAAATTTCCCAAACGGTTGAATATCTTAAGAAAGAATTTGAGATGAAAGATTTAGGAAAGATAAATTTTTGTTTGGGATTACAGCTTGAGTACATTAAAGATGGAATCCTTGTGCATCAAATGGCATATACAGAGAAAGTACTCAAACGGTTTAATATGGACCAATCTCACCCATTATCTAGCCCCATGGTCGTGAGGTCCCTTGGTCTGGACACAGACCCTTTTGGTCCTATGAAGGACGATGAAGAAGTCCTTGGTCCCGAAGTGCCATATCTCAGTGCCATAGGAGCTTTAATGTATCTGGTGAGCCACACTAGGCCAGATATATGTTTTCCCGTGAATCTATAGTCTAGATTTAGCTCATGTCCGACCCAAAGGCACCGGAACGGGATTAAACATATTCTTCGTTACCTACAAGGAACGAAAGACTTGGGTTTATTTTATACTAACCAAACCAAAGAAGGATTAGTTGGTTTTGCTGATGCAGGTTATCTCTCGGATCCGCACCATGCTCGATCACAGACAGGTTATGTTTTTACACACGGTGGTACTGCTATATCATGGCGTTCCATGAAGCAAACGATCGCAGCCACATAGTCCAATCATGCAGAGATATTGGCCATCCATGAGGCCAGCCGTGAATGTGTCTTGTTGCTGTCCATGACTCAACATATCAGGGTCGACAGTGGGATTTCCGAAGGGAAGGATGCACCGACCATCATATACGAGGACAATGCAGCATGCATAGCTCAGCTTAAGGACGAATACATCAAAGGAGATAGGACGAAGCATATTCTGCCAAAGTTCTTCTTTACACATGAGTTGCAGAAAGCTGGCGAGGTCCAAGTGCTACAAGTTCGTTCAAGTGACAATTCAGCCGACCTATTCACCAAATCACTTCCAACCTCAACGTTCAAGAAGCTTACACATCAGATTGGGATGCGTCGACTGAAAGACCTTTAGTGAGGTACACTTCAGGGGGAGTAATACGTGTTGTACTCTTTTCCTTATCCATGGTTTTGTCCCATTGGGTTTTCCTGGAAAGGTTTTAATGAGGCAACATCCAAATCGTATTACAATCTCTGAATGGTTATGGCGTCCAAGGGGGAGTGTTATAAATCATATGGTGGACGTCCATAACCGGCCCGTCCATACCGGCCCGCACCGGCCCGTCCATACCGGCCCGCACCGGCCCGTCCGCTAAAGATCATAGCCGGCTGGTCTTTCCTTTTTACTTATGTCTTTGTGTTTTCCTTTTCCTAGTGGGATTAGGATTTGTATTCTTTACATTTATCTATGACGGTTTATCTCTTTGTAATTCCCTATATAAGGACTCATTATGTTTATGAATAAGATACAATTTTTCCCCTAATTTCACAACATAATAGATGCTACTATGTATGAAATTTACTAAAATAATAAGGTTATATTATTTAAACAGGGCAATATTTTACTTATAAAATCCCATATAATACTAAAATGATAGATGTTAAAGTATATTTTGTAAAACACAACATGGAAATATAAATTATCCTAAGCAAACATCCTTTATATAGTATACCTAACTAAATTTTCAAAATGTAATTTATGTAATAACAGCTAATAACAAAATAAAATATATAAAATAGATCAGTATATAATAATAATAATAATAATAATATCGAATAAGAAACCTTCAATAAAATTATATATTTATACAATATAAAAAATTAAAAAATAAATCATATATTTATGATAATATCAAAGTTATATACTTATAAAAAAGAAAAAAATGTACGGATGTGCAGATTACACTCTAGTTTTTTTTATAAAGTGACAATAAAAATTTTGTGTCCCCAAGAATACGGCTGGGCCAAAAACCCGAATCCGCATAACCAAACCGAATTCTATCTGAAAACATTGTACCGAACCCAAACCAAAACTGGTTAAATATCCGAAAAGATTAAAATTTTGGTATCTTAAATAACTAAAATGCAAAAAAATACCAAAAGTACTTGAAATATATATTGATTATCCATCCAAATATTCAAGCTAAACTAATTTTTCTGTTAATTTTAGGTATATTTCATACATTATTCAAAATTATATGTTATATATTATTTTGTTTTTAGATTTTTAGAAATTTAAAGTATGTAGAATTTCAATTTTAAATGATAATTTAAATGGGATATTTGAACCCGAACCCGCAAAGATCCGAACCGAACCCGCAAAAATCCGAACTGAACTCGAAACGAAAATTTATAAATACCCGAATGGAGCTGAAATCTATCTGAAAACCGAATAGATCCGAACTGAATCCGAATGTTTACCCGAATACCCATCCCTACCAAAAAAATATCTAATGGTCCTTTTTAATAAATTATTACACCCTAAATCTTTACTTTTATTTTTTATTAAAAAAGAAGTCTTTACTTTTATCGTTTCACACCAGTCTTTATTTATTAGTTTTTGTTAGCTGTCTTTAGAGTTTTTACGAGGTTAGTTGCCTTACCTAACCCTTTAGAGCATGATTATACCTAGAACCCAAATGAGAAATTCTTGGGTTCACCCCCTAGGTTCACCAACCAATGAGAATTAGTTATTTTATATACAGATTTTTTCAAAAAAAGAAACAGAATATTTAAAATTTATTTTTAAAAAATAAAAAGATAGAAAATAAAAAAAAATGTAATAGCAATAAAATAATGTTTTTTAACATTGTTAAAACCGTTCATACTAAACACTAAACCCTAAATCCTAAACACTAAACCCTAAATCCTAAACACGAAACCCTAAACCCTTGGGTAAACATTAAACCCTAAACCATTTGATAAATAAAAAACCCTTGGATAGACTCATAACCCTTGGAATATCTCTTTACCCAAGGATTTAGGGTTTAATGGTTAGGGTTTAGTGTTTAATGTTTAGGGTTTAGTATGAACGGCTTTAACAACATTAACAAGTTCTTTTTTACAGCAGCTACTATTTTCTATTTATCTTACCTAAGGGTTTAGGGTTTATCCAAGGTTTAGGATCTAGTGTTTATGATTTAGGGTATAGGGTTTAGTATGAACGACTTTAACAATGTTAAAAAAAATCGTTTTTTACTGCTATTACAATTTTTTTATCCTATTATTTTAAAAAATAAATTCTAAAATTCTGTTTTCTTTTTTGAAAAAATCTGTATATAAAATAATCAATTTTCATTAGGTTCACCTAGGGGGTGAACCCAAGAATTTAGGTATCTAAGTGATTTTTTTAGTAATAAATGTTAGTTAAGAACTTGCAGTTAAGATACACCTTATATTTGAGCTCGATGGTATGTTCTTAATTTGGGTTGCGTAAAAAAAACTTAATCCACAAGTAATGCAATACTAATCCACCACATTTCATCTCTAAATCACAATACTAATCACATTAGAGCTAAACTCAATCCAGTAATGAAATCCGAATCACAATACTAATCCTCCACATTTTCATCTCTAATCTTACATTTCTAACTATCAAGGTAAAACTCACTCTTTTTCCTACAAAGTTACCAACGAATTCAAAAGACAAGTAACAAGAGCTGTATCTTCCAAAAGGTAAACAAACTACAATGTTCTAACAAACCTGAGAACATCTTGAACTGATACAAAGATTTAGGGCAGTTCTGCAACAGCAAAAATAAAGGAAAACTCATTATGACATTCAGGGATACTAAAGCTCAAAGAGTAAGTTTTGTTAGATTTTTTTTAACCTGTTGATTGAGTTCTTGAGAGGCAAAACAAGGTCGAGTAGCACAGCATCAGCAACCAAAACATAAACAACACCAAATCTCAGGTACCATCGGAACTCTTTGACATATCGTTTGGTTTGCAGCCCAATCAAAACAAGCATGGAGAACCAAGCAGATGCCTCAACAGCTAAAGATGCAACCTACCATAGTACAACACCAGAATCACACTCACTTTCTGAATTGGAGAAAAACAATATTAAAACATCAGCAGACATCACACAAATGGATCATCTCCTCTATTAGTCCATAATACTAACCACATTTATTATCGACGATGTTCACTAACCACCTTTAACACTAACACTAACTATATATCTAACACCAACCAGAATCAAGACATATATCTAAGAGTGAGCTGTAAGGGAGGGAACGAACCTGGTGACATGGTGATCAGAACGATGAACCTCGTAGAAACTGTTGGGCCTAATTAATTGAAGCCTAATGGCTAAAATAATTAAGGTAGATATGTGAATACAAATGGGCCACGGGTTGGCCTTATTTCTTTAATAAATGAGTGAAGAAGTAGAGTCCCACATCGGTTGTGAGACATAATGTCGAGCTGTATAAATATGTCTTTATGATACGAGAGGTTAAACAGCTTGTGGAGAGAGAAGGCTCTCCACGCGCGCGCCGCCGCGGCCGTCTGGTTCGGCGTGGACTTGGGCTTGGGTCCTGGTGGAGGGTCTCCGGTCCAATAAGATTCTTTTTGGACCAAGTTAAGCTTAACATTTGGCCCATGTAATTCTCGAAAAACAACATGCATTTTATTTTAAAACGATAAGTAGTTTGTCTAGAAAATAAAAACGTCATGCATGTTATCTTCTCGAGATATTTGAAACAGATAAGAAAGAACGAGTCTTGGGGAATAAGTTTTCGAAACTTAACTTCCGTGATCTCCGCGAGATTTCCGCCCACGTGCAGCAACTGTTGCGGGAAGTGGCTCTCGTTCTTTTCTTTAAATAAAACCGTCTCTCATCATTCATTTCGAAAAGTTTTCACGCAAAGAAAAACCAGCAAATCTCACAATGTAAGTCGAGAGAGTGTTTCGTAGAATTTTCGTTCGTTAGGGCGTTCACGAGTGAAGCGTGATCGTCTCCCATGGTTGTATCCTGGGACTCTATATTCGTACAGTCCCGTCTCACTATGGAGTGAATATTAGAGTTAAGGAAAGAGATCAGATCTCGCCTCCATGTTCGTTTATGAAACGTTTTTTCATTTTGTCTTTTGATCCGTTATTTCCTTAACATCGCTTTGTTATTATCGTTTGTATCGATTCGGTTTTTCGGCTTCTAAAATCTTAACTCTAAATCGCTTTCTGTCTAAAGCTTTATCGGATTGATCTTACGGTTTTAATAACGATTTACAAGGATTTGCGAACGTTTTTTGGTATCATTTGAAACAGTGTTTGCGATTTGCGATTAGCTTATCCGCGAAACGTTTCTACTCTTTGGTCTAAACGGGTTTGCGATTTGATTTAAGCTTATCCGCGATACGTTTTTTGATCCTTAATGGGAAAAAAACATTCATACGGATCGTGTTCATAACTGCTTCCTAAAGCGAGTCTATGAAACATAAAAAGTCTATCAAAAACGGTTTCTGCGAACGCTTTTAAGCGAGTTTGCAAAACGTTTTTCAGAATTAAATCGATATGATTTGGTGATTTGTAACGCTTTTGAGATCTACTAAAAACACAAAAAGTGAAAATCGAGTTTAGACTATTATTTTTTCTTAGAATAATATGTTGTTTGTTGATTGGAGTACTAATCCGCTTTCATGTTTTCTCAACAGAAACAAAAATGATGGATCCTAGCAACACCACCCCCATTGACGCTACCATCATTCAAACTCCACTCAATGTGTCAGCAACTGATGCAACGTTGACAAACGTTGGAACCATTGCTGCAACAACAACAACAACTACCCTACCAGTGGGTAATGGTGCTGATGAAACCACTCGCCGTAGCCTTTTCGGTGCTGGTCTTTATCAAACGGGTTCAACTCTGGGAACCACAAGTGCTCCGATTGCAGTAGCAACTCCTCCGACAGTACCTAGTGTGTTCACTCAAGGATTGATGCCTGACAAGTTTGATGGCAAAGGCTTCAAAATGTGGCAGAAGAAGATGATGTTCTTCCTGACAACATTGAAGCTGGGCAAGTTCATCCAGGAGGACAAGCCCCTGATCCCTTACGGGATTGATGATGTGCACACTCTCGCAAGTGTTGACATATGGGTGCATTCCGACTTCATATGCCAAGGGTACATTTTGGATCGCCTCATTGATCCATTGTACCAGGTCTATTGTGATATCCCCACTGCAAAGGAGCTATGGAGATCACTGGACAAGAAGTATAGAGGTGAGGACGCTGGCTGCCAGAAGTATGTGGTTGCAAAATTCCATGACTTCAAAATGGTGGATTCAAAATCCATCATGGATCAGGTGGAAGCGTTTCAGCTCATTTGCCATGAAATCGCTGCTGAAGGGATGTCCATCTGCGAGACATTCACAACTCTCAGCTTCATTCAAAAGCTTCCTCCAAGCTATGCGGATTTCAAGAACTACCTGAAACACAAGAAGAAGAAGATGGGACTCGAGGAGCTCATCATGAGGCTTCAGATGGAATCCAGGAACCGACTTGCTGAAACAGAAAATGCTAAGGAGCATAGTGTCAACATGGCTCAGCACAAAAGCAAAGGAAAGGCACATGCTCAATCTCCTGATAAGCCTTCCAAAGCAGCTGCAGCCGTAAAAACATCAAGAACAAAGGCATTGAAATCAATGCGAATGTGGAGAAATTCAAGGGGAAATGTCACTACTGCCACAAAGTGGGGCACAAGACTGCTGAGTGTCGAAGCAAGATCAAGCATGAGAAGTCTCAGGAAAATCTCACTGAAGAGGATCTCGTTGCTGTGGTGACTGAGGCCAACATGATTGAAAGCAACAATCCCAAAGAATGGTGGTATGACACTGGTGCAACCACCCACATTTGCACCGATAGAGCGATGTTCAGCACCTATCAGAAAAGCAAGACAAAGGAGAAGCTCAAAATGGGGAACACTGCAGTCTCCAAGATTGAAGGACGCGGCAATGTGATTTTGAAGATGACATCTGGACATGAGGTCACTCTGACGAATGTGAAGCATGTGCCTGACATGAGGAAGAATCTGGTCTCGGGAACCTTGCTCAGCAAGAATGGATTCGCCACAAGTTTTGAAGCGGAAAAGCTCGTGATTAGGAAGAATGGGATGTATTTGGGAAAGAGGTATGTTAAGGAAGGACTTGTCAAGTTGAATATAAAGACAGTCCTTCTGAAAGTTGTAACTCCAAAAGTTTCAATGAATAAGAAAGAGCCAGTTGCTTATTTGGTTGAGTCTTTTAATATATGGCATGAAAGATTAGGCCATGTAAACAACAAATCTACACAAAGATTAATGAACTTAAATCTAATTCCTAAATATAAAACAAGTAAACAAAAATGTGAAGTATGCGTACAGGCTAAGCTCACAAAAACGCCCTCACCTCATGTTGAAAGAACTAATAAACCTCTAGATTTAATTCACACCGATTTATGTGATTTAAAATACATGCCAACTAGAGGTGGGAAAAAGTACTTTGTAACCTTCATAGATGACTGCACAAAATATTGTTATGTATATCTATTACATAGCAAAGATGAAACCTTAGAAAAATTCAAAGAATTTAAACTCGAGGTAGAAAATCAGCTTAAAACAATTATTAAAATAGTTAGAAGCGATAGAGGAGGTGAGTATGATGGACCGTTCAACGCATTCTGTAAAGAACAAGGAATTATTCATCAAACTACAGCTCCTTATTCACCAGAATCTAATGGAATTGTTGAACGTAAAAATCGAACTCTTAAAGAGATGATGAATGCAATGTTGCAGGAATCTGGGTCACTCCAGAACATGTGGGGGGAAGCGTTGCTTACCACTAATTATATCCTCAACAAAATTCCACACAAAATAACTGGCAAAACTCCATATGAAATATGGAAAGGTATTTTACCTTAGTATAAATACCTCAAAGTGTGGAGGTGCTTGGCAAAAATTGCGGTACCGCCACCAAAGAAGGTCACTATTGGACCTAAAACAGTGGATTGCATTTTCATCGGATATGCACATAATAGTACTGCTTATCGATTTCTGGTACACAAATCTGAAATATCGATATCCATGAAAATCTGATCATGGAATCAAGAAATGCATCTTTCTTCGAAAATATTTTTCCATACAAGGAAAAACAAGGTTCTAAACGAACTCGAGAAGAAAGAGACAACGATAATGACTCAGTAATTGAGACAAACGTCGATACTTCTATAAATGATATTTCAGAAAATGAAAAAGAAGATGAACCTAGAAGGAGCAAAAGAGCTCGAAAGGAAAAATCTTTTGGTGAAGATTTCCTAATGGCATTTTTAGTAGAAAATGTTCCAAAAACTTTGGCAGAAGCCATGTCTTCACCAGACGCTCCGTTTTGGAATGAAGCTGTTAGAAATAAATTCGATTCTATCATGCAAAATTATACATGGTACATTACGGATTTACCACCTGGCTGCAAAGCATTAGGGAATAGATGGATTCTGACACGAAAACCAAACCCTGATGGAACACCTGGTGGAAAACACAAAGCTAGGCTTGTAGTTCAAGGATTCCGACAAAAGGAAGGCTTTGACTATTTTGATACATATTCTCCAGTAACAAGAATAACATCAATAAGGCTAATGATAGCAATCGCAGCTTTAAGAGACCTAGAAATTCATCAAATGGATGTAAAACCCGCTTTTCTAAATGGTGATTTAGAAGAGGAAATTTACATGAAACAGCATGAGGGTTTTGTCATTCCAGGACAGGAAGACAAAGTATGCCGACTTGTAAAGTCACTTTATGGGCTTAAACAAGCCCCTAAACAATGGCACGAAAAGTTTGACAGCACAATGATATCAAATGGGTTCAAAATTAATGAATGTGATAAATGCATATACTACAAAACTACCAAAAATGCGTATGTTTTGCTATGTCTATATGTAGATGATATGCTCATTATTGGAAGCAATAAAGACATAATCAATCAAACAAAGAACATGCTCAAAGAGAAATTTGAGATGAAGGACTTGGGATTAGCAAATGTTATTCTCGGGGTTAAAGTCACAAGAAATTCAAATGAAATTATCTTAACCCAATCTCATTATGCTCAAACAATATTAGAGAGATTTAAAAATTACTCTAATAGTACGGCAAAAACTCCGTTAGATCCCCAAATGCACTTGACAAAGAATTCAGGTAAAGCAGTTTCACAAAACGAGTATGCACGTGTGATTGGAAGTCTTATGTACTTGACCAATTGTACCAGACCAGATCTAGCGCATGCAGTAAATGTACTGAGTCGATATACAAGTAATCCAGGTCATACACACTGGAAAGCTATAACGAGAGTACTCAATTACTTGCGCTACACCAAAGATTTTGGGCTTCACTATGGTAAAGAACCGGTAGTTTTAGAAGGATACAGTGATGCTAACTGGATAACAGATTCTAAAAACTCAAAATCCACAAGTGGATATGTATTTACACTAGGAGGAGCAGCAATATCATGGAAATCTACCAAACAAATAGTGTTAGCCAGATCCACAATGGAGTCTGAGTTCATAGCCTTAGACAAAGCAGCAGAAGAAGCTGAATGGCTTAGAAATTTTTTGGAAGATATTCCTATGTGGGGGAAACCTTTGCCAGCTATAAGAATACATTGCGATAGTCAATCAGCTATAGCTCGGGCTCAGAATAATCTCTACAATGGTAAATCTCGTCACATCAGAAGACGACATAAAACCATTAGACAACTTATCTCAAAATGGTGTAATCACAATAGACTACATCAAATCGGCTGACAACCTAGCGGATCCATTTACTAAAGGTTTGCCACGAGATGTTGTTGCTAAATCATCAAACGGAATGGGTTTAAAGCCTATAACGAATGAGGATACTTGATTGCAACCCTACCTATCATGACTGGAGATCCCAAGACGTAGGTTCAAAGGGAAAACAAAATCAAACAGAATCTAACCAAAGCACTTTGAGACAGAGTAGTCTCATCCCAGCTCCTAAGATGATAAAAGTGCTAACAAATGTGAGAAGGATAAGCATTAGCTTTTAATGATTCCATAAGCTTTCTTAAGCGGAGTATTACTCAATACTTTTCATGGTCAATCACCTAATGAGTGTGAAATGGGGCCGTTTCTAGGAGAATGAATGCAAAGCTATATTCTCTAAGTTCACTCATGAAAACTAGGAATAGATTAGGGCTACAATGAACACAATAGAGAACTAAGTTCTACGAGAAAAGAAGCTACGTTATGCCTGTTGTCTCGGTCTAAATAAAACATCGGTTGGTTCAAGACATCATGTTCACCTTCTGGTAAAGTAAACCCGACAGATATTAACTATGAGTGGTTCAAGGCTTAAAAGTGCCACCTATTCAAACACCGCAGATTTTTCGCAAACACTCTCGATAAGTCTGTCTAGTCTAGTCAGGATTAGAATAGGAGGATTGTTGGGCCTAATTAATTGAAGCCTAATGGTTACAATAATTAAGGTAGATATGTGAATACAAATGGGCCACGGGTTGGCCTTGTTTCTTTAATAAATGAATGAAGAAGCAAAGTCCCACATCGGTTGTGAGACATAATGTCAAGTTGTATAAATATGTCTTCATGATATGAGAGGTTAAACAGCTTGTGGAGAGAGAAGGCTCCCCACGCGCGCGCCGCCTCTGTCCGGCCGGCTCGGCTCGGCTCGGCGTGGGTTTGGGCTTGGGTCTTGGGTCTTGGTGGAGGGCCTCTGGCCTAATAAGATTCTTTTTGGACCAAGTTAAGCTTAACATTTTGCCCATTTAATTCTCGAAAAACAACATGCATTTTATTTTAAAACGACAAGTAGTTTGTTTAGAAAATAAAAACGTCATGCATGTTATCTTCTCGAGATATTTGAAACGGATAAGAAAGAACGAGTCTTGGGGAATAAGTTTTCGAAACTTAACTTCCGTGATCTCCGCGAGATTTCCGCTCACGTGCAGCAACTGTTGCGGGAAGTGGCTCTCGTTCTTTTCTTTAAATAAACCCGTCTCTCATTATTCATTTCGAAAAGTTTTCACGCAGAGAAAAACCAGCAAATCTCACACTATAAGTCGAGAGAGTGTTTCGTAGAATTTTCGTTCGTTAGGACGTTCACGAGTGAAACATGATCGTCTCCAATGGTTGTATCCTGGGACTCTATATTCGTACAGTCCCGTCTCACTACGGAGCGAAAATTTAGAGTTAAGGAAAGAGATCAGATCTCGCCTCCATGTTCGTTTATAAAACGTTTTTTCATTTCGTCTTTTGATCCGTTATTTCTTTAACATCACTTTGTTATTATCGTTTGTATCGATTTGGTTTTTCGGCTTCTACAGAAACTGCCTGGCGAGAGTTTCATCTTCTCGTGGCAATACATGAGGAATGCACGATCCATCACGATCTTGTTAAACCATTTGTTCGTTGCTCCCAGCATCACCAGATTTGATGAGAGCTGATTGTATGTTCTGGAGAGCAGGGAGAGTGATGTCCTCGAATGTTCCGTTGAATGCCTTTAGAAACGGCTCGTTCCCAACTGCCACGTACCTATACGTTTAGACAGAAAACAAATCAACACAGTTTGTAAACTTCGACATGCACAGAAACACGATTATCTTCAAAGCTTCTATATTTACTCAAACTTTAATCAAAAGTCTAAAGAGTGAAGCTTTAGGTATAAGCACAAGTCAACACAGTGACAAAGAAGATTGTCTTTAAAGTTTCTATCTTTACTCACTTAACTATAATCAGAAGTCTAAAGGTTGAAGCTTGAAGCATAAAGCACAACAACAAACCTGATATCGACACCATTGGAGGAGACATGAGCAGAGACCCATTAAGAGATGCTTCTTGAATCCCTTAATTAAGAGGCGTTTCTTGTGTTAATTACAATTTTTCTTTTTTAAAAAAAAATATAATTATGCTAAAATATCTAGCTCCGTTAATACTTAATCCTGCTCTAATGTTAGAAAACAAAGACCAATACTAGGATTAGTCAACAAATCATAAAAACTATATTGGTTGTCTCTGGTCTCATCTCTTGCAGAACTAATATTAGGAGACCACATATCTACACCAGTGGTACATTACACATCTCTCATCTCTATTTTTTTTTTAATTCACATGGTATATTGGTTGTCTCTGGTCTCATCTCTTGCAGAACTAATATAAAGAGACCACATATCTACACCAGTGGTACATTACACATCTCTCATCTCTATTTTTTTTTGTTCAAATCTCTCATCTCTATTTATTTAGACATGGGTATGCTTTCAAAATGCCTTCTCTTTCCGCCTTTTTATTTATTTTACAATGTGAATCAGAAATGAATAGTTAGGATGTAAAATCCAATCATCTGGCTACAGGAATCACTAGGACTTGGAGAGTGGAGGCAGCATCCAGCTACTCGTTGAAGCTGGTGGGTCTTTCGAAAATAAAGGCAGGGACTAACATTAGACCCTACGAATCAAATATATTTACTGCTTCAGGCTATCAATGGTAAGTCTGAATCAATCATTTGCTCCTAGATCCTAGCTACCTTTTTCAAACAAGCTTTGATCTCTAAAGTTATAAACTACTGAAAACAATAAGCAGGAGGTTGGTCTTCTATCCTCTTGGCAACGAAAATGACGGTGGGAAAGATCACATCTCATTATACGTAAGACTAGAAACTTTGGTTACAGATCTTCCCGAGAATTGGGAGATTCATATGGATATGAAGTTCTTGGTTTTTAATCAGAATCATAAGAAGTATTTGACAGTCCAAGGTAGGAAAATCTTTTTGTCCAATAGTTTCTCTTATATGTCCGTAATTAATAATATAACTCCCTTCCTTGTTTTTTCTTCTGTAGATGGGAATGTGAAACGATACAATAACGCTAAAAAGAGTTTGGTATAGCTCAGTTTATCGAACTCTCAACGCTGAAAGATCAAAAGAATGGGTATGCAGTGAAGGACACTTATATCTTTGGCGTTGACATCGCTATTCTGAAACCTGCTGAGAAACTCGAGACAGTTACCTTCTTACACAACCCTCCAAACAACAAATTCACTTGGAAGATCTTGCATTTCTCGAACATGAGTGACCAGATCTTTGTTCTGTCTGATCAGTTCCTCAGTGGAAAGAGATACTGGTGGGTTTTCATATAGTGTAACCCAAGAAGTATATCTTCACTTGCAGAGTAAGGTATTCAAACCCCTAGCTAATAGTAAATTTAACATATAATATCAGGAAAATGAGAGTTGATCCCAAAAGGGAACGAGAGGGGCTTGGTGTATATATTTTTCCCCAATCCCATGTGCCAAACTCTGCTATCGCCAGCAGTTACGTAATGTTCAAATTGAAAATTTGGAACCAACTAAACGGGAACCACATAGAGAGAACAGGTAAAACAAAAGACACTATATATATATATATATTATTTTTTACTGAAATACAATATATATATATATATATATATATTAATCCATTAATAAAGATATTTGCTAATAAACATTAATTTTGTTTCTGTTAATTTCATGTAGATACCTGTAATTTGTTTTTGGCGAGTGGTGGCCCTGGTTATGGCATACCAAAACTGATATCACAGAAGGATCTGTACGATGAATCCAAAGGGTTCTTGGTGAAAGACACCATCATTCTTGAAGTTGAAATGCTTTGTATGAGCCACACCGAAGTCATCTCCTACTAGCTAGATGACTATTATACATGTGTGTGTGTAAGAAACCTTGAATTTCTGAATAAGGAACACTATGGTTGATGCATCTATGTTCATTTGTGTGTGTGTATTTTTATGTGGAGTGTTTTATGAGGAAAAGATGTGGAACAAAATGAGGAACGTTTTTTACTTGAAGTCAAATCGGTGATATATACCAAAATGAAAAGTCCGGTGATTGTGGACCACGCACGACAAAATTCTTGGAAATGCATGCTGATGAATACGGTTACAAGGGAGATGACATTGATCGTAGACCAAGTGGTGAACAGTCTTCAAAAGTAATAGACAACAAACAAAAAGTCTCTAATGTCATTTTGGTTTTGATATAGAGGAAAACGGCAATTTCATACCAATGTTCAATTCATACCCGACTTATACGATAGTGCCAAAATATATCTGTATTTACAAAAATTTCAAATAACATACCTGATGTTTATCTTTTTGACGAAATCATACATCAGTCGCCACATCAGCTACCATGTCATCTAATTTTGATGACGTGAATATTATGTCATTTAGTTTTGCCGATGAAAATACCACTTGTACATTTTTTTGAAAAAACAAAATAGTCATTTTATAAAAATAATTCTTTAGAAAATTTAAAATTTTATAAATATTTATTATTTAGTAAATTAACATAAATTAATTAAATAATTAAATTTTAATCGTATATCTATCTATATATATATAAAGTAATGTTTCACTCCTTCCTAAGGCCATCCACGTCATCAAGTCATTGAATCTCAAGGTGACACCTGTCCCTTCCCGTGAAACGCATCGTTTCATTAAAAGAGTGATTTATTGGGCTTCGCTTTCTTCATCGTAGATGGGCTTCTGTGACTTCGATGGGGTCTAGCCTGGGACGGCTTTTTTCACTCTAAACCTAATCGGCGAAGGACGATACTCGAGCTTTTTCTTCTCTTTCGTGCGCCACTGAATGAAACCGATTCGGATTCTTCACATCGGCTGTAACGTTCTCTGTTAGAGTTTCGTCATCAATCCCCTTTTTCACTCCCCCACTATGCCCTCTTCAATGTTCGTTCAATCTGAAAGGCGGCGATTATTCAGTATAAATAGGGGTCAGTCTTTCTCTCTTCGTTACATCTTAAGGACCTTTTCAGATTTTGATGTTTTTTATTCAAATGATTCCGGCGAGTTTCTTACTGTTTGTTCATCAACGTTTTTTGATTCAGCGAGCCTCTTACTGTTTGTTCATCAATTTTTTAATTTCTTGGGTCTTCTTCCTGTTTGTTGATTATGAGATGTATGAAATTATTTTCAGGCGATAATCATGCAAGGGAAAGCTCACCAAACTTGTAAAAAAGACCAGAGATAAAAATATTTTTCTCACCCCAGAGAGGCCCAATTTATCAGTTTCTTCAATCAATGGAATTCCTTCCGCCGTGGAGAGATCGAAACAACTCCAGAACTTCATCTGCCTTATCTACGATGGGGTCAGCAGAGATTCCTCAGGTGCGTCAAGTTATTGTTTTCCTTTGCTTCTTCTTCTCTGTCTCCTTCTACCGACTGAGAGATGATGCCGTTGGAAACCAAATGTATCGACTTTAATAAACGGAGTCGGTGATGCCGTTTCAGAAGCTTCCCTTGGAATCTGAGGACAAGAGGAGCTGCTTCTAACAAACTGGGAGATGAGCCACAAGGATCACTGGCGTCAACAGAGGTAGTAACGAAGGAGGCGGTGATGGATATTTGCAGAACCTGAAATCCTCTGTTTCTTTGTTAAGGTAAGAAGCTGAAGAAGATTTCACAGCCTTTGTTGGGAAAAAAACCTCCTCGAAAACCAAAGACGAGACCAAGAACTGTTCAGAAGCAAATGAATGTAATGGTTCCTTCCCTCTTTCCCGCTATAACACAATTCACTATTGTAATTTCTAAACATTTACAAGAAAATGGAATACTGAATTGGATGAAACCATTGCTTGATCACTACAATAACAACAGGTTAAAGATGAGGGGGATCAGCGAGCAATCAACACATCACATGTTCAAGCAAAGAGTAATGAGAACGGTATCGGGTTTGTTAAGCTTCTCGGACGTTACCGTGGTAAGTTTTTCTTTTCATGTGTTTTTGCTTTGGAAATTACAGTAAAAAGACCTTTTGAGCTGTTATTGACCAATGGCTACTCGATCATTTACAGCAGGATCCATAGCTATGTACATAAGCTAGCTATATATAGCTTGCTTTGTTGCTTGACATTTTCATTCCTGGTTGCTGGCTGACTCTATTTCCCGGATTGTGGCTAGCGGAGGAAGTAACACAGGCTCTTATGAAGCCCCTGAGGCAGCGGAAACACGATCAGAGATGTCCTTGCCTCCTTGGTTTCTTCAATTTTTTTCCCTTTTTTTTGATGTCTTCAATTTATTATCTACGAATTCTTTGTGTTCTACTTTTGAATCTTTTCAGTTGTAAAAAAGAAGAACAGTAGAGCAATGTCCCCAATTTTAGTGAATAAAATTGAATCTCCATGCAATGTCATCTTCATGTACTTTGAATCTTCTCTTTGTTTTGGTAAAAGAGAGGACATGTGTTTTTCTTGCCAAAGATTGTAATCTCCAGCTGCTTTTTTGTTATCAATAATGCAGCTTTCTAAAACTTTCTCTCATCTTTGTTCCTTACTAAATATTCTGGTTGGCTTATTATGTATGTTGCTAAAGATTATGTAAAATTTTATTCTGTTATTAAAGAGATCACGTCTAAGAGTTTTACTCTGGCAAATCTATAGAACACAATTACCCAATGAAATTATAGAATTATCATACACAACAAAAACATATACACAGCAAACACACACAAATAAATACAGCACGTAACAAATTATTCGATGGTATTAGTCTCCGATCACCATCACTACCATGGAATAGTCATATAATCATTAACTATTATTAATTTAGACATATTAATAGCTAAATAATATGTTTAACATTATATATATAAGTTGTTAGTTTTAAGTATAATCGGAATATTAATAAATAAAAATAAATTATTTAGATGTATATATCTAATAAAAAAATTATATTTAGCAAGGGCAATGTTAAAAATTATTTTCTATAAATTAATAATTATCGTTTAAAAAATATTCAGTATCATATATAACTTACAAAAACAATAAAATAAATAGTGACTTTAATTAAAATTCTGAAAATAAACGTTACATATTATTGAGAATAATTTAAATATATATTTTTATAAATGCTAAACAAAAAGCTCAACCATAATTTAATATTGATATGAAACTAGAAATATATATATATATTTGCATAGTCCAGCGAAAAACTTAATGCACAATAACCTAATAACAAACAAAAAATAACAGAAATAAAATTAAATAACTTCTACTAAAACAAACAAATTAAAATATCTATACATACATAATAAAAATAAAACACAATTTCATTAATAGTTATAACAATTGTTCTACAAAATTTAGTCAACCTCAACATTTACTGACTTCAATTCTTCTACAACAAACAAGTTCGACAGAAAAATATCATTATTTTCAGTTACAAAAAATGTTAGAATGAATATATTGGAACAAATTCCCCCGCGAAGCGCGGGCTTGCCATAGTAAGAAATATATTAGTAAATGTTTCGATCCTATCACAACACCATTTTTATAAGAGTTATATATGTGTTGTAATGATTCAAATTCATTACAACAAAATGTTATGCTCTCTCAGAGTTATATAGAGTGGAGTGGTATGTTAAATTGGTATAAGTGTTCAAACCTTTTAATAAATTATTATGCTCTCTCAGAGCAACAAAAACTACAGTTAAAAACTAAGTGAGGCTTATTGGATTAGGGATTTCATAAAAAAATAGGTTTTTGTCAAATCCTCCCTTATCGAATATGGTATTTATAAAAACCTTTACAAATCTATGGTTATTGGATATAACATTTATAAAAATCCTATCAAATCTCCTCTTATTGAAAAATATGGATTTCATAAGTGGGATTCATAAAAAGTTCTTTTGGGTTATTAGAAAACATCATTTACCCTTCAAATTCAGTAAGAAAGAATACCATCTACATAGATGGTATTTTAAAAAATTAACGAGAAGAGATGATTGACGTGTCGGAATATTCAAAAACCTTTATTCTTCTTCGTTTTATCATTAGGTAAAAAGAAGAAGCTTGAGTTTTTTGTTTGGTCTGATCAATGGCTACAGAACACACTACAAGAGGATTGAGATTGATTGTAACAGAGAGAACAAAACCTCTCGACACACCATCTGTTCCTATACTTCCAGTGGAAAGCTCTTCGAGATGAAGTTTGTAGATCTGGTTCCCATACAAGGTTCAGATTCAGAGACGGGGGTGCTGGGGAGAAGCCAATAGAGAAGTGTAGAGGCTTTACAGAGACACTGAAAAAGATGGAATTTGATAACAAAGCAGAAGTTGTAATCACATCTATCCTTTGGTCCTCCACATTACCGTATCTGATTCCGTAAGATAAAACGGGAATGAACCTGAGCGTATGTGAGTGATCGTCGGTAATTGTGGCTGTGGGAAATGGTTGTGTCGGATCCGGAGCTGCGATGGGAGGAGGAAGAGCTGTGGGTCATCATGCGCTGTGTTATTTGCTGTGATACTCAGAATCGCCCAGCCAAAAGGACATTTTTACACTAACTCAGCTAGTCGTACAGTGGATCTCAGCGGTTATATACGCATAAAGTAAGTTAAAAGTCAATTATAAGTCTTTGTGTTTTTCTAAATAGTTATGGTTGACAATGATATTGATATGTCACAATGTGTTACTTGGTTGATATGTGTGAGATGGTTTATGGCGTCGGTGGCAAGACATATTAAAAGAAGACACTCACAATAAAGCTAAGTTGGTGTGAAGCGAAGTAGTTTGTGAACTTTTATTTTGGAATTTTAGGGAAGTAAAAACATAATATATTTAAATTTTTTGTACTCTCCAAACCACTGAAACAACGTTTTTAAGTTTTTGTCATTTATCTGATGGAGACTTGTTCAATTCTGCAACTATAATGGAGACTTGTTCACTCTTATTTCTGTGTACGAAAGTGGACATCGAGAAACAAGAAATAAATTGGTGCTGGAAGATAGTCTATCATACTTTGCACGTATGAAGTTCTCAATGCCAACTCTATCACAGTTTAGGGGTAGCTCAGCTTCCCAGTAACTATTTGCTCTCTCGTTTCCCATTGCTGCTAGCAAAATAAAAGGTTATATACTTTTACATGGCGAAACTAATACTGCATAAACGTGGACCACCTACAGAGAATTAATTTTCTCAGACACTTACACTGAATAAATGCAACTTGCTCCGGGAGCCATGTGTCCAGGGTGGCAGATCGAACCTACTCTCATCAGCTATTGCTAGAAAAAGTAAGTCTCTTATCGACTTGATAAGAAGGACTCAGCTCATATAATAAATCTGAAGGCACAACTTTTTTTTTGAACGGCTGCTTGATTAATTTAAAACAGAGTTTACAAAGAGAGGAATAAGAGGACATAAGTAAAAGAGATAGATGAGAGATCAAGCGAGTCAGCAGCTAAATTGTTTGATCGAGAGACATAAGTAAAAGAGATAGATGAGAGATCAAAGGCTAAATTGAGGATATCATGCAATATTCCAAAAAGTTCTTTGATTGTTTCTCTCTTGTTGATAGCTCTGATGATAATCTAGATATGTCACTGAAACAATCCGTTCTGTCTCAGTTTGATTTTCGGATTCCGAGCGTCCGACTTGATGGTAACGTTGGAGAACCCTGAGTTCCAAGCTGTGATGATGGCTTTCCGGATTGCTAGGCCTTCTGCAACTAGCGCTGATGAGACAAATTCTTCTGTTCTAGATCTTTTCATGATGACATTTCCTGCCGAGTCAGAACAGATCCAAGCTAGACCCGCAGCGTTAAACTCTCCTTTCCAATCTGTGTCTGTATAGATGATGACTTAATCATGTACTTTTGTGCAGAATTGCTTGAAGTACGTGAACATATTTTTCTAGCTAGGGAATGGGCATCAAAGAAAAGAAGAGATTTGATGGAATGAGTCCAATAATAACAAGAACACTAAACTAGGATCTGAGCTTTCATCATTTATCTTATGTAGACTTTTTCAATCCTGCAACTATAATGGAGACTTGTTCACTCTTCTTTTTGTGTACAAAGTGGACATCGAGAAAGAAAAAATAAATTACCAAATCCTACCAAATTAATCATCCAGATTAATTTTATTATTGAAATATTAAAAAAATATATCCTACCAAATCCTACCAAATCCTACCAAATTCTCCTACTAAATCCCCGTGAGAATCCTTGGATTCAACTAAAACTCTCTAAATTCCCCCGAACATAAAATCTTCAAAACCTTCTCAAACCCCTATTCCAATAAAACCAAATCAAAAGTATTCATCTTCATCTTCTACCTCATCTTCGTTGTCATTTCCATTTTCATCCTTGGCTATAGACTCGAAAGATAGAAGTGTCTCTTCTGAACCATCAGATTCACCTTTGTGAATAAATGAATGTAGTTAAACATAATAAAACATTAATATTCACAATAAATATTAATGTGATCGTGTATCATTTTTATATGTTTCTGATCCTTTTAACAAATGCTGACTACATATTAATGCTTTTACATGCATCTAAAGTAAACAGCTCACGTATTTGTAAAGAAAGTAGGATCCAATGTTAAAGGAGGATTCCGAAGCTATGGTCGTAATAGGAATATTAAGCAGATTGTAAGCTATGACAGATAAATCACTGTACCTATGTGTATTATCTTTCTAGAGTTGGAGGATGTTCAAACTCTGAATACTTAAAAAGGCATTATATGCAGAGGCAGTAAGAAGCATTTGCCAAAATAGGAAGAAAAAACAACAGCATCACAATCACAAAACAACCACGATTGTGTCCCTATGTATAACAAAATAAAGGGACCCAGCTCATAAACAAAAGAGAATAAACAAGTGTTTATATCATTCATCATCTTTCACTTCCTACATCTCCAAGCTGACACTGAGTATAGAGGTCGATCTTGCCAACAAATCACTGCACACCCACTCTCTTCTTTGATCCTATAGCCATCAAAACCGTAGCCTTGAAGCAACCTCCTAGCCTGCAACATGGCAAAATAGCTAAGAGGAACATTCCCAAAACCAGCCAAATCAATCCTCTGGCTCCATTTCTCTAGCTTCTCATGTCTTTCTCTTCTCTCAAATCCCTCGCAGGCTATTATGTTCTTGATCTCCTCTCCGAAAAGCATCTTCTCCACTTTGATCCTATCTTGAGACGTTCTTGGAACTTTTGTTTCCAAGCAGTCAAACAATGCTGCGTAGGTGTATAGTGATTCTAATAGTCTCTCCATCAGCGTTGAGCCGTTGTGGTCCGAGTCTTGCTCAGTGACCACCATGATCTTTGGAGACAAACCCCAAATAGCATTGAGGAAACTATCCATCCTTCCTGAACTAGAAATAGGCAAAGATGAGGCTGAGTCACCACTCAGGCTGTGACCATTGTTGGTGCTCATATCAGAGGCCAAGAAGTTATGCAACTGAAGAACAGAACTGACGGCTAAGGCCTCTCCTGTCTTAACACGCAGCTGCTCTACGTTTAAACAGTCTAAACTAGTCACAACGGGATTAAACTGAAACGGGAGATCGAGTTTCTCTGCTTCCTCGATGAGTCTATGAGCCATTTGATCAAGCACTTCCTTGTGGTGATGAAGACCAGTGATTCTCAAATGCGGTGGACCTTCAGGCCTAGAGTTAAAAGCTTGGATCAAAGCAAGCCACTGAGCAGTCTCGGAAGCGTCGAGATCAATCACATGAACCATCTTCTCTCCTTCCATAGCCTCGAGTATAGCTCGGTTAGTGAGCAAGTAAGAGACTTTGAGTATAGGGAACATATCAAAGAACAATCTCCTGACATGAACCTCCTCGGAGACATTACTGGTACTTCTCTGAGTTGCGTTGAGGGCCTTGTAGAGACCAGGCCAAGACTTGAGGATTCTGTTAGCGAGCGCTTCGGTGAAGTAAGCTGCTACTCGCTGCATGGTGTCGCCGTCAGGGGAAACGAGGTGAGAGAGCTGCTCGAGAGCTGCGTTTGCGTTTTGGAGGCTACCTGAGGCCACCTGGTTGGCGCAGGTTAGCAGGAGGTGGATCAAGAAGAGACCACGCTCCTCTGGTTTGAGGTCTTGGAAGGGTGAAGAGGGAGAAGAGAGGAGAGTTGGTCTTGTGAGTGACATGGTTGAGAAGACTTGAAGCGGTGATGAAGCTACAGAAGAGGATGTTACGTTATCTTCTTGAAACGTCGCCACCATTGATGGCTCTCCGAACAGAGAATCTTGAACTTTGGGAGATTAACCAAACCCACCACGACTCAGAATTCTTGTAAAGATCCAGAGAATCTGCAGGTTAACAAAAGGGTGAAGAAGATAGTTAAAGAACAGAGGAACTAGGGGTTTGAAGCTGCAGATAGATAAGATATTATTAGTAAATGATTCTAAGTCAGAAGAAGAAGAAAGAAAAAAAGAAAACAGCTGATTGAAAGCAAGAGTCTTTATAAACAAGAAGAGGGGTCTAACAATAACCAGAAAAATCAACTAAAACAGAAAAAGAACTTACTTGAATTTGCATAAAGGAAAAGACTTTTTTGTTCTTGGGTTCTTATCTATCTATTTGTGTGTAAGCACGAGAACAACGAAGTCTCTTTGTGGTTATCTCGCGAGTATAGCGTGTGGGTTGAAACTAAAAAAACACTAAAACAGAGGCGTTGTTCCTTTTGGCTCTACGTACCAGACAATGCGTGAGAGTCGGTTTTGTTTTCTTCTTCTTTGTCTTTTCTCATCTTTCTGTCCTTCGTTTTAAGGAATTTATTAAAAGTGGTCGAAATTTCAAACCCATCTTTAAACAATAGTGTTATTATATGTTCAAATATTAGTACTTACTAGTATAAGGGTGGGTACGGATCGAATATTACCGTATTATTTTAGTATTTGTGATTTGCTTCGTACTTCACGGATATCTGATTTTCCTAATTGTTTTGCTTAAATAAAATCCGGATATTCGGTTTTCCGGATATCCGGAAAATTTATGGATATTTGCGAATATTCAAGAATATTTACGGATATATTTTTCACTTTGTTTAACACAAGTAAATCTAAAAAATATTATACAAATTTGTTTTAAAAAATATTTTTTACACAATATAAAATATAAGGTAAAAATTAATGAAACTTTTTAGGGGTTTTACCAAATATGACCCAAAACTTGATTCTAAACACAAAAGTATACCCCAACTTGAATCAAATGCAAAACTAACCCAAAAAGCTATTGAAATTACAAGTACCTCCTTGTGACCAAACAAAAAAAACAGCACGTACTTTTACGAAATAAACTTTGGAAGTCTTCTGTGGGTTTTGTAAGTCGTCTAGAAGACTTCCAGAAAGTCTTCTCACATTATAGATCTTAAAAATAATTTATAAATTTTAGAAAAAATATTTTGATGAGGGAAAAATAAAATCATGTAATTATAAACCTTTTTAAATGATATAAATTAAAATACAGTAAATTTGAAAAGTTTTCAACACAGATGAGTGAATGTAGTGAGTCATTGTATTATTTGGTTTAAGGTTTGGCAACATATGTTGTAGTATTGTTTGTATATCTAGGATTATATTTTGGAATATTAACATTTTGTTTGGAAAATTAAAATTTGACATATATATGTTTAGTTTCGTCTATATTAAACACTTTTGAAGTTTATTTGAAGTTTAATGAAGTGTTTTTCTATTTAGTTAGTTAGTTATTTTAGTTTAGGGTATAAATTTAGGAAGTCTTCTGGACGAGTAGTATATTTAAAGGTGGAAGACTTCCAGGAAGTCTTCTAAAATATAATCTTGAAGACTTAGAAGTCTTAAAATATAAGTCTTCTCGAAGTCTTCTAAAATATAAGTCTTCTCGAAGTCTTCTAAAATATAAGTCTTCTCGAAGTCTTCTAAAATATAATCTTGAAGACTTAGAAGTCTTAAAATATAAGTCTTCTCGAAGTCTTCTAAAATATAAGTCTTCTCGAAGTCTTCTAAAATATAAGTCTTCTCGAAGTCTTCTAAAATATAATGTTTCTCACTCTAAAACTCTCCAACTTCTCTCTAATTTCTTTGAACATGAAAATATCAAACTTTATATGAATTTTTCATTTTTGTCTCGTGTATTTTTCATTAATTTATCTTGTTTTTGCAGATTTTTAATGGTCCTAGTCTTCCACTCCTTTAAAGGTAAATCTATAGGTTTTAGAAATCTAGTTTTGTGTGTTCTATAAAGGCAGATCTATCTAATCTTTCATTCATTTTTTCTGTTTTGAAGACATTTGAACGTTTTTGGATATGCAGGTTTTACAGATCTGAGTTTGGATATGCAGGTTTTTCAGATATGGACCAGACTATAGAAGACTTCTAGGAAGTCTTCTAAAATATAATGTGCTCCATGTCTCCTCTTCCATTACAGATCTGAGCGTTTTGGTAAGTTTTTATGTCTGATTTTTCTTCATTTGGTAATCTTCTATTGCATAAAGTTCTTACCTTTTTTCCAAATTAAATCTCCCCAACCTCTCTTTAATCTCTTTAAACTTGAAAACACCAAACTTTATATCAATTTCTCATTTTTTGTCTCATGTCTTTCTCACTAATCTTACCTTTTTTGCACGTTTTTAATCAGATAGTTCTCATCTTCCACTTAGATATGTATTTTTGTATGTTCTATAAAGGTAGATTTATCTAATCTTCCACTAATTTTCTCTCTTTATAAGTCATTTGAATGTTTTTGGATATGCATGCTTTTCATATCAGGATTTGGATATGCAAGTTTTTCAGATCTGGGTCAGACTCTGGAAGACTTCTGAGAAGTCTTCTAAAATATAATGCGCCAGAAGACTTCTGAGAAGTCTTCTAAAATATAAGTCTTCTCAGAAGTCTTCTAACATATAATCGTTAGAAGACTTCCTCGAAGTCTTCTAAAATATAAGTCTTCTCAGAAGTCTTCTAACATATAATGCGTTAGAAGACTTCCTCGAAGTCTTCTGACGAGTCTTCTACCATATCAAGTGGAGTCCAGGCTTGTCTTTGTGGAGGAATGATCTATAATAGTTTTGATTGTAGTCTGTTTTGTGATATGTATGTGTACTCTTTTAGTTGTGATTTTTTGTAAATTTTGAAGAGATATTAATGAAAACAATTTGGTTAATATGTTCATTTTCACAATATTATCTTGCCAAAAGTACTCGACATTACTAAAATTATTGATACAACTTCAATAGCAAAACATAATAACACTAAGGGAGAAGACTTCTCAAGAAAACTTAGCCAAATTCACAAAATATCCAACTTTACAGGAAGTCTTATGACGAGTCTTCTACCATATCAAGTGGAATCCAGGCTTGTCTTTGTGGAAGAATGATCTATAATAGTTTTGATTGTAGTCTGTTTTGTGATATGTATGTGTACTCTTTTAGTTGTGAATTTTTTGTAAATTTTGAAGAGATGTTAATGAATAAAATTTGGTTAATATGTTCATTTTCACAATATTGTCTTGCCAAAAGTACTCGACATTACTGAAATTATTGATACAACTTCAATAGCAAAACATAATAACACTAAGGAGAAGACTCCTCAAGAAAACTTAGCCAAATTCATAAAATATCAAACTTTACATAAGTTCAAAAATATAACATTTTCACTAGAAGACTTCTGGGAAGTCTTTCGGAAGACTTCTAGAAGACTTCTCGGAAGACTTAAATTTAAAGCGGGAAATTGAAATAAAAGCGGAAAATTTAAGCAGAAAATTGAAATTTAAGCGGAAAATTGAAATTTAAGCGGAAAACTTAAATTTTATGTGAAAATTGAAATTTCAAATATCATGAATGTTAAAAAGTATATCTTATGATCTAAGAAGACACATTAAACCATATGACTTGATATTCTTGAAGTCAATTCACTTTTGAAAATTAAAACCTATATCTTAAAGTTCACAAGTTTACAAAAACTAACCTAGAAGACTTCCACGAAAGCCTTATCGGATAAGCTAGAAACTTTAATAAACATGAATGTTGGTAACCTCATAAATATTATCAATTGTTATAAATTTTATTCAGTAGCCCCAATATTGACTAATATACATGAATTAACAAAAAAAGGTCAAAAGTATTTATAGTTTTAGAGAAAATGAAAGTTTTTTAAACATTGACGCAGAAGACTTACGCAGAAGACTTACATGGAAATCTTCCGTTTGGGTCATTTTGCAATTGCAAATTTACTTTTATTTTTTTCTAAATCGCAAAAATACCACAGAAGACTTACGTCTTCTGGGATAAACATGTTAGTTTTACAATTGACTGAATTGTGTCAGAAATTTGACATTTCTAGAAGACTTACATGGAAGTCTTTCGGCCGAAAAATAAAAAGTTAAATAATAAATTTCTCTATAAGACTTACATGTAAGTCTTCTCAGGTTACTTTTGCAATTGAAAACTAAAACACTACAAGAAAATGTCACGTAAATAGCGTAACGAAAATGCTATTACATATAAAGACAGCGTTATGGCAAACGCCGTGTCTTCCCCCGCAATCTTTTCTCGTAGACTTTATATAGCGTTTTTTTATGCTACGCTAAAGTTTTATATCCATAGCGTTTTAGTGGTTATACAATTGTAATACTTATAACAGCGTAAAATATTTGCTATTACTTGTTTTAATATAGCACTATTTTGATGTTATTAGTAGTTTTAATATAGCAATTGTCTTTTTGTCATCGTTTCTGTAATTTTGTATCTGGGTTTTGCTGTATAATTGGAATCCTGTGTCTGTTGTACATTATAGAACCACACTGACATTACCAAACCATAAAACTTCAGCGAAGTTCCATTAGCCAAATAAAACATAAAGTCTTACACAACCAAACCACAACCAAAGCACAACCAAACAAGTTCTACTAACCAAGAGAATACTATATAAGACAGTAGTTCACATAAAGACAATCTTGTCATTAGGCCAAGCGTGTCGAACCTAATCATCAGCAACAATCTGGAATTCGAGTTTGGTCTCATCTGGCGTGCATCATCAACCTTACATACCTCAATCCGGACCTTGCTAGCATTTGGACCCAATGGAACGAAATGTACTTTGTCTTCTGGATTGTTTGATAAAACCTTGCCTTCTGCAACCGTTTGACCTGATCCAAAGCAGTCTAACAAGAAGCAATTCTTCTTAGGAGAGCCACGTGTGTTTGTGCTGTTAGTTCCACTCTACAAGTTAAAATCCATACAAATCATCACTATAAGAAAACAATATACTCAAAGATAGATAATTATGTGTAGAGTTTTACCTTAGGTGATGAATCTCTAGATGATGAATATTTAGATGGTACTGCTCCTTTAGCAACCGATTGTACCTTAGGTGATGAACCTTTAAATGGTCCTGCTACTTCACACAAGATAACCTTAGAAATTGGCCATGCTATCGTCTTAAGCAGGGCATCGCCAATCCGTTCATGTGTTCACTTGGTCTCCACAAGTAAGCGTCTCTGTTAATCACCTTCTCAATCTTCACTTTTGCAGCATTCGGACCCAAATTAATATCATTGACCATCTCCTTCGGATCAGTCGAAATCAAATATCCCTCAGCAGCGAATTCACCATCATTAGTCCAAGCAACAATCTGAATTCTATCTTCCAATGCATTTGTAGCCTAAGTATTCATGCAAAAAAATAGAATATGTGGATGACCTAAAAGTATAAACTTACTAATGTCATAATTTGCCCAATACACTGAATACATGATAAGAAACTTCTTGAGGAACCAGCAGTCTTGTTTACAGTTGGTGAGTCCATAGTGTCGAGAATGAGCTTATCAAATGGCCATGCTACTTTGGTTCCCACAGCCGCCAAGGGGTGACAGTTGTTGTAGCCTCCATACATATGCTTCCTTATCTGCTACAAACTTAACAACAACAGCTGCTGCATTCGGTCCAAGTGGAATCGACCAATCTTGTAAGTTGGTTCAACGAGCATAGTTCTCCTTCACCGACAACAACTTCATTTTGAATACCAATCAAGCATCGACACGAACTGCTTCTTTGCTTGTAAAAGTGTTGGCGGATGGTGAACATTCATCTGTTCTTTCGAGAAGAAATTAACGATTACTATTCCGTTCATAGAGGAAATGACAAAGACAATATACTATTCACTTACACTTTTCCCTTTAGCTAAGTCACGAACCAAGTGCTTCAAATCTTCAACCTCAGTCACCAATGCTGCTTGCTTAGCTTCAAGCTTCGCACATGTGCATCTCTAGCCTGCATGAAAGCTAGCTTGGTAGCGATAATCCCTCGCCCATTCCTCGACTCTTCCATGCTTGTCTTTACCAAGAACCTTACTCACAGCATCTTCTTTAATACTAATAGTGGAGTTTGAGTCAATCTCACTATCAATTGTTTTAATTTGTTCCTGATATCAAATTTGTATATGTATCAATATAGATTACCAAGTATAACATGAAACAAAGTTTTAAAAAATTCTTACAATTGTGTGTTCAAACTCTGGTTTCACGGGTCTGCCATCTGCGTGGGTGTGCCCAGCTATCCAGATCTTACTTCTAGTAATCTTACTCGGGTCAGATGCATTCTTCTTCTACAAGTAGCAAAATTAAGTAAGGTATAAAGACAACTGAACTCACCATTACACTATATCATAGAGACATACCATTTCATCAGCTAGGCGACCCATTCCTTTCGCTGGTGGTGTGTGGAATCTGACGATCCTCATATCTCTGTACTGGTCACTTGGCTCCTACAATCACATTCCAAGAATTAATATAACAGACCTTTAATTAGGAGGAATATTTAAAAGAAACCACCTTGAAAGAGTGATCAGTCCTACTCTTCACCCACTTTATCCAAGCTGAGTCACTTTGAATGTTGCTTGGTTTTAAGGATCGTATAGTTTCTGTATTCCTTGTAGCACGCAGTTTCCTAACTAATCTTGACTTAGAAGCTCAAAACGCAACCCATTTGGTGGAAAGCGGATGTCTGTGCCAATCTTACGTCAAATTGAACCTTGCCTACAATATTTTCCCGGTTATCATATAAATTATAAGAAGCGGTAAGTTTTACGAAATAACAAAAGTTGTACCTGCAGCTCCTCCCACATTGTATCTTTTGTTTGCTCATCAAGGTGCCTCAATCGTCAGCGATGGCGGTACATACTCTCTCACAAGAGGTCCAAGGAAAGAAGAAAGTGTAACTGAACCTTTACCAACAGGTTCACCAAAGCTGGTAAATTGAACTTCCACCTTCTCCTCATGCCTTTTAGCCACTTTATTCATCTTCGTTGGTCCTCTAGTTCTCCTCTTCTTTGTCTTTGGTAGTGCATCAAACATTCTTCATGTTCTTTTCCACCTTCTTACGCTGAACTGTCTTCTTCTTCTTCTTGATTATTTTCTTTCTCTATCTCTTTCTCTTTCTCTGCTTCTTTAGTATTTTCTTTCTCTTTCTCTTTCTCTTTCTCTGCTTCTTTAGTATTTTCTTTCTCTTTCTCTTTCTCTTCCTCTGCTTCAGCTTCTTCGTCTTCTTCTTCTATGTCTTGATCATTGTGTTCTGCATCTTAGTTCTCAATCACATCCTCGGGGTCTTCAGCGTACCTCAAGCATCAGTGTGTTCATCAAGATCATCCCAGGCTCTTCATTATGCAATTTCTCGGGCATTCTTACTTGGCGGATGATGGAAGCTGTCTTTTATGGCTGGCTTTTTCCTTAGCCAACTTCCCCAACCTTCCTTGAGCAACAACTTTTCCAGCTTTTTCTGTCCTTTGGTCAGCGTTTTCCCAACAGTGGGGGTTCGTCAAGGCCCATCGGCGTTTGCTGCGTCTTGGACCGTCTTGATTGGCCTTCTTAACCATGTCTCGAAATAAACATAAGAGATTTATAAAAACTGGTAGATATCCTAACTCTACTAATCCTTACTCTAATAATCCTAACCCTACTAATCCTAACTAGAATAATCCATTATGTAGATCCCTTCGCAATCATCCCGAGCACGAAAGTCTCATCATCGAAGCTTGATTCTCAAAATCTTCCACGGTTTTGAATGGGTGTGGTGGTGCAACAAACTCTCCTTCTGTCTCCAGCTCATGGTATCCCTTGGTGGCCTTCATAACTACATTCCACGGTGATGAGTCATCTTCTTTGGAATAAAACACTTGTTTTGCTTGAGACGGCATGATATAGGGATCTTGGCGAAATCTGTTGGTTTACATGTAGGTTGACTAAGCGTGAATCCGTCTTCTTCTTTCACACCGTGCCCTTTGTTGGCCACTTACACTTGAAGAGTGGAACCTGGAACATGTGATAATCCAGCATTATTATCTCTTGTATTACTCCGTGAGTACTGCAACAATGTCGCCTTTTGATTAGTATCTCGAGCACTTGAACGACACATGGTGAAAGCTTCATAAGACACTCCACTATTCTGCGTCTTCCTCTGTATATCATCAGTATGAAAGCGATGTCCATTAACTACATATCCCTTATCGTCGAGCTTCAGCTCTTGGTCCAAAAGCTAACCATCTTAGCTTCTTAGAATGATCTTCGAGTTACTTGCGATCTGAGACAAAGCCGAGAGACAAAAAATACAAACTAGTTTTAATAAAGAAAAAGACAAAAACCAGAAGAACTAGTTTTAATTGATCATATACCTTCTCTTTAACCCACTGTGTAAACCTTTCCCCATGATATTTCCACAATAAGGTTTCATTTCTTCTGCATCGGACATCGTATCTTGTAATTCTTCCAGGTGCATACTATAAGCAGCATCAAAAGTCAAAACATGAATAAACTTATAGGAAATACATGACAAAAGGTGGTCATACTTACTCAACATATGGAGTGAACATTGTTGTGTTCATCGAACATATCGATCGCTATCTCCGCTCTTTATCCGTAAGTGTTAATACTTTAGCCTTGTGAAATGGGCGACCGAGGATGTCATCATTTGGTTCAACGTCTTCATTACGGTTTGAATTTTCCCATGCTGGTGCAGATTTCTTAAGAAACTCCAAACGAAGGCCATGCATTCTCTGCCATGTATCCTTCATCCATACAAGCTTCGGCGAGCATAGTTTTGACATATGATTTTAGTATCTTCATGTACCTACATCAAACAGATTCAATATTAGTCCAGATTAGCTAACAACCCGTCAAGTAACATAAAAAGAGAAGGAAAAGTAATGAGTACCTCTCAAAGGGTACATCCATCTAAAGTGGACCGACCACCCAACCGTGTCTCCCTTGCTAGATGAAGAGGAAGGTGGAACATGATATCAAACAACGTTGGAGGAAAGAACCTCTCCAACTGGCACAATGTCTCGACAATCTCACTCTCCAATGCTTCAAGCTTATCGGATCAATCATGCGCTGACATAATTGGTTGAAGAAGTTGCATATTCTATTCACTGCAATCTGAGGCCCTTTTGGCAGCATCCCTCTAAGAGCCACAGTAACAGGTTTTGTAGTAATACATGGTGATCATGGGACTTCAAGCCACCAACTGTAGGAGGATCAACTGAAACACAGTTGGCGATATTTGCACAGAGCCATCTGGTCCTCTAAACTCGGACAATCTCTTGCAGAACTTCTTCTTCTCGATCTTGGACAGCCAATAAGCAGCAGGTGGTAAGTAGTTTCTCTTCCCCCGTACTTGTGCATGTAAGGTTTCCCGAATCCCCATATCTTCCAAATATTTTCGTGCCTTCAAGCCATCTTTCGATTTTTCGTTTTGCATGAGTAGAGACAATATGGCATCGAACCGTTCTTCTCAACGTGCATTACATCAATGTTGTGACGAACAGGCAGTTCCTAAGACATAGAACATCGAATAAAGTCAGAAAATGATCAAAAAATCAAATAAGTTAAATATATAGAGATTATTCTAACCTTCCAGTAAGGAGATCGAAGAAAATAGACCGCTTCTTCCACCTCCATCGATCACTTTCTTCATCATATTCCTCTTCTGAAAGCTCTTCATCCTCAACCAAACCAGATCTCTTTCTTTTTCCTTTCTTATCTAAAGGTCTACCAAAATCATTCCTATAGTCTTTCAACTGCTGAAATATCTCAACCCCCGTTTGAATTCTAGGTACTGTCCCTTCTTCAATAGTGTTATCAAACCAACTCCGTGCGTATGCGTAAGGATGACCTGGTCTAAGTCTTCTCTATTAGCAAGTAAACATGTTTTCTACTAAACTTCAGCCACCTAAAAGGTGTATCTTTGCCACAAACGTTACATGCTTGTTTACCTTTGACTTTACAGCCAGCCAACGTCCCCAAACCAGGATAATCACTGATAGTCCACATCAACATAGCTCGCAGATTAAAAGTTTCCTTAGAAAATCGTCATAAACCTTGATACCTTCACTCCATAAGTCTTGTAGATCCTCATCAATGGTTGAAGGTAGATGTCGATATTGTTGCTCGGTGTAGTTAGTCCAGGGATCAACAGTGTAAGCATTACATTCTCTACCTTCATACATAGTGTAGGTGGCATGTTGTAGTTCACTAGCAACACTGGCCATGTACTATACTTCGTGCTCTGGTTAGAAAGGGTTCATTCCATCGTAGACAAACCAAGTCGAAGATTTCTCTGCTTTCAGACGCAAACTCCGGCCATTTTGCATTAACCTGAGCCCAAGTTACTGAATCCACAGGGTGCCGCATAGTTCCATCAACTGAAGCATTACTGAAATGCCAGCGAGAACCTCAGCCATACTTCTTGATCTATACATCCTTCGAATCTGTCCTTTATCGGGAAGTATCTTAGAACCTTAGCAGGAATCCCATTCTTTACCTCTTTTGTGTGCTTATCCACTTCCCATCTAGAGACATTACATCTCGGGCAGCTTGTCAAATCCTTATACTGCTTCCGATACAAGATGCAATCATTCGGCATGCATGAATTTTCTCATAGCAAAACCAAATATCTTCAAGTAGTTCTTCATCGCATCTGTTGATGTTGGAAGCTTGTTATCTTCAGGTAGCATACCGTGAATTATCTTCGAAGCTGGTCAAAATAGTTCTCGACATTCTGCTCTTCACTTTTATTCTATAAAGCCATTATAGCGGACACTTTTGTATGGTTAGAGCATGTGGTGTAGAGAGGAGTTTCAGCATCTTCCAACTTCTTCATAAACTCTGACTCTTCTTCATTTTCAATACCATCACGCTGATCTGCTCTGTCACTCCGGGGCTGTACATTATCATCACCGTCGAAAGCAGCTCTAAACAACTCATAAGCTTCAACTTCAAGTCACGTTTCATCACTGTCTTCAAATCCACGATCTCCCGTGCTTACTCAACATTTATTTCTCTTGTACTTCTGATCCATACCTTTAATAACAAGATGATCCAACACTGTGGCTATGGGTTGGTGGCACAAATTCGGCATTCCATACGGACAAAACATATTTGTAGGATCACCCAACCTCTTTGCTGACCCATACACAAAATCTGTTGCTCCTTGCTCATACTCAAGGCTAGTCCTATAAATAAGAAAATATTTCAAAATTAGACCATAAGAAATTCAGTTGTGAATAAAGGAATTAACAATAATAACATATAAAACCTTACCTTGGAAGCCAAACCCAAGACTTATCCATGTCACACCACCACCACAGCTCCACGGTCAAATGGTTTCAAACATGTGTTTCAAACATATGTTAAAAATGAACATCAGCCCAAACACACTAAGACTCTAGAGACATATACGAGAGAGTGATAAGGATTATCTGCAAAGTACCTCTAGATTACAAAGATCTTGTAAAGGATAATCTGCAAAAGAACAAAAAATCGACAACGCTAATTCAACACCAAAATCAATAATCATGCGTGAAGCAGAACTAATACCTCAGCTTGAATCCAACACGAAATCTATCTCGATACATGCGAAGGCCGTAATCAGTCAACGAAACATCGAAACCGATAAAACATCAAATTGAAACCACAAAATTTCACATACCTCGGGATTGAGAAAGATCTTGACGCCGATAATTCCACGTAAAGCGCCAAAAAGTAATTAACATTTGAAACCCTAAATCCATATGCTTATCAATGACCCCAAGAAATCAAACCTTCAATCGAATTCCGAAGACAGTACCTTCAATCGAATTGAGAGAGAGAGAGAATGAGAAAAAGAGAATATGTTTGAGAGAGAGAGAGAGAATATGTTTGAGTGAGAGAGAGGGAGAGAGAATGAAAATTAGTCTACAGATTGTGAGAGGGAAAACTCGAGATTGAGAGGGACGACAAAAAAAAGAGAGGGACGACAAAAACAATGAAAAATACTCTAAGTACTTTTCCCGGTATAATGAAATATTTCTGCCTAAACTTAACATAGCGTTTCTAATGCTATATAAATACGCTTCATTAAAAAAGTGTTACTAAGGTTAGAGTCCGCAAAATAAAACATAGCATGCATTTTAAAAAACGCTATCTTAAAGTCTGGCCATTAAAGATTGCATTTTCGACCAAAACGCTATCTTATTATGCTATCAATACTCACTTCCCTTGTAGTGAAACTTAAATATTTTATTTTTCCTAGAAGACTTCCATGTAAGTCTTCTCCGTCTTCTGGAGAAGACTTACACGAAAATCTTCTGGCGAAACCAAGGTTTGACCAGATCTCGGAAATTTTGGAAGAGTTTCGTGTAAGTCTTGCACCAGAAGACTTACATTGAAGTCTTCTTCTAGGAAAAATTAAATATTTAAGTTTTAGTTTTCAATTATAAAAGTAACCTGAGAAGACTTACATGAGAACTTTAATATTTAACTTTTTATTTTTCGGCTGGAAGACTTCCATGTAAGTCTTCAAATTTCTGACACAATTCGGCCAATTGCAAAACTAACCTGTTTATCCCAGAAGACTTACAAGTAAGTCTTCTATTTTTTTGTTAACAAATAAAACTCGGAAGACTTCCAATTGCAAAACTAACTTGTACGAAAGTGTGAGAAATTAACCTATACATCGACCAGAAGACTTCCTTGTAAGTCTTCTAAGTCGAGAAGACTTACACGGAAGTCTTCTGACGAACAGATCAGGAAAAAAAAATCAATTTCATACTTTCAACCAGTGAGATAACTTGATTAGTTTCTCCTAACACACAGAACTTCACCACGAAATAGACCCACTTGTTAATAACCAAGAATCATGAGTTTGAACCTTACAAAGTTTAGAATCAAAATATTGGGGTTTTTTATGAATATAGAGAAAAAGTGAAAGAGATGTAGTTTTTGAGCATAAGAAATGAGATATGATAATTGAAAATCGATTTTTAGGTGCATTAAGAGCTTCAAATTGGTTGTTTATGGTGGTTGTGTATTGATGTCAATGGCAATATTGTAAATACTTGAGGAAGATGAGGATGATATAGTAAAACATTCAATTTCGAAAAAAATAAAAATAAAAAAGAATGGCATTTTTGTGAATAATCAGAACTTCTAGGGTGAAATGGACAAATGAAAATTTCAAAATAATCAAATGTTAGTTTTGTGTTTGACTTTTTATTTTGGGTCATATTTGCAAAAAGCCCAACTTTTTATTTATAAATTCTTAAAAATTAATAAAATTTTCATTATATATTAAATGTTTTAAGAAGAATTGTAGTTTTTTATAAAGATTTTATAATTCTTTTCTTAATATAATTTTTTTATAAGTAATTTATAAATAAAATTATATAAGATTATCAATTTAAAACTCTATTTAACTACAAATGTATAACTATTTATATAAAAATCGGAGCGGATCGGATATTCGTCCTTCACTTTTTTAGTATATGTGATTTACTTCGTTTTTAACTTATATTGATTTTTAATATTTGCTTTGCTTCGAAGACTTACAGATATTCGATTTTTTTGGATCGAATCGAAACTAATACAGTGTAAGACTACGTATCATCAAAAGAAGCCTCGCCTGTAGTTTTCTTGAAAATCTTTTTTTCTTCTTGAAATTTTCGTTAGTCAATTCTTTTTTTTTTTGTGTTAGATTGTGACTACACATAGCGTTTTTTAAAAGATAGCATGCATTTTAATTTTCGTTAGTAAATTAAGATAGCGTTTTTTAATTTTCGTTAGTAAATGCAATCATTTAATAAAACATAGCATGCATTTTAATTTTCGTTAGTTAATTCTTGAAAAGTGGGCATTCTTGCTTTAGAGAAATGATAATAGGAAAAGTTGGATGAGCAAAGAAGTTCAATTAACCCCTTTGTCACTACACATTTTGGAACCTCCACTTTTATGAATCTTTGTCTGGACATAAGGTGGATTTGGAATCATGACTATTTTTCAATTGTGAAAAGTCAAAAAATTATTAATTACTGGGAAAAGCTGTTTCGGTAACATATGATTCTGAGAAAACGGAAACGTACAAACACGCCCTAACAAAGACAAAACATAACCCAAAAGCCATCTCTTTTGTTTCTGTTGTCTTGCTAGAAAACAATTAATATTTATAAATTTGAGATGAAGGCTTGAGGCTTGGGTGAGGGATTTGTCAGTCTCTTTAAATGTTCATTGTCTTTTTATAACTTTTCATTTGTCCTTTTCTCTTCTTTTGAATGCCCACTTTTTGTCTTTTTCTTTTATATCTCTCTATTTGTTTTTACATAATCTCATTTTAAATTAAAGACCATTGACCAAAGAATTTTTTTTTATAAAATAGTGTTACTATTGAAACATATGATCCGAAGAATCGTTAGATGTGGGAACCGAAATTCGCACTGTCAATTTTTGATGAATAAATATGAAGAAAAACCGAGTTAATCCGATCTTCCTTGAAGGTCCGAATTCTCTGTATAATCACTTTAGAATCGATAAAAGATAAGTAGTAAGATAAAAATGAATGGTCGCTCAGAGGCGTTTTATTAGTTAAAAGTATGAATACAAGATTTTTCGAGGCAGTAGAGATATGCTAACTATCGGAACAACGAGAACAAGAGGCTGACCAAGGCGTCTAAGCCTTGCCGTCTTAGTCTAACCACCTAAGTCCTAAGTTCTCTAAGCTATCGGGGAGTTCTCTAAGTCTAAAATCTCGGATCCTCTTCTCTTACGCTCCGGCCCTCCTTATATAGTCGCTTTAGGTCGGTGACCCGTTTAACCTTTAGCCTTTGGGCCCAAGTTTATCTCTTTTGGAAATATTCCATTTTCCGTCGATCTTCGTAGTTATCCTCAAGCATTGACATTTATCTGCGGAAACTTAGCATTTATCTACTTGATAAGTTAGGATAAATCGTCATAACTTCTATTGGGCTTGGATCCCCAAAATCGTAAGTGAGCCCATGGACACGCTTCAAGCCCTCAAGCGTTAAATGCGATTTCTCGGAAGATTATCTTTTCCGCAAAATAAATCGTATAGCTAAAGAATCGATGTTGAGTTGATGCGTCTTTGTTTTACGATACACTTTGCGGAAGAACCAACCTTCCTAGCTCTAGTCGTAAGACTTGAGGATAACTCAATCGAGTTGAGCAGGAATATTAGTCCATAGCTAAGGTGTTACGACTTCCACGGAAGCCACGAGGTGTGATCTAAATCGGACGGGCTGGGAACAGGCTGGGCCAGCGTCGGCGCCGGGGCCAGGACATGGGCAAGCTTCGTGCGGCGCCGGGACAACCACGGGTGAAACGCAGCGCCGGCGCCGGCGCCGACCAGCACGGCGAAGCCGGCGCCGGCGCCGGACCAGCACGGCGAAGCCGGCGACCGGGCGCCGACCAGCACGGCGAAGCCGGCGCCGGCGCCGGACCAGCACGGCGAAGCCGGCGCTCGCACCCGACCAGCACGGGAGCCGGCGCCGGGACCAGCACGGGAGCCGGCGCCGGCGCCGGACCAGCACGGCGAAGCCGGCGCCGGACCAGCACGGGAGCCGGCGCCGGCGCCGACCAGCACGGCGAAGCCGGCGCCCGGACCTTGGTCGCGCATGTTCTCTTCCGATCCAACCTTTGTTGATTGTTTTTGCGGAAAGTCCGCAGACAGGAAATGATCTTAGCCGTTGATTTCGAGATAACTGTTTTTGACCCCAACAGTTAGCCCCCCAGCCCGTAAGACTCGGAGACAATTTTGCGGGCGAGTGACTTGAGTTTGAAAATCAAAATTTTTTGGCTAAGAATATTTTATTGCGGAAATCCTCATATCCTTATAAGTAGTAGCTCATCACTTCTCATTCTTCACACACTCCTCATTTTCTCAACTTCTTCCTCTTTTGCTCTCACAAAGAAGATGCCTTCCTCTCAAATTGAAAAGAAAGATTCCGACGTTGAGATGGGTGAGGCCAGCCAGGATCCGCCGGTTTTGGCTATTCATGAAGCCACTCCGTCTTTCATCGCTGGGTTCGACTCTTTCAAGGAAAGACTGTCGCGGCGCAGCGCTGCGAAAGGCTCAAACCGGGTGAGAACCGAAGCACCTAGCGTTCCTTCTTCGCATGTGCCTTCGTCCCCAGCTCCTTGTTTTGAGGTTCCGCCCGAAGCTCCCTTGCCAGCGGGAAGGGCAGTCGTTTCCGAGCAGAGTCCAGGCCTCCGGCTTCGAAGATCGTTTTGGGACTTCCAGCACCCAGTGCTGCACCATTGCCTAAGGTGCGTTCGAGGGCCGGTGCCACAACTGGGACGATGAAGAGGAAGAGGTGTGCTAAGAGCGAAGCGGGCGAGCCAACGGGATTGTTGTCGCAACATCGTTCCAAAGTTTGATTTTGATTTATCCGCAATTCTTCTTTTATTTTCTTTTGCGATGATCCTTAACCTTTCTCTTTGCGGACAGTTTGTGTCGCTGATTGATGGGATGCTTGGTGACTGCGGATCGGAGGTTGCCGCGTCTATCGAAGAGTTGGAGTCGTTGCAGGAAGCGTTGAAGCGTCACGAGGCGCGTGCAGACCATCAGCGCCCATGCTGCCCAGACGCCTCAGCTCGAAGTTCGAATCGGCGACCTCGAACGCGATCTCGGGAAGACCGCGAGTTCGTTGCTCAAAGTGAAGAAAGAGAAGAGACACAAATCCTCGGAAATCCGTCGTCTCCAACAACAGATCCAGAATTACGAAGAGATGAGTGCTCGCAAGTCGGCGAGACCGTCGATCAGCGGCGACTTCTTTGCTCGTTTGGCGAGGATGGCCAGTTGTTCAAGTCTTTGATAGCTGTCAGTGAGAGGGACTTGGCTTTGGCGGAATCGAAGGGAGCTTGAGCGAAGCCAGCCGCTAGGGCAACGAGGCCTATCTCGGATTCGAGGAAGCCAGGCTGATGTCTTCAAGGGAGAATTGGCGGTTTCGAAGGGACTTTGACTCGATTCTCGCTGGCCTGAAGTCGAGTGCACCCTTGTACCGGATTCAGAGCTCGGAGGATCAGGTTCAGGCAGCGAAGATCGTGAGGCTGGCGGATGAAGCGGCGATGGAGGTGCGACCAAAGGGAGTCGATGGCGAGGCGTTCCTGCTGCGGGTGAGTTTGAGGATGAAGGCGGCGCTCGAGGCGTCTAGGTTTACTAATCCCTTGAGGGATTTTTATTTTGTTTGTGTTGCGGCGTATTAGGCCATGATGTATTTTGGGACTGGCCGTTGGTGGCTTTGAATCCTGCCCTTTTAGGCGTTTGTTGAACTTCAGCGGCTCAATCTAAAATATTTCGGTTTTATGGCGTTTAAATGAACTTCGTTTTTGAAGTTTAGAGGAGAGGATCTGAGTTGTCGTCTCGTTCCAAACCCTCCGTTGATCGCTGTATCTATTGTTTGTACAAAGCGAGACCTTTCACGGTTTTCGATTTCTTGAAGGTTAGGTGAAGCGAATAGACTTAAGCGAAGAGACAAGTTTTGGGATCTCGTGTCGGGTAGTGATACTATGTCATGAGATGTCAAGATCCAGCATGGCTGGGTTAAGGGCAAGATCCGCCGGTTTGGCTATTCATGAAACCACTCCGTCTTTCATCGCTGGGTTCGACTCTTTCAAGGAAAGGTACATCGCGGCCTTCGCGAAAAACTCAGCGGGTGAGAACCGAAGCACCTAGCGTTCCTTCTTCGCATGTGCCTTCGTCCCGGCTCCTTGTTTTGAGGTTCGCCGAAGCTCCCTTGCCAGCGGGAAGGGCGGTCGTTTCGGCGAGTCAGGCCTCGGCCGAAGATCGTTTTGGGACTTCCAGCACCCAGTCTGCACCATTACCTAAGGTGCGTTCGAGGGCGGTGCCACAACTGGGGCGATGAAGAGGAAGAGGTGTGCTAAGAAGCGGCGAGCGAGCAACGGGATTGTTGTCGCAACATCGTTCCAAAGTTTGATTTTGATTTATCCATGATTCTTCTTTTATTTTCTTTTGCGATGATCCTTAACCTTTCTCTTTGCGGACAGTTTGTGTCGCTGATTGATGGGATGCTTGGTGACTGCGGATCGGAGGTTGCCGCGTCTATCGAAGGAGTTGGAGTCGTTGCGAGGCGTTGAAGCGTCACGAGGCGCGTGCAGACCATCAGCGCCCATGCTGCCCGGGCGCCTCAGCTCGAAGTTCGAATCGGCGACCTCGAGAGCGATCTCGGGAAGACCGCGAGTTCGTTGCTCAAAGTGAAGAAGAGAAGAGACACAAATCCTCGGAAATCCGTCGTCTCCAACAACAGATCGAATTACGAAGAGATGAGTGCTCATGAGTCGGCGAGACCGTCGATCAGCGGCGACTTCTTTGCTCGTTTGGCGAGGATGGCCAGTTGTTCAAGTCTTTGATAGCTGTCAGTGAGAGGGACTTGGCTTTGGCGGGGAATCGAAGGGAGCTTGAGCGAGCTTCAGTACTTAGAACGCGAGGCCTATCTCGGATTCGAGGAAGCCAGGCTGATGTCTTGCAAGGGAGAATTGGCGGTTTCGAAGGGACTTTGACTCGATTCGCTGGCCTGAAGTCGAGTGCACCCTTGTACCGGATTCAGAGCTCGGAGGATCAGGTTCAGGCAGCGAAGATCGTGAGGCTGGCGGATGAAGCGGCGGTGGAGGTGCGACCAAGGGAGTCGATGGCGAGGCGTTCCTGCTGCGGGTGAGTTTGAGGATGAAGGCGGCGCTCGAGGGCGTCTAGGTTCTAATCCCTTGAGGGATTTTTATTTTGTTGTGTTGCGGCGCTATTAGGCCATGATGTATTTTGGGACTGGCGTTGGTGGCTTTGAATCCTGCCCTTTTAGGCGTTTGTTGAACTTCAGCGGCTCAATCTAAAATATTTCGGTTTTATGGCGTTTAAATGAACTTCTGTTTTGAAGTTTAGAGGAGAGGATCTGAGTTGTCGTCGTTCCAAACCCTCCGTTGATCGCTGTATCATTGTTTGTACAAAGCGAGACCTTTCCGCGGTTTCGATTTCTTGAAGGTTAGGTGAAGCGAATAGACTTAAGCGAAGAGACAAGTTTGGGATCTCGTGTCGGGTAGTGATACTATGTCATGAGATGTCAAGATCCAGCATGGCTGGGTTAAGGGCAAGACCTAGGTTTACTCGGTTGAGGCTTTGCGATGACAAGTCGGCTCGTTTTACTGTTTGCAATTTTAACGACTTCGTTACCGTTTTAAAATCCGTGAATTGTTATCGGCTTATATGATTTGTTTAGGTCGCGAATCGAGCTACTTCGTTTGGAAAAGCTAACCAAAATTTTGGACTTCTTGTATAGCGCTATGTTATCCTTGTCGGATGTAAGAGAACCTACCTTTTAGAAGCTTATTGTCTATTTAGGACATTAGAGTTAGTTTGTTGTGATCATCAACAACAAAATGATACCGTTTAGAGGTGTGTTTGTATGTTTTGAGTTAGAGGCGAGGATTTTGTCTGGAACGTTTTGAGGAAAAGAATGTCCTTGGCGTTAGCGGCGTCTCATGATCTGAAGGTAGAGTTTTCCTTGTGCCACATTTAGTGGTTGAAATGTTTGCGGGCTTGGAGATGTTTTGCGAATGTTAGCAGCCAGAAAACTGTTGTTTCAATTTGGACCGGAGGACCAAGGGTCGTAAATTTGACCGGGGAAAGCGTCTACATTCACTATGCTTCGTGAAGTGTTGGCCTTAGGGATTTGTTTTGGATGTGATAATCGGCTTAGTGGAAACTAGATCCGTTGTCATTAGTTGGCGAAATGTGTTGTCTATAAAGAGTTTTGAAAGTTTGGAATTGAAGTGGTGGGAGTATCTGGTATCATACCCTCCCATCGGGGATAGCTGAGCTCCGCCGGTTAGCGAGTTGCCTCATACCCTTTTAGGGGATCAAGCCATCTCGTAAATTTTTTACCGCGTCGTTGTTAGTGATAGTATTTTTTAAGATGCATCGCGTTCAAGTTCTTGGGATTTTTCGTCTTGCATGTTCGCGATTTGATGCGAACCTGGTCGGACCACTTTTATGACTTTGTATGGTCCCTCGGTTTGCTCCGGTTTTCCTGCGTTTGGTTGGCGGTGTTTTGGAAGACTTTGCGTAAGACTAAACCGCTTTCTCTGAACCTACGGATGGCGTACGTTTGAGTTGTAGTACCTTGCGGCAGCGTGCTGGTAATTTTGGATTCGAATGAGTGCCTGGTCGCGGCGTTCATTGATAAGATCGAGATTGTCCAACATCATAGCGTCGTTTAGATCTTCGTTCGGGGAGGAATCTTCTCCGTACTCGGGGAACTCTACTTCGCGGGGATCATGCATTCCGTTCCGTAGCGAGGCGAATGGGGTTTCATCGTAGCCGTCTCGGGGTTGTTCGATCGACCAAAGGACTCCTTGAGCTCCTCGCCCATCGCCCTTTTGGCGTCTAGCGCTTTTCAGTCCGTCGAGGGCGGTCTTGTTGATGGTTTCTGCCTGGCCGTTGCATTGCGGATATCTGGGAGTCAACTTGGTAAGTCGTATCTTCCACTTCTCGCAGAATGCCTCGAATCGGGTAGATATGAACTGAGACCCGTTGTCTATCACGATTTCCTAAGGGACCCCGTGTCTGGTGATTATGTTCTTCTATACGAAGTTCTCGACTTATGCGTCTTTGATACTTGTGTAGGAATCTGCCTCCATCCATTTTGAGAAGAAATCCGTGAGGACCGGGAAAGCGTTTTGTTTGAGTTATGCAATGGCCCGCGATATCCATGGACCATCGCGCCAAAGGATCTGGAGATGAGATGGGCGAGAGGACTTCCGCGGGCTGATGGATCGTCGGTGCGTGCCTTTGGTATTTTAGCACTTCGGCGAACTTCTCCAGTCTTTGATCATAGTTGGCCAGTAATAACCGTGGCGTTTTATTTTGACTCAAGAGATCTTCCGCGGAATGGTTTCCGCCGACCGAATGGACCTCCTCCATTACTCTTCGCTTTTAGCCTTCAGCGCGGAGTCATGAGTGGGCATGAGTCTCCATTGTAGATTTCTCCTTCTACCGTTCGTATCGTGCGGCTGGGTCTTGATTTTGCGGGCTGCCCATTTTTGATTGGGAAGTGATCCGTCGATTATGTATGCTCGGATTGGTTCCAGCCAAGGACTGTCGCAGCCGTATTCCGACTGATCCACGTTTTCTTCGGTGGGTCATCTATTTCCTCAGCGTCTTCGATTTGTGCTCGAATAAGATTGGCGATCACTGGCGGTCCGATGCTTGGATGTTCAATGAACTTCGGCGGGGATTACGACTTAGTCCACGATCCGAACTTGGCGAGTGTGGCAAGGCATCCGCTGAGTGTTTTTCGGCGAGAAATCCTAGTGAGGCGAAGTGGTCAAAGTTTGGGAGAGATCTTGGATGAATTTAAGATATCGTCCATTCTTTCGTCCCTTGCCCGTATTCCCGTTGTACTTATTTGCGACTAGCGAGAGTCCGCGATGGCGTGAATGTTGTGGATCTTCAGCCCTTGGGCTGGTCGTAAGCCATAGCGAGTGCCTCATATTCGACCTCGTTGTTTGGCGCATGGAACTCAATCGAAGCGACTGTTCCAAGATTTCGCCCGGTCGAAGCGTGAGCGGATTCGATCGGACCCTAGTTTGGGCGATGATCCGTCGACATGAAGGATCAAGTTGAGTTCGGTTCGTGTTTGTCATATCTGCCATGGGCAATTCCACCAAGAAGTCGCCAATACTTGAGACTTTCGCGGAGTCCTTAGGCGGTACTCTCGTCGTACTCACTTAGTTCGATTGCCCATTTTGCGAGTCGTCTGACTCGGACTGTAAAATCGTTAAGCAAGGGAAGGTGGTGAGGATCACAATGGTATGCGACTGAAAATCGGCGGAGTTTTCTTGCCGACATTACAACCGCGAATGCTAGTTTCTCCATCGAGGGGATATCGGGTCTCGTGTCTAGCAACGTGTTGCTTATGTAGAAGATTGGTTTCTGCTCACGCGTTCTTCTCTAATCAAAGCGCCGCTTACGCTTTGTTGTGGATATGGGAACAAGGGTTCTCCCTCTACTGGTTTCGCGAGGGCGGGAGGAGTGGCCAGGTAATGCTTTAGCTGTTGGAAAGCTTTTAGCATTCCTCTGTCCCTCAAATTTCTTGTTCCCTTTCAATGTCGTAGAAGCGAAGGCATTAGTCCGTCGGCGAGATAAAAGCGGTTTAAAGCGGCGAATCTCCTGTTAGCCTTTGGACTTCCCTTTTGCTTTGGCGAGACCATTTCTATTAGCGTTTATCTGTTTGGGGTTATCTTCGATTCAGCGACCGTGACTAGGTAGCGAAATTCTCCGATGCCACGGCGAATCTACATTTAGATGGATTCAATTTCATGTTGTGCAAATTCAACCTTGCGAAACACTCTTCGGATGGGAAGCGTGCGTTGCGTCGGAGATTTTGAGCATGTCATCGATGTATACCTCCATAGTTTTCGAGCTGCTCGGAAAACATTCGATTGACGAGCGGCTGGTAAGTAAGCCTGCGTTCTTGAGGCGAAAGACATTATTTTGTAGCAATACGTCCAGCGATGGTGATGAATGCGGTCTTCTCCACGATCATCGGGTTCATCATAATTTGATTGTACGGGAGAAAGCGTCCATAAGCGATAAAAGTTTGTTTCCTGATGTTGCTTGACAAATCGGTCGATATGCAGGAGTGCAAAGCAATCTTTTGGACAAGCCTTGTTGAAGCGGTGAAGTCGGCCTTGAACTCGCCATTTGCGTTTTCTTTTGACCACGAATGGGTTAGCGAGCCAGTCGGTACCTGACTTCAGTTATTGAACCCACTTTAAGGAGTTTCTCAACTTCCTCGTTTACAGCGGTGTACGCAGTCTAGTTTCCGCCTTTTTGCTTAGCGGGTTTGTAGGTTGGGTCAATGTTGAGCTCATGGCAAGTTATGCGATGTCGATCCTGGCATATCCTCCAGCGGCCCAGCGAATGTGCTGAGTTCTTTTGAGACAGGCTATGAGCTCTGTTCTCAAAGGTTAGCGGAGGTTGGCTCGATCTCGGCGCATCGTTAAGGAGCGATTTGTCTAGAGCATACCGAGGTTACTGGTTATGAAGTTGGTTCACGCTTCCCGTCTAGAACCGATCCTCGAGATTGCTAGAAGGCGTTGAGTCTTGTTCTGGGGCGTTCTTATCGGGAGTAGGCTTTACTTTTTGCTTGAGGAGGCCATTGCTGAGTTTTTCTTTTCAGCTTGGCAGCAAAACATACTTGCGCCATCCTGCGATTTCCTTGTATAGTTTCGATTCGCAGGGAGTTGGAAACTTTAGACACGAATGGAATGTCGAGGGATATTTCATGGAATTCAGCCATGGAGTACTGATGATCGCGTTATCACGATGTTGGATGGTCGATGACTAAGAATTCCGTGATTTTGGCGGCGTTCGGCTTTAACCAAGTGGCTGATCGAGCCGAGTCATAGAAGCATCTCGAGAGTCGAATATCGGGCTAGGTTCTTCATGACGGCGCCGCGAGTCGACCTCCATTCTCGAGGGTACTCTTGTAGATAATGTTGGCGAGCATCGGTTCGACTAACACTCTTGCTACGTCGATGTCCTGGATCGTTAGTTCGATTACAAGGAGATCGTTGTGGGGTTTGGCCTGGTCGGCCGTTGCCCGATCCTTGAAGGAAACAACATCGCTGGCTCTTGGGCGGACATCCTATATCCTTTATTGCTTAGTGACTTTCGAGTTAGAGTTAGTCCCCCTCCCAGCGTGAAGCTGGGAAATTACGCTGTCAATTTTGATGAACAAATATGGAGGAAAACCGAGTTAACCCGATCTTCTTTGAAGGTCGAATTCTCTCGTAATCACTTTAGAATCGATAAAAGATAAGTAGCAAGATAAAAATGAATGGTCGCTCAGAGGCGTTTTATTAGTTAAAAAGTATGAATACAAGATTTCTCCGAGAGGAGTAGAGATATGCTAACTATCGGAACAACAGAACAAGAGGCGGCCAAGACGTCCTAAGTCTTGCCGTACTAGTCTAACCACCTAAGTCCTAAGTTCTCTAAGCTAGCAGGACTTCTCTTATTAGTTAAAAAGTATGAATACAAGATTATGTGTTTAATTTATTTAATATTAATATAAAATTATGTGTTTAATTTATTCCCAAGCATAATAATTTTTTATTTGGGTTTATATATGAACCATTTTTTACAAAATCAGTACCGTGGATTAATCTGTTATTATTTTGTTTCTTGAAGAGTTAATTTGTTTTGTTTAAAAGTTTGATTTATTATAAATTATAATTTTATCTATATTTATTTGTTTTTAGTTTTAATAATTTTTCTTAAATATGTATCGACGTATCTTACATTTGTTTTATTTAATTTTAACTTAAACAGAGTAATGCATTGTCTAACATGTCTCACCTCTGGTCGAACAAAATTCTTTTATAAATTTTTATCATAAATGATGGGCTGGACAAAATATCTGTATCCTAAGAATATAATCTGATCTGAAAAGTTGTACTAATGTCGAATCGAAACTGATTAAATACTTGATTGGATTTAAATTTTAATATTTGAAGAACCTGATTCAAACCCGAATGAACAAAATATTTCGGGTACCCTTAAATACTCAAAACACCAGAAATGTCTATAAAGCCTACTTGTTCTCCACCCAAATATCCATATAGACAAATTTTTATGTTAATTTTTAGGTATTTAATTTTACATAATTCAAATATATATGTTTTATGTTATTTAATTTTAGTATTATACGAATTTATGGTTTATTTAAATTTTTATACTATTTACATAATTTAAATGGATATAAAAAACCAAATTCACAATGTATGGAATAGGATTTAAATCTCTAACTTTTAAACCTTGAAATTCTAATAGATCTAAATATAAAATTATGTGTTTAATTTATTCCCAAGCATAATAAATTTTTTATTTGGGTTTATATACTAACCATTTTTTTTCTACAAAAATCAGCACCATGGATTAATCTGTTACTAGAGTTTGATATCTCCATACAGTGTTCACTTTTACAATATGTAAAAACATTTCAAAACAAAAATTTAGCGGTTTCAGTTTTACTACTTTAATTTACTGTTTAAACTATATATTTTGTTCTGTATACGTGTACTATATTTTTATTGGATGTGTTAGATCAGTTATATAGTATCTGGTATCAATAATTTATTACAAAATTTTAGGATTACATTTAAAATAAAATAAAAACAAAAATTAACAATACAAAATCTATATTATACAAGTGAATTTTATGTTGTTACTGAATGTATTAAAATATCCTTACATGTAGCTATAGATTTTTATTTGAATTTTCTTGTAAAATTAACTACAATCATACAAAAACAAATATTAAATGATAATTTTAATTTGGGCCATAGTAATCTATGTATATAAAATAGAGTTTTTCTCTCTCGAGAAGCTGCCACATAGGATTCCATACAAATCCATCTCTTGGCGTTAAGTGTCTCTGCATCCAAAACTCATCACTTTGTTAAACAAATATATCTCTTCGCATTTTCATATACAAATAGTGTATAACTGCCACTTTAAAGCACATCAATAAACAATTATGTATATAAAGAGATCCATTGCATCCACTATATACCCTGATAATACTCTAAGATCTTTTTAAAACAATTTTTAGTTATGGCCAGGAGATAAAACAGAGGAAAGACTGGACTTGCATGCAGATAGTGGAGTAACATAAGGCGTCCTCATCTTTGCTTTCGATCCAAGCGCATCTAACATTACCTCGCGCGATTGGCTCGTATCAGCGTTTGTCTGCTTATGTATCTTTAAAACATCAAAAGTAGTTTTTAATAGATCATTGCAAAGTATTCTTATTAGAGATTGTATATTTGTTAGTATTGATTGTATAGAATGTTTAGGCGTATATATTAAACAACTATGTTTACAAATACAAAATAGTACTTGTTTCTTTTACATATTGTAATAGTGGATTAGAGAAAAAATGGAAAAAATATGCTTATAATACTGCATTAGTTTTGAGTTTGAGGGAAAGATAATTAATAATAATAATAATAATAATAATAATAATAATAATAATAATAATAATAATAATAATAATAATAATAATAATAATAAAATAATAGATGTAGTGTATTATCTGAGGAATTATTATGATTTTGAAACTAAAACAAATATATAATAAAATTACACATTTTGGATCTTGAGTCGACTCATATAAAGCTGAGTTTAGTTTAGAGTGCAATATTATCTTTAAAACAAATTTAGATAGAAATTATATTTATATCCATAATCTAGATAATTTAACTTTTATAAAATTTAAAAAACTTTTGTGTACATTATTTATTTTAATTAATTTTTTTAAGTTATGTTTTGAACTTCAGAAATATTATTATCACTATTTATAAATATATTCTTAATTTTAGTATTTAAAGATTAGATGAAATAATTTATAAGAAAGATCTGTTTTCCTATCAATTTGAGATGTTAATATATTCATATTTTAGATTTACAAATAAGTTTAATACAAATATCGAAAATTATATATAGTTATTCTATTAATTAACCTGTACTACAGTGTTATAAAATAATTTAAAATAATAGTTAGCTTAATATGTATTTTTTATTTACAATATTTTTGTACATAATAATATATGGCCATTATAAGTTACGTTTGTGCATAATATTCTATAGCCAGATTAAAATTTTATGTAAGTATAAATATATAATCATCAAAACATACTATTCAGTTTATTTGGTTACATTGTACATTTGTTTTAGTTTATCTCTATCAAATTCTGACATAACATAAACCAAAAATAATTGTTCAGATAAATCATAAATATAAAAAACAACAAGTGTTAATAGTAGCAGTTATTGACATTGTGCTAAACAACTACAAAATATATTAGACTAAAATTACCTCAAAGTTAAAACATTATTCTCCATTGTATTAGATACCATAACATAAAATGAATTCGGCATTTGAAAACTCAATTTCATTCTCTCAACATAATCACACTTTTACCAACTAAACATAGAATAAAATTTACACAAATTATATATTTCATAAAATCGATACATCGAATCCAGCATAGTGCAATCTGGTTTATGATATAATACATATTCTTAGTTAATTTTTCTTGACAAAATAATAATCACCATCAACAATAGAAATGAAATGAAATTGTGATTTGGGCTAGCTCGTTTTAAAAATTCTAATTTAGGCTATAATTAAATATGATTATTAAAAGCTCATTATGCTTCAGTTACTTTTCCTCTGGGAAGAAACCGAACAAATTCATGTCAGTCAACCAAGTAAAACTGATTTTTTATTTCTCTCAAAACAAAGATAAAGACTGACAATCTTATGTTTCCCACTAAAACTATCTCTATTTCTCTCCGCCATTGTTAACATAGAGACCGACAATCTTATGTTTCCCACTTAAAACTATCTCTATTTCTCTCCGCCATTGTTAACATTATGGCTGGGCATTTTATTCGTTAAATTTGATTCGATTCGTTATTCATTTCGATTCGATCCGAAAATTCTGAATATCCGTAAACTTTCAAATCAAAGCAAATACTAAAACTCAATATCCGTTAAAAACGAAGCAAATCACAAATACTAAAATTTTGGGAAGCAGATATCCGATCCGATCCGGAAATATATAAATACATGTATATCTTGATTATATTTAAAATTTTAAATGTATAAAATTTTATAATTATTATTCTAACATATGATTTGACAAATTCTATTTACATTATTACTTATATAAAAGTATTACATAAAAGAAAGAGAAAAAAATTATGACAATTATAATTTTTTTCTTAAGTTTTGTGTTATTATAATTGTTAACTCAATTTAAAAATTTACAAAATATGTAGATTCACTACTTCTTTTAATTTTTATGTTTTATATCAAGCAAAAATAATATTTTACAAAACAAATATGTATCAAACTTTTAAGATTATTTGTATTAATTCAAACAGATGAGATATTCGTAAGTATTCGTAAATAACCTCAAATATCTATTTATTCTCCGGATATCCGTTTTTCCGAATATCCGTATTTTACCGAAGCAAATCAAATCGAAAAATTAGATATCCGTGACATCTGAAGCAAATCACAAATACTAAAATTTTGGGAAGCAGATATCCGATCCGTGTCCAAGCCTAGTAACATAGAGACCGACAATCTTATGTTTCCCACTAAAACTGAGATGTCTGCAGATCATTAATGAATAATGCTAGTATATAAAGGTTTAGACCTGTTGAACGAATCAGCGGAAGCTCCTGTCAAGCTCAGAAATTTCTTGTAGTAGTTGTTTATAAAAACTCACCTCCTAACATACCTGCTATTTTAGCAAAAAAAAAAACATACCTGCTTCAGTTTCTGTATAAAAAAATACCTGCTTCAGAGGAGTTGATGAACAGAGAACATACAGGAGGATTCGCATAGTCGAAGTCGACATTGAAAAGTATTTTCATTTATTTAATTACTTATATCTCAAACTTGGATAACTCAGACTTTACAATCAAATTTTGGTTAATTATTTATCAAAAACGAATTGAGTTCTATACCAATATAATTGTAGTTATCGGTCTTAGATAGATATTGTCGTGGTCTTCAAATTTGAAGATCTACTGTACAAATCTTCATTTTTGAAGATGAACTTTTTAATTGTCAATTGGTCCTCGACTTTTATTTATTCTTATCTTTTGCCAAAATAAACTATATACTTTAATATAATCCAATTAATTTTTAATTTCAGTTAACAATTATAATAACACAAAACTTAGAAAAAAATTATAATTGTCATAATTTTTTCTCTTTCTTTATGTAATACTTTTATATAAGTAATAATGTAAATAGAATTTGTCAAATCATATGTTAGAATAATAATTATAAAATTTTATACATTTAAAATTTTAAATATAATCAAGATATACATGTATTTATATATTTCGGATCGGATCGGATATCTGCTTCCCAAAATTTTAGTATTTGTGATTTGCTTAGTTTTAGCGGATATTGAGTTTTAGTATTTGCTTTGATTTGAAAGTTCACGGATATTCAGAATTTTGGATCGAATCGAAATGAATAACGAATCGAATCAAATTTATGAATAAAATGCCCAGCCATAATGTTAACAATGAGAGAAATAGAGATAGTTTTAAGTGGGAAACATAAGATTGTCGGTCTCTATGTTAACAATGGCGGAGAGAAATAGAGATAGTTTTTAGTGGGAAACATAAGATTGTCAGTCTTTATCTTTGTTTTGAGAGAAATAAAAAATCAGTTTTACTTGGTTGACTGACATGAATTTGTTCGGTTTCTTCAGAGGAAAAAGTAACTGAAGCATAATGAGCTTTTAATAATCATATTTAATTATAGCCTAAATTAGAATTTTAAAACGAGCCAGCCCAAATCACAATTTCATTTCATTTCTATTGTTGATGGTGATTATTATTTTGTCAAGAAAAATTAACTAGAATATGTATTATATCATAAACTAGGACCAGTCTTCTGTGAGTTAGATGTATCGATTTTTATGAAATATATAATTTGTGTAAATTTTATTCTATGTTTTAGTTGGTAAAAGTGTGATTATGTTGAGAGAATGAAATTGAGTTTTCAAATGCATTCATTTTTATGTTATGGTATCTAATACAATGGAGAATAATGTTTTAACTTTGAGGTAATTTTAGTCGAATATATTTTGTAGTTGTTTAGCACAATGTCAATAAGCTACTATTAACACTTGTTGTTTTTATATTTATGATTTATCTGAACAATTATTTTTGGTTTATGTTATGTCAGGTAATTTGATAGAGATAAACTAAAACAAATGTACAATAGACCAAATAAGCTGAATAGTATGTTTTGATGATTATATATTTATACTTACATAAAATTTTAATCGGCTATAGAATATTATGCAAAACAGAACTTATCTGACCATATATTATTATGTACAAAAATATTGTAAATAAAAAATACATATTAAGCTAACTATTATTTTAAATTATTTTATAACAACTGTAGTAGGTTAATTAATAGAATAACTATATATAATTTTAGATATTTGTATTAAACTTATTTGTAAATCTAAAATATGAATATATTAACATCTCAAATTGATAGGAAAACAGATCTTTCTTATAAATTATTTCATCTAATCTTTAAATACTAAAATTAAGAATATATTTATAAATAGTGATAATAATATTTCTGAAGTTCAAAACATAACTTAAAAAATTAATTAAAATAAATAATGTACACAAAGTTTTTAAATTTTATAAAAGTTAAATTATCTAGATTATGGATATAAATATAATTTCTATCTAAATTTGTTTTAAAGATAATATTGCACTCTAAACTAAACTCGAGTTTATATGACTTTCGCATCAAATGTGTAATTTTATTATATATTTGTTTTAGTTTCAAAATCATAATAATTCCTAGTATAATACACTACATCTATTATTTTATTATTATTATTATTATTATTATTATTATTATTATTATTATTATTATTATTATTATTATTATTATTATTATTAATTATCTTTCCTCAAACTCAAAACTAATGCAGTATTATAAGCATATTTTTTCATTTTTCTCTAATCCACTATTACAATATGTAAAAGAAACAATCTATTTTGTATTTGTAAACATAGTTGTTTAATATATGCATTAAACATTCTATACAATCAATACTAACAAATATACAATCTGAATAAGAATACTTTGCAATGATCTATTAAAAACTACTTTTGGATGTTTTAAAGATACATAAGCATTACAAGCGATGTCGAGCCTTTGGTAGGTATTAGATCTTGACATTGTGGAGCAAAGATGAGGGCGTCTTATGTTACTCCACTATCTGCATGCAAGTCAGGTCTTTTCTGTTTTATCTCACTGGCCATAACTAAAATTGTTTTAAAAGATCTTAGAGGTATATAGTGGATCAATGGATCTCTTTATATACATAATTGTTTATTGATGTGCTTTAAAGTGGCAGTTATACCTATTTGTATATGAAAATCACGAAGAGATATATTTGTTTAACAAAGTGATGAGTTTTGGATCTGAGAGGCGTGTCATAGCGTCGAGATGGTTGTGGCGTGGAATCATGTGGCAGCACCTCGGGAGAGAAAAACTACATTTTATATACATAGATTACTATGGCCCAAATTAAAATTATCATTTTAATATTTGTTTTTGTATGATTGTAGTTAATTTTACAAGAAAATTCAAATAAAATCTATAGCTACATGTAAGGATATTTTAATACATTCAGTAACAACATAAAATTCACTTGTATAATATAGATTTTGTATTGTTAATTTTTGTTTTATTTTATTTTAAATGTAATCCTAAAATTTTGTAATAAATTATTGATACCGTATTACTATATAACTGATCTAACACATCAATAAAAATATAGTGCGATACAGTAACAAAATATATAGTTTAAACAGTAAATTAAAGTAGTAAAACTGAAACCGTTAAATTTTTGTTTTTGAAATGTTTTTACATATTGTAAAAGTGAACACTTTCGTCTTGGAAGCATATCAAACTCTAGTAGATTAATCCATGGTGCTGATTTTTGTAGAAAAAAATGGTTAGTATATAAACCCAAATAAAAATTTATTATGCTTGGGAATAAATTAAACACATAATTTTATATTTAGATCTATTAGAATTTCAAGGTTTAAAAGTTAGAGATTTAAATCCTATTCCATACATTGTGAATTTGGTTTTATATCCATTTAAATTATGTAAATAGTATAAAAATTTAAATAAACCATAAATTCGTATAATACTAAAATTAAATAACATAAAACATATATATTTGAATTATGTAAAATTAAATACCTAAAATTAACATAAAATTTGTCTATATGGATATTTGGGTGGAGAACAAGTAGGCTTTACAATGTTTAATTATTTAAAGGTGCAGAAATATTTTGTTCATTAGGGTTTTGAATCGGGTTCTTCAAATATTAAAATTTAAATCCAATCAAGTATTTAATCAGTTTAGATTAGACATTAGTACAACTTTTCAGATCAGATTATATTCTTAGGATACAGATATTTTGTCCAATATCATTTATGATAAAATTTATAAAATTTTTGTTCAGGAGTGAGACATGTTGAACAATGCATTACTCTGTTTAAGTTAAAATTAAATAAAACAAATGTAAGATCGTCGATACATATTTAAGAAAAATTATTAAAACTAAAACAAATAAATATAGATAAAATTATAATTTATAATAAATCAAACTTTTAAACAAAACAAATTAACTCTTCAAGAAACAAAATAATAACAGATTAATCCACGGTACTGATTTTTGTAGAAAAAATGGTTCATATATAAACCCAAATAAAAAATTATTATGCTTGGGAATAAATTAAACACATAATTTTATATTAATATTAAATAAATTAAACACATAATCTTGTATTCATACTTTTTAACTAATAAGAGAAGTCCTGCTAGCTTAGAAACTTAGGACTTAGGTGGTTAGACTGTCTGCGAGACTTAGGGCGTCTTGGCCTCTTTGTTCTGTTGTTCGATAGTTAGCATATCTCTACTCCTCTCGGAGAAATCTTGTATTCATACTTTTAACTAATAAAAGCGCCTCGGCGACCATTCATTTTATCTTGCTACTTATCTTTTATCGATTAAAGTGAGAAATTAGGACCTTGAAAGATCGGGTTAACTTCGGTTTTCCTCCATATTTGTTCATCAAAATTGGCGGTCACGATTTGGTTCCCACAGTTTGGCTAGAAGGGGGCGAATTCTAACTTCGAAAGTCACTAAGCAATAAAGGATATAGGATGTCGCTCCGGTAGCCAGCGATGTTGTTTCCTTCAAGGATCGAACAGCGACCGACCAGGCCAACCCACAGCGATCTCCTTGTCGAACTAGCGATCGAGGACATCGGCGTAGCAAGAGTGTTAGTCGAAGCCGGATGCTCGGCCACATTATCACAAGAGTACCCTCGAGAGAATGGAGATCGAGGCATGCTTGCCGTCGCGAAGAACCTAGCCCGATATTAGGACTCTCGGAGATGCTTCTATGACTCTGGCTCGATCAGCCCTTGGTTAAAGCGGGAGCGTCGCCAAAATCCGAATTCTTAGTCATCGACCATCAACATCGATATAGCGATCATCGGTACTCCATGGCTGAATTCCATGCGGCGATCCTCGACATTCCATCGTGTCTAAAGTTTCCAACCCCTTGCGGTCGAAACTATACAAAGAGAAATCGCGGGGATGGCGCAAGTATGTTTTGCTGCCAGACTGAAAGCTTTCAGCGTTCGAAGCCTCCGAGCAAGTAAAAACTACTCGATAGAACGCGTGAGAACAAGACTTCGAGCGTCTTCTATCTCGAGGAGGATCGAAGCCACTGAGCGAGGGCGTGAACCAACGAACCAGTAACCTCGGTATGCTGAACAAATCGTTCCCGAGCGATCGTCGAGATCGAACCAACCTCATGAACCTTTGAGAGCATAGCCTGTCTCAAAAGAACCTCAACACATTAGCTTGGGCGGCGGAGGATATGCGAGGGATGCGACATCGGCATAACTTGCCATGAGCTCAACATTGACCGACCTACAAACCCGTCGAGCAAAAGAGCTAGGACCAGTGCCACGCGGTAAGCGAGGAAGTTGAGAACTCCTTAAAAGTGGGTTCAATAACTGAGGAGTCAGGTACCGGACGGCTCGCTAACCGTTACGTGGTCAAAAAGCGGCAAATGGCGAGTCTGCGTCGACTTCACCGTTCTCAACAAGCTTGTCAAAAGATTGCTTTGCACTCACGCATATCGACCGACTTGTCGAAGCAACATCAGGAAACTTTTATAAGTTTATGGGCGCCTTCTCGGGTACAATCAAATTATGATGAACCGGATGATGGTGAAGAGCCGCATTCATCGCGACCGGGGCGTATTCTTTACAAAATAATGTCTTTGACCTCAAGCAGCGGTGGCTACTTACCAGCGGCTCGTCAGCGAATGTTTTCGAGCAGCTTCGGGAAAACTATGGAAGTATACATCGATGACATGCTGCGTAAAATCTCGGCGAACCACGACCCGTTTCCCATCGGAAGAGTGTTTATAAGTTGAATTGCACAACATGAAGTGAATCCATCTAAATGTAGATTGGTGGCATCGGAGAATTTCATTTACCTAGTCGTGTCGCGGAATCGAAGATAAAACGAATAAGCGTTAATAAAATGGTCGCCCAAAGCAAAAGGAAGTCGAAAGGCTAACGGGGATTCGCCGCCTTAAACCGTTTTATCTGCGCTCGGCGGACTAATGCCGTTTCTGACACATTGAAAGGGAACAAAAATTTGAGTGGGCAGAGGAATCGGCTTTCCAACAGCTAAAGCATTACCTGGCCACTCCGTCAGCGAAACCGGTAGAGGAGAACCCTTGTTCTGTACATGCGGTATCCTGGCAGCGGTGCGGCGTTTTGATTAGAACGGTGGCGAAACCAATCTTCTACATAAGCAACACGTTGCTGAACCTGACCGATATCGATGGAGAAACTAGCATTAGCGGTTGTAATGTCGGCAAAGAAACTCGGCCGTATTTTCAGTCGCATACCATTGTGATCCTCACCACCTTCCCCTTGAGCGATTTTGCACAGTCCGAGTCAGTCAGGGCGACTTCGCCAAAATGAGCAATCGAACTAAGTGATGTCGGCGTAGAAATGCCGCCCGAGGACCTGCGCAAGTCTCAGTATTGGCGGACTTCTTGGTGGAATTATGGCGAATATGACAAACGCGAACCGAACTCAACTTGGATCCTTCATGCGGATCATCGTCCAAACTAGAGTCGGGATCGAAATCGGCTCCGTCTTCGGCGAAATCTTGGAACAGTCGTTTTGATTGGAGTTCCATCGTCGAAACGAGGCGAATATGAGGCACTCGTTGCGAATCTGACTAAGGGCTGAAGATCCACAACATTCCGCTTCTTGTGACTCTCGTTAATTCGCAAATAAATTACAACGGGGAATCTGAAGCAAGGGCGAAAGAATGGGCCTTTATATCTTAAATTCATCCAAGATCTCTCGAAACTTTGACCATAGCCCTCACTGGATTTCGCTTCGGAAAACACTCAGGATGCCTTAATACCTTGCGTCGAGTTAGGATCGTGGACTAAGTCAGGTAATCCCGTCGAGTTCATTGAACATCAACATCGGACGCCGGTGATCGCCCGATCTTATTGAGCAAATCGAAGCGAATAGATGACCCACGGAAAGCGTGGATCGAGTCGAATCGGCTGCGGCGGTCAGGCTGGAACCAATCGAGCATACATAATCGGCGGATCACTTCCACCGAAAAATGGGCAGCCCAAAATCAAGACCCAGGCGCTACGATGCGTAGCGGTAGAAGGAGAAATCTACAAATGGAGACTCTGCGGCCCCTCATGACCTGCGGCTGCGAGAAAAGTAATGGAGGAGGTCCATTCCGGTGCGTGCGAAACCATTCAGCGGAAGATCTCTTGGAGTCAAAATAAAGCTCACGGTTATTACTGGCCAACTATGATCAAAGACTGTGAAGTTAAACCGAAGTGCGAAAAATACCAAAACGCGCACCGGCGATCCATCAGCCAGCGGAAGTCCTCTCGTCCATCTCATCTCCATTATCCTTTTATGCGATGGTCCATGGATATCGTCGGGCCATTGCATAACTTCGAAATAAAAGCGTTTTCTCACAGTCCTCCGCAGTTTCTTCTCAAAATGGATGGAGGCAGATTCTACACAAGTATCAAAAGGCGTACAAGTCGAGAACCGTATAGAAGAACATAATCACCGAACGGGGTCCGCGGAAATGCGTGGCGAGCAAGAGTCTCAGTTCATATCTACCGATTCGAGGCGTGCGAAGTGGAAGATCTGACTTACCAAGTTGACTCGGATATCCAATGCAGCGGCCAGGCGAAACCATCAACAAGACCGTCTCGGCCGTTGGCAGCAGAGCGTAAAAGGCGATGGGCGAGAGGAGCTCGAAGGAGTCCTTTTAGCATCGAACAACCCGAGCGGAGCTACGGATGAAACCCCATTAAGCCCTCGTTTACGAGCGGAATGCATGATCAGCGGTAGAGTTCCCGAGTGCGGAGAAGATTCCTCGAGCGAGAAGATCTAACGGCGCTATGATGTTGGACAATCTCGATCTTATCAATGAGCGCCCGCGACCAGGCACTCATTGAATCAAAATTACCACCTGTTGCGCAAAGATTTTACAACTCAAGCGTCGCCATCCGTAGGTTCAGAAGCGGTTTAGTCTTCGAAGTCTTCCAAAACAACTGCGAGCGGCGAAAGCGGGAGCAGCTGGGAGAGGACCATACAAAGTCATAAAGTGGTCCGACCAGTTCGTACTAATCCTTCGAACATGCAAGGCGTAAAATCCCTTGTTAGTGATAGTATTTTTTAAGATGCATCGCGTTCAAGTTCTTGGGATTTTTCGTCTTGCATGTTCGCGATTTGAGTGCGAACCTGGTCGGACCACTTTTATGACTTTGTATGGTCCCTCGGTTTGCTCGGTTTTCTGGCGTTTGGTTCGGCGGTGTTTTGGAAGACTTTCGTAAGACTAAACCGCTTTCTCGAACCTACGGATGGCGTGCGTTTGAGTTGTAGTACCTTGCGGCGTGCTGGTAATTTTGGATTGAATGAGTGCCTGGTCGCGTTCATTGATAAGATCGAGATTGTCCAACATCATAGCGTCGTTTAGATCTTCTCGTTCGGGAGGAATCTTCTCCGTTACTCGGGGAACTCTACTTCGCGGGGATCATGCATTCCGCTCAAACGGGCGAATGGGGTTTCATCCGTAGCCGTCTGGGGTTGTTCGATGCGACCAAAGGACTCCTTGAGCTCCTCGCCCATCGCCCTTTTGGCGTCTAAGCGCTTTTCAGTCCGTCGAGGGCGGTCTTGTTGATGGTTTCTGCCTGGCGTTGCATTGCGGATATCGGGAGTCAACTTGGTAAGTCGTATCTTCCACTTCTCGCGAATGCCTCGAATCGGGTAGATATGAACTGAGACCGTTGTGCATCCACGATTTCCTAAGGGACCCGTGTCTGGTGATTATGTTCTTATCTGAAGTTCTCGACTTATGCGTCTTTGATACTTGTGTAGGAATCTGCCTCCATCCATTTTGAGAAGAAATCCGTGAGGACCGGGAGAAAGCGTTTTGTTTGAGTTATGCAATGGCCCGGCGATATCCATGGACCATCGCGTAAAGGATCACGGAGATGAGATGGGCGAGAGGACTTCCGCGGGCTGATGGATCGTCGGTCGCGTGCCTTTGGTATTTTTCGCGACTTTCGGTTTAACTTCTCACAGTCTTTGATCATAGTTGGCCAGTAATAACCGTAGCGTTTTATTTTGACTCCAAGAGATCTTCCGCCGGAATGGTTTCCGCACGACCCGGAATGGACCTCCTCCATTACTCTTCTCGCTTTTTCGCCTTCAGCGCAGGTCATGAGTGGGCCGCAGAGTCTCCATTTGTAGATTTCTCCTTCTACCGCCGTATCGCGGCGGCCGGGTCTTGATTTTGCGGGCTGCCCATTTTTCGGTGGGAAGTGATCCGTCGATTATGTATGCTCGGATTGGTTCCAGCCAAGGACTGTCGCAGCCGTATTCCGACTGATCCACGTTTTCTTCCGGTGGGTCATCTATTTCCTCCGCGTCTTCGATTTGTGCTCGAATAAGATTGGCGATCACTGGCGGTCCGATGCTTGGATGTTCAATGAACTCGACGGGGATTACCTGACTTAGTCCACGATCCGAACTTGACGCGAGTGTGGCCAAGGCATCCGCCTGAGTGTTTTCCGAGCGAGAAATCCTAGTGAGGGCGAAGTGGTCAAAGTTTCGGGAGAGATCTTGGATGAATTTAAGATATGCGTCCATTCTTTCGTCCCTTGCCCATTATTCCCGTTGTACTTATTTGCGACTAGCGAGAGTCACGGTAAGCGTGAATGTTGTGGATCTTCAGCCCTCGCTAGTCAGAAAGCAACGAAGTGCCTCATATTCGCCTCGTTGTTTGGCGATGGAACTCAATCGAAGCGACTGTTCCAAGATTTCGCCCGGTCGAAGGCGTGAGCCGGATTCCGATCCCGGACCCTAGTTTGGACGATGATCCGTCGACATGAAGGATCCAAGTTGAGTTCGGTTCCGTGTTTGTCATATCTGCCATGGGCAATTCCACCAAGAAGTCTGCCAATACTTGAGACTTTGCGCAGGTCCTTGGGCGGTACTCTACGTCGTACTCACTTAGTTCGATTGCCCATTTTGCGAGTCGTCCTGACTGACTCGGACTGTGCAAAATCGTTCGCAAGGGGAAGGTGGTGAGGATCACAATGGTATGCGACTGAAAATACGGCCGGAGTTTTCTTGCCGACATTACAACCGCGAATGCTAGTTTCTCCATCGGGGATATCGGGTCTGGTTCAGCAACGTGTTGCTTATGTAGAAGATTGGTTTCTGCTCACGCGTTCTTCTCTAATCAAAACGCCGCCAATTGTGGATATCGCGATGTACAGAACAAGGGTTCTCCCTCTACTGGTTTCGCGAGACGGAGGAGTGGCCAGGTAATGCTTTAGCTGTTGGAAAGCTTTTTCGCATTCCTCTGTCCACTCAAATTTCTTGTTCCCTTTCAATGTGTCGTAGAAACGAAGGCATTAGTCCGTCGAGCGCGAGATAAAACGGTTTAAGGCGGCGAATCTCCCTGTTAGCCTTTGGACTTCCCTTTTTGCTTTGGGCGAGACCATTTCTATTAACGCGTTTATCTGTTTGGGGTTATCTTCGATTCCGCGACACGTGACTAGGTAGCCGAGAAATTCTCCCGATGCCACGGCGAATCTACATTTAGATGGATTCAATTTCATGTTGTGCAAATTCAACCTTGCGAAACACTCTTCCAGATGGGAAACGTGGTCGTGTTCGTCAGGAGATTTTACGAGCATGTCATCGATGTATACCTCCATAGTTTTCCGAGCTGCTCGGAAAACATTCGGTTGACGAGCCGCTGGTAAGTAGCGCCTGCGTTCTTGAGGCCGAAAGACATTATTTTGTAGCAATACGTCCCGCGGTCAGTGATGAATGCGGTCTTCTCACGATCATCCGGGTTCATCATAATTTGATTGTACCCGGAGAAGGCGTCCATAAACGATAAAAGTTTGTTTCCTGATGTTGCTTCGACAAGTCGGTCGATATGCAGGAGTGCAAAGCAATCTTTTGGACAAGCCTTGTTGAGAACGGTGAAGTCGACGCAGACTCGCCATTTGCCGTTTTTCTTTTTGACCACGAATGGGTTAGCGAGCCAGTCCGGGTACCTGACTTCAGTTATTGAACCCACTTTAAGGAGTTTCTCAACTTCCTCGTTTACCGCGGTGGCACGCTCTGGTCCTAGTTTCCGCCTTTTTTGCTTGACGGGTTTGTAGGTTGGGTCAATGTTGAGCTCATGGCAAGTTATGCCGATGTCGATCCCTGGCATATCCTCCGGCCAGCGAATGTGCTGAGTTCTTTTGAGGCAGGCTATGAGCTCTGTTCTCAAAGGTTAGCGGAGGTTGGCTCGATCTCGGCGCATCGTTAAGGAGCGATTTGTCTAGGCATACCGAGGTTACTGGTTCGCAAGTTGGTTCACGCTTCCCGTCTAGGGCTTCGATCCTCTGAGATTGCTAGAAGACGTTCGAGTCTTGTTCTGGGGCGTTCTTATCGGGAGTAGGCTTTACTTTTTTGCTTCGGGAGGCTTCGACTGCTGAGTTTTTTCTTTTCAGCTTGGCAGCAAAACATACTTGCGCCATCCTGCGATTTCCTTGTATAGTTTCGATTCCGCAAGGGGTTGGAAACTTTAGACACAGATGGAATGTCGAGGGGATCGCTCGCATGGAATTCAGCCATGGAGTACGATGATCGCGTTATCACGATGTTGGATGGTCGATGACTAAGAATTCGTGATTTTGGCGGCGTTCCGGCTTTAACCAAGTGGCTGATCGAGCGAGAGTCATAGAAGCATCTCGAGAGTCGAATATCGGGCTAGGTTCTTCTCTGCACCAGTGTCGACCTCCATTCTCTCGAGGGTACTCTTGTAGATAATGTTGGCCGAGCATCCGGTTTCGACTAACACTCTTGCTACGTCGATGTCCTGGATCGTTAGTTCGATTACAAGGAGATCGTTGTGGGGTTTGGCCTGGTCGGCCGTTGCCGATCCTTGAAGGAAACAACATCGCTGGCTACCGAGCGGACATCCTATATCCTTTATTGCTTAGTGACTTTCGAGTTAGAGAATTCGTCCCCCTCCTTCTAGCCAAACTGTGGAACCGAATTGCGCTGCCAATTTTGATGAACAAATATGGAGGAAAACCGAGTTAACCCGATCTTCTTTGAAGGTCGAATTCTCTAGCGTAATCACTTTAGAATCGATAAAAGATAAGTAGCAAGATAAAATGAATGGTCGCCGAGGCGTTTTATTAGTTAAAAGTATGAATACAAGATTTCTCGAGAGGAGTAGAGATATGCTAACTATCGAACAACAGAACAAGAGTGACCAAGGCGTCCTAAGTCTTGCGTCTTAGTCTAACCACCTAAGTCCTAAGTTCTCTAAGCTAGCGGGACTTCTCTTATTAGTTAAAAGTATGAATACAAGATTATGTGTTTAATTTATTTAATATTAATATAAAATTATGTGTTTAATTTATTCCCAAGCATAATAATTTTTTTATTTGGGTTTATATATGAACCATTTTTTTCTACAAAAATCAGTACCGTGGATTAATCTGTTATTATTTTGTTTCTTGAAGAGTTAATTTGTTTTGTTTAAAAGTTTGATTTATTATAAATTATAATTTTATCTATATTTATTTGTTTTTAGTTTTAATAATTTTTCTTAAATATGTATCGACGTATCTTACATTTGTTTTATTTAATTTTAACTTAAACAGAGTAATGCATTGTCTAACATGTCTCGCCTCTGGTCGAACAAAATTCTTTTATAAATTTTTATCATAAATGATAGGGCTGGACAAAATATCTGTATCCTAAGAATATAATCTGATCTGAAAAGTTGTACTAATGTCGAATCGAAACTGATTAAATACTTGATTGGATTTAAATTTTAATATTTGAAGAACCTGATTCAAACCCGAATGAACAAAATATTTCGGGTACCCTTAAATACTCAAAACACCAGAAATGTCTATAAAGCCTACTTGTTCTCCACCCAAATATCCATATAGACAAATTTTTATGTTAATTTTTAGGTATTTAATTTTACATAATTCAAATATATATGTTTTATGTTATTTAATTTTAGTATTATACGAATTTATGGTTTATTTAAATTTTTATACTATTTACATAATTTAAATGGATATAAAAAACCAAATTCACAATGTATGGAATAGGATTTAAATCTCTAACTTTTAAACCTTGAAATTCTAATAGATCTAAATATAAAATTATGTGTTTAATTTATTCCCAAGCATAATAAATTTTTTATTTGGGTTTATATACTAACCATTTTTTTTCTACAAAAATCAGCACCATGGATTAATCTGTTACTAGAGTTTGATATGCGCTCCCGCACGAGTGTTCACTTTTACAATATGTAAAAACATTTCAAAAACAAAAATTTAACGGTTTCAGTTTTACTACTTTAATTTACTGTTTAAACTATATATTTTGTTACTGTATCGTGTACTATATTTTTATTGGATGTGTTAGATCAGTTATATAGTAATACGGTATCAATAATTTATTACAAAATTTTAGGATTACATTTAAAATAAAATAAAAACAAAAATTAACAATACAAAATCTATATTATACAAGTGAATTTTATGTTGTTACTGAATGTATTAAAATATCCTTACATGTAGCTATAGATTTTTATTTGAATTTTCTTGTAAAATTAACTACAATCATACAAAAACAAATATTAAATGATAATTTTAATTTGGGCCATAGTAATCTATGTATATAAAATAGAGTTTTTTCTCTCCTGAGGCTGCCACATAGGATTCCACGCCACAAATCCATCTCTTGACGTTGCGACACGTGTCTCTGCATCCAAAACTCATCACTTTGTTAAACAAATATATCTCTTCGCATTTTCATATACAAATAGTGTATAACTGCCACTTTAAAGCACATCAATAAACAATTATGTATATAAAGAGATCCATTGCATCCACTATATACCCTGATAATACTCTAAGATCTTTTTAAAACAATTTTTAGTTATGGCCAGGAGATAAAACAGAGGAAAGACTGGACTTGCATGCAGATAGTGGAGTAACATAAGACGTCCTCATCTTTGCTCAGTCACAAGCGCATCTAACATTACCTACGCCGCCAGTGGCTCGACATCGCGTTTGTACTGCTTATGTATCTTTAAAACATCCAAAAGTAGTTTTTTAATAGATCATTGCAAAGTATTCTTATTCAGAGATTGTATATTTGTTAGTATTGATTGTATAGAATGTTTAGGCGTATATATTAAACAACTATGTTTACAAATACAAAATAGTACTTGTTTCTTTTACATATTGTAATAGTGGATTAGAGAAAAAATGGAAAAAATATGCTTATAATACTGCATTAGTTTTGAGTTTGAGGGAAAGATAATTAATAATAATAATAATAATAATAATAATAATAATAATAATAATAATAATAATAATAATAATAATAATAATAATAAAATAATAGATGTAGTGTATTATACGAGGAATTATTATGATTTTGAAACTAAAACAAATATATAATAAAATTACACATTTTGGATGCGAGTGCGACTCATATAAACTGAGTTTAGTTTAGAGTGCAATATTATCTTTTAAAACAAATTTAGATAGAAATTATATTTATATCCATAATCTAGATAATTTAACTTTTATAAAATTTAAAAAACTTTTGTGTACATTATTTATTTTAATTAATTTTTTTAAGTTATGTTTTGAACTTCAGAAATATTATTATCACTATTTATAAATATATTCTTAATTTTAGTATTTAAAGATTAGATGAAATAATTTATAAGAAAGATCTGTTTTTCCTATCAATTTGAGATGTTAATATATTCATATTTTAGATTTACAAATAAGTTTAATACAAATATCGAAAATTATATATAGTTATTCTATTAATTAACCTGTACTACAGTGTTATAAAATAATTTAAAAATAATAGTTAGCTTAATATGTATTTTTTTATTTACAATATTTTTTGTACATAATAATATATGGCCGTATAAGTTCTGTTTGTGCATAATATTCTATAGCCAGATTAAAATTTTATGTAAGTATAAATATATAATCATCAAAACATACTATTCAGTTTATTTGGTCTATTGTACATTTGTTTTAGTTTATCTCTATCAAATTACTGACATAACATAAACCAAAAATAATTGTTCAGATAAATCATAAATATAAAAAAAACAACAAGTGTTAATAGTAGCAGTTATTGACATTGTGCTAAACAACTACAAAATATATTCGACTAAAATTACCTCAAAGTTAAAACATTATTCTCCATTGTATTAGATACCATAACATAAAAATGAATTCTGGCATTTGAAAACTCAATTTCATTCTCTCAACATAATCACACTTTTACCAACTAAACATAGAATAAAATTTACACAAATTATATATTTCATAAAAATCGATACATCGAATCCCGCGCGTAGCACGGACCTGTCCTAGTTTATGATATAATACATATTCTTAGTTAATTTTTCTTGACAAAATAATAATCACCATCAACAATAGAAATGAAATGAAATTGTGATTTGGGCTGGCTCGTTTTAAAAATTCTAATTTAGGCTATAATTAAATATGATTATTAAAAAGCTCATTATGCTTCAGTTACTTTTTCCTCTGGGAAGAAACCGAACAAATTCATGTCAGTCAACCAAGTAAAAACTGATTTTTTTATTTCTCTCAAAACAAAGATAAAGACTGACAATCTTATGTTTCCCACTAAAAACTATCTCTATTTCTCTCCGCCATTGTTAACATAGAGACCGACAATCTTATGTTTCCCACTTAAAACTATCTCTATTTCTCTCCGCCATTGTTAACATTATGGCTGGGCATTTTATTCGTTAAATTTGATTCGATTCGTTATTCATTTCGATTCGATCCGAAAATTCTGAATATCCGTAAACTTTCAAATCAAAGCAAATACTAAAACTCAATATCCGTTAAAAACGAAGCAAATCACAAATACTAAAATTTTGGGAAGCAGATATCCGATCCGATCCGGAAATATATAAATACATGTATATCTTGATTATATTTAAAATTTTAAATGTATAAAATTTTATAATTATTATTCTAACATATGATTTGACAAATTCTATTTACATTATTACTTATATAAAAGTATTACATAAAAGAAAGAGAAAAAAATTATGACAATTATAATTTTTTTCTTAAGTTTTGTGTTATTATAATTGTTAACTCAATTTAAAAATTTACAAAATATGTAGATTCACTACTTCTTTTAATTTTTATGTTTTATATCAAGCAAAAATAATATTTTACAAAACAAATATGTATCAAACTTTTAAGATTATTTGTATTAATTCAAGCGGATGAGATATTAAGTAAGTATTAAGTAAATAACCTCAAATATCTATTTATTCTCCGGATATCCGTTTTTCCGAATATCCGTATTTTACCGAAGCAAATCAAATCGAAAAATTAGATATCCGTGACATACGAAGCAAATCACAAATACCTTTAAAAACCCGGATATCCGATCCGTGTCCAAGCCTAGTAACATAGAGACCGAGAATCTTCTGTTTCCCACTAAAAACTGAGATGTCTGCAGATCATTAATGAATAATGCTAGTATATAAAGGTTTAGACCTGTTGAACGAATCAGCGGAAGCTCCTGTCAAGCTCAGAAATTTCTTGTAGTAGTTGTTTATAAAAACTCACCTCCTAACATACCTGCTATTTTAGCAAAAAAAAAAAAAAAAAAAAAAACATACCTGCTTCAGTTTCTGTATAAAAAAAATACCTGCTTCAGAGGAGTTGATGAACAGAGAACATACAGGAGGATTCGCATAGTCGAAGTCGACATTGAAAAGTATTTTTCATTTATTTAATTACTTATATCTCAAACTTGGATAACTCAGACTTTACAATCAAATTTTGGTTAATTATTTATCAAAAACGAATTGAGTTCTATACCAATATAATTGTAGTTATCGGTCTTAGATAGATATTGTCGTGGTCTTCAAATTTGAAAAAGTCTGAGAGCATCTCCAACCCCATTTCATTTTTCACTTTTTGCTTCATTTTGAAGAAATTTTTACTCCAACCCTACTTCATTTTTTGCTTCAAATGAAGCTGTGAACGATTCTTCAAATTTGAAGATCTCTTGTACAAATCTTCATTTTTGAAGATGAACTTTTTTAATTGTCAATTGGTCCTCGACTTTTATTTATTCTTATCTTTTGCCAAAATAAACTATATACTTTAATATAATCCAATTAATTTTTAATTTCAGCTGTTATTTTCATCACAATAATTTAAAATATTAATATATTTAAAACTTATACTAATAAATAAAGTAAAATTACATAATTAATATAAAAGTCAAATACATAATTAAAAACAAACTAAACATATAAAACTCATTAATACAACATAAACTAAGACTTAATAATCTGGTAAATCATTTCGGAACCACTAATATCATTAAAATATTTTCCAAAAGAAGTTGATGTTTGAGGAGGTTGTTGAGCTTGCTGTTCTTCACTCCTTTCCAACAAAATTGAGTTTGTTGGTTGAATGTATGCACGAACTTTAGGATCTTGTATGGAATTCACATCACAAAATAAAATTTTGTTTTCTTCTTTTGTTTTTTCAAAGCATAATTTCTACTTTGAATCTCTAAATGTTGATCTCTTTGTGCACTTGTCTTCTTTAAGCTGCTCCATGAGTTGTTTATTTCCTTCTTCCAAGGTGTTAATAACAAGTGATGTTTGATCATCTTTTTCTTTTAAGTTTTGTTTTTTACTCAATCGGTCTTTTAGATGAAGATCCACCAATAATATCTTCTTCATCACCTAGATTCAAAGAAAATGAGGACAAACACGGAGATTCTTGTGTAGCGAATCGGAGGCTGAATTTGTATCTCGAAACCACAAGAGTTTGACACCTTTTTGAAGATGTGTCATTAAAATTTTCAAAATTCTTGATAATATTCCACACATGATCGAATTTCCAACCTCCTTTGTATTTTGGATCATCCACAAACATTAATTTGGCTTGCTCAAACTACATTCCAATTTAAAACAAAAAGACATTAGTGCAAAAATAAGTAAAATATATATCATAATAATCATAAAACACTTACAATATCATTATTTGAAGCACCACTTGGACGTCTGCTCTCACATTGTTTGAGGCATGCATGCAATTTCTTTGTTGCTTTCTCAATAGTTTGAATTCGACAATGAATGGATTTTTTTGTACGTTCATTCCAGCTTGCATTTTTTCCAGCCTCGTAAGCATCGCCACCGAGACCAAAACTGGTCGGACGTTTGATAAACACCTGTGATTGGATCTTGAGATATTTCCATATAGAATTGGCATAAGAACTTATCTTCTTCTTGAGTATATCCAGCAGAACGTAATGGCATTTTGTAAAAAGCTAAAATAAATTATAGATTAAAAAAAAAGAGAATAGAATGATTCAAAGTTGTGAATGAAAATGTAGAGAACACTACGTAATTTATACATAATAATAAAGATTCTCATATCTCTCAATTGAGCATGACATGATTTGATAATACAATGAAAAAGTATTCATAAAAACTCTCATTTTTTATATATTATGACATGTTGTGATAATACAAAGAAAAAAAAGTTCAAAGATTCTCACATTTTTCAATTTACTATGGATGATTTGATAATGCAATGATAAAGTGATTCAAAGATTCTCACATATTTTATACTACTATGACATGATTTGATAATACAATAAAAATGTGATTCAAAGATTCTCACATTTTTCAATATAATATGACATGATTTGATAATTCAATAAAAAGTGATTCCAAGATTCTCAAATTATTCAAAATTTCCGAGACTAATAATAATACAAAGAAAAGTGATTCCAAAATTTCTATATATACTAGTAGAAATCGGTTTAACTTCACACACTCTAAATTTCTATCTTAAAATGAATTATAATTCCACAAATTCATTATATTTAGATGGTTCTTCATCATCTTCAGATGATGAAAATGTGGAGATGATCAATAGTCTCTACCAAGAAGAATTAGCGATACATCATGCTATCGCAAATAACAATGCGATAATACAATACCTTCGTAATCAACAAAGCAGCCAGGTGATTCATGGAGGTTCAGTTCCTGGACGTTCTTTTATCCACTGCGACAGAAAGTGCGATTGTAGATTGTTCAGCGACTACTTCTCGGAGAACCCAACTTACAACGACGCCATGTTTCGTAGGAGATATCGTATGTCTCGTCCTTTATTCCTTCGTATCATTGATGCGGTTGAAAATCATGATAACTACTTCAAACAACGAAGGGATATAATTGGTAGACTTGGCTTATCATCTCTTCAGAAGACAACTGCCGTTTTTCGGATGCTAGCATACGGTCTACCAGCTGATGCAACAGACGAATACATAAAAATTGGCGAATCAACAGCAATCGAAAGTATGAAAAGATTTTGTCGAGCTGTAGTGGAGATATTCTCAGAGGAGTACTTACGATCGCCAACACCTGCCGATGTTTCAAGACTCCTACATATTGGTGAAAAACGAGGTTTTCCGGGAATGCTAGGTAGCTTAGATTGCATGCATTGGAAGTGTAAAAATTGTCCTACCGCTTGGGCTGGACAATATTCAGGTCGTAGTGGATCACCAACTATAATTCTTGAAGCTGTTGCGGATTATGATCTTTGGATATGGCATGCATATTTTGGGATGCCTAGCAGTAATAACGATATCAACGTGTTGGAATCTTCTCATCTTTTCTCCAATCTCGCTCAAGGTATTGCACCTCCTGCTCATTATATTATTCAAGGAAATGAATATAATATGGGGTATTATTTGGCCGATGGAATATATCCAAAATGGTCTACCTTAGTACAAACTATTCATGAGCCAATGGGTTCAAAAAAGCAATATTTTGCCACGTGACAAGAAGCATGTCGGAAAGATGTGGAACGTGCTTTTGGAGTTCTCCAGTCACGCTTTGCAATTGTGAAAGGGCCAGTTCGGTTTTGGAAAAAAGAAGTGATACATGATATCATGACCACTTGTATAATTTTACATAACATGATAACTGAAGATGAGCGTGATCTCAGTGCACCAATTGAAGTTGACAGAGAAGTTCCACCTGCAGAGGTTGATATAGAAGAACATGAAAATATTCGTTTTCAAGAATTTCTTGCTCGATTTAGAAGAATTAAAGATCAAGAAGCTCATTTCGCACTTCGAAATGAATTAATTGATCACTTGTGGGGAAAACATATGTCTGATGCTTCTTTTTAAAATATAATGTTTTTATTTGTTTATCTTTGTTGTAATAATTTTATTATAAGATAATGTTGAAATTATATTTGGATTATGTTAAAATAAAATAGTTGGGCCAAATTTGTAAAAATGAGAAAGTAGAAGATGTTTATTTATAATTAATGATAAAATGGAGATAAAATATATTTGGAATATTCCTTTTACTAGGCAGAAATGAAGCAAACCATTGGAGTGAATGTTACTTCATTTTTTTCTTCATTTTGAAGAAAGTGAAAATTTGAAGATAAAAATGAAGCCAACCATTGGAGATTCTCTAAGAGACCTGAATTCTGTACCAATATGATTGTATTTAACGAAAAGTGTTCTCATAATTGTTGTAATAATGAACTATATACCATGTGAATTTAGAGTTCTTAATTTTCAAAATTTTGGTTTGCCAACACAAAATGGCCGATTTATCAATTTATTTTCTACAACACAATTGTTATGAAAACAGTTTAAATGCAACAAATAATAATATAGTTGTATCCCGGTTTGAGAATGGATATCGGTTTGTAATGGGTTAGCAAATTTTTTTTTTAACCACACAAACTTTATTAAACTAAATCGTAAAAGATAAATACAAGAAATTAATCACCAAACATGGGGAACATGATAATATAAAGAAGAACTATTTTGTTGAACAGCTTGTTTTGTAAGAGCATCCGCAGCTTGATTCATTTCCCTATTCACATAGTCCAAAGAGCTTTCCGGGAGAAGTTGCATTCAATGACGAATATCAGTTAGGAGATTTCCTAAATCCAGATGATCCTTCACTTGATTAATGATGATTGTACATAACTCCTGATTATCTCCTTCAAACCAAACCCTACGCCAGCCACGAATCCAGATTTTCTGAAGAGCTAAAAGGAAGCCGAATGCTTCTCCTTCGAAAGATGTCTGCATCTTTTGAACTTGAACACTTCCAGCACCCAAAAACTTTCCATTTTCATCCCTTAAAATTCATCCAATACAACCTGAATTATTTCCAGCACTTGAACTGTAATCAAAGTTACATTTCACCCAATCGACTGGTGGAGGTTCCCATTTTGAAGAATTTACAGGAAGACTTCTATTCATAGAAGTATTAAGAATGACATTCCTATGTAATTCTAAATTAGCATCAACAGCACGACGAAGATCTTCGATGGGATGGACATTCCTCCTATTGAATATGTACTCATTTCCTGACTTCGAGAGAATCCAAATTATCCAGAGAATCCAAATCACCAATTGTCTATTGCTCTCATATTCTGGTAGTGACTCCATAATCCCAAATAAATATTTAAGATTATCCTCCAAATTCAACGAGAAACATGTTTAGGAATGATACCCAAACATCTCCACATAGCCATTGCATGAGGACACAAAAACAACACGTGATTAATTGTCTCATCTTCTTGACAACATCTCTGGCATGTAGGATCGATATTGATTCCCTGAGTACACAATTTTGTATAAATAGGAAGGGCTCCAGAGACTACCTTCCATAGGAATTGCTTGATCGTTGGTAAAATATTGAGGCTCCAAATAGTTCTTTTAATGTCCAAAGAGCCTTCAGGTCTGATGATTTCCTCGCCCTGATGATAGAAATGAGTAGCTGTCCAGTACCCCGACTTAACTGTATATCTCATATCCTTTGTGAAAGGCCAAATCAATTTATCTTCACTAACGTATCTAGACAGCTTGATCTTTAAGACTTGAGCTACATCCTATGGCTGCAAATATTGTTTCAATAACGACACATTCCAGGAGTAGGTATCGTTGTCAATAAACTCTTCCACCTTCATGTTTCGATTAAAAGAAACATGTACTACTTTACGAGGTGGGATCACTGGTAGCCAATGGTCAAGCCAAACATTGGTATTTTTCCCATTACCAATCATAACACGGAGACCTTGTTGAAGTAGATCTTTACCTACTTGAATAGACTTACAGCCATAAGAGGCATGCTTAGAATTCGACGACTGTAGGAAAGTCGACGAATGGTGGTAGCATCCTTTATATAATCTATTGATAAGAGAGTTTGGATTCTGCCAGAGCCTCCATGCTTGTTTAGCAAGCAAATCTTTATTGAAATTATACAAATCTCGAAAACCCATACCTCCCTCCTTTTTCGGTAGACATAATCTCTTCCAAGATACCCAAGATATTTTTCTTCTTTCCTCTCCTTTACCCCACCAGAATTCAGAGAGGATGGCATTAATATCATCACAAATTGTTATTGGAAGAAGAAAGCAACTCATTGGATAAACCGGCTTAGCTTGAAAGATTTTATTAACACCTCCTTTCCAGCCTGAGAGAGAAACTGATTATGCCAATGTGAAGTTATCGACTTGATATTCTGGACAATCCCATCAAAATATTTAACTTTAATTTTTCCAAATTGCTCAGGAAGTTCTAAATTCTGTGGGAACCGAAATTCACACTGTCGATTTCCTACGATTTAGGAAAGTTAGGAAAAACCTAATTCCCCAGAGGTCCCAGATATCTGCTAAACCACATGCCAAGCAATCAAGAACACGAAAATAAACAGACGAAAAGTATAAAAATCGAAGAAAGAGAAAAGTTGATCTTATTCCGAATCCGTGAAAGAACGTTTCAACAAGGTAAGAGCCTTGGCCGCGAGAGCTGTCGGCGAGTTTCCTAGTTCTAACAACCAAAGACTTCAAAAACCTAGTTTAGTCGCAGCTCGAAAATGTAAAAATAACCTATTGCTCAAAATGCTAAGTTTTTTGCAGTGAGTTCGAATCCCCTTGCATCTTCAACCTCAATATCCTTATATACTCCTCCTAAGGCGGTTTTCTCTTTCCCTTTCTGCCCTTGACCGAGTTTATCACTCTGCAGAAATATTCCATTCCTCTATGATCTTCCTGTTTATCTTTGGAAACTTCCTAAGGCGGTTTTCTCTTTCTCTTCCGGCACTCGCAGCCTGACTTCCTAGAGTTATGAAATCGAGTCTTTTGCCGCTGCGGACCCTGGTAGTTCCGCGCGGAGGTCTTCTCTTGGTTCTTGCCGTTAAGGTTTCGATCTGTTTGGCAAGAGATCCCATGAATTTCTCATGTTCGTCCGACCTCTTTTGGGCAGAAGCGAACATCTCTTTCATCTGGTCGAACATCACGGTGTTTGCGTCTGCAGCGACTGTCAAATTGTTTCCAGATGGTGTTTTCTCAGCGTTGGCATCGACGAAAGTTCCATCGTGCGTTGGTTGATCTTTGTCAGTATTTCCGGTCATATCTGATCTAGAGTTGGTGGCTGAGAGTCAGATTGATCCGTATCCCCCCTCCTTCTAGCGCTAAACTGTGGGAACTGAAATTCACACTATCGATTTTCTTCGATTTAGGAAACTTAGGAAAACCCTAATTTCCCAGAGGTCCCGGATATCTACTAAACTACACGCCAAGCAATCAAGAACACAAAAATAAACAGACAAAAAGTATAAAAATAAAGAGCAAAGCTGATCTTATTCCGAATCCGTGAAAGAACGTTTCAACAAGGTAAGAGCCTTGGCCGTGAGAGCTGTCGGCGAGTTCCCTAGTTCTAACAACCAAAGACTCCAAAAACCTAGTTGAGTCACAGCTCGAAAATGGAAAAATAACCTATGCTAAGTTTTTTGCTGTGAGTTCAAATCCCCTTGCATCTTCAACCTCAATATCCTTATATACTCCTTCTAAGACGGTTTGCTCTTTTCCTTTCCGCCCTTGATCGAGTTTATCGCTCTGCGGAAATATTCTATTTCTCTCCGATCTTCCTGTTTATCTTTGGAAACTTCACATTTATCCTCCGAACTTGACATTTATCTTCCCCTGCATAACAAAAGATAAATCGTCATAACAATTGGGCTTGATTTGGCACAAAATCGAGAGTGGGCTTTTAGCCGGGTTCTAGACCCATTCGGGCAGTTTTCCGACTTAAGCATCTTTTCGATTTTATCGAAATAGCGTGTTTTAAGAAACGACGTCGATTTACGAAAATTTGAATTTATCGTATAATGGAGGCATTTCAAGGCGTTTAGTCGACCGTTGCTGTTTTATACAATCAATTTGAGTTCCATAACTAGAAACAAGTTCTTGCGGTTTTTATCGTAAGGTTCCGATGGTGGCTTCGATTAAGATGGAACAAGAAAGAGCTCGATCCGATTCCGAAGGAAAAAGCTATGAGGATGGGGTGAAGGTTGATTGGACAATCCCACTCGCCAAAATAAAATGGCGAATTGGCCATCATGCTTGGTCCAACTCGCCATTTTGGCAAGTTGGGAGTGATCCAACTCGCCATTTTGGCGAGTTGGAAGTGATCCAACTCGCCAAAATGGCGAGTTGGCCTCTCTTTTCTTTTTTTTATTTTTATTGACCCAACTCGCTATTTTGGTGAGTTGGAAGTGATCCAACTCGCCAAAAAGGCGAGTTGACCATGTCTCTCGGTCTAACTCGCCATTTTGGCGAGTTGGGGCTCGTCCAACTCGCCAAAATGGCGAGTTGGTTGTCTTGCCTGGCCTGATTCGTTCGTCTAGTGAGTCTGTCGGTATGTTCGGACAATCGAACCTTTGTAATCGTTTCGTTGTCCGAGGCTTAGAGTAGTCTCTCTCGAGATTTTTTATTTTCTAATTCCTCTTCGAAATTTATTTGAAACTCGATTTAGGTTTTTCGGGCTCTTTTTATCTCTGTTTTCAAAGGAGGATATTTTTCGAAAAGTTTTTGACGTTTGATTTTGTCGTGACCGTTTAATTATAAGTCTTCTACTAAGTCTTCCAGCTGGAAGACTTTCCAGACGACTTAATTATAAGTCTTCTACTAAGTATTTTGGATTGAAGTTTACATACGTGTCTGCATATAACATCTTTAAAGCATCTGCGTCCTTTGCCAGCCATGTAAGCCATTATCGGTGGAGACGGTCTGTTTGGTATGGGATTACCATAATTAGCACCCAATTCCGGCAGAGCTGTGTACACCCTGACCTGGAGAGCTTGTGCAAACCCATCAATAGTGTAACAAACCGTAATATCTTTGCCCTTCAGAGAGTCCATCAGCACCTTAAACGCGACTCTCCCCCATGGATAATTCTCAAACCGTTCTAACTCCATCACTAGCCTTGCCAGACTAGCCCGTGTAGTGGTTGAGTCCTTTCTCCCTTCAATGTATCCAGTCAAGATGGCAAGGTACCCGAACCGCTTGTGATCATCCCGAGACCACCCTTCGCATCTCTCAAGTTCTCTTATTATCTGCTGAGTAGATGACCCAGCTTCGACATCAACTCCACACATCTCCCAGAATGAAGCCAACTCCTTTGTAACAACACAGTTCGGTCTCTCGAGGTCCTCGATGTACTCGCAGTTTAGACCAGTGAGGTTTTCAAACTCTAACAGTGAAAACCTCACAGGTTGTGGACCAATGAGACACATCAGCTCATACTTCTTCTTTATGTTGAGCTGGAAAGCTAGTATGTAGTGAACCAGCCTTGAATCCCAACCAAATCCCAGCTCCTCGAACTTGACATTTATCTTCCCTGCATAACAAAGATAAATCGTCATAACAATTGGGCTTGATTTGGCACAAAATCGAGAGTGGGCTTTAGCGGGTTCTAGACCCATTCGGGCAGTTTTCGACTTAAGCATCTTTTCGATTTTATCGAAATAGCGTGTTTTAAGAAAGCGGCGTCGATTCTGAAAATTTGAATTTATCGTATAATGGAGGCATTTCAAAGCGTTTAGTCGACCGTTGCTGTTTTATACAATCAATTTGAGTTCCATAACTAGAAACAAGTTCTTGCGGTTTTATCGTAAGGTTCGATGGTGGCCGATTAAGATGGAACAAGAAAGAGCTCGATCCGATTCGAAGGAAAAAGCTATGAGGATGGGGTGAAGGTTGATTGGACAATCCCACTCGCCAAAATAAAATGGCGAATTGGCCATCATGCTTGGTCCAACTTCGCCATTTTGGCAAGTTGGGAGTGATCCAACTTCGCCATTTTGGCGAGTTGGAAGTGATCAACTTCGCCAAAATGGCGAGTTGGCCTCTCTTCTTTTTATTTTTATTGACCCAACTTCGCTATTTTGGTGAGTTGGAAGTGATCAACTTCGCCAAAAGGCGAGTTGACCATGTCTCGGTCTAACTTCGCCATTTTGGCGAGTTGGAAGTGATCAACTTCGCCAAAATGGCGAGTTGGTTATCTTCCTGGCCTGATTCGTTCGTCTGAGTGAGTGCGTGGGTATGTTGGGACAATCGAACCTTTGTAATCGTTTCGTTGTCCGAGGCTTAGAGTAGTCTCTCTCGAGATTTTTTATTTTCTAATTCCTCTTCGAAATTTATTTGAAACTCGATTTAGGTTTTTCGGGCTCTTTTTATCTCTGTTTTCAAAGGAGGATATTTTTGAAAAGTTTTTGGCGTTTGATTTTGTCGTGACCGTTTAATTATAAGTCTTCTACTAAGTCTTCCAGTGGAAGACTTTCCAGACGACTTAATTATAAGTCTTCTACTAAGTATTTTGGATTGAAGTTTACATGCGTGTCTGCATATAACATCTTTAAAGCATCTGCGTCCTTTGCCAACCATGTAAGCCATTATCGGTGGAGGCGGTCTGTTTGGTATGGGATTACCATAATTAGCACCCAATTCCGGCAGAGCTGTGTACACCCTGACCTGGAGAGCTTGTGCAAACCCATCAATAGTGTAACAAACCGTAATATCTTTGCCCTTCAGAGAGTCCATCAGCACCTTAAACGCGACTCTCCCCCATGGATAATTCTCAAACCGTTCTAACTCCATCACTAGCCTTGCCAGACTAGCCCGTGTAGTGGTTGAGTCCTTTCTCCCTTCAATGTATCCAGTCAAGATGGCAAGGTACCCGAACCGCTTGTGATCATCCCGAGACCACCCTTCGCATCTCTCAAGTTCTCTTATTATCTGCTGAGTAGATGACCCAGCTTCGACATCAACTCCACACATCTCCCAGAATGAAGCCAACTCCTTTGTAACAACACAGTTCGGTCTCTCGAGGTCCTCGATGTACTCGCAGTTTAGACCAGTGAGGTTTTCAAACTCTAACAGTGAAAACCTCACAGGTTGTGGACCAATGAGACACATCAGCTCATACTTCTTCTTTATGTTGAGCTGGAAAGCTAGTATGTAGTGAACCAGCCTTGAATCCCAACCAAATCCCAGCTCCTGGAACTTGATGAAAACTCCCAACTTCGACTCCTTCAGCTCATTATATTCGTCATCATCAAGATCATTCTCTAAAGCAGTATGCAACTTCGAACAACCCGTATGCCATGAAATGCTCTTCGCTGCGGGGGGCTCTTCCCCTAATGTATGTATCCTTCGGGGGAGTTCTGGAAATATCCATTTTTTGTCTGCAAAACAATCAAAGACAACCACTCAAACTCACAATCATCCAGTATAACATTTTAATTATAAGTCTGGAAGACTTTCTAGACGACTTATAATTAAGTCGTCTAGCAAGTCTTCCAGCTGCAAGACTTCCAGTAGAACATTTTAAAGCCGCCCTGAAAATTCGGAGAAGATATAGTCGCCTTCAACACAGTGGTTGTAAGACTTTCCAGACGACTTAATTATAAGTCTTCCAAGACTTCCAGTAGAACATTTTAAAGTCAACCTGAAAATTTGGAGAAGATATAGTCGCCTTCGACACAGCGGTTATAGATCAGCAAAAATAGACGTGAAAAGAAGAAGCGCGGTGAGAACGACGGTGAGAACGACTATAGATACACCTTAAGTCATAAATTGATAGAGACTCGACAGTAAGAGATATAACTTACGGGCGGCGGAGTTCAACGAGACCCCTCTGAGAGAAACAGCGCAAGGGTACATAGAGAACCGGCGGTGAAGCGAGGCGAAATGGCACTAGGGTTCTGAGAAAGCGGCGCTAGGGTTTCCTCTCAGATCTGAAATAGAGAGCGGTCAGAGCGGTGGTGAAACGGCGGTGATAACGGCGGAGAGATAACCGGCGGTGAGAACGATGGATTAGAGAGAATCGACGGAAATCGCCTTTGAGAGAAACGACGTTAGGGTTTTCTGAATTTCGAAAAAAAGTGAATAAAAAAAATTCATCTTATATATGTCCGGTAAATAATCCGTTTAGGTTTAAAAGTACATTGGTAAATTAAAGGTTCGGTCCGATTTGGACGATTTACTAGTAAGTCTTCTTTTGAATACTATACATCAGACGACTTACTAGTAAGTCATCTACCGTAAATATATTCACCAGACGACTTACTAGTAAGCCGTCCCAGACCCTAAATTTAACCCTTAAACTAAATTGACTAAACTAACTAAATAAACTCGTTATAAAATCAAATTAAACTTAGATAGTGTTTACTATACACAGAAATAAACACACTTAGGTAAATTTTAAATTTTTCAAAAAAAACATTTATGCTTTCCAAAATCTAACCCTAAGAACACATACAATACTACAACATATGTTTGGAAAAACCTAAACCAAAGAATATCATGATTCACTACTTTCACTCATCTATGTTGAAAACAATTCACTTTTGTTATATCTTAATTTATATGACTTAAAACATATGTTAATTACATGATTTCAATTTTTCACTTATCAAAATATTTTTTATAAAAATTTTAAATTATTTTAAGAAGAACTATACAGGCGACTTTCAGTAAAATTCGATGGAATGACTTTCTTGGGGTTAGAAACCTAAAAAATTACGTTTTTGTTTGTTCACAAATTTAGTTGTAATTTGATAAGCGCTTTTAGGTTATTTTGCATTTGATTCAAGTTTGAGTTTAGTTTTGCATTTGAAATCAAGTTGTGAGTCATAGCTGGCAATTTTCCCATAATACATTTGTAATTATTTGAAAAGTTAATGTGGAATCGTTTGCTGCGCATAGATTTTGATATTTCATCAAACATATCTTTTTTAAGAATCAACATCCTTTTTGCAGATATGTCTAAACTTAAAAAGAAACAAAGTTCAGAATTTGTGTTTTGGGTTTTAGATTCATCGGTAAAGGATTAGAATAAACATATGTTTTGTGGGTTGCCTATTGATACACTGTGATATAACGTGAGCTAACTTGCTTGGTATATTCATTTTGAATAAGTTTAAAAATAAAAATATATATAGAAAGCATGATGTGTATATACAGCTATTTGGCACCATGTAAACGACAAATCCTAATATATGTACTCAAACTATAAAATGTTTGTTCACATTTTTATTCACACTATTATATGAAATAAATGTTTTAGGTAGGGGCCGCTTTCGTTAAGTGTATATATAGTATTTCATAGGCATGGGATTTATATCCGGGATCCGGATTCGATCCGAGATCTGCTCTGGATCTGCTCCGCAAATAGGATATCCGGAGCGTCCGGATCCAAACCGGATTGGAAAATCAAGGATCCGTCAAAACAGTATCCGAATATCTTAATTTTTAGGTCCGGATATCCTGATCCGGATCCGTACTTTTAAAATATATTAATTTTTTTTAATTTTATTAATAATTATATTTGATATATTAATATTTATTCATAAAATTAGTTTAATAATACTATAATTTAATTTTTAAATATTATATTATTATTTATATTTATAAATTTTGTATAAATATTTAATTTATGTATTATTTTAGAATTTTAATATTTTTCAAAATATTATTTTTTATTTTATTAATTATTTTTACGAATCTGAATCCGGATCCGGATATCCGCGGATAGTATGATAACTAGAGGGATATCCGGAATCCTGATATCCGGAAACCCCGAATCCGGATTCGGATACTAAATTCACGAATCCAGCGAATCCGAATCCGGATCCGGATACCCCAAATTTTCTGGATATCTGGATCCGTTTCACCCCTAGTATTTCTGTTATGGAAATGATTGAAGTAATTAATAATTATTCAATTAATATAGCATTGGCATTTTTGTAATTATCAAAACAATTCAAGGGCATAATCCTAAAAAAAATTCTATTTTAATAGTATAGATAAAGTGAAAAGTAAGATTACTCTATTCTTTTTTGAAATCTAAATTGCTACAGTTAATTGGCCTCTGAGCGGCGCTTCTTCTCTGCGACATAAAGAGCGGAGCAGGTCGTCTTCTCCCGATCTCCCGATCTCCCTCCTCGGTGAGCCGTATATCTCACCGCCACCGGGGATGGACTCGCCTCGCAGTCTTCTAGCTTTGTTTTTATCTTTTGTTTGTTTCATGGGTCGTGATGTGCAGATCTGGAGGTTCTTGCAACTCCCTCTCACCACAACGCGGCCGAGCTTCACGTTTTGAATAAGTCTTCTCCCTTCTCCCATGTGCTTTATCGACAATTGGTTGAGGTTTTAGTGAGGAGTGGATGGTTATGGTAGCTAGGGTTTGGATTGTTATTTTTTGTGCACCTCATCCTTGTTCTTTTCGGATCTGGTTTCCTTGCTTGTGGGGTCTATCTCGTTTTGATGGTGGTTCAGGTTCAGTCTTCGTTCGGAGAGTTGGGTTCTGTGGTGAGTCTGGCGACATATGTCAGATCGAGGATCTGTTGACGGTGCAGTGTCGCTGCTGGGAGTAGGACAGGTGCTTTCGCTGACATCGCTCCAGTTCCTTCTTCAACTCTAGTTTGGTTGCTGTTCATCTGTTCTTCAAGACGTCTTTCTGTGGTGTCGTTTGTGCGATTTGTTCTCCATGCGGGCTCGTCTCAGAGCGTAATTTCCGTGTTGGTGTTCCTGATTGAGACAGGCTGGGATTCAGACTGAACAGTGGGATGAACTGAGGTTAAGATCTGGTCGGATCTGGTACTGGCCGGCCGGTAAGGATGGTAGATGGAGGTGGTTTTGAGCCGATTTGTACCTGAAATCAAAAGAGAAGATTTTTATAAGTTTTTATGAGTTTTATAAGATGCAAATAAAGTAAAAACAGCTAAGAACTATGATGAACAATATGATAAATAAATCAAGAACTAGATGGGCGATTTAGGCAAGGATGATTGGTGATGCAAAACTGAAATGAAAACTAGAAAACAAAGAGATAGAGATAGAGGAAGATGGGATCTTGTTGCTGGACGTGTGTCTCTCTCAACAGCTCAGTGGATGGATAGATGGAAGAAGTTGGAATCCGGCTTGCTTGATAGGTATCTCTTCCAAGCTGCATCAAGGAATAGAATTGGATAGATGGATAGGGATTGACTCTCTCAATCAATGAACGAACAGGTTATCTTGAATCACACAAGACTCTCTGGACGTGGCTTCTTTAGGACTTAGTGAATCACACACAAAGAACTAGAGAAAGAACAACAAAGAATTCACAACTTTGTTAAAAACAGAAACAATTTCTTATTACTTTCAAAAATGATCAAGGGTGATTACAATGATGAATGGTCTTGAGCTTATATAGGCTCGACCCTGACTCAACTACAACGTTCTAATACTCTAGAAAGGAAAGAAAGTAAATGAAAATAAAGCTGATGGTCTTTGTCTTCAATAAACTAGCGTTAGGCTGATTTGTAGCCATTTAGAAGATCTGATCTTGTATCTTAATATCTTGGTTTTGTATCCACGAAATAGAAGTCTCTGGTTTCTGAATAAACTCACATTGATCTTGGTATCTTCTGGTTTAAAGGGAAAGAGACGTTGGCCTTTAACTCCTCCGAGAAAGAATAACTCCGGAAAAGGCAAGTTACCATCAATGAAGATCCCATGTTTGCTGGTGTATGGAAAAATCATGTAAAGCTCTTCTGGATCGTGGGATGTCTCCTCTGGATGCCTTGGATCGTGTGGATGATGTCTTGGTTGCCTGATCTCGGTTTGGAAATGGTTGGGCCAATTAATTTCCCATTCTTTCCATAAGTGGCTCCTTATAACCGGTTTTGGGAAACTGGTTATATCTTCAATTATACTCGGCCTTTCCTCATGATTTTTGGCTTGTTGGATCCATAAAAGATCCCTCTTGAAGTACATAATCGAGTTTGGTTCGGGCCGCTTTTCGGTTGGGCTGAAATTCTCTCCTAAGGGCCGATGCTCGCAAACGGATGGGCTGGAGAACCTCCAAGTTGTAAAATCCATAACTGTCTGGTCCATGAAGTTTTTCTTGAATTCCAAGCCTCAATTACTCCTTGATGAGTTAACTCTCCTTGAAAATTAGATTTATGTAAAAAATCCTTCTGGTTGTCGATATGGCCTTATTTTACTGAACCTCTATCGCTGGTGGCTCCAAGGTGGTTGGTTTGAATGGTTTGGTGAGACTCTGGTTTGGCTTCTGGTTTGATGGCCGCATCACTGATATATGGTGTTTTTGACACAATTATATATATGTTTTCTAACCAGTTTTCAATATTTTATCGAGTTATCAATTCAGGTCAGGAGTAAGCTAAAGAGCTAAAGGAAGGTGCGTGAAGAAAGGTGCAAGAATTGAAGTTTTCCCCTGCGGAGCAATCGAATGGAGCAGTTAGACGATTGATCCCACAGGAGCAATCATGCGGAGCAACCAGGCAGACTGTTCCTGACAATTATGGAAATTTCCATATCTTTGAAGATTTTTCCTAATCACCTTCCCTCGCTAAGAAGTCGATGGCGCCTCCTTATTAAAGCGTCCTTATCTCTTATTTTATTGGACACGCTAGTTATTACACAAAACCTAGACCTTGTTTTTGTGCAATTTGCAACTTGTAAGGGAGAAGCCTCCTATTCTCATCACGAGAAGACTTTCCTGAACCCTTGTTTTCTACTCTATTTTCTATGTAGTATTATTCAGAAATCATGTTTGTATCTTTTTGCATAATGATCGAGTAGTCGGTTAAGCTTGCTTAGGGTTTTAGGGTGTTGAAGTCTTGAGCTAAACATAGATAAGCGATATTCATTTATTCTTCATTCATATCGTTCTTACTGCTTGCATTAAATTGATCACTTAATGTTAGATTTTAAGATTAATCACCTAGCTAACCATGCAGGAGATAGCTTGATATATACTGAATGAGCTTAGTATTCCTAATCAGCAAAAGTAGATATTAGGGTGGTAAGTGAACAGATCGGACTTGATCTCTAAAGCTTGCTATCGCATCTTGCTCCAAGCGAAAGCTTAGGCGGCAAGATCGATCTGCAAAGGGGACAACACCATGATAGTGGGTTGTTCCAGCTGGGTGATCCGAGTTCTAGATTGCATCTCATCACGCTTGAATAATTTTTTGGCTCATTATCAGCACCCGATGAAATACCCTAGGCTGGCTTCTTGTTTAAATTGAATTAAAACTCTAGTTTACTTGTTAACTGCGTCACTATTGAAATCAAAAACCACTTTTTTTCTTAGCTTAATATTGAACTCATAAGAGTAAAGTGTAAACTGGTCCTCTGGAATGAATCTCAAATATTACAATTACAACTGTTAAACTTGACAGTAGCAAGGATTCATTTTTAGTGTATCATGTTTTGGCGCCGTTGCGACGGGGACCAGATCTTGTACCTTTATTTTTTGGTTTCATATTCAGTCTAAGTTATCTAACTTGCTTTTACCTTTTTGTTGCAGTTAATGTTCCAGGTGCATGACCAGTAGACATACTCGGAGAAACGCACAAGGAGATTTACATTCACTCACCAACGAACAACTTGCAAGATTAGAAAAAACAAACCGCCAACAGCCAAGACCTACAGACACCCACAATGGGTGATCACGGAAACCAAGATGATCTCACTGCTGTGATGGCGCTCATGCAACAACATATGCAGCAGATGCAACAGACCATCCAGGTGCAACAAGCAGCCCAAAACGTTGCTAACCAGTAGGAAGGAGTCGTTCCGATCGGGCAGAAAAATTGTCTGCGCAACTTGCCCGCAACACGCTCCGCTATCAACCCTCCACCATGCACTAGACAAGATTTTGAAATAAAGCCATCTTTGATCAGCCTGGTCCAGAGGAAGATATTCAATGGCTTACCTGCAGAAATCCCAATGGACCACATCGAAAACTTTGAGAAAGTGTGTGGCTTCACTAGAGCAAACGGAGTACCACCAGACTACATCAAGTGCACATTGTTCCCTTTCTCTCTCGATGGCAAGGCTGCTCGCTGATTAGACTCTCTGCCGACCGGATCGCTTACCTCGTGGGAACAAGTCCGATCCGCGTTCCTCTGCCACTTCTACACGAAGTCCAAAACAGTAGCCCTGAGGCAGAAGATTGTTACTTTCAAACAACTAGTGGACGAGCCATTTTGCGATGCTTGGGAGCGATTCAACGTCTACTGCAAAGAATGCCCACACCACGGTTTCGAAGATGACTATCTCCTTGGAGTGTTCTATGACGGAGTAGGATGGGAATACAGAAACTCCCTCAACTCGATTAGTAAGGGAGATTTCATGACCCAATCAACTCAAGGTGCATTCGAACTGATCGAAAACATAGCATCAAGCTCAGCAGACAATAACCGGGAGAGCGATGGCACCCAAAAGGTTAACAGCATCGACAATCACAAGATTGATGAGCTATCAGCCAAAGTTGATCAGCTGATCAAGAACAACCAAAACCAGGTCTTCATCATGGAGGAATCCCCTCATGATAAGGCAACCACGGATGCCGCGTCTGAAGCAGATAAACCATCCGATGATCAGATGGAGGTCATCTATGTGAATGGGCAAGGATGGCAGTTCAAAATTACCACCGAACCTAATGTGAGGAACAACACCTGCTCTTTTGGCCCAGCGGGATAAACCAGGTGATAATCGCAGAGCGGTCGAAACGATGTTGGAAAACGGAAGAGTTACCAACCTCGAACCTTTGTTCTAAGCCAAGCGCTGAACAACCAGTACCAGAAACAGCAGACCACTCAATAAGCTGCTCCTACTTCTACAGCAGCTCCACAGGAAGATACACAAAGTTTGACGATGATACTCCAATAGCTGCATCAGGGTCAACAAATCCAAGGAAAAACATTGAACCAAGTCACGACGGACATAAACAACAGAATGAACCATATGTTCAATGATTTAAATACCAAGTACGACAACGTTGCGAGCCACATGAGGCAGATGGACATTCAGATTGCTCAGACTGCTGAGAACGTCAAGAGGCAGCAAGGTACTCTCCCTGAGAAGACCGATACGAATCCCAAGGAATGTAATGCAGTGCAACTAAGGAGTAGGAGGAATTTGCCAGATGTTGCTCCTAAGAAGCTAACAGCAGTCGAGAAGGGTAAGCAAAAGGAAGGGGAGCAACCGCGATCGGAAGCTGCTCCTCTCTCGGATGACGAAACAAAACAGCCAGCTGAAACTGATCCGGCACCTAAGGCCACACCTGCTGAGCATGTTCCTGCACGTGAATACATCCCTAAGGTCCCATACCCTGTTCCAACAAAGAAATCTCGGAAAGATCGTGAAGAGATGAAATGCAAGAAGATGTTGGAGGAACTGACCATTAAATTACCTCTGATTGACGCGATCCAGATGATACCATCTATGGGTAGTGAGATCATGCTGGTCTCAAAGGAGTGCAGTGCAGTGCTACAGAACAAGCCGATCAAGAAGTTGGGTGATCCAGGGAGATTTGTTATTTCGGTAAAAATTGGGAAGACAGTGTTAGCCTGTTCTCTCTGCGATTTGGGTTCAAGTGTGAATCTCATGCCCTACTCAGTGGCAAAGCGACTGGGTTTCACCAACTTTAAGCCTACAAGAATTTCCCTGGTATTTGCAGATAGGTCAGTTAAGTCACCAGTAGGTATTCAGGAGGATCTCCAAGTCAGAGTTGGAAACACCCTTGTTCCAGCTGATTTTGTGGTTCTCGAGGTTGATGATAAACCAAGAGACCCGCTCATTCTAGGTCGTCCTTTCTTATGCACAGCTGGTGCAATTATAGATGTCCAGGAAGGAAGGATTGACCTACATCTCGAGGACATCGCAATGAAGTTCGAAATGAACAAGTTGCTGAAGAAGCCAATGATCGAGAGACAAACTTACTCAGTTGAAGACGACGATCAGGCCCTGTTCCCTCAGGAAGGAATGATTGAGGAAATCCTAACTGACGACCCACTCGAACTAGTCCTGACCCGAGCTGAGACCGAACATAACATGATGAGTGTGGACGCGGATGGCTACAACAAGATGATTGACACTCCCAGAAGCATGGAGAAGCTAGTCGCTTATCTAAGTCTGAGGGAAAAGGAGGAGAGCAACCAGAGCGGTCCAACCGGAACAGCTTTTCCCAAGCGAACACTTGCGAGAAACAACCAACTTGACGACCCATGGAGCGAGCTGCAGGCTCCAAAGCTTAAACTCAAATCCCTTCCAGAAGGGCTCAGGTATGCGTTTCTAGGGCCTAATTCTACCTATCCTATCATAGTGAACTCTGAACTGAACAATGTTGAAACTGCTAAGCTTTTGTGTGAATTGAGAAAATATCGTAAGGCATTAGGGTACTCTCTAGCTGACATTCCTGGCATATCACCTAACTTGTGCATGCATATAATACATCTAGAAGATGAATCAATGACTTCTGTCGAACATCACAGGAGGTTAAATCCAAATCTAAAAGATGTTGTCAAGAAAGAGTTAATGAAACTTCTAGAAGTTGGAGTGATTTATGCAATCTCTGATAGCAAATGGTTTATCCCTGTTCATGCAGTTCCTAAAAAGGGTGGAATCACTGTGATAACAAATGAAAAGAACGAACTGATCCCTACTAGAACAGTAACTGGACATCGCATGTGTATTGATTTTCGCAAATTGAATGCTGCAACATGCAAGGATCATTTCCCACTCCCTTTCATTAATCAGATGCTCGAAAGATTGGCTAACCACCCTTATTACTGTTTCTTAGATGGCTATTCAGGTCTCTTTCAGATCCCTATCCACCCAGATGATCAGGAGAAAACGACTTTCACTTGCCCTTACGACACGTTCGCCTATAGGAGAATGCCATTCGGCTTGTGCAATGCTCCTGCGACATTTCAACGTTGCATGATGTTGATTTTTACTTGACTTGATTGAGGACATAATGGGAGTTTTTATGGATGACTTTAGTGTCTATGGAAGCTCTTTTTCTGTTTGTTTAAACAATTTATGCAGGGTGTTGCAGCGATGCGAGGAGAAGGATCTAGGGCTGAACTGGGAGAAGTGCCATTTCATGGTCAAGGATGGGATTGTTCTGGGACACAAAATCTCGGAAAAGGGGATAGAGGTCGATAAAGCGAAGATCGAGGTGATGATGAGCTTGAAACAACCAACTACATTCAAGGGAATTAGAAGTTTCTTGGGACACGCAGGGTTCTACAGGCGGTTCATCAAAGATTTCTCAAAGATTGTGAGGCCACTCACTAGGCTGCTCTGCAAGGATACCAAGTTCGAATTCGATAGTGACTGCTTGGCTGCTTTCCACACAATAAATGGAGTCTTAATCAGTGCTCTGATTGTTCAACCTCCAGACTGGGATCTTCCGTTCGAGATAATGACAGATGCAAGTGATTTCGCAGTTGGAGCAGTGCTGGGACAGCGAAAGGATAAGAAGCTGCACGTGATCTACTATACAAGCCGGACAATGGACGAAGCTCAATGCCAATATGCCACAGCCGCGAAGGAGCTCCTTGCCATAGTCTATGCTTTTGAGAAATTTAGGTCCTACCTAGTAGGTTCTAAGGTGATTGTACACACGGATCACGCGGCATTGAGATATTTGCTGACCAAGAAAGATGCCAAAACGTGTCTACTGAGATGGATTCTTTTACTCCAAGAATTCGATCTTGAGATCAAGGATAAGAAGGGGATTGAGAATGGAGTTGCAGACCATCTATCCAAAATGAAAATCAACGAAGAGACTGCTCTCAACGACAGTCATCCTGAGGAGCACGTCTATGCGATTGGTCTGTACAATGAGAGCAACCTTGACACATTCTCCACAGACTGTTCCGTCGAACCGGAACAATATGTTGCTGCGATCAAATAGAGATATCCCCATCTACCTTGGTTTGCTGAGATAGCCAATTTCTTGGCTGCTGAGAAAGAACCCGTTGAGTTCACTGGAAATGATAAGAGGAAGTTTCTGAGAGATGCCAAACATTACTTCTGGGATGAATCGTTCCTATATCAACAATGCAAAGATGGATTGTTCCATCGATGTGTTCCAGAAGATGAGATTCCAAGGATTCTACATCACTGCCACGGTTCCTCAGATGCTGGTCATTTTGCCACATTTAAAACGGTTTTGAAAATTCTTCAAGCCGGTTTCTGGTGGCCGACTATGTTCAGAGATGCTCATGATTTCTTATCCAGATGTAACGCGTGCCAGAGAATGGGAAACATCAGCAAAAGGAACGAGATGCCTCAGAACTTCATACTAGAGATTGAGGTGTTCGACTGTTGGGGCATGGATTTCATGGGACCATTCCCACCTTCTCACAAAAATGAATACATCCTAGTCGCAGTAGACTATGTCTCCAAGTGGGTAGAAGCAATTGCAAGCCCAACTAATGATGCGCGAGTGGTCACCAAGATGTTCAATTCCATTATTTTCCCCATGTTTGGAGTCCCCAGAGTCGTCTTAAGTGATGGAGGCACCCACTTCATCAACAAGGTCTTCCAAGGCCTCCTGAAGAAGAACGGTGTCAAGCACAAGGTTGCAACCGCATACCATCCTCAGACCAGTGGCCAAGTGGAGGTATCTAATTGAGAGATCAAGAGCATTCTGCAGAAAACAGTCGGAACAACCCGTAAGGATTGGTCTCTCAAATTAGACGATGCGCTATGGGCTTACAGAACAGCCTACAAAACACCACTTGGGACAACTCCCTATCATCTGGCAACGGAAAGGTGTGCCATCTCCCTGTGGAACTTGAACATAAGGCAGCCTGGGCTGTCAAACTGCTCAACTTCGACATCAAATCAGCCAAGGAGAGGCATTCCATTCAGATCCATGAGCTGGAAGAGATCAGGCATCTAGCTTACGAGAGCTCAGAGATATATAAAGAGAAGACCAAGGCATATCATGACAAGCGGATCATTAATAGAGACTTAGCACCAAACGATCAGGTCTTGCTCTTTAACTCCAAGTTGAGGTTGTTCCCTGGTAAACTGAAGTCAAGATGGTTCGGACCCTTTACCATTAAAGAAGTCCGACCATACGGAGCATTTGTGTTGTCGGACCCAAAAGGAGGAGAATTCGTCATGAATGGTCAACGTCTCAAACCATACCTCGCTGAGATAACAATCGCAGAAGGTGAAGAAATTCTCTTAGGCGATCCCTCTACAGCCTGATAAGCCAACCAAAGTCAAGCTAGTGACTTAAACCAATCGCTTGGTGGGAGGCAACCCACTCGTAAGTGTAAATAACTTCTTTCTTTAATATTTCTATGGTTTGTTTTTAATTTGTGTTTCAGGAAAAAGAAAAAAATCCGGAACTTCCCGAAGGAGCAATTCTTTGACTGTTCTTGCTGGAGAAACAACTGCTCCCCAGGTAAGTCTTCGGGCCCTAAAATAAAAAATAAAAAAAAATAAAAAAGAAGGGGAGGAGGTTTAGGATTCGCCTATTTAAGGCTGCTCCACCCCACTTCCCCACTTTCTTCTCCTACGCCGCAAACCACCCCCATTTGAGAAGAACCCTAAAATCAAAACACCCTCAATTCCAAACCGTTTTTCACGATTTCAAGTTCTAATCCCTTGGATTCTCTAGTTATTCTTGTTTATGCAGTTAGCTCTCACACTCACAGAAGAGGTAAGCGCTTCATACATCCTTCCCATTCGCCATGCAAATCGTGATTTGGAACCCTCCCTCTTTTGTTCTTCTTGTGGTTGATTTAATTGATTCTAGTTAGCAATAGCTTTAACTTGATCCTTCCTACTTTGCTATATTGCTAGAAGAACGAATTTGGAATGTATAAGGTTGCTCCATTTGATGATTTGACCGTTGGAATTCTTTGTGCTTTTTGGGCAAATCTCGCCAGTCGATTGTTTCATGTGTTAGGGTTGCTTAGATTGTTTGCTCGTTTCATCGTTTGTGACAATTAATATCAATGTGAATCAATTGCTTCATTTTATGCTTGATTTTGGGTTGTTTGAAATTGATGGATTTGAAAGAGAAAGGATATAGCTAGAATTCCATCACTTTCTAAACAACCTACGAACGAAACTAACTCGTCTCTGCTTATTTATTTTGCAGATGGCTCGATCAAAGCGTATGGCGGTGAGAACATCCAGAGCAGCCGGTCCAAGCACCCCACGGCCCGTTCCTGACGTTGCCTCATCATACCCGTGGCCTCGCGAACAAGATGGAATACCCATCAATATCGAGGATCCACAGCTCCTTGATATCAATGTCGAAGGCTGGGATAAAGAGAAGGCAAAAGTCTACAACGCTCTTCTCAAGATCAACATCCAGCCAACATTCTTTGTGCACTCTTCAATCTTCTCACAGTTCGGCCTTGACGAAGATGTGTACAGTATGCTCTCAGCCATTGGGATTCTTGAGCTCTGCTGCAAGACTCAGATCCTGGTTCTGGAGCTAGTTCGGCAAGCTCTCGCCACTGCAGAAATCTACCATGAGGACGAGTACAACCCCACTTTTGAGAACACCCACTTCCGCTTCTTGGGCGCAGGAAAGCACTGTTCCCTCAAGCTCACCAAATTCAACGAAATCTACGACATAGCCGATGACCCGAGAGAGATCTCCCTTGTGAAGAGCTTCGCCCATGCAAAGACTTTCTGGGACCTCATTGCCTTTGGAGAATTCAAGCCTCGCTCCGCAAACCAGTCACACATCCACAGCCCTACAGTGCGGATCGTTGCCAAGGTGCTGAGCAACATACTGTTTGCAAAGGATCAGACCTCCAAGGTCACCAATGGAGAACTCCAAATGCTCTACTCAGGACTAGAAGATCAGATACGAGCAGCACGAGCAGGAATTTCTGTCACAAGGGTTCTCACAAATCCAGGCTACCTGCTTGCCGAGACAGTCTGCTCATGAGAGGTTTGCAGATGAGAGGCCATGCTGATGAGAGGTTTGCAGATGAAGGATCGTTGTGGCAGTCTGCTCTTTCCATTGTTCCGTCATTTCGAGATTGACCTCACCGCCTACGAGTTTATTTCCGAACCAGCTTACATAGACGTACCTTACCTCATCAAATGCCACATCCTCCGCGACGAGAGTACCTACATGTTCCAAGACAAGGATGGGAACTACCTCTACTGCAAGCTCCCACAGAAAGAGATCACTCGCCTGGACAGATTTGAGAACATCCGGTTCCTTCCAGAACCGGAACAACTCTGCGATGATCCACACCTTGTTGCTGAGGACGACGCTTGCATGGACGACGTTGAGGATGTCACCCCAGACACCATGTACGATCTGGAGGACATTGAAGATGGTTTCGATGACGAGACATACCGCCGCTGGATGATTGATTCCTAGCGCAAGAACAACAGTCTCATGAAGAGGATCCTCAAGGTCATCACCGGCGGGTGCTTCAAAGGTCAGCAGGAGAGAGAGGACGAGCAGGAGAAGTCGCAGCAGACATGCCATCGACCAGGCAAGGAACCATCTGGTTCGACAGCGAAGGAGGCGACTCTTGCGGAGCAGTTTGGCTGGTCACTCGGGGCGAGGATTGACTGATCCGTCCCCATCTTTTACCATTTTCTTATCCATCTGAACTCTTTATTATTCTGCTTGTTATTTGTTTCCATTTCGTGTGTTTTTAGCCTTCCTCTATTTACTTTCACAACCAGGGATGGTGTGAATTAAGTCTGGGGGAGGCGTGTGTGCTACTAATCTCTTTTGTGTTTCCTTTGGATTTTCTTTTTAAGTCCGTCTTCTTTGAGTCATTTATCGAATCTGTTTTAGGATCAAGTCAGTTTAAAAACTCCTGTGGGAATTATGACCTTATTCTGTGATTATCTTTAACCACCTCGTGCTTTAACTATCTTATTCAGTGACCTTAGCAGTGACGAAAGGCCCGCACTTGGACCTGGAACACCCTGACTTATCTTATTTGACTCTCCAGAATTTTTCAGCCAATCAGGTTACACTGGGTAGATTTAACTCCACCTAACTTGAACCTAATATTGACTGCAATTACTTTTGTTATGGGCACTAGATCAGGGAAACGAAAAAAACACTCAGGACTTCTTTCTCTTTTTACCAATCCGGCTGTTCCTGAGTGGCTAGCTCATCTTTAGCTAGTTCCCACCTTCACCTAAGCCTTTATTCCACCTCCATGCATTATATTTTTAAGTTTCATATGTGCAGATATGTGAAAAAAGGTCGGAGAGGAAAGGATCGACGCAGTCTCTTACTTGTACTGCTACAGAACAGCCATCGCCACAACAAAGACGAGAACAAGGTCAAACAAGTAGAATGATCAGTGGAAAATCTTCGTCCTGCACGTAACCTCCTTCTCTGTCACTTCCTCATCATTGATCTCACCTATGTAATCATTCAGTTTTAAAAAAAGAAGAGAATTTTTCTTTTCTATCTTTTTGAGATCACTGATGGAGAAGGAGGATTGATGAGGCTCCTATACAAAAATTCAGTTGGAGACAGACAAGGAAGAAGATTTCTGCTGTACACACATCGAGAACAGTTGCTTTCTGATCTGATTGATTGCAACTACTTCTACTTGTTTGACACACCGTCTTCCTTCACAACAGAACCATCGCGAGAATTCCAGTGAGGTACTATGAGACTTATGATCAGGAGGAACCGGGAGGTAGAACAAGAGAGTGCAGACAATCGGAGCAGTCGCGCCAGAGTTAGCAAAACGAGTAAGAGCTGTGGACATCAATGGATCCGTCCTATCTTGTCATTTTGCACGATATCCTGTATCCACTGCAAAAATTGGTAGCCCCTAAACACTCTTTAACTCCACCTTTAAAATTAGCATGTTCCACACCTAGCCCGTCTACCCTGAATAGTGCCTGTGATAAGTTGTTCACGCCATTTTAAATTGAATATAAGGAGTTCTGTCTCGATAGTGTACCTTTTTCAGGTTTGAGATATAGAGTATGGAGCTGATCTTCGAACAGCGATCAGTGGGGTTTTGGTAAGAGTGTGTGGTCCTAGTCAACTGCTTGTATGGTTCAGATATTCGTGGTTAAGGTATGGTTGTTGAGGATAGGCGAGTTCCCACACTTTCAAACCTTTCTCCCTGTGCTTGATACTTGCCATTGTTCGAGGACAAACAAGGATCTAAGTCTGGGGGATTGATATATGGTGTTTTTTACCATTGTATATATGTTTTCTAACCAGTTTTCAATGTTTTATCGAGTTAGTCTAGTCTTTTTTGAGTCAATTCAGGTCTGGAGTAGGCTAAAGAGCTAAAGGAAGGTGCATAAAGAAAGGTGCAAGAATTGAAGTTTTCCCCTGCGAGCAATCGAATGGAGCAGTCAGACGATTGATCCCACATGAGCAATCATGCGGAGCAACCAGGCAGACTGTTCCCGACAATTATGGAAATTTCCATATAATCTTTGAAGATTTGCCCTAATCACCTTTCCTCTCTAAAAAGTCGATGGCGCCTCCTTATAAAAGCGTCCTTATCTCTTATTTTATTGGACACACTAGTTTTTACACAAAACCTAGACCTTGTTTTTGTGCGATTTGCAACTTGTAAGGGAGAAGGCTTTGATTCTCATCACGAGAAAACTTTCCTGAACCCTTGTTTTCTACTCTATTTTCTATGCAGTATTATTCAGAAATCATGTCTGTGTCTTTTGCATAATGATCGAGTAGTCGGTTAAGCTTGCTTAGGGTTTTAGGGTGTTGAAGTCTTGAGCTAAACATAGATAAGCGATATTCATTTATTCTTCATTCATATCGTTCATACTGCTTGCATTAAATTGATCACCTAATGTTAGATCTTAAGATTAATCACCTAGCTAACCATGCATGAGATAGCTTGATATATACTGAATGAGCTTAGTATCCCTAATCAGCAAAAGTAGATATTAGGGTGGTAAGTGAATAGATTGGACTTGATCTCTAAAGCTTGCTATCGCATCTTGCTCCAAGCGAAAGCTTAGGCGGCAAGATTGATCTGCAAAGGGGACAACACCACGATAGTGGGTTGTTCCAGCTGGGTGATCCGAGTTCTAGATTGCATCTCATCGCGCTTGAATAATTGTTTGGCTCATTATCAGCACCCGATGAAATACCCTAGGCTGGCTTCTTGTTTAAATTGAATTAAAACTCTAGTTTACTTGTTAATTGTGTCATTATTGAAATCAAAAACCACATTTGTTCTTAGCTTAATACTGGACTCATAAGAGTAAAGTGTAAACTGGTCCTCTGGATTAAATCTCAAATATTACAATTACAACTGTTAAATTTGACAGTATCAAGGATTCATTTTTAGTGTATCAGTTCCTCATCTCGCTTAGTTTCTTCATATGGTCTTTAATCTGTGGTGGCTTCTCCAATTGGTTCTGGTTTTGTTTGAAGTCGGTTTGTTCCTTGTTCCGTATGCAGCAACGGTGAGTCGTCTCGAGGATCCTGGGTTGTCTTTGGCTTCGTTTCGGTGAAAAGGTTTGTGAAGGAAGCATTATATTGGCTTCTCTTATTTCTGATGTTCTGTGTAGCAGCCAGATCTTATCTGTTCTTCGATTTGGTTGTCAAGCTTGTCAGGCTCTGCTCTCCTTATGGGATGCTCGTCCTCGGTTTGTCTGGCTGTCCCTTTGTAAGCCTCATGTGGTTTATGGATTGTTAGGCTACATGTTCTTCCTTTAAAGTCATGAACTTTTTTGAATTTTGGGGTTTAGGTTTGATTTATCCTTTGTCTTTGTGTACCCGTGTTTGGGTTTTAGCATCCCGTCTTTGGGTTTTAGCATTCCGTCTTTGGGCTTTAGCTTCTGGGATATCTATGTTTTCCGCCAGCGTATGTATTCCAACTTGTATTTCAACTTCGAATCAGTATAATTTCAGATGGAAAAAAAAAAGAAAACTATTCTAAAAAAATATATTACTCTATTCTATTTTTACAATATTATTCTTCTATTGTTACTATATTATTAAACTTTAAATAAAAAATGAAGTAAAATTCAACTTTATTTTGGACTTTCTTTTTTTCTAAATTAAGAAATTAATAATATTTGGATGCTGTAAAAACCTCTTTCAACATAATAATAGGTAGAGCATAGCTACTATACACAAATGAATTGATTTGTAAAAGAAATGAACTATGAACTTATTTCGTGCAAGGAATAAATGAAAAGAGGGGAAGGGAGGGGGTGGGGGGTGGGGGGGGGGGGTGTTCAATCAAGATATAACAGTGTACCAAGACTGAAAAACTTTAGGCTAAATTTTAATATATAATCTTAGAGAAACACAAAGCTAGAAATGCAAAAGTAGCTCACAAATCATTTGCGTTTGTCTTCATTTCTGATCTTTGAATGATACTAACCTTCGAATTAACGAAACAAAAGCAGGGAAGACAACACACACTATCAATAAATCCCCGGAACAATCCTGTATCGCACTCTCTCGCAATACAGCTTCCAATATTTCCCATACCTTTTTACCCGAAAGAAAGTATTAATTTGAGAGTAAGAACACATATAATATGTGTAACTATTATATGAAAACAAAATCAATCAGATTTGGCTTTGATTGCATCGGTCATCGTCTCTCTTGGCTCGATGAAAGAGAAGAATGGTGACGTATATGACGTAGAAGTATGGCAAGAACTGGTTCAAACAACAGTCTTAAATGTATCTAGTGCAACAAAAGCTTATAAAATAGACCAAAAAGATGGAGAGATGGAGAAGAATTTAAGTTACTAAAGAGAGTCGGTACGGGGCCAGAAGAAAGAACTTAAGATCTCAGGAACATAATGGAAATGTCGAGCCAATCCCCACCTGCACCATCAAAAACCATTTACTTTGATGAACAACATGTAATAGTGATTGTTGTAATAACATAAAAGTAGTTGTAAACTCACCATCCAGATGTTAAGAGAAGACTGGTTTTAGTTTCACTAGCTGTTGTCTTATATGTCGCCACAATCTGCAACCAACCGAGAGAATAAAAATTTTCTATACACATAAAAAGGTTTCGGATAGGAAAAAGAGTAATCTAACTACATAGAGTGTATTATGATCGACCTTTTGATGGGGCTTTGTATATCGCAGTCATAGTTTATGTAAATGCAAAGACTCCCCGCCACCAGAATGTATATTGCCAACTGGAAACCAAGGATAGAAACATGTATTGTACAGTCAATATGTGCCATAGTATGCAACAATTAAAACATATGTTATATTATAACTCTCTCTCGTTCCTATTGTAATGAAAAATACCCAGTATCTCAACTACAAGACTTAAAAGTGCAATTTCTGGGATTGACATATTTAGCTTAACCTGACTTGTTTTTTCTTTCCCATGAGAGTGTCACTTTAGGGTTTTTCATAAGTAATAATCAAAGGGTATTTCCCACGTATCTCTTCGTTCTATATTCAGCTACAGAAGTTCATTTTTTTTTGCACATGAGTTCCAAGTTCGACGGGGTGGTTCACAAGGTACATGCCTGGAGAGGTATAAATACAAGGCACCCACACTAGACAACCCCAGCAGATGTAGAAGCCAGCTGAAAAATCACAAATTTTGGAAAAAGTTTGCTTCAGTCTCTTAAAGCTGATCTGAATCATATGCTGCTACATTAGCCATATAAACAAAACCCGCATGGAAGTTATGGCCAAATAGTTAAGCACATTTTTTCCATGCTTATGTAATTTTGATATACCTCGATCATGTGCGATGTCCATGCTGTTCCAGTAACCAGCTTCCCACAAGAAAAATTTCGTGACATACACCAGCATCAGAATGGTGTTCACGAGCATTGAATCAGATACTCTCCCATTTATTTCATACTGGTAAATAAAAATATAGGGATCACCTATTAGAAGAGGTGAGAAACCTCTTAACAAATAAGAACTCAAAGAAACCTCCAGGTTATGCCGTAAGAAAGTACCTGCTTAATGCAGTAGGTGACGGCAAGAACTACCAAAGACATCATACCAAATCTGCAATTAGTAAAAACTTTGATGTCAAAGTTCTTACCAATTCGAGGGTATAACTCCATGCCCTGAAAATCCCAACGCAAAGAATACATTGAGAATAAGATTGCCAAAAGTTGGATTTTGATAATGATAGTCTGGATGCAAAAATTGAGATAAGATCTCATCTATGACTGTTATGTAGCTATTAAATACTTTATTCGTCTCCTTCACCTTCTGACATTTAGGACCATAATCATACCAAACTAATCTTCTTGTGTTTAATCAATTAAGTGAATAAGTGCCGCTAAGAAGACAAAGATGTTTACAGGTCCACTAATTTTGGATCTTTAAGAAAGCTTTAGCTCAGAATGTCTAGCACATAATTCATGAGGATATGGCTAATATTGCCACGATGAAAGCAAATCCCAACCAGTGATTTCAGAATGGAAATATGATTAGCAGGAATAACTCACCCAGTAGAAGTCGATAATCAGGTTACCACATGAACCAGAATCACTTGATGAAGGTGCAACATGACCCAGGTATAAGACAAAAAGATAAGTTTTAAACACACACAAAAAAAACAAGCTCGACATTAATTAGTAGGCACTAAGAAGAAACATATGCTTACTTTTACGTATAACAAACACACAAAATATGAAGCTACCAAATATCAATGCCGAAAATATTTCACCCGAGTGATCGTAGACAATTGCAGGGTTGAATATCCCGAACCTGAATAACAAAAGAGAATTCAACTCATATATGTAAGCATAAATGTTGTCGAAACGTAATCCAACATAAAGCATTCAAAAGAAATAAACATTGCTTACCACCAAAGACCAAGATAGGTGGCTATTGTCACAAAATAGGCAGCCAAACCATTGTCCTACAAGAACAGAACACCGCACAGTTGTCTGTTTGCATCAAAACTCCAGCACACACAAGGCTAACAAAAATGATGTAAGAATATAACTTTCAATACCTTGTAATTGGTCGGTTTCCCATTGGAGAAACTGGGCCTTCAACTCTTTTACCCGGAAGAAGAAGCTGAAGAGCAGCCTCAAAAGCTCCATAGCAAAAGATTATCTTCCAAGCGATGGCAGTGGGTCTTGGCCATATGTTGACGAGCCCTTGAACTCCATTTTCCCACAAGAAGCCAGAGGTCTGAACAACAGAACCATCCTGATGAACCATTGTGTACCATATGCATTATCAAATAACATAGATGTAAATATTACGTTTTAAGGAGTCTACTGCAGTCACACACTCACATAACTCTACAAATTGGAAATATTTTAATTAACTTTAATAATAATAATAGCCCCGGTCCCCCATAAGTTTATTAGCAAACAAAAGAAAATTGTATGGACCAACAAATCTCCCCATGTTCGCTTAATTTGAAAACTCACAATCTCAGTCAAAGAACAAGGAAGCGCATACAATGTATCAGTATGTTACCAACAGGCTTCAAAACTTGAAACACATACACCAGATTGAATCGATTATTCGAGCGAAGACTATTTAACAGAAAATTATATATGAAGATATAAGCTATGAACTAAGGGATAACATATCGTGCGAGTCGATCTGATGAGAAAGAGTAACAATAATAATAAGAGCTTACAGGAGAATGACGAAAGATGGACATAAAGTGAGAAGCGATAGCATCGATGCGTAAGTCACGATCGGAGAATGCACAGTCTCCGCCATCTTCTTCTTCCTCGCTCTCTCGGCGAAAGAAACTTGATTCTAATATGTTTTGACTCCACGTAACTACTCTGCAAAGTTAACGATGAACTCCACAGGTCCACTCAGTAGTCCTGGCGTTCGGAAGTATACCGAACCGAGATTCTCAGTTTACGGTTTCAGTATAAATTAAATCAATCGGCGACGTGTAAATTTTGGTTCGGTCCAGACCATTCGATCGGTTTAACCTCATCCACGTATCACGTGCTCTCCACATGTATTGAAATTCCAGTGTTTCACTCTGACTTTCTTTTCCAATCCCAATCAGTAGCTTTCAAATCTCAAGGATCTTCAAGGTCTCTGTGTTGAACACAAACTGATGAATCGGTAACCGAAGTAAACCGTACCAACCGGTTCAATACAGATTATTGGTAAAAACTAAAAACCGATCGCGACTTTTGTAAGTTCACACCAACTGATCGGTTTACACTAATCCACGTGTCACGTGCACTCGACATATTTATAAATTCCAGTTGTGCCCCTCAGACTTTTCTTTTTTGATCTCAATCAAATCTCATTCCATCATCTTCATCTCGCTCAAAGCTCAAAGATCTTCGTCGTCGTCGTGCTCAACACATAGTGATGAATTGATCAAGACAATCAAATCAATCCTCACGACACTGATTCGCAGCTATAGTTCACCAGTCGCAAACGCTGAGCGAACTACAAGCAATGCGTGGCTTAGAAGAAACTCCTCGAGAATTGGTTGAATTCGGGTAAGCTGCCTTTGAGAATTTTTCGATGAAATCTTAAGATCGGAGTTTTCTGATGAAAATTTTGTTGATAGGTTATTGCATTTCAAGAGATGCAGTTAGTGCCTAGCGATGATTGCGGGAACGAAGAACAGATTCTATTCGACGAATCTACATCCTCGAACGAAATCGTAGCAGCGGAGAGAGGTGATCGTGTTGTAGAGGAAGGAGAGGTTTCAGAGATAGCTGAGAGTGATGACGACGATGAAACTACTCATCTCGTGGCCGGAGATCAACCACAATGTCGAATTTGCCTTGACGTTGGAGGTATTAACAAGGCGTTCTTGATCTCAAAATTGAGACGACTTTGATTCTTTGTGTAATGATTGCAGGGGAAGATCTGATTGGTCCGTGCAATTGTAAAGGTACTCAGAAGTACGTGCACAGATCTTGTCTCGATAACTGGCGCTCCACCAAGGTAGTAATAGTTTCTATGAAGTTTGTTCTTTCTTGGCCTTAATCTTTAGTATAACTTTTATGATGTGTTCTACTGCTGTTTCTTCTTTCTATTTATGTTTCAGGAAGGTTTTGCGTTTTCGCATTGTACAGAGTGTAGAGCTGTGTTCAAACTCAGAGCCAATGTGCCTCCTGATAGATGGTGGTTGAGATTGAGATTTCAGCTTCTGGTTGCTAGAGATCATGCATTCATCTTCATCACTGTCCAGATGGTACATTACTCGGTATCCCTAAATAGAATATACTTTCTTCTACCATGTTATCAGCTTCTTATCTCTCGTTTTTGTCTCTGATGAGCTTGAATATTTTACTAGCATCAACTCATGAGAGCGCAAATCCATAGTGTTATAATTGCCATATCAGTTTAGTGACCAAATCACTGTCCAGATGCTACATGACTTGTTTTCCTAAGTAGAATACACTCTCCTACAATGTTATCAGCTTCTCGACTCTCATTTTTGGCCATCTTCTCTCTGCTGACCTTCAAATATTTACTAGAATCAACTCATTAGAGCGAAAATCCATAGTTATACTTGCCATATCAGTTTAGTGAGGAAATCTGTGGTTTCGTGTTGCCCCACACAGGAGTTTGCTTGTGTGAATTTGGATTTGGATGATATTTAGTCAATGCATTTATATTCATGAACAAAGTCCTCATGTATCAACAGGTTGTAGCGTTCTTGGGGTTGCTAGTTTACAAGTTCTACGGGGAAGAGCTACGTGAGATGTTCGGTTATGAGGAACATCCTTATGGCTTCTACACATTAGCTGGTAACACCTCTTCTCGCTTTCTATAGTTCAACACCATCATCATTGAGCTATGTGTCTTAATCCGATGAGTCTGTTTCATGTTGCAGTGTTGGCCATTGTCTTGGTAGGACTGCTTTACGGGTTCTTCATCGCAATTATATGTGGTCAAAGGATCAATGAGCGGCATTACCATGTTCTTGCCAAACAAGAACTCACGAAGGTCTGGTTTTCTGTTCTTTGTTTACTTTCCGTGATTGGTTTTCCTGATATATACAACATTGTGTTTCTGTATCAGGAGTATGTAGTGGAAGACCGAGACTGCAAGGATGTTCCTGAGCTTGACCAGAGTCATGTAATGGAACTTAGAATGTTGGGACTTTACTGAACATAAAATACGAGGAAAGAGCTCGTTGGATCTTAATACTCTTAAATCATTTCACCTGTAAATTATTCTCTTCATTGATTTTTAAGGTTGTTTCAACGATTCTGTCATTTGCAAGTAATTATTTTTTTGAAGTTTATATCTTTTATATTTTCTGATGAAACTGTGAGTCTGTCATATCTTATTGTCAAAGTTACTGGTTTTATAATTGCATTCCCACCTCTATTTCATTGTATTTACACAAGGATTATGTATGATGTTAAAAAAAAAAAAAACTGTGAGTCTGTACTATGCTAGTAGTATACACAATCAGAAGCAAATTGGTTATTGATCATTTCGTCTTCTTCATCATCGAACTCATACGTAAATCCCTAAAATAATCTCTTTTGGGACAGTTTCACAAAATATTTTGAAAATCGGACCGGATATTGATCCAATATTATAGTTGGATCAATACTCAAATCAGTTCAACCAAGTTTAAAAGTTTAATTTAATTTTTGAAAAAGTAAAATGTATTTTTATAAAACTGTATATCATTGTTAAAATCTAAAAATGATATAAAGTAAATGAAAATTTCAAAAATAATATAAAATATAATCATAACTAGTTCATTTAGATAAATATTTTAAAATAATATAAAATTTTATGCAATCTTTTTATTATTTATCTATTTTTTATTTGATTGTGAGCAAATAAGGTTTAATATCAAATCACATCATCGATTTTAATAAGTTTAACCGATTTTTGTCTAAATTTACCGATTTAATCCAAATTCAGTTTTTTACCATAGTCTGGAATTGGTTAGAAGAATGATTCACGATCCGGCTGGTCTGACTGGCCAGTATAATCTGGTTTCCATAAACTTTTTTTGGGTTATCTAGGAAGGTTTTTAAGGGTTATGACTGGTTTTCCTGATACCATCCGTAAACGCAGCTTTTGCGGTTGATAGCGATTGTTGGCGTTTTGAAACAATCATTAGAAAACGTTATAAATCGTTTCAAACTTTCTAAACCTTTTAAAATCAATAGCTGGCTCTAGCTAGCATTTGCGGTTGCAGGTAGTTGGTCGAAAGGTAAATTTTTCTTTAAAAACAATATAAAATAAAAATAAACTTAAAAATTCAATAAAAAATTAAATTGAAATAATATAAATTTTAAAAATTCAATATATTATATCTTAATTTATATTATAAAAATTTAAAACAAAAATATTTTTATAATTTTTTAAAATCTAATAGAATGATTTTATTAATATATTTTTTATATTTACTATAATATTATGATTTTTAATAATCTTGTAATTATATAAATGGTAAATATTGTTATTATTTAATATATGCTGTATTTGATAGTTAACAAGCCATATGAATCTCGTAAAAACACTAATTTCTGATTATCCGTATCCGCATATTCTTATAATCGCTTCCGCAACCGTTGCGGTTATATTTATGGGCCCTAAATCAGAAGAAAAAAATGCGTTGCGTCATTGAGTAGTGACAGGTGACGTGTCATGTCACGTGACCACAATCACATTCGAAATACGAGAGACCAGAACGCGGAGAACCTCTAGGGTAATAGAGGAGACGAGGTAGACCCCAACGAAGGGTTAAAACGGTAAATAGCAACAAAATATAGGTCGTACCATTGGGTGGCAAAGAGCTGTCAAACTGGGAAAGAGCGATCTTAAGCTGTTTGTCCCTCACCATTGTGAGATACTTTTAAATTCCAACAATAAAAACATTTTTGCCTAAAAAACAAAATTTAATGGAAAACTACAATGTAAAATTAAATTTGCCAGCTTTTATGCGGCTGTTCGCCACATTCATTCACCAAAGGACATTCGATACTATTGAAGTTGTACTGATAATTGCATCAAATTTATATAAATAATAATAGTAATGTATTATTTTATAGTCTTTGTACTCCTGCAGAATCTCAAAACTAAAAATAGAAAAATGAAAATTCTGACATATTACTTTCAGTAAAACTCATTGTAGTTTCAGACTATTTTTCAAATGACGTTTTTGGGATCTCAATGTCAAAAAAATATTTCAAGCGTTGATGTTTATGACTAATAATAATGTAGTACAACAGAACAGAACTTTCAACATTTAGTTTGTTTTGTAAAGTTACAATAGAGCATTTTAGTTTTGGGTTGAGTTTGGTAATCGTTTTTCAGAATTTTTGAAACAAATAATGAAATTGTACAATTATGGCTGGCATAAAACTAATAATGCCAATGCGAACATCACATAATATTTGCCAAGTTGGCTAATGTAGGGCATGCAAAAAGGTGTAGAAAAGGGTGAAAACTACAATTCAGCCCCTTGTGCATTACTAGTTTATTATTGGACGTGATTCAGCCACGAACCATTATCAAATAATCTGCTCAAAAGGACGGATGATTATTTGCTAATTAATTAATTTGATGGTTAGAGTTTTTTGAATTATATGATTATTTGCTAATTAATTAATTTGATGGTTAGAGTTTTTGAATTATATGATTATTTGCTAATTAATTAATTTGATGGTTAGAGTTTTTGAATTATATGATTATTTGCTAATTAATTAATTTGATGGTTAGAGTTTTTTGAATTATATGATTATTTGCTAATTAATTAATTTGATGGTTAGAGTTTTTTGAATTATAATAACTGACCATGAGAGATTCCCAACGGCAAAAAGGAGCACGCCGATGAAATTATATTCAATGGAGAGTGTCATTAAATCGACCGGTCAAAGGTCAAACGGGCGGCATCACTCTTTACTTTTATTATTAAAATGATTTTATAATACTTTTGTGGAATATAAAAGTTAGTTGTTACGTTTGGTATTTCCTATTTGTAACCTTCACCTTAAAGTGCGATTAAAGAAAAGAGAGAGAAGACTGGGCACGACAATAATATTATAGAAAAGTAGAGCGTACAAAAGTAATCAACATATTTTCCCTTTTTGTGTCAATAAACATGTTTTTTTTTCTTTCTTAGCGGTCTAATGTTATTCACTTCTTGTTATTAGGCACGAGACTTATTATCCGTGATTCAGATTTGATCCGAGATCCGCTTCGGATCCGCTCAAAAGGATATTTGGGATGTCGGATCCAAATCGAATCCGGATAGTAAAATCAAGAATCCGTCAAACCGAATCCGGATATCTTAATTTTTAGGTCGGATATCGGATCGGATCCGATCCGTACTTTTAAAATATATTAAATTTTTAATTTTATTAATAATTATATTTGATATATTAATATTTCTTCATAAAATTAGTTTTATAATACTATATTTTAATTTTTAAATATTATATTATATTCATATTTATATTTATAAATCTTGTATAGATATTTAATTTATGTATTATTTTATAGTCTTTGTACTCCTGCAGAATCTCAAAACTAAAAATAGAAAAATGAAAATTCTGACATATTACTTTCAGTAAAACTCATTGTAGTTTCAGACTATTTTTCAAATGACGTTTTGGGATCTCAATGTCAAAAAATATTTCAAGCGTTGATGTTTATGACTAATAATAATGTAGTACAACAGAACAGAACTTTCAACATTTAGTTTGTTTTGTAAAGTTACAATAGAGCATTTTAGTTTTGGGTTGAGTTTGGTAATCGTTTTTCAGAATTTTTGAAACAAATAATGAAATTGTACAATTATGGCTGGCATAAAACTAATAATGCCAATGCGAACATCACATAATATTTGCCAAGTTGGCTAATGTAGGGCATGCAAAAGGTGTAGAAAAGGGTGAAAACTACAATTCAGCCCCTTGTGCATTACTAGTTTATTATTGGACGTGATTCAGCCACGAACCATTATCAAATAATCTGCTCAAAAGGACGGATGATTATTTGCTAATTAATTAATTTGATGGTTAGAGTTTTTGAATTATATGATTATTTGCTAATTAATTAATTTGATGGTTAGAGTTTTTGAATTATATGATTATTTGCTAATTAATTAATTTGATGGTTAGAGTTTTTGAATTATATGATTATTTGCTAATTAATTAATTTGATGGTTAGAGTTTTTGAATTATATGATTATTTGCTAATTAATTAATTTGATGGTTAGAGTTTTTGAATTATATGATTATTTGCTAATTAATTAATTTGATGGTTAGAGTTTTTGAATTATATGATTATTTGCTAATTAATTAATTTGATGGTTAGAGTTTTTGAATTATATGATTATTTGCTAATTAATTAATTTGATGGTTAGAGTTTTTGAATTATATGATTATTTGCTAATTAATTAATTTGATGGTTAGAGTTTTTGAATTATATGATTATTTGCTAATTAATTAATTTGATGGTTAGAGTTTTTGAATTATATGATTATTTGCTAATTAATTAATTTGATGGTTAGAGTTTTTGAATTATAATAACTGACCATGAGAGATTCCCAACGGCAAAAGGAGCACGCCGATGAAATTATATTCAATGGAGAGTGTCATTAAATCGACCGGTCAAAGGTCAAACGGGCGGCATCACTCTTTACTTTTATTATTAAAATGATTTTATAATACTTTTGTGGAATATAAAAGTTAGTTGTTACGTTTGGTATTTCCTATTTGTAACCTTCACCTTAAAGTGCGATTAAAGAAAAGAGAGAGAAGACTGGGCACGACAATAATATTATAGAAAAGTAGAGCGTACAAAAGTAATCAACATATTTTCCCTTTTGTGTCAATAAACATGTTTTTTCTTTCTTAGCGGTCTAATGTTATTCACTTCTTGTTATTAGGCACGAGACTTATTATCCGTGATTCAGATTTGATCCGAGATCCGCTTCGGATCCGCTCAAAAGGATATTTGGGATGTCGGATCCAAATCGAATCCGGATAGTAAAATCAAGAATCCGTCAAACCGAATCCGGATATCTTAATTTTTAGGTCGGATATCGGATCGGATCCGATCCGTACTTTTAAAATATATTAAATTTTTAATTTTATTAATAATTATATTTGATATATTAATATTTCTTCATAAAATTAGTTTTATAATACTATATTTTAATTTTTAAATATTATATTATATTCATATTTATATTTATAAATCTTGTATAGATATTTAATTTATGTATTATTTTATAGTCTTTGTACTCCTGCAGAATCTCAAAACTAAAAATAGAAAAATGAAAATTCTGACATATTACTTTCAGTAAAACTCATTGTAGTTTCAGACTATTTTTCAAATGACGTTTTGGGATCTCAATGTCAAAAAATATTTCAAGCGTTGATGTTTATGACTAATAATAATGTAGTACAACAGAACAGAACTTTCAACATTTAGTTTGTTTTGTAAAGTTACAATAGAGCATTTTAGTTTTGGGTTGAGTTTGGTAATCGTTTTTCAGAATTTTTGAAACAAATAATGAAATTGTACAATTATGGCTGGCATAAAACTAATAATGCCAATGCGAACATCACATAATATTTGCCAAGTTGGCTAATGTAGGGCATGCAAAAAGGTGTAGAAAAGGGTGAAAACTACAATTCAGCCCCTTGTGCATTACTAGTTTATTATTGGACGTGATTCAGCCACGAACCATTATCAAATAATCTGCTCAAAAGGACGGATGATTATTTGCTAATTAATTAATTTGATGGTTAGAGTTTTTTGAATTATAATAACTGACCATGAGAGATTCCCAACGGCAAAAAGGAGCACGCCGATGAAATTATATTCAATGGAGAGTGTCATTAAATCGACCGGTCAAAGGTCAAACGGGCGGCATCACTCTTTTACTTTTTATTATTAAAATGATTTTATAATACTTTTGTGGAATATAAAAGTTAGTTGTTACGTTTGGTATTTCCCTATTTGTAACCTTCACCTTAAAGTGCGATTAAAGAAAAAGAGAGAGAAGACTGGGCACGACAATAATATTATAGAAAAGTAGAGCGTACAAAAGTAATCAACATATTTTCCCTTTTTGTGTCAATAAACATGTTTTTTTTTCTTTCTTAGCGGTCTAATGTTATTCACTTCTTGTTATTAGGCCTGAGACTTATTATCCGTGATTCAGATTTGATCCGAGATCCGTTCTGGATCCGCTCCGAAAAAGGATATTTGGGATGTCCGGATCCAAATCCGAATCCGGATAGTAAAATCAAGAATCCGTCAAAACCGAATCCGGATATCTTAATTTTTAGGTCTGGATATCCGGATCCGGATCCGGATCCGTACTTTTAAAATATATTAAATTTTTTAATTTTATTAATAATTATATTTGATATATTAATATTTCTTCATAAAATTAGTTTTATAATACTATATTTTAATTTTTAAATATTATATTATATTCATATTTATATTTATAAATCTTGTATAGATATTTAATTTATGTATTATTTTAGAATTTTAATATTTTTAAAAAATTATTTTTTATTTAATTAATTATTTTTACAAATCCGAATCCAGATCCGGATATCCGCGGATAGTATGATAACTAGATGGATATCCGAAAGTCTCGAATCACGGATCCGGATACCTCAAATTTCACGGATATCGGATCGGATCCGATCCGTACTTTTAAAATATATTAAATTTTTAATTTTATTAATAATTATATTTGATATATTAATATTTCTTCATAAAATTAGTTTTATAATACTATATTTTAATTTTTAAATATTATATTATATTCATATTTATATTTATAAATCTTGTATAGATATTTAATTTATGTATTATTTTATAGTCTTTGTACTCCTGCAGAATCTCAAAACTAAAAATAGAAAAATGAAAATTCTGACATATTACTTTCAGTAAAACTCATTGTAGTTTCAGACTATTTTTCAAATGACGTTTTGGGATCTCAATGTCAAAAAATATTTCAAGCGTTGATGTTTATGACTAATAATAATGTAGTACAACAGAACAGAACTTTCAACATTTAGTTTGTTTTGTAAAGTTACAATAGAGCATTTTAGTTTTGGGTTGAGTTTGGTAATCGTTTTTCAGAATTTTTGAAACAAATAATGAAATTGTACAATTATGGCTGGCATAAAACTAATAATGCCAATGCGAACATCACATAATATTTGCCAAGTTGGCTAATGTAGGGCATGCAAAAGGTGTAGAAAAGGGTGAAAACTACAATTCAGCCCCTTGTGCATTACTAGTTTATTATTGGACGTGATTCAGCCACGAACCATTATCAAATAATCTGCTCAAAAGGACGGATGATTATTTGCTAATTAATTAATTTGATGGTTAGAGTTTTTGAATTATATGATTATTTGCTAATTAATTAATTTGATGGTTAGAGTTTTTGAATTATATGATTATTTGCTAATTAATTAATTTGATGGTTAGAGTTTTTGAATTATATGATTATTTGCTAATTAATTAATTTGATGGTTAGAGTTTTTGAATTATATGATTATTTGCTAATTAATTAATTTGATGGTTAGAGTTTTTGAATTATATGATTATTTGCTAATTAATTAATTTGATGGTTAGAGTTTTTGAATTATATGATTATTTGCTAATTAATTAATTTGATGGTTAGAGTTTTTGAATTATATGATTATTTGCTAATTAATTAATTTGATGGTTAGAGTTTTTGAATTATATGATTATTTGCTAATTAATTAATTTGATGGTTAGAGTTTTTGAATTATAATAACTGACCATGAGAGATTCCCAACGGCAAAAGGAGCACGCCGATGAAATTATATTCAATGGAGAGTGTCATTAAATCGACCGGTCAAAGGTCAAACGGGCGGCATCACTCTTTACTTTTATTATTAAAATGATTTTATAATACTTTTGTGGAATATAAAAGTTAGTTGTTACGTTTGGTATTTCCTATTTGTAACCTTCACCTTAAAGTGCGATTAAAGAAAAGAGAGAGAAGACTGGGCACGACAATAATATTATAGAAAAGTAGAGCGTACAAAAGTAATCAACATATTTTCCCTTTTGTGTCAATAAACATGTTTTTTCTTTCTTAGCGGTCTAATGTTATTCACTTCTTGTTATTAGGCACGAGACTTATTATCCGTGATTCAGATTTGATCCAGATCCGGATATCCGCGGATAGTATGATAACTAGATGGATATCCGAAAGTCTCGAATACGGATCCGGATACCAAATCCACGGATCCGACGAATCCGGATCTGGATACCTCAAATTTCCTGGATATCCAGATCCGTCCCACCCCTACTTGTTACCACACCAAAATAGAAAAACAATGTACATGAATAATCGTTTCACTTTAAAGCCTGACTGGTGTAACCGTAATGATTGCCGACGGTTGCGGATGCGAATGTGAGTAGTTGCGATTTTAAACGTTTTTTAAAAAAACATAAATTAACTAATACTAATAAAAGATAGTAATTAAAAAATTAGGAAACATTAGCATATATTGAACCATTTTTACCATTATTAGAATCATTTTTTGTGAATGATAGTAAAATGGTCACTGTAATTTTTATTCTACAAATATTTATTTAATAATATCAACAGTAGAATTGTATATACTCCTTCCATTTTTAAAAGATCCATGTTTTAGAAAAAAAAATTGTTTCAAAAAGATACATTTTTCATATTATATGTTTTTAATTTAAGTGGATTTTTGCGACAAAAAGAAATTGGAAAAAAGATAGTAGTAAAATAAAAAAAAATCGAAACCGTCGACATCCAAAAAGACGAGAGGGTATAATGTAATTACGCGATTATATATATATATAGAAAAAATATAAATTGGCCACTTCGCTTTCCAGCCCCTTCTCTCTCTCGCTCTCTCTCCCGTATTTTGTCGTCAGTATCACCGCCGGCAAGCAACTCGAGTTTGAAACATCGCCGGAGACTACCAACGGAAACAGCCACCCAATGAAAGCAGTTAGGCTCACGGAGAAGAGAAGTAACAGGTGAGCGAGAAAGAAACAGAAAGTCGTTGTAGATGTTGAAACGGAGTCGTTTCAGTTCTTCTGATCGGCGGTACTCACTGCTCAACTCTCTAGAAGAAGGAAGTGTTTGATTCTGTGATGGGTGGTAAGGTCGCGGTTGCGATTGCGGCGGCAGCAGCTGTTTTACTGTCTTGCTCCGTGGCGGCGGTGATGGTGGGGAGGAGAATAAAGAGTCGGAGCAAATGGAGGGGTGTGGTGGAGATTTTGAAGGAGTTAGAGGAAGCTTGTGATACTCCGGTTGGTAGGTTAAGGCAACTGGTGGATGCCATGGCGGTTGAGATGCACGCTGGTTTGGCTTCTGAAGGTGGCTCCAAGCTTAAAATGCTTCTCACTTTCTTCCATCATTTGCCCAATGGGTAAAGCTTTCTTCCTCCTTCTTCTTTTGCTTACATTGCGTGATCTTTGTCATTCTTCTTTGAAAACTCCAATCCTTTAATGTTGCTTGATTCATAATGGTACAAACTTTTTGTTACTCTTCTTCTTGGTCGTTACAATAGGGTAGGGTCTCTCGACTTTGATCTTTAGTTGGAGCTAACGAATTAAAACAAGTGTCTGTGCGTACCATTTCTCGCAGGGACAGATCCTTTGATTCTGTTTTTTTTTTTTGTATGTGTAGTTTATGTATGCTATAAAAGCTTCAAGGAGTTCTCCTTCTTTTCGCTCTCTTATCTCTTACCTTTACTTTAGTATCTTGTCCACTATATTCCTACTGTTCTATGAAAATCCACTAGTCTCATCATATTGTAGCCATTGGATTCTCCCTTTATTGTTTCATGCTACTCTTTTTCAAGCCTTCCTAATTCATTGGTGAACCTATCACCTATTTATCTTATCTTCATGAATAATGTAATCTAAGTGCAATGAAGAAGCTAGCACTGTCCTGTTGACTCGACATTCTAATAACATGCATGTGTATTTGTATACATTTTACATTCGCTTGCGTGTATAATTTGCACTAACTGTCTTTATTTCAGGACGGAGAAAGGAACTTATTATGCACTTCACCTTGGAGGCACTTACTTTAGGATTTTAAGGGTTCATCTGGGCGGTGAAAGATCATATCTAGATGTTCAAGATGTTGAACGACACCCCATACCTTCACATTTGATGAATAGCACCAGCGAGGTGACTCTTCCCTTTTTTACTTGTCCTTGCTTCTTCTATACATATTGTAAAATGCTTTAATTTAGGTTCTCATTATTGTAGGTTCTTTTCAACTTTCTCGCCTTTTCATTGGAAAGGTTTATCGAAAAAGAAGGAAATGGGTCCAGTTCACAAGGTGTGAAGAGGGAACTTGCATTTACGTTTTCGTTCCCTCTCAAGCATTCTTCTATATCTTCAGGAGTTCTAATCAAATGGACCAAAGGTTTTGAGATTAGTGAAATGGTTAGTAAACTGATAACTTATAATTACTTCAGATACAGTCTGTTATTTGTTGGAACCATTCCTATAAAATTTCAAGACATTATATGTTATCCGAGTGGATGAGCTTGACCTTTAACACTAGCTGCGTTATTATATTGATCATGTGATCGATCTAGTGGTAGTTTAACATTATGCAAAGTCAAATCTGTTATTTCATATAACATTCAAACGATTGTTATTATTAGGTTGGGAAAGACGTAGCTGAATGTCTACAAGGAGCGCTGAACAGAAGAGGCCTAGATATGCATGTTGCAGCTCTTGTAAGTTTGCTTTGTCGCCGGAACATAAATAATTTTTGTTGGGTAAATTCTGGTACATCGACTGCTATTTTTCTTCTTCATTCTCCTTTGTATTCTACCCTTTTCTGACAACATTTTGACGCCTTAGCTGAACTAAAACAATATCTATATATCTGCCTGAAAATCTCATGAAATGATGCTTAGTTCTGAATGGAGTTTTCTTCTTTTTGAGCAGGTGAATGATACTGTCGGAGCCCTGTCCCTTGGATATTATCATGATCCAGATACAGTTGTTGCCGTTGTATTTGGAACAGGTAGTAATGCATGTTACTTGGAACGAACTGATGCCATAATCAAGTCTCAGGGTCTGCTTACCACTTCTGGAAACATGGTACTAATAAATCATTTCATGGTCTTTTCTGAATAAACAGTATTAATGTGATATGGCATATGGTTTTAGAATATGGTTTTGATAGTTTTCTATTTTACGTTAGATTACAAGATTTAATGTTTTCCTTTTAGTTAAGTTTATAGGTATTTTCCTTAATTATTTAGGTTAATGATATCTTGTGTCGTAACCTATATAATGGTTTTCTATAATTAATAAAAATTTAACTTCCAACAATTAACCTTAATCTCCAAGAGAGCTTAGGGTTAAAGGAAGCTTAGCTACTTCTCTTCTTCTTCTTAACGTGTAAAGACGGCACCGGTTACTAGATTGCAATCGGCTCGTATCAATTTGGTATCAGAGCGGAACGATTCAATGGGGGACACTGAGGCGCTTGCGAAACAGATAGCACAGATGATGGAGATGATGCAATTAATGAATGCAAAGATAGACGATAACATGAAAACTCAGAGTGCTAACATGAAAACTCTACAAGAGAGAATGGTGCGTCTCGAAACTGCTAACGAGGATCGCGGTAAAGCAATCAAATTCTCATCCGAAGAACTTTCTGAAGTTGGAACATTAAGTGGAGGTAAAGGGAGCAAGGGGGTGATACCAGGCGATACCAGAGCTGGTACGAGTTTTACACCATCCAAAGCTGAGAAAGTCATTCCGGTGAGAAGTTGCGGCTTGGCAAACGAGGCCACTTATGGGTTCTCTGGGAGGCCGTAGAGGCATGCCTAGAGTTGGAGCTTGAGGACAAGTTCCTAGTCGAGGAGGAGAGTAATGATATGGCATATGGTTTTAGAATATGGTTTTGATAGTTTTCTATTTTACGTTAGATTACAAGATTTAATGTTTTCCTTTTAGTTAAGCTTATAGGTATTTTCCTTGATTATTTAGGTTAATGATATCTTGTGTCGTAACCTATATAATGGTTTTCTATAATTAATAAAGATTTAACTTCCAACAATTAACCTTAATCTCCAAGAGAGTTTAGGGTTAAAGGAAGCTTAGCTACTTCTCTTCTTCTTAACGTGTAAAGACGGCACCGGTTACTAGATTGCAATCGGCTCGTATCATAATGCTTTAGATCCTAAGAAAACAAATGTAAAAGATCCATTCATTCTTATGTTTCAGGTAGTCAATATGGAGTGGGGAAATTTTTGGTCCTCACACCTGCCAAGAACTTCATATGACATTGACTTGGATGCAGAGAGTTCAAATCCAAATGATACGGTAATCTTTGCTTAACTTTTCTTTTCTCCATCTGGTATGGCATCATGAGTTATCACTAGGTGATCATCAGTAAGCAATTAAGATCTTTGGAATTGTTGTTATATAGGGATTTGAGAAGATGATAGCAGGACTGTATCTGGGTGATATTGTTCGAAGAGTAATCCTTCACATGTCACAAGTCTCCGATATCTTTGGACCCACCTCGTCCTTGTTATCTGAGCCTTACGTTCTAAGGTACATTTCCTCTATATCTCTTGGCTTTTGCTAGAAATGTGATTGTTCTCTAATAATTTGATGCTTAACATAATGAAGATGGACAAACTTTGAACTTCTTCTGCACCAACTGTCTAAGTAGTTCTGTTCTTTCTGCGTTATCGAAACCACTATAAACGTGTCTACTTTGATGTCTCAGAACAAATTCAGTCTCAGCCATGCATGAAGATGACACACATGAGTTGCGAGAAGTAGCAAGGATCTTGAAAGACTTGGGGGTAATTTAACATCTCACTATTACAGAAGTTGTTATGGAACTTGACGAAGCCTCAGCTACATGTAAAATGAACAAGCAGGTATCAGAAGTACCATTGAAGGTGAGAAAACTCGTGGTCAAGATATGCGACGTGGTGACACGAAGAGCAGGTAGGCTAGCAGCAGCGGGTATTGCAGGAATCTTGAAGAAGATAGGTCGAGATGGAAGCGGAGGAATCACGAGCGGGAGAAGCAGAAGCGAAGTCCAGATGCAGAAAAGAACAGTTGTTGCAGTAGAAGGAGGTTTGTACATGAATTACACCATGTTTAGAGAATACGTGGAAGAAGCTTTGGTGGAGATATTAGGAGAAGAAGTGAGCCAATACGTGGTCGTTAAAGCCATGGAAGATGGTTCTAGCATTGGCTCTGCTCTGCTCGTTGCCTCTTTACAGTCATGAATCGTCCGTCATCGGTCGTATGAATGTTTATATAATTGGTTATGTGCGTCTATGTCAGTCTGTGTTTATATATTTATTCAATATTTGTTTGTTTGTTAATTATTATTGTTATATAGACACATATGCACAAGGTTCTGTGTAAATGTTTAGGAAGGTATTTTATGTATTCTTTGTTTCTTTAAGAAAAGGTTAATGTAAACGTGCTGATGATAAATGGAATTTTCTTTTGCTTTCGTTTTAGTGTTCAAACCTACTAAGAGAATCATTTGTGAATAAAGAAAAAACAGAATCTTTTCTTTCATAACTTCGCTTTGTAGCATCGTTTTCAAAAGAATAATGTTTACTAAAGCAGTAGGTTTCCTAATTTTTATTTATAATTTTATCAAACTACATAAAAAGTCAATTTATATGCTATGATATGTAATCATCATATATAAAATACATCAATATCTAATAAAACTAATTAAAATTTACCTATATAAACTTTTAACCAATATATACTATCACAAATGAAATATTCTTTTCAGTTTCTACACTAAAAATATATATTTTAAAATAGATATCTGAAAAGGAAAATTTCTTTAAAGTAATAATTATATAAATTAATACATCCTTGAAGTCTCAACATTAATAATTTATAGAGTTTTAAATTACCTAAGATAACCTTTTTATTATAAAAATAGATAAAAAAGACTAAAATATTTAATTAAAGTGGAGGGAGATAAATAGACACCTATATCTTTAGTGTTAATTAACTAAATGACTTATGGTTTAGATTTGAGTAGTGGGGTTTAAGATTTTAAAAATAAATAAAAATACTAAAAATTTAAAATGATTTTTTAAAAACTTCAAAAATATTTTTAGATTTCAAAATAAAAATTTTAGAAAGAAACTCGAAAATATAAAAGTTCATATTCCAAAATGTATTATTCAAAAATAATAATTTTTTTATTTTTATATTTATATATTTATAAAGTAAAAGTAAAATGGTTTTTATCTATTTAATTAAACATTTTATCATTTTTGCTTGTGGGCTATTTTGGTGAAAAAATAGTTTCGGTTTATTTGACAATTTCCCAATAAAACGATTTATTTATAATAGAGATTTAATGTGTTTTTTTTAATATGGAACAAACGATAAATATTAATCCTTTCATTTTATAAAATGCGTAATATTGACAAATTTTATGTAGATTAAGAAAATAGTAAAATATACTAATATATCCTCATATAATATATAATTATTTAAGTAAAATGATTTGAAATAAATATCTATTGATTATTTAAAAGTTAAAAAATATTATGTATTAAAATTGCACTGAAAATGTAGAATGAAACTTTTTTAAAAGAAGAAAATGTTAATGAGACTTTTAAAAACAGAGGGAGTATCTTTATAGAACAAATATAGTATTAATGATCTCATAGATTGATTCAAATACAATCCCACAACCTTGAATTCAGAACAATGATCAACAAACTTCAATTACAAATGACCATATTCTCAAATATCATTTATCTTGTATCATCCTCCATTATACTTTCCAAGAATGGTAGAAACTCCTCTATTTATGCTTGAAGATTCAAACTAACACCGGCTACCATCAATTAAGAAGAGCTCATCCAAGAATTTAGTAAGCGGTCCAATGTGAGGGCTCATTATATCATTCTAACAAACAAGCTAGAATTCAAATCAGTCATCCAAGACTGTAACTAGTAATAAGAGTAGTGTTTGATCTCTTATCTCCCAAAAAGAAAAATCAACAAATGGTAGCCAATAGATTACAAAGGATGAAACCGTCATTTAGCTACCATCAATTATTATAATATTATATTTGAATTATTAAAAAGGTGAAAAGGACGAAACAAACATCATCTCATAGTCATCCTCCATTTTATCATCGCGCACACCAATAACCATAAAGGTAAAGACTTTTCTTCTATCAGTCTAGAGCGAGAGAACGAGATGAGCTCATCAAGAAAGCTTCAGGTTGTTTCGCCAGTTCCCGCCGACATCGACATAGCCAACTCCGTCGAGCCTCTACACATCGCCGAGATTGCTAAAGATCTCAATCTCAGCCCACTTCACTACGATCTCTATGGCAAGTACAAAGCAAAGGTCTTTTCTTTCTTCCCTCCCATCAAATAGGAACTAGTCATGAATCTAACTCAATCTATGTGCTGATGTTCATGTTTGAGATTCGATTGAAACCGGGATCCGACAGAACTCTTTTTTTGTCTTAAACTTGCTCGAAAAATCTGTTTTTTGATCATGATTTTGTGTTCTTTGATAGTTCTCAAGAGATTGCTAATGTGGTTACTAAGATCAGAGTCTATAGATGAAGTTCTGATCTAATCAACTGATGGTCTTTGTTAACTTCTTAGGTTCTGTTGTCTGCGTTTGATGAGCTTAAAGATCGAGAAGACGGGTACTATGTAGTCGTTGGAGGGATTACTCCAACTCCTCTTGGAGAAGGCAAGTCCACCACCACTGTTGGGCTTTGTCAAGCCTTAGGCGCTTACCTCGACAAGAAGGTTTATTACACATAACCATCTCTTGTATAAGCTTCTCTCTCTGTCTGTGTTTGATTTTGTGTGTTTTGTCCCTTTAGGTTGTTACTTGCCTTCGCCAACCCTCACAAGGACCGACCTTTGGAATCAAAGGAGGTGCAGCTGGTGGTGGGTATAGCCAGGTGATTCCCATGGATGAGTTCAATCTTCACCTCACCGGAGACATCCACGCCATCACTGCTTCCAACAACCTCTTAGCTGCTGCCATCGACACTCGAATTTTTCACGAGGCGTCTCAGTCAGACAAGGCTCTTTTCAACAGGCTCTGCCCTGCGAACAAAGAAGGGAAGCGCAGCTTCAGTGACATTATGTTCAGGCGTTTGACTAAGCTTGGCATCTCCAAGACCAGTCCCGAGGAGCTTACTCCCGAGGAGATAAAGAAGTTTGCGAGGCTTGATATTGATCCTGATTCCATCACCTGGAGAAGAGTGATGGATGTGAATGACCGGTTCTTGAGGAAGATTACTATTGGTCAAGGACCTGAGGAGAAAGGGATGACTAGAGAGACAGGGTTTGACATCTCTGTGGCTAGTGAGATTATGGCTGTGTTGGCGTTGACGACCCTCTAGGTGATATGAGAGAGAGGCTTGGCAAAATGGTGATCGGTAACAGCAAGGCCGGGGAACCGATAACAGCTGATGACCTCGGCGTTGGAGGAGCCTTGACTGTTCTGATGAAAGACGCTATTCACCCCACGCTCATGCAGACGCTTGAAGGAACGCCTGTCCTAGTCCACGCTGGTCCTTTCGCAAACAGGTGGAGCATAAAAAATTTGAACAGAACATCATTTCATTTGATTTTATTGCAAGACTATCAGCTGCTTCGTTTCTTTCTCTGTTGACATAATTCAAACGAGCATCCTGCAGCATATTACCAATGTATGTGTTGTTCAGTTGTTCTCCATCTTATTGATTGTGTTAACTAACGTTTAACAATCACTTTCAAACCAAACATTGCGCCATCCTTTAATCCAACTAGTTTGAAGAGTGTAGATGAAAGGCTGCAGTTTCTGCCTGAAGAGAAGATGTTATTGTATCTACCGTTGCGATGTCCGATTCAATATGTTTCCCAAATGGTTTTTCACAATCCACCCAATACCTGCTGTTGAATTCTCCTGCCTGAAGCTAACATCAAAGTTACATTCCGTCTATTGAAGTTAGTTTAACTCAGAGAATTGCTTTATCAGTAAGAAGGAATGCTTTCTGTTTTATAACTCAGAGAATTGCTCAAAAACTAGAAAGTTGATGTGCTAAATTGCCTGAAAAAAATAAGTCCTTGCTTAGGCAGTGACCAGGTCGCTTACTAGCTACAATATAATTTACTGTATGTTTTGTTTTATTTTCTCAATCACTCTCACAAAAATTCACGTGATATCTGTACGTTTGGTGGTTTCAAGAAAGAGACAAACAGAATAACGTCCTACTCATCCACACTTATAAGAATGTGATCTTCTTATATATGTCAGGCAAAGGAAACTGGGATTCAGAAGGAAACTTCACCAGTTCATAGGCAAAGGAGGAATAAATACAGAAGATCAGATGAAGTCTTAATCACATGCTCTGAAAAATTGCAAATATAGACCTCAAACTAAGGTTACACCATGCAAAACAAGTGTATCATAAAATGGATCATGAATCAGAATTGGTCACTCCAAAACATACAAACAAAAAGCAAAAACACAAAACCTTAGTATCATGATCATCTCCCCCCCTATATCAACCTTCATTTTCAATATCTTTAAACTAGCATTTTCTGCTATGAACTACATCTACTTGTTATGAAGAGAAACAAAACTTCAGTTGTGGGCCTTGCTATGGGCTTAGCCGCTTATAGATAACCGTCATTTTACACCTCCGATTATTATTATTATATATTATGTATGTTTACGAATAATTAAAGAAAAGGACGAAGACAAAAAAACATCATGGTCGTCGCCAATCGTCATCTTCCATTTCCTCATCCTCCACCTATCGCAAGGCCAACAGTGAAAACTTGCGTCTCTCTTTCTCAGTCTAGAGAAGCAGTGATGATACCAACAATGACCTCCTCATCAAGAAAGCTTCAGGTTGTGACACCTGTCCCCTCCGACATCGACATTGCCAACTCCGTCGAGCCTTTGCACATCGCCGAGATCGCCAAAGATCTCAATCTCAGCCCTCTTCACTACGATCTCTACGGCAAGTACAAAGCAAAGGTCTTTCCTTTATTTTTATTTTTTTTCTCTTCCCGTTCTCATCACTTTTTTTTTTTGTTTTGTTTCCGACATAAATCACCTTTTATGTTCTGTTCAAATTTAGGTTCTGTTGTCTGCATTCGATGAGCTTCAAGACCGAGAAGACGGATACTACGTTGTTGTCGGAGGCATTACTCCAACTCCTCTCGGAGAAGGCAAGTCTACTACCACTGTAGGTCTCTGCCAAGCCTTAGGCGCTTACCTGGACAAGAAGGTTGTCACTTGTCTTCGCCAACCTTCACAAGGACCAACCTTTGGGATCAAAGGAGGTGCAGCTGGTGGTGGGTATAGTCAGGTGATTCCTATGGATGAGTTCAATCTCCATCTCACCGGAGACATCCACGCCATCACTGCTTCCAACAACCTCTTAGCTGCTGCTATCGACGCTCGGATGTTCCATGAGGCTTCTCAGTCAGACAAGGCTCTCTTCAACAGGCTGTGTCCACCTGATAAAGAAGGGAAGCGTAGTTTCAGCGACGTTATGTTTAGGCGTTTGTCGAAGCTTGGCATCTCCAAGACTTTTCCTGAGGAGCTTACTCCTGAGGAGGTGAAGAGATTTGCTAGGCTTGATATTGATCCTGATTCTGTTACTTGGAGGAGGGTGATGGATGTTAATGACCGGTTCTTGAGGAAGATTACTGTTGGTCAGGGGCCTGAGGAGAAAGGGATGACTAGAGAAACAGGGTTTGATATTTCCGTTGCTAGTGAGATCATGGCTGTTTTGGCTTTGACGACTTCTCTTGGTGATATGAGAGAGAGGCTTGGTAAGATGGTGATTGGTAACAGCAGGGCCGGAGAGCCCGTTACCGCGGACGATCTCGGTGTTGGAGGAGCCTTGACTGTTCTCATGAAAGACGCTATTCACCCGACACTCATGCAGACACTCGAAGGAACGCCTGTTCTAGTTCATGCTGGTCCTTTTGCAAACATAGCTCATGGTAACTCGTCTATCGTTGCGGATAAAATCGCTTTGAAGCTAGTGGGACCTGGTGGGTTCGTGGTAACCGAAGCTGGTTTTGGTTCTGACATTGGTACTGAGAAGTTTATGAACATCAAGTGCCGTTACAGCGGGCTAAGGCCTCAGTGTGCGGTTGTTGTGGCCACAGTTAGGGCCTTGAAAATGCATGGTGGTGGGCCTGATGTTGTTGCCGGGAGGCCTCTTGATCATGCGTATGTAAGCGAGAATGTTTCCTTGGTTGAAGCTGGATGCGTGAATCTAGTTAAGCATATATCAAACATGAAGGCGTATGGTGTGAATGTGGTTGTTGCTGTGAATATGTTCTCAACGGATACTGAAGCAGAACTAAATGCAGTAAAGAAGCTTTCTATGGATGCTGGTGCTTTTGATGCTGTCATTTGTTCCCACCATGCTCATGGTGGCAAAGGAGCGGTAGAATCTTCTCTCTATCCAAATTTTAACACCTTCTTATCTGTCTTGAAAGATGGATTTTTCTTGTAGGTGGATCTTGGCTTTGCGGTTGAAAAAGCTTGCCAAAACATTACACAACCACTTAGGTTTCTGTACCCACTGGACATTAGCATCAAAGATAAGATTGAGGCCATTGCCAAGTCCTACGGAGCCAGTGGTGTTGAATACTCAGGCCAGGTGATAGTCCAAACATTGTTACTCTTTCTTCTTCTAGAAGTTATATATGTTTATGACTCTGATGATGTGAATGCAGGCTGAGAAACAGATTAAGATGTACACTCAGCAAGGTTTCTCCAACCTTCCTATATGCATGTCGAAAACACAGTACTCATTCTCGCACGATGCATCAAAGAAAGGAGCACCTTCAGGGTTTGTGTTGCCGATAAGAGATGTAAGAGCAAGTATTGGAGCTGGGTTCATATATCCCTTGGTTGGTACAATGAGTACCATGCCTGGACTTCCCACAAGACCTTGCTTCTATGAAATTGACATCGACACTGTCACTGGAAAAGTTCGTGGGCTTTCTTAATTTGGTGATTCATTCAAAGCTTGAAGAGGCGCTTCACATTATTTTGTTCCTTGGTTCAACAATAATTTTTTTTTTCTTTTTTGAAGATTGTATTGGTACTTGGAACTTCAGTGTTTTCAGTTTGAAATTAATAAAAATCCTTCTGATTAATTTATGAAAAGCTCACTCGTACACATCATCATGTCATTGATTGGCTCGGTTCAAAACTCAAGATAAAAAGGTTACAGATAAAACTGTTGATGATCAAAACAAAGAATAGAAGAGCAAATGAATGACACACAAACGATTTCTTCTGGAAAAAGTCATTCATGTGAGATATTATCAAAGGCAGTGGAGATTTATGAATCAGAACATCTTGAAGATATAATCATGCACTGGGAGGTTTGTAGAGCTTCTCAACCATCTTCCTATACTCTGCACAAGAATACAAAAGAGACGTAAGAAACACTCATAATGGCAAAATATGAATGTGGGGTGAAGTGAAATCATTATCTGCAAATTTTTTACCTTCTTGGTTGCTCCAGAGCTGCGCTGCTTGAGTGTTCAGTGGTGAGCTGATGTTCGGTTCTGAACAACGCAAAGAGGTAAAAAGCAGCACACATACTCAGATATTGGATTAACGGCATACAGGAAGGAAATCAAAAGCTATGGGCACAATAAATAACCTCCCAAAAGGCTCTGAATCGACAGTAGTATTGTCCTCACATCGTATGCAGATGACCATTTGTCCTGCTCAAAAAGAAGATGGGAAAACAGATTTAAGTTTTTCTGTACTTCTTCTTTTTTTTTTTTTGTCAACTTCTGTACTTCTTCTATATATGATGTGTTGTTAAGTAGCATGCAAGACACAAATGCAAGGTATATATTAAACCTGGAGAATGTCCAAGCAGATATTGCCATAGACATCAACATTGGGGTGGAAGCAAGTAGTGTGGAACTTGATCTTTGGAGGTTTGAAAGGATAGTCATTGGAGAAAGAGAGTGAGAGTCTGTACTCAGTTCCTTCAAAGACAGTATCTTTGCTTCCGGTTATTGTCCCTTTCCAACAGAATATGTTGTCTTCCTCTGGGAAAGCCGATATTCCCGGGTCACCACCCATCTGAAAAAAAAAGCAACCCAAGTCAAGCCCATCTTATCTATTGGTTCAAGATTTTGCTTAGTTACCAAAAGGAAGATAACTTACCATCAAGCCCATTAGTTCAGATTGTAGCCTGCGATTAAGTAAAGAGAATCAAGATTAGGCTTGAATATAAAAGCGTTACTTAGATCTGATTCGAAGTGCATAGATTCTCTAAGAAACATTACAACAAACAGTTTGTGTGCAAAGATAAGTACATTACGACAATATCCAACTACAAAAGCCCAAACCTTACGAATCTGGCGCATAAAGAGATCGAGAAGAGAAAGAAGATACCTTTTGAGAACAGATTGGCTGTCAACAGTCTTGGTCGGAGGCGCAGATTGCTTCGACCCGTTTGATGCCGGAGTGTTTCCTTGGTACCCATTAACGGCAGCCATCAGTTTCGTTTTCTTATCGTCAAACCCAGAAACAGAGATCAAATCTTTTTGGTTGATTATAAGAGTTGAGATCGAAAGCTAGAAGAAGGAGAGAAGAGAGCGAAAACAAATATACTTCTTCTTTCTTCCCTTCTTCTTCTTCCGATGATTCAGTGAGAGAGAGATGAGAATCGATCGAAGAGTCTCTGAGAGGATATAAAACGGCGTCTGACTGAAACAAAACGACGTCGCTTTTTAATTAAATAAAAATGGAAAACTTTAATTTTGAAGAGAATCTAATCTTTTGAACGTTGGAGGCAGCCCTTGGAGTGGAGTCATTCGAAATCCGCTTATCCAACGGCTACTTTGCCTTTTCTTTTTTCTTTACAATTTTCTTCTTTCCCAGAAAATAGTTAATTTATTGCTCATATAAAATCTTTAGACACATTATTGTATTGTAATATATTTTGCATACCTGGCATACCAATTATCATATTGACATATTCTCAAATAAATTTAGGGCAATTCTCCATAATAGCACTTTTCAAGTTTTTGTCTCAAAAATGACACCAGGGAGAGAAAGTCACAAATATGACATTTTTTAAAGGGTAAAAAGTCCTTAGTACCCATGTGTTATAATGAATAAAACAAATTAAAAAAAAAAAGCAAAGTCTATCTTCATCCCGACGAATCTCTGCTCCATAGTCTCCGGCGAATCTAAGCTCCATTGTCTCCGTGACAGTCTATCTTCATCCCGACGAATCGGCGAAGATTCGAGACAAACGGACAGTCTATCTTAGACGCCATTTCGATTTGATTCAATTTGAATCGTTGACCTCCTCTCTCGACACCGAGGTCTCCATTGAGACGCCGCCGGAGAAAAATCGAGCTGAACCACCACCGTCACACTCTTTACTCTCAAAATCGGACACAAATCACATGTAAGTTTTAAATTAGGGTTTCTGATTTAAAATTTGGGGATTTTTAAATTAGTGTTTCTGTTTTTGATTTCTACATTACATTTTCATTGGTTGTTTGTTCAACTCTATTGAAAATGTTGAATTTGAACTGTTTAGTTTAGCTTTCCTAATTGAAAAGTTGATTTTGATTTGTTTGATTTGTCATCATCGTAGCCATCATCTTTGGTAACACAGGCTTCTTTGACATCATCTTTCGAGGTAATGTTTTCTGTCCTTTTCAACTTAAAGTCGATTTTGTTGATTATCTGTGATTGCTTATGTTCGTGAGTGTTTGGCTTGTGAAAACTTGTTGTATTTTTTTTCTTTCATCTTCTGGAAGACGTTTGAAGGTTCGGGATGGCTTTCCGTAAAATACAATTTATGAAAAATCTGCTATTTCAACGCCTTCTCTTCAACTTAAAGTCGATTTTGTTGATTATCCGTGATTGCTTATGTTCGTGAGTGTTTTGCTTGTGAAAACTTGTTAGTTTTTTTTCATATTTCATCTTCTGGAAGGCATTACGAAGTTTCAGGATAGCTTTCCAGAAAATCCGATTATAATTGAAATTTTTTCTTTTATTTTCTGGAAGGTGTTTCATGGTTTCAGGATAGATTTCCTGAACATCCGATTCTAATTCAATTTTTTTTTGTTTGGTTTCTCATGACAGGAACAATGGGAGATTCAATACCGAACCGCGTCCGCAAAGACTCAAGTATCCACTTGGATCAGAGCCAACGCCAAGATTGACAATAAACCAACCTTGGACACCTATTTACGTCAAGACAGACGAAAACACTACAGTTCTCAGGGCAGAAGAGATTGAAAGAATGAGAAATACGTTTATGGGACCTTTGATAAAGCTCGCTGAGAGGAGTTTACAAGGACATGTGGAGTTTCAGCAAAGATGGTACAAGCTGTTCTCAGTAGAAGCATCAAGACAGTGAAGAAAAACGAATCCTGGTTTCATTTTGGTGCTCAGCCAATGCGTTTCTCGATGAGGGAGTTCCACATGGTCACCGGATTGAAGTGCAGTGAGGAAGAAGAAGGATCGAAGAGGAAGAAGAAGACCAAGGATATGAGTGGGAATTTCTAAGCAAACCTAATCATACACTGATTGACGTGGAAGAGCAGCTCAGAAGAACGGAGTCACGTGATGAGAGATTCTGCCTCGGGATGCTACTGTTGATCGAAAGTATATTGCTGCAGAGGAACTCAAAATCGACTTTCCCCTCGACTTATGCACAAAAAGCACGGAACGCTCATAGCCCGATGACATATCCATGGGGAGAGAAGCATACATCCCGCCGAAGAACTTCGATTATCAATGCTGTTGACAACCACATGGAGAAACGATTGAATTGCAGGGATTCCCGTTGGCCTTCCAAATATGGATTTTGGAGTCAATCCCGCTTCTACAGTCTCGGTTCAGTGACGTGATTCCCATCGAGCGGCCTCGGCATCCTTCAGTAACATACCTGTGGAGAAATACATCAGCACGACTCTCCGATGCTGATCCAAATTACGGCTGTTCAAAAGATGCAAATGTAAGCTTTCTTGTTTCAGTTTCTCTGTTTATTATGGTTATCCTTTTTAACATCTAATTGCTTGGATCTTCTTTTTAAATTGTTTCAGTTGAAGGTTGCATGTATTCTACCTGCTATTCCTAACGATCCAGAAGATGAAGTTTCATTGGAGGACGAATATAGTGAAGAACTGGAAAACATGGCAGATATATCAAAAAGAGGATACAAGTTCAAAATTACAGACTGGGCAAGCAGGACCGTGAACGTCCACGATGCTCTTTTTGAGATGACAGGAGCTGCAGGAGCTCCTCTTCAGTTCGAACATGTGGAGATTGGCGAATCTTCGACTCCAAATGGCGAATCAGTGATTGGGAAGATTAACAAAATAGTCGAGACGATGGAAAAGAAATTCAAGCTCATGAAGGACCGAGTTTGTTTTCTCGAAGAAGAGAACAGGGAGCTTAAAGAACGTGTCTCGGAGTTGGAGGGAAAGCAGAATCTTGGTACAGATTTCTCCACTGACATGAGGCAACAGGTAAAAAGATCAGAAAAATCTCTTTACATTTCGACCCTTCTTACTTTTAGACCCTTCATGTTTTTTTTGTAAACTTTTGAACATGTTCGAATGGGTTCCTATTTTTTTCAGAGCCGACCGATTACCTGCATCTCCATTGTCTCGAATTAATGAGACTCAAGATTTTTCACCTAATTTAACAAGACACGTATGTGCTAAAAACATTCTGTTTTTACAATTTGTGTGTGTTTGAGGCAAATGTTTGGAAGATCATGTACATATTAATGATAGCTTTCATGATTTTCTTGCAGAAAGAGTCATTTTCAAATGAGACACCTACTGGTCAGACTCCTAATGTGACACAACAGGTATATGCTCAAATGGCTACATTTGGATTTCACAATTACTTTTGGAAGCCTTTGAACATATATATGCCTTTCTGATCTTTAGCAGGAAGAAACACAGCCATCATCCGATGAGACGCCATCCAATCCTAATCAAGCAGAACAAAATCTTGGAGATGAGGTAATATTCATTGTGGAAATTATAGTTGAATGATTTTTGTAAAAGAAACAATTCATGATGGCCTTCTGATAATTTTTTTTTCAGATTGAGAAAGAGATATTATCGAATGAGACACCAACTCCTCGGACTCAGGTTTTGTCACTTAATGTAACACAACAGCTATATGCCAAAGACAATCTTTTTGGAAGCACTTCTACATGTTCATGATTGTCTTGCTGATGATATTTTCCAGATTGAGAAAGAGCCAATATCGAATGACACACCTCGCCGCCGGACTCAAGTTTTGACACATAATGTGACTCAACAAAGTTGCTCAAATTTTCTTTTATTGATTTGGAGTAAACATTTCTACATATAAAAGCCATCTCTGATTTTTGCAGAAAGAAATAGAGCAAACATTGGATGAGACGCCATCCAATCCTAATGGAGCAGAAGAAAACCTTGACGATGAGGTAATATTTATTCTGGATTTGAATTTTGGAAGAGAAACTATTGGTATTGATATCATTATGAACATGTTTTTGCAGCATATTACTGATCCTTTCGACCGAGGTCATTTCATCAATTGCTGCTCACTATAAGAATTCGATGTAAGAAAATATTTTAACTGTAAAATGGTTTATTTTTCAACATAGATCTCTTACGCTTTTTTGGTTTTAAAGGATGAGACACGATTGGAACACAAGTTCTTACACCTAATGTGACACAAACAGTATGCTTATTTGTTTTACAATTTTTTTTTTGGAGTTTTAAATTCTTTTAGGAAGTTATAGTACATATTCAGGATAGTCTTCCTGATTGTTGCAGCAAGCATGTTTTGGTATTTGTTGCAATTGTTGAAAACTCTCTGATATCTTTCCCCTTTTTATAATTATTACATGTTAATACACAGATGCATTGCAATAACTCACTCCAAACGCTTCACTAATTTTTGATGAAAATCGAATGTTGCTGTGGTAAAAAGATATATTGAAAATGTTTGTATAATACTTTTCTATTTAACTAACTCTTATGATTTCCTTTTGTCTTTTAGGCTGAGACTCGGTGAGACACAATTTTTCTCCCTTAATTCAAACAACAGTATATGCTAGTTCTTCTTTTCAAGTAGTGTAGGAAGGTTTTACATACACATGACTGTCTTCTGATTTTTGCAGAATGAGGCGAACCATCATCGAATGAGACGCCATCCAATCCTAATCAAGCAGAACAAAATCTTGGAGATGAGGTAAGATTTATTCTGAAAGTTATAGTTGAATCAATTTTTGAAGAGAACAAACTATTGAACTTTTATAATTGTGAAAATGTATTCCCGTGATACTTACGTAACCTATGACTGAGATAATTTCCACAAACATTTTGGAAACAACTCCACTTAGTCAACAAACGAGGCTCGAAAAGACAAGTCCAATAGATTTTTCAGAAACAGAAAAGGTATTCCTCGAGTTTAGTTAATCTTTAATTAATAATCTACTTTTTAGCTCTTGAATCTACTTTTCATAGGCTGAAGAAAGCAGCCTTCCAGCCCTCTTTGAAATAGGCACATGTGGAGATTGCTTCTAATGATGACACTACTTGTCTAATATGGTATCAAGGAAAGGTGGTTGATCAGAATCTGTGTGATGGGGTAGAGAAGTTGACAGTTGAGTACTCTACAATCGCTTGCGCACCAAAAGAGAGTTCGTGATACCTAACCATCGACAGAATCCGGCCCTCCACCGCCAACTACTGAGCAAAAGCTTATCAGTTATATGAAAACGTAGGGGCTTTACAATAATGGATGGTGCAGCGGACAAGTTAGGATGACATTTCGATAACACATATTCTCGCCTATCTCAATAACTCTATGGAAACAATTAATTTCGAACCATTCCATTTGCGAATCCATAGAGAATGGACAGATGGAGTCTGGAAGACGCCAGATGAGGTATCAAATAACATATGACATAGATAAAATTGAATCATAACTCATATGAATTGTTGTTTGACATACGTTTTATTTTTATTTTTCCAGATGGGACCAGATTACTTCAAAAGATTATCAGAGACGCAGAGCCAGATGCTTAGTCAACAAGATCATGTAATGGAGGTAAGAAATCAAACACTGTCTAATACTTGAGGATTAATTTAGGAATGCTTTCCTGAAAAAAGAGAAATGTTTCCTAACTTTTCACATTTTTGTATTTTTATTTGTTTGACTAAAGGAGAAGCCCGATAAGAAAAGAAAAGCTAATTTAACTTACCTAAGAAGGAGCGAGAGGGTGTCTAAACGATCAAGAGACACAAAAACTCCATTCAAGTCAGAGAGGAACCCTGCTTTAACTGTAACACGTGAGATGATACCTGAAGTTGATCCGTTCTCAACTCTTTCTGTTCATAAGGTTAAACGATTTCAAGATTGGTTGATGTCAAAGGGAGGTATTCATGGAGTGTAAGTATCTTTCTGTCATTGGTCTTAATTTGCTTAAAAAATTCTAATTGATACTTTACGTTTGTTATCATCTACAGGACCTTATCAATAAATGACACTAAAACAGGGAAATCCTTCTTCCGATCCATTGAAAACGAAAAATAGATCTTAAAAATCGGTAATTTGTTGAGAACATACTTTCTTACCCCGAGCTTAATAATTATTTAACAAATTGTATTTGGCTTTTTCTCGACGACATAGAAGGAGCGTTTGCGATGCTAAATTGCAGAATAGTTGACAATCCTACTTGGTTCCACAATTACAAGATTCCAAAGGCATGCTTTCTACCAATGACATTCTTGTCGACGTTGGGGTACTATGTTGATCTTATCGAGAAACGTAAAGCAGAAGGTAAAAAAATATTTGCGGATGGTCAAAGAGAACTTGTGAGAGGCGAAATCTATCCACACAAGAAGTGGGGGGAAGATGTTGAAGTCCTTTATGGTGCTATTACTGGGCGATATGGAAACCATTGGATTGGTATGGTCAGACTTGAAAAAAGAACAATAACTCTCTTTCATTGTGGTCTTCCAACGGAAGACAGAGATAATGATATTGCTCAAATACAAGGGTTGGCAGGTAAAAATATTTGTATTTGATTAAATATCTTTGTCTGATGTATGCATTTGATTAATATTTGTTGTTCTGTTTTTGTATTTCACAGTGTTACTTCCTGCACTGATGATGGAAGCTTTTGGTAAAGAGGTTGACAAAGTGGTTCCATATAAGATTGAGAAAGCTGAAGGTATACCAAAAACACATTCTAGTTACAATTGTGGGCTATTTGTTCTCAAGATGCTCGAATGCCACTCATTGAAGATTGAGAACATGTCAAAGATAAACGATGCCAATGCACTGGAGTTAAGGAGAAGCCTGTCTTGTGAGATCTTCAACCAGTTTGTGGATGAAAAATAAGGGCGATAAGAAATATGCAGATGTTTGAAACATTTTTTGTTCAGTTAAGAATGTCAACTTGCTAATGTCCTTGTAGTTTCATATGAAGATTGAATGAGTGAATGAATTATATCTTCTATTTCATTTATGTTGCTTTCAAATATTTTTTCTTCTTTGTCAACTTTCAGTTATATAGAAGGCTTTCCAAAATAGTAGATTACAGGGAGAGAATCAAACTTAGAAAATTCTGGAAGGCCTTCCAGAATCGTAGACTATGAACTAGGGAGAGAATCAAACTTACAAAAATCTGGAAACCATTTTGCTGATTCTGGAAGGCCTTCCAGAATCGTAGCCAAGGTCAATTTAAAAATAAAAAAAAACTACTCACCAACAGAGTATCGAACCCAGGATCTCAGTGATATTCTTAAAGTCTCTCGAGAACCATTGGGCTAGGTGAACCATTGGTAATGCGTAACGGATAAAAATACATAACGGATAAAAATTGTCAAAAATTAAAAAAAAAATTGGGGTTTATCAAGGATCGAACCCGGGAACCCAATGATAAACTTAAAGTGTCGGAAAGTGTTAGTTTAGCCACTAGGCTAAGGTGAACCACTGGTAACATGTAATGAACAAATAGTAATAACCATCTATTAGATTCTGGAAACCATTTTGCTGATTCTAGAAGGCCTTCCAGAATCGTAGCCAAGGTCAATTTAAAAATAAAAAACTACTCACCAACAGAGTATCGAACCCGTGATCTCGATATTCTTAAAGTCTCGAGAACCATTGGTAATGCGAACGGATAAAAATACATAATGGATAAAAATTGTCAAAAATTAAAAAAAAAATTGGGGTTTATCAGGGATCGAACCCGGACCCAATGATAAACTTAAAGTGTCGGAGAGTGTTGGTTTAGCCACTAGGCTAAGGTGAACCACTGGTAACATGTAATGAACAAATAGTAATAACCATCTATTAGATTCTGGAAACCATTTTGCTGATTCTGGAAGGCCTTCCAGAATCGTAGCCAAGGTCAATTTAAAAATAAAAAAAAACTACTCACCAACAGAGTATCGAACCCAGGATCTCAGTGATATTCTTAAAGTCTCGGAGAACCATTGGGCTAGGGTGAACCATTGGTAATGCGTAACGGATAAAAATACATAACGGATAAAAATTGTCAAAAATTAAAAAAAAAATTGGGGTTTATCAAGGATCGAACCCGGGAACCCAATGATAAACTTAAAGTGTCGGAAAGTGTTAGTTTAGCCACTAGGCTAAGGTGAACCACTGGTAACATGTAATGAACAAATAGTAATAACCATCTATTAGATTCTGGAAACCATTTTGCTGATTCTAGAAGGCCTTCCAGAATCGTAGCCAAGGTCAATTTAAAAATAAAAAACTACTCACCAACAGAGTATAGAACCCAGGATCTCAGTGATATTCTTAAAGTCTCGGAGAACCATTGGTAATGCGTAACGGATAAAAATACATAATGGATAAAAATTGTCAAAAATTAAAAAAAAAATTGGGGTTTATCAGGGATCGAACCCGGGGACCCAATGATAAACTTAAAGTGTCGGAGAGTGTTGGTTTAGCCACTAGGCTAAGGTGAACCACTGGTAACATGTAATGAACAAATAGTAATAACCATCTATTAGATTCTGGAAACCATTTTGCTGATTCTGGAAGGCCTTCCGTAATCGTAGCCAAGGTCAATTTAAAATTAAAAACTACTCACCAACAGAGTATCGAACCCAGGATCTCAGTGATATTCTTAAAGTCTCGGAGAACCATTGGGCTGGGGTGAACCATTGGTAATGCGTAACGGATAAAAATATATAACAATTAAAAATTGTCAAAAAGAATTCAGAAATCAGATCCGGACGTAATCCGGCCCTCTACCACCAACTGGGGAACCTGAAGAGATGAAAAGTTTGGAACTGATGGATAGCGTGGAGGCATACCACAATGAAAGCTGGTGTAGTGGAACAGTTCGAGCTATTCATAGTGATGACACATATTCTGTGAGTTTGGACAGATCTACTAACTTCCTTCAATTTAGCCTTTCTGATCTACGCATACCTAAAACATGGATCAATGGTGATTGGAAGACGACAAAAGAGGTAAAGCAAATGTCTTAGATCATTTGATTTATATATTCAGGTCAGATTGTCTGTAACCATTAATATAAAGGTACTGGTTTTTTTTCAGATTGAAAAACAGCAGGCAAAGAGTGCGAAGCCAAGTACACAGAGTGTGAAGACAAGTACACAGAGTGAGAAGCCAAGCCAAGCCAAGGTATGAAAATATTTGTGAATCATATTTTGAATACTTCCATGAATATAGATAAAATGATCATTGATTTCTCCTTTTTCTTTCAAAAATTATATATTTTATATTTGTTTTTCATTAAAGGGGAAGACTATTGTTGGTAAGAAGAGGAAAGCAACTGGTCCGCCGGTAGATCATCTTCCTTTTCTTCAGCCAGAAGAAAAGAGATCAATAGGACCTAGAAACCCTCCTATGCCAGTAACACCTGAGGTTATCCTTCCAATTGATCCATTTGTGACACCTGAATTTCCTCGGTTTTCAAGGCTTCAAAAGTGGATGGACCTACGCGGCATATATCGTGTGTAAGCAAGTTTCTGTCTTTGTATAAGTATTCTAAGTTTGTTTGGTAAGAGTGTTGATTGATACTTGTAAATTTTATCTACTTCAGGCCGTTAAATATCAATGGAAGAAGAATAGAGAAAGAATTCTTTGAAGACATTGACAATAATGAAAATAATCTCAGAGAAGAGGTAATTTACTATAATTATGCTTCTTATTCCCACAACTATTCTTTGATAAAGTGGTGACTGAGTGGTAATAATGATTATGTATATTTGATTCTGTCATGGGTTTAGGAAGATGATAGGTTGATATATACTAGATGTTCTTGTTATTGCAATTCTCTATGATAAAGCTTCTAACTATATTGTTACATTGGCAGCACATAGATGCTGCGTTTTCAATGCTAAATCGTAAGCGAATTGAGCAATCTACTTGGTTCCGCGAAAAAAGTCTCCCAAAAGCTTGCTTTGTACCAGTCCACTTCTTAGAAATGGTTGGGTACACTTTTGAATCTCTCAAGACGACACCTAAGAAAGGAATACAGATATTAAAGGGTTATGTAAACGACATTGTTAGAGGTTTAGAAACTCCAAACAAGATTTGGATGGAAGATGTTGACGTTGTGTATGGTGTCGTTCATGAAAGATTGAAAGGTCACTATGTTGGGGTGGAGATAGACTTGTTGGACAACACTATCACACTCTTCCATTGTGGACTTCACAAAAGAGGAACAAGAATTGAAAATATTCCTCTTGTCAAGAAACTGGCAGGTAAAGAAAACAAGTTCTATGTGGTTCATTGATTTAATTTTATCATTTGGTGTAGAAAAATAAGTTGACTTATTTTTTGTTTGTATTTGACAGTTTTGATTCCTGCGATAAAGTTGGAAATTATGAATGAAGAGGTTAACTTCAAAGATATTGTTCCGTTTCAAGTTAAGAAGGCAGAAAAGCTTCCAAAAACAAGATTCCCTTTCAATTGTGGTATCTTTGTTCTCAAGATGCTGCAATGCAAGTCATTGGGGTTGAAGAAAATGTTGGATATAAATGATGATACGACGATTGACTTACGGAGCAAGCTATGTTGTGATATCTTCAACCATTTTATGGCAAGTGATTTCGAGTAAGGTTTCAGAAAAGTGATCATGTAACACTCGTGTTTTAGCTTTGGATATGCTTTTGAACTTTGTTGTGACTTGGACAAGTAACAAGTTTGTAAAAGAAGAATGACATCGTGTGTTTCAATTAGGTTGTGTTATTGAAGAAATTCCATGATTTGTTGAAAGCATTGTCTGTATATTTTATCTTGGATATCATCTGTCATATGCAGGATAGGCTTACAGAAAATGTAAAATGTAAAAAAAATTGGTTTTCTCAAGGATCGAACCCGGGAACCCAATGATATACTTAAAGCTTCGGAGAATGTTAGTTTAGCCACTGGGCTACGGTGAACCATTGGGAATGTGTAATGAACAAATGACTATAAACAATCTTATAGATTCTGGAAACCATTAGTCAGGTTCTGGAAGGCCTTCCAGAATACTAACCCATGTCAATTTTTTTTTAAAAAATACATATATATATCACAACTAACAGAGTTTCGAACCCAGGATCTCAGTTATAATCAAGTTTCGAAGATATTAGTTTAGCCATTAGGCTAAGGTGAACAATTGGGAATTAGTAACGGAAAATCTTAGATAACAATTATAAAATGTAAAAAAAATTGGTTTTCTCAAGGATCGAACCAGGGAACCCAATGATATACTTAAAACTTCGGAGAATGTTAGTTTAGCCACTGGGCTACGGTGAACCATTGGGAATGTGTAATGAACAAATGACTATAAACAATCTTATAGATTCTGGAAACCATTAGTCGTTCGAAGGCCTTCCAGAATACTAACCCATGTCAATTTAAAAAAAAATACATATATATATCACAACTAACAGAGTTTCGAACCCAAGATCTCAGTTATAATCAAGTTTCGAAGATATTAGTTTAGCCATTAGGCTAAGGTGAACAATTGGGAATGTGTAACGGAAAATCTTAGATAACAATTATAAAATCTAAAAAAAAATTGGTTTTCTCAAGGATCGAACCCGGGAACCCAATGATATACTTAAAGCTTCGGAGAATGTTAGTTTAGCCACTGGGCTACGGTGAACCATTGGGAATGTGTAATGAACAAATGACTATAAACAATCTTATAGATTCTGGAAACCATTAGTCAGGTTCTGGAAGGCCTTCCAGAATACTAACCCATGTCAATTTAAAAAAAAATACATATATATATCACAACTAACAGAGTTTCGAACCCAGGATCTCAGTTATAATCAAGTTTCGAAGATATTAGTTTAGCCATTAGGCTAAGGTGAACAATTGGGAATGTGTAACGGAAAATCTTAGATAACAATTATAAAATCTAAAAAAAAATTGGTTTTCTCAAGGATCGAACCCGGGAACCCAATGATATACTTAAAGCTTCGAGAATGTTAGTTTAGCCATGGGCTACGGTGAACCATTGGGAATGTGTAATGAACAAATGACTATAAACAATCTTATAGATTCTGGAAACCATTAGTCAGGTTCTGGAAGGCCTTCCAGAATACTAACCCATGTCAATTTTTTAAAAAAATATACATATATATATCACAACTAACAGAGTTTCGAACCCAGGATCTCAGTTATAATCAAGTTTCGAAGATATTAGTTTAGCCATTAGGCTAAGGTGAACAATTGGGAATGTGTAACGGAAAATCTAGATAACAATTATAAAATGTAAAAAAAATTGGTTTTCTCAAGGATCGAACCCGGGAACCCAATGATATACTTAAAGCTTCGGAGAATGTTAGTTTAGCCACTGGGCTACGGTGAACCATTGGGAATGTGTAATGAACAAATGATTATAAACAATCTTATAGATTCTGGAAACCATTAGTCAGGTTCTGGAAGGCCTTCCAGAATATTGCATTTGGAACATAAATATTTTTAAACGTCAAATTTATAGTCGTGTGTTTCTTTCTAGCAAAGAAGTATAAACTAAGAATTGAAATAAGATCCAAAACTAAAGGATTGATATCTGCATATTTGGATCATTTCAAATTGTGATTTGGAATTTAATAGAAAAATGCATTTAAACATAGGTTGTAAAGATGCAAAAAATCGGAAAACATCATACTTATTCAGGATAGGGTTCCAAAAGGCAAATTTAGTTTTGGACTGGTCCTTATCTGGTAACTATCAAATAACCAACATCAAAGGGAATGATCAATAATAATGTAAATCATCAACAAATCGATGAAATGAGAAAGAATAGAGCATAGATGCTGTCATGCATATTGTCTTATTGTGTAAGGGACTTCATCCAATAGGCCTTTTGCATGTTGTCTTGTTGTGTCCTCCTGTTCCACATCTGCTGCACTTGTGGGACTGTACTTTAGAACCAGGAACCCCAAACTCGCCGACGGATCTGATTCTCTTTGTAGCAGACGCCCACGCTCTTTGGTAGCTGGAGGTGGGCAAGAAAGTTCATCGATATTCACTGGATAAATTGCCGTTGTTAACTCTCCACCAGGATGGATGCTTTCGGCATATGCTTTTGCCCAAGTTTCTGTCAAGTGACAAGTATCAACGTAACGGTTTTCATCCCTCTTAGAACGCTTGGCAGCTGCAATTGCATGAATGCATGGGATCTTGTCGATGTCGAAGACATTGCAAGTGCAATGCCTCTTATCCAGATCAACAACAAACTTCATAGTCTCATCCTTTACCTCAAATTCGCTTCTATTAACCTGGTACACATTCAATACCATTGCAGCCGAAAATCTGATATCAATTTCTTCACAACCTTTGGCGTAACCAGATGCTTGTGTTTCAGAAGCTGCTTCGCCGCTCAAAACCATGTGGTGAGAGTCAATCTGATGGTCTCAAGGAGAGATATCAGTGGCAACTCGCGAGGCGTCCTCAACATAGAGTTGAGAGACTCTGAAATGTTGGTAGTCATCATGTTGTACCTGTTCGCAGGAGCAAAGCAACGTGCCCACTTCCTGAAATCCGAATCTTCAAGATACTTAGCAAGTTCAGGGTATTTATCTTTTATGTCCTTGAAGATTATCCAAAACTCATGAGGTGTGTAAGCATCTGCCGCTCTTTCCACCAGAGGTAGCAATCCTGTCTTGGAATATGTAGGAGTGATATTACGAAGCAGATGGACTCGGCAGCAACCATGGTGAACCAACGGATAAACATCCTCCAACGCTGAAGCAATGGAGTTAGCCCTATCTGATATAAAACTAAATCTGAAGCGTCTGGGATCATCATGGTCAATGATCTGAAGAACCAGTTCCAAGAAGCTGCATTCTCTGCATCGACGACGGCAAAGGCGAGAGGATAAAGATGGTAATCGCCATCTTGAGCACAAGCAGCCAATAGAGTTCCACTGAATTTTCCTTTCAAAAAGGTACCATCAACTGCAACAACTCTCCTCGTCAAGGAGAATCCTCTTATTGATGGACCAAAAGCCAAGAATGCGTACTTGAACTTTCAAGCAGCATCCTTCTCTTGATATGTTAACGATCCAGGGTTTGCCACTGAGACTTTGTACAACCACTTCGACAGATTGTAATAACTGTCTTCGTGAGTCCCTCTAACCAAAACTGAGCTTCTTCTCTCACTCTCCAAGCTTGTTTATAATTTATGTGAACGCCATGCTGCATCCTCGACTGCTCAATGATCTGTTTCGGTTTGAGCCCTTCTTTCTTTTCTCCAAAATTGCTGCATATCAAAGACCCCAACAACTTTGCAGATGCTTGCCTGTGGTTGGCATTCCTGTGTGTTGTATCGCATGTATGCTCATGAACATATTTCTTAACAGCGAATATATCTGAACAAGGTAGCTTCGTAGCACGCATCCTCCACGTGCAATTGTCACCAACACACCTCAATATCAATCTTGCCTTGTTAAGAGACAGTCATGTACTCAAACTTCCACTCTAGAGCCCATTTCTTCATCCTCAACATCAACTCGCCTTGTTCTTAAAATAGAATTCACCTTAATATCACCAGCTCCACTAGTGGTTGGTGAAAATCCAATATGGACATGACTAAAACTGAATAGCATTCGGAGGAACTCGAGAAACACCTTCATATAGAGGAGTCTACAAATGTCAAATCGATCTCGAAGGCTTAGTAAATGATTAGGATAGCTATCCTGAAATGTATAAGAAAGCAACACAACAACAAAAAGACAGAAACTTGAATCGATATACCTGATTTTCTCTCCAAAGTAGAACTAAAGACTGGATTTGTATTCAATAGAACAGAGAAGAAAATGTATCGAAGCTTGAGTGTTACAGCTAGCTGATTCAAGATTAACCCGCAAAACTATGTAGATCGTGAAAGCTCAAGAAGTGATTAGGATAGCTATCCGAATAATAAGTTGAAAACATCAAACAAACCGTAACGATAAACGACAAGTTCCAACAAATCCTCTAATCTTGCCGATAAATCCTTGCAGTGACGAGAATTGCATATGGAAATTGGTGGCAAATCTTCCACAATAGTCTTCATGTTCAAAGAGATACCATAGCTAAGACTGATCTCTTCTTCTTTAAGACTGAAATCTTCAGTCACAATCTTCATCAAACCTTTAAACTGAAGATCTTCTTCAATGAATATCAATGATGCATTCTTCTTAACATCAACATGAAACTCCCATCGCTCTCTTTTGAGATCCAATTTCCACTGCATCTAACGTAACTTCCATAGTGCTATAATGAAATAGATCTACATTATGTGAGGTAAAGGAAGGAAGACCGTAATCAAGCAATGAATATGAAATGTTTACCTTCAAAATCAGCGACGCACACGTAATCAGCGACGATCGAGAAATCACAGAGTGATCGAGAACGCGGAGGCGCAAGGAAACGTCGGCCGGCGAAGAGCAGAAGGACGGCGAAGAACGATGGATATCGAAGATCCTCTTCTCCCACATTTCAATTTCAAACAAATACCTTATTTTCTAGTTAATAAAAGAAAAGGGTAATAGGATAAATAACACCCTTTAATGAAACCTCTTTTTGTGAACTTGGGCCTTGGGTGCTAGATTGGGAAGAAAAACTTGGATAAGGGCTATCCAAGGCCATTTCTCATAAATTTATGCTTCTATTATTGAGAATGATTTATTATTTGGACCTACCCAATTCAAGAATAAAGTTCACAATACTGAAATTAGAATGATCTACAACGCAGAAGGTTAACAAACTCAAAAAATAACAAACTACAAGATCAGCACCAATTCACATAGTAGACAAAAAGTGTGACCGCCTCAATCTCGTGTTCACGTATCCCTAATAATGAAATGTACCATAAAAATGTTTTTTTTTTCTTTGGCTAAAATTTTTCCATATAATTGTTGTCCATGTATTGCAAATATAACAAAAGCTTGACAAACTCATAAAATACTATATATTTTAAATTAGCTTGTTTAAGAAGTCAGTTCTTACACTGTTACACATCTAAAATTTCAACAACTCCATCGTGTGATCATTCTTAATAGATTTAAGCAAAATACTATCCTCATTGAAATATGTAATAAATATTCAAAGAAAGGTTTGATTCTCTCAATTTTGTATGGTTTGTTACTTACTTAGTTTGCTCTATATTCTGTTCTTCATTCTTTATTTGACTTAAATTTAGATTTTTTTTTTTTTTTTTTTGTCATTTCAACATGGCTTTGTATTTTTTTGACATCTGATTTTTTTCTTTGACCCATAATGATTTTTTCTAGTAATCTTCAATAACTATAATATTTCAAGACGACGCTGTAGAAATCTTCCCACAACACTATCAATTTCAAGAGATGCATTTTATGAAAAACTAGAATGCAACAACTTCATCATAACCATTATTAATGGTTCTACGAAAATGAATATTTAAATATGATAATAATCATTCAAAGAAAGTTTTGTACTAAAATTAATTGAATACAGAATTTCCCAATGAATAACAAGAAAACATGAGATTCTCACTGATATGGCTTATTACCTACTTTTTAAAAAATTTGAAATATATTAAAATCGACCCGTATAAACGGAAATTAGATCCGATTACAAGCTCGATTTGAACAAAACAACCCAAGGCAATGTTATACAAAATATTGCTTCGCCCACCCACTAAACCCGGCACGTTCCACTAATTCATTTTTAAAAACCTTACGAATCGGTTCCCCATTCTCAACCGTGAATGATGACTACGAAAAGGTGAAGTTCTCCACATTGCCTCGGATACCAGGACTTCTCATGTCATTCCCGGAGTAGATAGATCCCGATGAACTCCTTGAACTTATAACCGTCACCACAATGAAACAAAAAACACTATAGAAGAAGGAAAAAAAGAAGTCATAATCCATAAAAACCGTTCCATTACCCACTGTACAAACTTCCATAACGCCAAGAATTATCGCTGACCAAAAGACCTGAAGATCAATCAAGCCAAGGATGATAAACATAAAGGCGGGAACAAGTAGACCGCTGAACTTGGACCAGCTGAAGCTCTAGACCTGCATAAGTCAGCAATGCAACACTACCTTGAAAAGGCAAATGAAAGTCTAAAGTACTGGGATGTGCTGGACCGCCGTCAGATGTCACCAAGACCCAAAATGACTCACAGATGAGGCGAACCTCGGGAGCCTTGTCCAACGCCGCATCTGAAATCCAGAAAGCGAAACACCTAAGTTGAGAATGATTGAGGACAGTGACAATGCCTCAACCTACACCAATAACACCGAAAGCTTGAAACGCCAAAGAGCCAGTCGACGAAGCTCAATGACGAGACTGGAACAAGGATTGGGAAGAGGAAGGACGAGTGGGAGAGAGATCATGGTACCGCCTCGGAGAGACCAAGGACGAACTTTCCGACACCGCAACAACCAGAAACTCCACGAACCAACACCAGGAGAGCTGATATACACCAACACCACCAGCTAAAACTCGCCTTTGAGATAGACCAAACCTCTGAAGCCCCCACGCGTGAGCTGAATAAGACGCACCCTTCCAAGACACCAGGGATAGAGCAAAGATTCCAAGTAACATCGCTTAGCCACAAATCGAATGGAGACAGAACCACCGGTACTGCACACCGGCTTATTACCTACTTGAATGTTTGTTTTCAATGAAAAAGGAAATTAAATCTAATATTTAGAACTGTATTCTTATTCTTTGTTTTTACTTGGTTTAAAATTCAGGTTTTTAATGAAAATTTGACATTGCTTAATTTTTTTTGATATCTGACAAAGTTTTATAGAACTGATATATTTATAGTTGTTTTTCTTATTCTTTGATCCACATTATACTTTAAATGGATTTAAATACTTTTAAACTGATATATTATTCTTTGATATATTTATAGGTTTTTTTCTTCTTATTCTTTGATCCATGTTATACTTTTATTTAAATTTTATTCAAAAACTCAAAAATCCACATTACTAATATAGTAGAATAATACTACGTTAAGATTTTTTTCATTCTCGAAATATTAATACTTTTTATTAATTCAAAGGTAAACAAAAAAAAAAGCTATTAGATGGAATTATTTTGTTTCGATTTGGTTCGAAAACGACCCGCTGGTTATTGGGTGGTAGAAGATAATATAATGTGGTTATTCTCTATTTCGAAAACTGCTATCATGTTTTTGTTTTATAAAAAACGCAGGTGATAAGCAGTAATATATAATTGGTGACAAATGACAGTTTTTTTAATTAAAAAATGGTTGAAAACCGCAGATTTATTGTCACAATTCATAACCTTAGTTTCCTAGACAACAATTTGAAGATAACTATTCATTGTAGCCATCTAAATTGTTGTTAATCGGTGCACCACCAACCACCATATCACCATTTTGAAATTCATATGGCCATCAAAGCATCAGTTTCCTCATATTTAGACAGTAACTAACGATAAAATCTGAAAGATGCCTAGAACTAAGCTAGGTACTTCGGCTTTGAATTTGAGTTCATTAAAATTCAGCAAGATTATGACAATTTTTCGCACTTACCAGGCCATGCAACCGTGTGACATAAGACCATCAACAATGTTTGGAGAAATAATTTAACTGTTGAAAATAATACAATGACCATGTAGAAATTGGAAGGACAAATATGTGAATTCACGCAAGTTGAATAACTCAGTTTATTGGAAAAATGTTTGACTTGCATTGCTAATTTGCTATGTGTCTATTTTTTATTGAGAAAAAAAATGGTCGATGCGTATGTACACGCGCATCCAGATTTACATAAACCTTTTGTATTCAATTTTTATTGATTGTCCAAATTGTTTTAATGTTTTTATCCCACTAAATTGTTCAATTCAGTTATTCTATAGTTTTTTTGTTAAAAACTAAGAAGTATATCAATATTCATAATTTTTATGATTTATAAATAAAAAAAGTAATTTTATTTCATTTAGATATAAAAGTGTCATTTTGATATATTTCTTTTATTAGCTTCTTGTCAATAATTTTTTGTAACACATACTTGCATTCAATTAAACTCCAATGTTTAGGGAAGGGATACAAGAGATTCAATCAACAGGTCTTTCTTAGCTAAAGCATTAGCCTCCCTGATGTTACCATGCTGAATCCAAGAGAACAAGATAAAATCAATAGGGGCAAGAGAAAGAAAATAATGTAGATGGCCTAAGAGAGGAATGCCGCAAGATAAACAATAGGTGCAAGAGAAAGAAAATAACGTAATAGAATCTCCGTAAATTAATACTCGATAAATTAATAATTTCTTTAAATTAATAAATTTCTTCGGTTCCGAATTGGGCCGGCTCAAAATATGACACAAATCGATAAGATAATAAGATAATATTATTTTTAGAAAATTCAATGTAAATATATGATCCCATTAAAATCATAATTTAATAATATATCTATATATACATTTCATATAAATACAAACTAAACATTATATTATTGGTTTTATATTCATAATGAAAATACCTCTATTTTTTCTTAACATTTCAATATATTTTGATAACATTTTGTAAAATTATATCGAAAAACCACATATAACAATATGAAATTCAAATTTCTAAAATTTTTATAAATGTATACAATAAAATCAAAAATATATTTATTTTATAAATAAAAATATTCAAAAATAGAAAACAATCTTAAAAAAAAGACATTTTGTAAATTACATCTCTATAAATTAATAAAATTTCAAAGTTCCAACCTTATTAATTTATTATTAATTTAATTAATTTATAGAAGTTTTACATCTAAGAAGTTTTACGGTAGATGGGCCTTAGAGAGAGAGGAATGCCGCAAAGTGTATTCTATCGTTTCGACACTACGAATCTCTGATTTACATCTAACAAGGAAACAAACGAGCAGCCTCACGTTACTAGAACTTCGAGCGTATAGCAAATTGGCATTATACAAGGAACGAAACACACATAAAAGAGAGACTACGAAGGGAATTGCAAAAAGTCAAAAGTTGAGATGGAGGTAGAAAAGACACAAATCACGCGTTGAAGAGTCTCCTTAAAGGCCCATCTTTACGGTCTTTTGCAGCTTCAGTAAGAGCAATGAACTTCTTAAAGCCAGTGGTTGCAGCTCCTCTGCCAAGAGCCGCTGCTCTTGTCAACACATCCTCGCTGTTTGCTATGAAACCAGCGGCAGTAGCCTGATTAGTGATTGCCATTGGCGGTGCAGGTGTGGTTGGAACCGGTTGTCGCATTGCCGCTGAAACAGAGGGCTGTGTAAGACCTGGTCCATGCTTGTTGAAATCATCAAGTATACTCTGCTGATCAGCTTTCTTAAGGCCCTGCATCAACACCACAAAAAAATTTCGGACTTAGTTGCGTGGGAGTCCAAACTGTTATATATACATATCATTTGAGCATGTAACATGACTTTCAAATAGATAATATTGTGTAGTGGACTCTGGTTTCGAGCCAATTGGGGTTAAAGAAAAAATAAAACCTTAAGTTCCAAGATGCGCTGAAACTCCATGGGAGTTCCTTCTGGAAACAGTGCACGGTAAGTGTCAGCCACTGAATCGATTGGAGAGAGTATGACCTTAAGGAGTGCTTCAGCTCTGCTCATTTCACGGCTCACAAACTTGGAATAGCTGGCAGCAGTTGAAGTCTGCAATGATATTACCAAAAGATCAATCAAAAACAGAAAAATATCAGATTTAAAGGCTAAACTGCTATATACAATATCATATCGACTCTATCACATGAAACAAGAATACTGGATGAGTTTAGGCATCAGGTCTTTGGGCAGAGTATGCTCAGATAACAGCAACAACCAGATTTTCTAAATATACAGAGTCACCAGCAGATGCACGTATACATAAATTAGTACTGATGAGCTAACCTGTCTAGCAAGGGAAGGAATTTCTAGGAGAATCGTCTTCATGGCTTGCGTATCTAGTAACATCTGTGAAACCAAAAAGACAGATACGTTATGTTCCAACTCTAAACAGCTGGAAAAACAAGGCTCAGATACATGAAAGTGAGAGTGATCTCCTGCAGCTACATTTTAACTCTCAAAAGCATGAATAAACCTACGATTATTGCTAGCATGAATGCTTCCAACAATACTAGTACAGTAGTACCGAAGTTGAGGAAGTCAATTGAATAAATAAGGAGACTAAACAATCACTTCAACAGCAACAAAATCAGGGAAGGTGATATAAACAAACTGAGGTTGGCACTAGTGTCTGAATACGCCTCATAAACTAGGTAAACAATTCTTTTCACATGGATTTTAGCCAAGTCACTAGTGACTACTAAGGAAATTACACTGGAGAGAATTAGAGTCAAGCACATGGAGAACATAGAGCATGGAGGCTGACCTGTTGAGCTCCAGTCTCGGATAGTTGCTTGCATCTGAAAATATTAGCATAGAACCGTGGTCCAAGGGATGATGCCAGCTGCAGAAAGTTTTACTAATAAGAGGTCGTTTTCTATAAAGTTGGTCAAGTCTAAACACTGGAACTATGATTGGCAATAGCTTTAGGCAATAATTGTTCCAGTATTAGTAGAGGTTAATGAAGTATGTTTGATGGACGATGTAGAATATAAATTTCTATTTTATACAATAAGCACCGTAAAATAAATTTGATGCGGGTCCAAAATTAGTATGAGGTAGTAGTATTCATCACATCATAAAGGCATTCAAACAATACTTTCTACATAATTACCTTGTCGAGGAAAAATTGGAAGTAAACTGGTGTTAAGAGGTTTCCAAGGACAGGAATACTGCCACTTAGAATGGTATTTATTCCATTCACGTACCTGCAAGATGATACAAGTGCATGTTACTTACACTTGGTCATATAATTAGAAAGAATAGAAGCTTTAAACTCCAGTTATAGATGTCAAAAAAAAAAAAAAAAAAGAACTCCAGTTTATATCTTACCCCGACTGGTCACCCACACTGTCAAGTGTTCCCCATGGAACACGTGTCATTGCTGCCATTTCATTGTCAAATTTAGTTTCAATTCCAAGGACCAGCGTCACCAATGATTTTGTTATAACGGCAGAAAATTCATCCTGCACAGAAACACAGCTTAATAAGAATCCAAAATAGGTAACAAATCAAAGAAAATTAAGTCCATGTAATCAGTACCTGGACCTCTGACATATCTACGCCTTCAGCATAATGCGGGTCAATAATTTCTGAGACTTTTTCTGCCAATTCACCAGACTGCGAAACCAATAACATACAATTCTTGTGAAGTGTCAATTGTCATTCGTTAATCGAAACTTTTTGACAGAATCCTACTGACATCGACACCCATCTTGTATCCCGGAACAACATAACAGTTTGCATTACATAGAAGCAGCAGAAAATATATTGAACATGTACCAAATCACAGGTATTTAAGAAAATTTGCAAACAAATAACTTCGGTATAAGATCACATCACAACATTGAGAAAGTAACTAGACCCATGAAAGTTTCTTGGAACTTGATGTGAAGATTGATAGTATCACAGCTGGTCATTTTACATGACTGGCTTAAAATCAAAATAAAACCATATTATACAACCCCAATTAACCTCTCCCAATAGGCTACACATATGTATCATGTATATGCTGCATGCTGAGGGTGCTAAAGGTGAAAAGAGTGAAGTAAACAGAATAATATACAAAAAACAAGCTTACTGTTTTGTGGCAATATTCGGCAGAATTAACTATGTAACATATCACCCTTTCATCTCTGTCCGAGACCTGCATAGAAGAGATAAAAAGGATAAACTAAGCTGCAACGCAGACATGAGAAACAGGAAGAAGGCAAGATGCTCAGTACCTTTATCTGTCCGTCCATGCCTGTGGCTGCGGCAACGATACCGGTGCCTCCTTTAGGGAGCTTAAGAAATAGCTTTGTAGCGTATGCCTTCAGAACTCGTTGAAAGACCTGTAAAGAGGAGACCATTTGAAAAGAATGAACTCGGAATGTCCATCCATCTAATATGGACCGTGAATTTGAGCATTTAAATTGGCCAGCAAACACTATTAAAGAACACATGTGTATACGCCCTCCCTTGTAGAAACCTAGGCGGCTTGAAAAGCTGATCTAACGACAAGGTTTCTCCAAATAAAAATAATGATACTCAACAAACAAAGCTGGTTCCTAGAAAAAATAAAACATTGCCCGAATACCCAGTAAATATATAAATCCATATCGACGAATGAAAAATGTACCTTGAACAAATTGAATAAAGTCTGGTTCTTAGTGAGAACACTGCACCGTTTCAAGCTCTTCTTTATATCGCTAAACAACTGCAAACAAAGCAAATTGTAAACTGCGTAACAGAACTAAATTTGATAGCTACAGAAGATAGGATATAATGTGACAGATACAGTTCGTAAAGGAATGTTACCAAGTTCTCACAGGCTAATCTACTAATATCAAATTGGTTATGATATATCCAGTTTCACACAGAAAACTTTTCCTACTAACTACTCAAACATCCCCTAGCATGAAACTGTGTTTATTTTTTTCAGCTCAATGGGTAATGACCGAGTTAGTTCTAGGTTTCAAGTAGAGAGTTCTTTAACACATCTGTATAAAGAATCAAACTACCCGTGCCACAACCTAGTGCAAGTCGTGAATCATTTAATACGATGAATAAAGATGTAAATCTCTGTCAAAGTTAAAACTCTCAGAAACCCTACTTAAAGAGGCTTGCCTAGGTACTCACCTGAGTGCTGCTACGTAAAACATTATTTTGACTTCCATCCTCAATATCCCATGTTTCCTCCTGATAAAGAATGAAAATTATGAGAACTTGACAAAGTTTGGATCAAGAACAATTTCGTTATGCGAAATAATTAAATTACCTGAACAACTTTCTCCAGGCGTTCCATAAGTGTCTTCTCTTCCAACTCAATATATGGAGTTAAATGAGGTTCGAAGCAAGAAGAGATAATTCCACGGAAATTGAACTGCCAGGTCGAGATTTACATCAGTGAGTAAAGAAATCATTCAAATGCTACTATGATAGAATAGCTCAAATGGATAAGGAAAGTCTTCTATCAAAGCAAGTTATGCCTATTACTAGCCACTTTCACTTGCTTTTTAAGAAACTCCAGAACTACAATAGAAATGACAACAGCTAAAAGCAGAGAGAGATAACAAGAAAAAGGGAATGTACCCCAGCTCCAGGAGCAGATAAATCTTTGTTTCCGGTCTTTTCCTGTCGAAACAGAGAGCAAAAATTATCTTAATAAAATTTAAGCGATCATTGAACATACTATACAGTTTTCCATAGTACATATGAAGAACATAAAACATACATTTTCCCCGGATTCCTGACCAGCAGCAAATTTCTTTTCATACTTCTTGCGAATTTTGGATATATTCTGACTATTGTTTTCCCATGAACCAATTTCTTCAATGTCATCTCCGATATCACTAGTAGGAACATCACCACCAAATTTCTTTTCAAGTTCCTTTTCAAACTCCACTGTCCTTTGTAATGCCTAATCATTCACATCAAACTTTAATAAAGGCCTGAAACATTCCACAAAATATCAAGAAGTAACAGGATTTTATGACACCGAAAAAGAGAGACAGGATAATAAGATTTATAATCATCAGATATTCTCTTCAGAGGTGAAACAACGCTCTTATAGGTATACAATCCATCTGATAAATATAATGATTTTTTAATGTTACGACACGCATGTGTATGCTACTATTGATCAGAGAGAGTATGGCTGACCAGTAGCAATGTCGCCACTTCTGGTTTCTCTTTCATGTTGACCAGAATAGATTCTACTTGTTTCCTGAAAAAAAAAGATGGGAACATGACGTTTGAGAAGGTTACATATTGTTGTGAGATTAAGATTAACAGTTAATACTGGCGCTATATCGTTCACAGCGTAGTGACTAGTCAATGCAGCAAAGCATACACACCAAAAAGGAATCATCCATATACTGAAGCAGAACGTAGAGAGTACTTACAACAATTCAATCAAAAGGAGATGTGGTAATTATAACCAATTAACATTTATCATTTATCTAAGAGATTTAATTGAATTTTAATTAGTAGTAGCTATTATAAATCATGCGTTTGTTAAAATTTCCATAACTATGAACCATTCCCAAAAACTTTTCACCCGTATACGAATAAAATTTTCTGTATCAAAACTTTTCCTCTTTATCGAATTTTCATTTACACCACGCAAAGTAGGGTTGTTATGTAGCTATGTTGTAACAATAGAAGTGTGGATCGAATATCTAGGTCAGAAAAGTAGGGGTGTTATGTTGCCAGGCCCTAAATTTTTAATGAGCTCCAAGAGTAAAAATGAAGAATATCTGAGAAAATATGAAGATAGAGAAGGCCAGAAATGATCATCGAAAAGTCAAGAGGCAATACCTTGTTTTCTTGCAGAACTGGATGCAAAGTCTATAAGGCACATGCCAAGAAGCGGGGAAAATCTTCCAAATTTCTTCATTTGTACGGATTCGACGCTTTATCCATGCATATCTCCGCTCTGTTTTATCCAGCTTTGCCAATTCTGCCAGCAAGTAACCACTTAGCAATTATGTAAAACAATACATGAAAAAGTACGGCATTGTACAACATACCAGCTCCTTCGAAAATTTGTTCATATGAGGTTAGCTCCCGGCTACAGAAGTTGTTTACCAACTCTTCCCTTACAGATGACTCCAAAGCATCAACAACCAAACAAGAATCAGATAACTGTTGTAGCAAATTTGTTTCCTCTGTCTCTTTCCCGGTACCTAGACTGAGATCACAACAATATACATTTTTGGGAAAAGTATCTTTTAGGAAATTAACAAATAAAGGGGGATGTGGAGAATGGGAGGGGGGGGGGGGGGATTTATATAAAAACTAACAATTAGGAGTGTAGCACCAAAAAGAAGTAGTCAATAACCAAATCACAATGAAGATACTACTTTTATAAGAGAGCATGCCAGCCAACAGGCATGTTGTACCAAATTCTGACATCATATTGAAAAATTCATCCCCTGATACGTTGCAATATTCTTCAGATTGAAGATAAAGAAATTAAGAAAGAGAGGCCGGATCAATCCCTAGAACTGCAGTGGACCTCTTTTGGCTATTTCTGTAGAAGTATTTTAGCATAAATTACGATAGGATCAGTAGAGGCATTACCTCGAAAAATCAGAAAATACATGAGACTTGAGGACTTGCTTAATATTATTAAGCTTTTCCCTCAGTTCCATGATTTTAGGAACATCCCTGTACGCTTCGAAGTGATTACATAATTGGTTTACGGCCTGAAACATATTATAAAAATCAAAATTTTAAAGGTATAATCAGAAAGTAAGAATAGTCATCTGCCAGGAAATCCAGATAAGTTTCCTAGGGTTACAGTTGATTGTCAAAATGACAAAGAGCTGCCTTGGGCGAACATAAAGCTAAAGAGCAAATGAACTCTACAACCAACGTAACAGAAGCAACAAGCGCATAAGATTGTTGAATTAAAATAAAAAATACCTCCAGCTGTGCAGCTGCCTCCTTGTATTGTCTTTTTGACGCCATCACCTGAAGCTGTTCGACAGCAGAGACTGCCATAGCAAGGTAGCGAATTTTATCAATGTGGTTCGTGTACTTGGTCAACTTATAGTACGCTGATGGCATATAGTTGATTACCATATAAAGATTAACATAGTTCCACAAGTAGATTAATCAGAAACATCATGCATAACTTGGAACACTATTTATATAGGGCTTCATTTCAGTTAAGGTATGATTCTGATACTATGACCAGATACATTAAGTAAACTTCTGCTAACTGACCTAACATTGTGAGACGATGAAGAGCAGTGATCGTCGTGGTTATATTCTTTTTAGCAAAATCTAACTTCTTAATGTCACGGCATATTTCTTGCACCATTGCTTCGCTTTGCTCAGCTTTGGATTTTATCTCTTGAATCTTATAGGAGAGTTCCTGTGTTAATTAAAAGCCAAAATCAAATCCCCTGCGAATGAATAGATAGGAGAAACGAAAAGGAAATGATATATTAACAGTATGCATACAGTACATAACAACCTATGAGAAAACTAACCTCCACAGCACGCGTAGCATCAGCAAGATCTTCTTTGGCTTTAGTTCCCGAGTTACTCTGGAGTATGATTTACATCCCAAGAATAAGATTCAAAACCATATATTATTCTTTCAACACAGAAAAAAATGTTGATTTTCATTGTGCATACAATATATTATTGACTCAATGTACACATCCACACGAAATCCAGAACAAATGACTCACACAACATTAAGTACAAAGAACAAGAAAGAAAGGGGGGGAACTTCAAAACTTTTGTAAAGTCAAAACATATCTAAAGCCTAAAAGTAACTTTCACATAAAATGAAGTAAGGGAGCCATCCAATAAGGAAAAATCAAATAAAAAAAAAAGCTCACCTGTTGACGAACAGCAGAGAGTATGCTAGCATCAACCCGCCGAATCTCACCATGAATCTTTTGCATAAGTGGCTCAACGCCAGATAGCGATGCTTCTGTAAAGGGAAACACACCCATTTTGAAAACTCATGTTAAAGCATTCACATATAAAGAAACCATCTGTTGATCAGCAGCTGAAACTACACTACACGTCCTGATAACAGAATCAAAAGATTAACAGCTCCAAACCATAATCGATGTACAAAGAGCCAGACTGTTCTGAAAAAATTTCACCTGTTGGGAACATCTGGTTGATATACTCCAACGCACTCGACTTATCCATGGCTTCTTGTAATTTGTACGATCAAAACCAAAAATCACTAGAAATGATCTGTAAAACAAAGATCATGTATTTTTAGAGCGAATGGGAACGTGGCCACGTGAACTAGAGTTTCTATGTCACAGAGATCAAGGCGATGCAACCATTATTAGATCACGAGTCGCGACTACTTTAGTTGAGATCGGCCACAATTAGTGTGAAATCGAAGAAGCTTACGGATTCTGGAGGAGGCGGAGAGAGAATACAGAGATGATCTGAGCGAGGACGATCAGCAAACGGCGGCGATGAATGCCGGTGACGGCGACTGAGATCGGATCGGATCGGAGATATGCTCCCAACGGACCCAAACACTCGGATTAAAATTAAGATCTCTCTCTCTCTCTCCAACGTTTCTTACAATACCGAAATCATCCAAACCGATCCGTAATCATGAACCGAAACCAAACCGAACCGGTTTGTAAATAGCAGTACTGTATATAGATAACACATTTTGGGCTCCGGTTTGTTTTGGTTTTGTCTCTTCTACAACGGTGAGAGAGTTGCAAGTACTTCGTATTCTTCGTTTCGTGCATCGCGAACTTCTTGAAGAGAAATGGCTTCTTCTTCCTCTTCCTCTTCCTCTTCCTCTGCTCTTTATAGAATCTCAAATCTACAGAACCATATCTCCCCTCTTGAAGCAAACAACAAGGTTTCTTTATTAAAAAAAAAAGGATCCACCTTTTTTTTCTTCTCAACTTCGTTTTTTTTTTAATAGTCTCTTCCTCTGATCTTGATTTGCTTTCTATTACAACTGGGTTTGAAGCATCTTAAGAGTCTGGTGAAGGTATCTCCAGAAGTATCTGAAGCCATATCTAATGGACGTGCTGTGGTCGCTCTCGAGTCAACCATAATCTCCCATGGTTTGTTTTCTCCAACCTGTTGAGATTGGTTTCAGAACTTAAGCATAGATGCTTGGTCTGATTTCAACTTGTTACTGCGCATTGTTTGTAGGGATGCCTTACCCTCAAAATCTGCAAACAGCAAAAGAGGTTGAGTCAATTGTGAGAGAGAATGGAGCAGTCCCTGCCACAATAGCTATCTTGAACGGAGTACCTTGCATAGGTGAGTTTGGCTGAATCCTTGCAACATCTTTGGTAGTTTGTTTATATATATATATATATCCTGAAAACCCAACTTGGTTGCAGAAAAAGCAGTAAACTTTCTTGTAGATAGATGCTAATTTGTAGTAGTACTAAACAGGTCTGAACGAAGAAGAGCTTGAACGTCTTGCATCTCTAGGGAAAAGTGTCCAAAAGACTGCAGGCAGGGACATAGCATATGTTGTGAGTCACTCTGTGTCTCTCTAACCATCACAATATTCAAACCGAGAGAACATAAGACTTTCTTATGCTTTAGTTTAAGAATGTTTCCATACTCGTCATGTAATAATATATTCTACAATAAATCAGTATCATTTCAATCAAGCTAATTTACTTTTAATCAACGGAGACTGGTTTCTTATTCTTCCTCCGTATAGTGCCTAAATGTTTATTTTACTTCAGGTGGCTACAAGAGGAAATGGTGCAACTACAGTTTCTGCAACGTTGTTTTTCGCTTCAATGGTGATCTTACTTTAGTAATAGTGGTGGTATCATTTTATACTCATTTCTTCCTTAAAACTTTGGTTGTTGTAGGTTGGGATCCAAGTATTTGTAACCGGCGGAATTGGAGGTGTGCATAGGCATGCTAACCATTGTAAGTTTCATCTCCGTTTTCTACTTTTAAAATTTTCAAATTTCTATCTACATGGTTAGAAACTCTGTTTAGATAATGATGTTTATTGGAGCCAATATGCACTCCTCATGCGCTGCTATTTTGTGTTTGTGATGCAGCTATGGACATATCATCTGATCTTACTGCTCTCGGGAGGACTCCTATAGCTGTGATATCAGCAGGCGTTAAATCCATACTTGACATTCCAAAGACTCTTGAATATTTGGTATATCAGCTATTCGTCGAGTCATATCTAATAGTCAACAATTAGATTTTTTGAGTTTTGATAGGGACTTTTCGTTCAGGAAACTCAACATGTGTATGTTGCTGCATACAAGAGCGATGAGTTTCCGGCATTTTTCACTGAAAAAAGCGGCTGTAAGGTGCAAAATGTTTCCATTAGCACTGATCTCAGTCACTTGCTTCTGTTTAGATATGTAGTTCTGATGTGGATATGTTGGATTCTTTAGGCACCTTCTCGCGTGGATAGCCCTGAAGACTGTGCTCGTGTAATAGGCAAGTGTAGACTAGACTTTGTCTCAATATTTTCCTTTTCTTAAAAGTACTTATATCCCTTACCACCGTGTGAAAACCGCTTTTGCCAGATGCAAACATGAAGCTAAACCGTCAGGCAGGGATTCTATTTGCTGTTCCAATCCCGAAACAGCATTCAGCCGCTGGAAATCTTATCGAATCAGCAACACAGCGTGCTCTTACAGAAGCAAGGTCCATAAGGAGAAGCTTATATCTTTCATGCATACTTGCATCAGAATACATCAAGGGCTTTGCTTCTTTTTCTTATTTTATCAACCTGAAACATGAATTTGTTCTTCTTCTTTTTTTGCCAGGGAAAAAAACGTTACTGGAAATGCAGAAACCCCGTTCTTGCTTGCACGGGTAAATGAGTTAACTGGAGGCACTTCACTTGCAGCAAGTATCCTTTCTCTAGAGGTTCCCTTAAAATTTTATAATAATCTACCATATTCTTTCACTATCTAGTCACTTTAAGTAGTTCAGAAATTTTACATCTGTATCCAAAAACAGCAAAATGTCTCAGCATTGTAAATCTTTGAGTTCCTTGACACAGTTTCAGACATTGCTCTTGTGAAAAACAATGCACTTATTGGTTCGCAGATTGCCGTAGCCCTTTCTCAGCTAATGTGAGCTTATCCTTATCAAGCTCAAGCTCGGATTCAGGTTCATGATTCAGGAAATGCCATATTTTGGATCGGTATTAACTAGTGTTTTAATGTTGCGTATCAAAGTTTTTTTTTTTTTGTTTAGCCCATGAAACTCTTATATTTTCAAACGTTACATCGCTATTGAATATAAATTTATATCACAGAGCAAGGAAACATCTGATCTAGAGACTATATAGAGTAGTAGTTAACCCCTTTTTTGTCATCTATCCGAAATGGAAACCTGTGGGGCAACAGCAAAACGTGGACTTGCTGCTAGTCAGAGCTTTCATGTTGGTATCAAATTGTGTGCATTTAAGTTGGTATTTTCCCAAACAAGCAAAGGAAGGTCATATATCGTTTCAGCAACCAAAAGCACAAATCATTCCATTGTCAAAGTTGCACAACTTACTAGGCTGTTGGCTGCCATCCTAAGTCGCTCTCCTGCACTTTTCATCATATGCTTTCCTTCTACAGTCAAGCTTGATGACTGCAAAAAATTAAAGAGGTGAAAACTCAGTCAGTAATATGGATTTGCAATATATATACAACGTTAAAAGAGTAGGAAGATAAAATAAAATGATCAACCTGCAACGTGATAACGTTTTGCAGAATTAAATCGATCTCTGACTTATATGGTGATATTAGCGTCCTATCTTTATCGTATTTGTCCATCAGCAGGATCACAGAGACAATGCATTGTATCAAATGCAATGAGTTTCGACTGCTCTCTCTGTCTTGTTGGACAGATGATTCCATCATCGCTTTAGTGTTTTCACCAACAATCAATCTCATTCTTTTCAGAACCTCTTCTGTGAGTTTGGAGCTCCGGTCAAACAGTGAAATGCAAGGTTCTAAATAGTAGAAACATGGTTGTAGGGAATAAGGCTTGTCCTTATCTTCTGTATACACTGGCAAAAAAAAGAGAGGAGATGTGTCGAATCGCAAATAATTAAAAGAAAAATGGATTATGTTAGGACAGTAACCTGGTAAGAATTCACTTAGGATATGATTGGCAGAGCATTAGCATAAGCATTATGCTCGTCATTATTCAATCAACATTTATCACAAAGGCATTTACAAGAGCATTTAGAAGATGCTAATGGTCTCCAAATGCTCTTTACTCAATGCTCTCATATGGAGCTTTTTGTAGAGCATTTGCAGTTAGAATATATAAAAATTTAAAAATAATTATATATAATTAATATATTTTATTTAATAATATAAAAAATTATGTTCATAATAAAAAAAATTACATTTTAAAAAATAAAAGTTGTGATGAATTATTTTAACTTTTTAAAAAGAACAATATTTCACATTTGAAATATAATATAACTTATATAATTACACATATCATTCATTATTTTTAATAAATAAAATAAAACAATATATGTATATATATATATATATCTATATATTATAAATTAAAAATATCTATATTATTTATAAAAAATAAATTATATGTCATATATTAATTTTTCTGATAATATTATATGAATCATTTACTGCTCTACCAATAGATAAATAATGATAATTTATATATATATTATATATATAATTAGTTTATTTTATTTAATAATATCAAAATTATTTTACATCCAAAAAATAAATTTATATTTTAAAATAATATTTACATTTATTTTTTAAATAATAATATTTTATATTTAAAATTTAATTTAATTTTATAATTAAATAAGATTCATTATTTTTTAATAAAACATATATTATTAATATATATTATAATTTAATATATATTATTTTGAAATAAATATATTATATACTAATTTTTATGATAATTTTAAAATTGTATACTGCTACTGCTCTACCAATCACTTTATTGAAAATTTTAATGAGAGCACTGTTACACTGCTTTGAGAAAGTCTTGTAGGTTTAGAGTCGAACTTGCAGATCATCTTTAGTATACCACAACCATTGTCCAAAGCAGGCTTCAAGGTCTGCACCACCCCATTAGAGTCTATAAGTCTTTGGATAATAAGTGTAGTTATAAAAAAAAAACACAACTTACTATTTGTTCGACACAAACTTTCTCTATAATCTGGAGGACAATAAATCTATCACCCATTGTTGACAAATATGAGCAGACAAGTTTTGTAAGTTCTTTAAATGTTGTCTCCCGCCGTTCCTCACTCTCAATCACCGAATCTGAAATAACATATAAATCCATATTAATATAAGGTAAAGCTATCACAAAGCATTAATTGATATATCAAAAAAAAAAACTTGCAGATTCTAGACAAAAACCTCCTCGGACAACTCTAAAACGTGCAATCAAGGTGATGAAGAAGATAAAATGATCTGTAATCGGGATATATCCATCTCCATAGGAATCGTGAAGAATTCCCAATATCCGATACAACACATCTGGCTCAAGTTGTTCATCTGCAAGATACGGTTAATACCCTTTTTAGTCATGTTGTCATCAACATTTATAGAGTTGAGTCCTCAGGAAAGGATATAAATGTCAGATACGCACATAAACAGCATGAAACTATTGCTCTCAGCAAAGGGGAGCTAAAATTATCTATGGTGAAGTAGTAAAGGAAACAGAGAGCCAGTTCTTGGACTTCCCTAGGGAGACTTACAAATGGTCCTCCATCAGGCACATCACCTGTAACAATGAAGATACTAATTTTTAGTCTTTTGTGACTCTAAGAAAGAATCTCATAACATATTTTTCTTTTCTTTCTTTTTGCAGCACCTTCTCCCTGATAAGGGTTGAAGAATTTTATGACGTCTCCTTCACATGTGGGGGAAACTTTCTTCAGAAACGCAACTCGTCCAAGGTCGAGCAAAAGTTTCAAAACAACCTGAGATAAAACATGAGCCTAGTTGATCAAAAATGGTCCATGCACGCCTAATGATTACTGGATTGACAATAGAGTTGTTTGTATGAGTGATGTGTTCGCACCTGGGAAGATACGGGATGCTTATCACCCAACTGATTAAGCAGTGGTGGAAGTTTGTTGGGCCAACAACTAATGCTACTGGGTATCTGCAAAAAAATACACGTTCACAAGGATACAATGCAATGCAAACATAGGACAAGACAATAATGAAAACTAATCAGCTTGAGTTATATAGTAATGAGAGCTGACCTTGCCTAGCAGGGTATTCTCAACAAATTCCAGAAATCTATTGAAAGATCACAAGGAAGGTGGCTCCATCCACTTACTTCCAAAAGATTTCTGTCAACATACTGTTGAGGATAAAGTAGCTTTCATCATTCTGTCAACAAAACAATCAACTAAGTGTTCAAGCAAATCTATATAATAATTAGAGCATAACATATAATCATTAGGGAGAATATAAAGATAACCACAAACTAACTATCAAACATACGCGCATTGTGATGATTCATACCCTTTGAGAAAGATTGTTTCCTGGATTAAGAGGAAAAGAACCAAGTAGCTTTTTTGATAACCTTGAAGCAATGTCCTGATCCAGAATAACTTCCTCTTCATATGAAGCTTGTCTTTCAGTGTGCATACGAATAAATAACTTGATTGCATAACGAATACTGCAAAAGATATGTTGTACGCAGTCAATTAATGACTGTGCATTCAATCCTTGTGGAGCATGAAGCAACGGAATGAAATCTTGAAAACAATCGATTAAAGCTCCAACAGTCTCATTCAATCTCCCAGAAACATGTGCGAAACCTAAAAGAAACCGTAGAAAAATATTCAAGAAAACATGGTACGAGCCATAAAACAAAGAACTTATCGATGAGAGAAAGAAAAAAAAAAGACAGATGGCACATACGAACACTTTCTTTTTCACCATCTTGTTCATAGGCGAGTAGTGTTTCTTGCTGCAAATCAAAAGAGACATCTAAGTGAATCTATTCAAAATCTTCTAACAAGAAAGAGACCAACACATACATTGCTAATACCAGTGTGAAAAATGATTATTGGATACCTCTTTATGTGATTTGGTGTCGCTCTCATCACATGGCAGCAGTGACAGGCAATGTGTCAACCCGGAAAGAACTACCCTTAGATTGATTTTATCTTGCACATAAAAATGGTTTATCTGAATAATGATATCCTTGTAGTTTTCAAGAATCTGCATGAAGTAGCACAAGGAAAATCCAAGAAATGTCTTGAGGAATTAAAAAAAAAAAACACTGTAATAATCGTAAGTAGACACACCTTTTCAGCATACAAGGAGAATGTAGGCGGGTAGTACTCCACAACAAGGTGCATAAATTCGAAAGCCATCAAACGAACATCAATCAATGAATCGGCCATAGCAAGAAATATGAACGGCATCAAAAGTGACACCATGATGCGCTGGTTATCCTGAACATATTCACAACAACATGCAAGTTCGAAAAGAGGATGCATAAGGAGTAAGAATAAGGATGCATAACAACAGACAACAAGTGGTAATAAAAGAAGACATACCCCTTCTTTACAGAAAGGAAAGATGTGAGTCTGAAACAGTTTATAAAAAGCTGTTCTCACTTGCTTATCATCATCACAAATGCGTCCCTTAAGACACGTTACGATGGTATATTTATTTGACTGCAGCTCTGCAGGGTGACTTTTGAAAATGTCTTGGATACCAAGTAATGCATCTAACACAGACAAAAAAAAAAAGTTGATCCATATTTTACTCAACCATGAAAACATGTAATGAAACATCAAACATGAAAAAAGGAAAAAGGAAAGTACTTTTGCGAACTTTGGCATTGGGATGAGTAATTCGTCGTAGAAGCTCCTGCAAGGTCGAGTTTTTATGACTTGTAGCAAAGCCATCCTTGTCTGCTGCCACACTTTGCTCACGAATTATAATTGCTGCAAATAAAGGAAACAAGTGAACAACGTTGAGCTAATCAAGAGGCAGGGAACTAAAGGAGAAGCGCATGGAGCTCAGTGGATAGATAGCGTCTGTTTCTTAAGACGCAAGGTTTTAGATTCAACCCCTAACATGGCGTGACAACATATACCTTTGGATTTGATCTCTGTGTTAGTTGCATTCTTTGGTGGAGGTAAATTTCTCCCTAGCTTTCTCTTTATTTTCTGCAAAAAGGTTGTTTCATGAACGAAAGAGAGAATGCCAAAACCCTAAATAAAATAAAAAAAAGAGAACCTTGAAATCAATTTTTTGCTGCTTCTTTGCTGGAGTTTTGGAGCTAACCATCCTCCAGCTACGTAAAACCCAAAAGAAGCAAAACGGCTATGATGGACCGTGAAGAAGAAGGAAAAGAACGGCGGCGGCTATGGCAACTTTATATTTTATTAAAAAGTCCAAACGGAAAGCAGAGAATATTAGGCCCACCACGTGATACATATACACGTGTAATAAAGTATTTTAAGCATAATTATTTATTAATTCTAAAACTAAATGTCAATTTTGTCATGAAAACTTAAAAAAAAAGATTAAACAAAATAGGTGTTTAAAATAGAGAACTACATTCTAATACACGTTTTATGTGCGAGAGTATTGTTTTTTTATGCAAATTTTATTTAATAAAAATTATAATTTTATACATGCTTCATATTATTGAGCTTTGTGCATAACTCACGTTTAAATTTGTGTATATAATTAAATCTTGAATGTTTTTTAGATGAACTACATTTTTAGACTTTGAAGAAAATTTTATATGTGTTATTCATGGATTATCTTTTAAAAAGTGTCATTTTCTAATTTATTATACTTGAAGAGATTTATTTTCTCGATCTTAAATTTGTGAAAATGAAATAAAATTTTATTTTGAGAAGCCAAATAGTATATTCAATGTTAGGGCCTGTGAAAAGTAATTTATTATAAAAACTGTAAAATGTAAAAACAAAAAGTCAAACACAAATATAGTCTTTGATTTTTTTAGAACTTTTATTTATACTATTCATCCTAAAATTTCGATTGTTCACGAAAATATCATTATTATTTTTTCTTGAAAATAAGTGTTTTACTCTATCATCTTCATCCTCATCAAATATTTACAATATTGTCATTAACATCAATCTGACAACCATCAAGAATAACCAATTTGAAACTCTAGGGGTGTATTCAATCTAACATTTGAGGTGATTTGATTTTTATGGGATTTTAGATGATTTCAATAAGTTGAGAGATTTAGGTGATTTTTGTTAAACCACTCTAGAATATCACCTAAAACCATGGGATTTGGGTTTTAATTTTTAACTAAGAAACTTCATCCAAACACTCTAAAATCACCAAAACTTTAAACTCCACAACTTAAAAAGTTCAATAACGATGGATTTCATAGTATTTTCTGAAATGTCAAATTCAATAACACCGGATTTTAAATGAGTTTTAAAATTCATGTTTGAATAACGATGGATTTTTCATTTTAATACAAATCACCTAAAATTCTCAGTTGAATACACTCCCTTAATGCACCTAAAATCGATTTTCACTCCTCTTAACTCATTTCTAATGCAATAAACAACTAGTTTTAATAGTTTCTCTTTATTTTCACACAGAAATAAAAATCTCGCTATTAAAACGTCAAAGACTAAATTTCTAATCAAAATCTATACTATTAAAACCGAAGGACTTTTTTTGAGGTCCCCTTCTTTTTTACACTTATTTACCATTCTATGCCACTGAATTATTTTTATTCTATGATTTTATTTAAGAGTCATTGAGGTGAAAATACACGAAATGAAAGATATTTGGGTTTCAAAGCGGGGAACTTTATATTTGGGCACCGTATCAAACCTGTGGTGGGCTTCACTTGGGCCGTAGGCCCAGTTTTTATTTTATTGTCTTCTGTGTATTTCGGTTGGGCTCGGGCTCTGTTTGTTGGCCTTGGGCATTTTTAATATGTTGGTTATAAATATTAAATTATTGTTCTTCGAATGTGACTATGTCTTTGTTATTGGTTGCTCTGCTTTATAAAAACAGAGTTGTAATGATTTGCTCACCTATTATGAAATGATTCCGGTAAAATTGATGGTTTCTTGTTAGTGGTAATGAACTTAAAAGACCAATTGACCAACATTATATTATCATTAAGTTTAGAATATTACAACCAAGCATAGCTGCAACATTACAATATTAGTAAAGCATTCATCAAGGTGGACGACTTCAGTTGATTGTTATTTAAAAGACAAGAACTGACAACAGAAGCTTAAAGTACGATACAGAAAATCTCTACTTTTTGAGGAAATAAACAACCAACGCAGTTGCCAAGGCAAACCCACCACCGGAATAAACAACTAGATTACGGAATATCGTTTGTGTCTGTTTTATATGACCTGTAACACGATCTTCAATGGCCTTCAAACTTTCATTGATCGAACCCGACGACCGAACCACCTCTAATGCAGCAATCTGGGCATTGGCTTGACGGAGCAGCACATAAAGCTTTGATTTCTTCGGACTGTGTTAGGATCCTGTCCCTCGCCTCCAAAAGAATCTTCTTCTGCCAACGACACTCTCTCCTTGTCCTGCCAAACCACAAAACCATGATCTTCACACTTGTAATATCTCCTTCCAGGATTGTCATCACTCCACGAAATCACAAGCTCGGTCGGCTGAGAGCAGTGACAGGGAGGACCGTCGATGTTTGGAACAGAACCAATAGATGCCGACGAATTTTGACTTAAAGCCATTGTTGTTTACTGATAAGAAAGAAAATATGTTGCAAGAGAGGAAGAAGATAGTATTAACTATTTTATAATAATAAAGGTAGCTTCTCGTTGTAAACACGTGACCAAAATCTGGGCCACTTGTTTTAAATTAATACTTTAAATAATTAAGTGGTCCGAAAACATACAGCAAAGCTTCAAGAAGAGGCAAACGAAACCGGAATACAAGTAATTGGAAATTACATTCAAATCGAACCAGACCCTTTAACATGTTGCACTAACCGAACGAAATAAGATAAGGTTTCAACCGGAATACAAGTAATTGGAAATTACATTCAAATCGAACCAGACCCTTTAACATGTTGTACTAACCGAACGAAATAAGATAAGGTTTCAAGATCTTTAGTAATATTTTACTATAATCGAAACTGTCAGAGATATTATCCTTCTTCTCAGACAGAACTCATCATGAATAGTGACCCCTAGTAGTAGGTAGACGGCTTTGCATTAAATGAACTATCTGTCCAAAAGTATGTATACATGTATAAGTGTAAGTATTCATCCCCTTTTGGCTATAAATGGAGACTCCCAGCATCACAGATTTGGTAAGAAAGCAAAATATCAATTCTGTTTCTTCTGTAAACATCCGGTTTGTCTTCACTTCAGCAGCTTTAAGGGTAAGTCTCCGGTCATCATCTAGGGTTTGCTTTTAAATAATAATAACTGTGTCAACTATATAAACGTATTTTATATTGTTCATTGACTGAATCAATTTTTTTTTTTGCAGATGGGAACGTTTGTAATAATTGCTCAAGGCGTTTGGGAGAAATCACCAGCCGGAGAGTGGATGTTTGTCGAGAACCCTGCAACCAAACGGGAGACTGTTCTACTCAACCCCGAAGACCCTCTCGAAGGTTTGGTGGAGATGATTAGAATCAGGCTCGATCTTGGAGTTCTCACTCCAGTGGTGTTGACATACCAGCTCCCTGGTTGGATGCTCGATCCAGAAGGACCAAGGACTCCACCGATTACTCTGGCGACCGATAAAGACGTGGAGACAATGTTGAGCGTGACGGAGTATATGACCCAGCAAATGATGTACGTGACTAGTGGACCTGAGCTAGTTGCGAAATATCAGTTTCTCTGTCGCACTCCTTTCAAAATTGGAGAGAGAAGTTTCCTAGGAGAGGGGGTGACTGAAGAACAGCATCATCAAGCTATCAAAGGTTACTCTCAAATTGTTAGATTATTTTGATATTACGTATATAAATGGTATTCTTAGTAACTAAAACTCTAAATGTTTTTTTTTGTGGTTGCAGATCTTGTGGGAGGGCAGCCGATTATCTGTAGCAAGACCATGTTGGAGATCATGTTCAACGAGCCTCAGCTTCTCATCGTTTACCGGGTTGCTCTTGAAATAGAGTTGGTTTATGCTCCGACTCCTGAACAAAGGGATGAATTTCCCCGCTTACCGTCGATGATGCAATAACAATCATGGATGTTGAAAACCCGTATGACAATGGAGAAAACAACAATGTTCAGAGCGAAGAAGGTAACTTTACAAAAACAGAAATGTTTTATATTTGAAACATTAGGGCATAGTGTATTATAGGTGATATGTAACAAAAAGCAACCGTATGTTTAAGTGTCCCTCATCTACGTTAAGAAAACAGCAGTAAACTTGTTTATTTAGAAGAGATTATACGGTTATGGAATTTTGTGGGACTGTATACTTGAAGAAATATAGATTTTTATAGACGATAGTCTTATTATTTTATATATATATAACCGAAGTTCGGTTATGGTAACATTTTGGGGATAAATATAACGGCTTGTTTTGGTTATGACTGATAGTTCTAGACGGTCAACCGATGGATGTGGAGCAGCTTCAGCGTGAGTTTCCTAGAATCCGAGCTCCAACCACAGGATCACATGGAGAACCACTGGATGTACAACCGCTTAGGACACTCCGGCCGTATGAACCGTTATGGGAAGATGACAGTGATGAGGAGAAGGCCTACTGGAATGGCGTATTTGAAGCTGAACGTATCCATCAAGTTAATGTCTCGCAAGCTCCCCGTCAAACGAACGGTGGCTTAGGTCTTCCCATTGGACCTAACCAGAGGATCACAGCTCCTCCAACTCCAAATACGGTTCTGGTTGTTGATGAGGAATATGCATCTTACACCGGTTCGTCCGACGGTTTAAACGACGGTGAGAATAACAATGGCTTAGTGATTGGAAATCTGAACGCAGAGGACGTGATCAACATCAGTGATGGACTGGCAGAAGGTTGTAGAACTCCTAAATATCCAAGTTATTAAAGTTGATTTTTCCAAAAATTACAAACTAGTATCATCATTTGAGTAGTTGTCTTGGATGTTGTAGGAGCTGAGCCCGCGCCAGTAGAGAATGGGAGCACAGCTACTCGCCCTCTACAAAACGGTGGAACCAGTTATACGATACCGACCAACAACGGACCAAACCTCGACCTCACACTTGGCGTTGGGATCAATAACAACCATGGGAGTGATGCAATCATCGACATCGAGGACTCTGATTCTGAGGCTGATGGGGAAAGCGGTGGGTTTGGGTCTGATCCTTTCTTTTAAAATGCTTTTAAAATAATGGTGCTTCTCTGGTTTATGTAAAATATCAGTACTCTTTTTAACGGCTATGTCGGGGTGTAGTTTTTTGGGTTTGTTCTACCTGGAACGATGGAATAACTAATGGGTGCAATGTTTTGTAATGTAAGATATATGAATGTTAAATAGGTTTCCTAAACTCTCGGTTTCGTTCAACTAATACCAAAAACCAAACAAAATTTGTAGGACTTAAAAACAACGATGTGGATGAACTTTACGAAGGAATGGTGTTTAGAAATAGAGCACACTTCAAACATCACATCGCACTTTATGCTTTGCACAAGAAATTCAGGTTGAGAAACACCCGTTCTTCACCACAAGGAATCGTGATGAGATGCATAAGTGGAACGTGTTTGTGGAGGGTCTACGCAACGAATATTAAAAACGTTGACAAGTATGAAATACGAAAAGTGTTTCTAGACCATACATGTTCGCTGACTAATCGTATTGGTAATAAACAAAAATCTTACAATTTTAGATCACTTAATTATTACTCCACCTCAACTAGTTTTGAAATTATTATATATTAATATGCATTGCCAAGAAACCATAATTCCACAAACCAATCTCAGGCGTTGCAACTGTATTTCCAATTTTAGGATATGAACGACAAGCTACACATGGTCTTATTGGAGAGGTTATGAGGTGCAGATATGGTGGAAACGGAGGGGCTCCAAAGCCTAATGAAATCATGCAGGTTATGCTTGGTGATCATGACGTAAAAATCTCTTACTGGAAAGCATGGCGATCACGTGAAATTGCAGTCGACAACAGTCAAGGATCTTCTTCTGCATCGTATAATTTGCTCCCAAATTACCTACAGCAACTCGTTATCGCGAACCCGGGTACCATTTCACAATTGGAAACCAATTTCGAAACAGGAATTGGTCATAGGTTCAAGTACCTGTTTTTGGCTCTGGGCGCTTCTGTGAGGGGGTTCGAGCAAATGCGAAATGTTATTATAGTCGATGGAACACATTTGCGTGGTAAATATGGCGGTTGTTTGTTGACGGCTTCGGCTCAAGATGGTAATTATCAAGTTTACCCTCTTGCAATGGCTGTGGTTGATAGTGAAAATGACAAAGCATGGGAGTGGTTCTTGAAGATGCTGTTGCAATTCATCCCAAACGAAGAAGGTGTTGTATTTGTTTCAGACAGACACTCGTCTATTTACTATGCCATATCCAAGGTTATCTATTTCTATTATATTATTATGCAACTTTGTTTTATATTTTAATTGAAATGTTAATACATAAATATAATCATATATAGGTGTTGTCTTTGATATTATTAAGTTAAACTGTTTTTTCCCGAACGTTAACTATAGACTTTGGATCAAATCTTGATGAAGTTTTATGTTTCTGAAGGTGTATCCGGAAGCGAGTCACTGTGCATGCATATTACACTTGAAGCGTAACATACGTACTTATTTCAAAAACAAGCATCTCTCTTACCTTGTCGGTAAAGCAGCTCGGGCGTATCGTCTTCCTGAATTCTATGGGGTGTTCAACGAAATAAAAATGATCAACGCCTCTTGTGCCGAATACCTTATAGGTATAGGGTTTGAACACTGGGCGCGAGTGCATTTTAACGGGAATCGTTACAACATCATGACAAGCAACATTGCTGAAAGTTGGAACGCTGTTCTTCACGAAGCAAGAGAGTATCCTATATTGCCTTTGGTTGAATTTATTAGATCAAAACTAATGAATTGGTTTTCAGAGAGGAGGACTGGAAACAGCGACAATAACCGTTTCAGCCGCCGGTGCGTGAGATATTAGAGTTAAATTTTGAACAAAGCGGACGTATGATAGCAAGCAAGATCAATAGGGTGGAATACGAAGTCAAAGACAAAGATGGAGGATCATTCCACGTCAACCTAAGGAACAAAAGCTGCAGTTGTAATGTATTCCAATCCCTCATGATACCGTGTTCACATGCTATCTCTGCATGTACGAAAGGAAAAGTAAGGGTCGAAACACTTGTCTCCCAAGTTTACAGTGTAGAATGTCTAGCAGCTGCTTACAAAGAAGAAATATTCCCGGTTAGCAAAATGAGTAGCAAACCATGTCAACAAAGCGAAACTGTTGCCTTCGACGTCCTCCCACCAGCAACCAGACGTCCACCGGGCAGACCCCGTAAGAGCCGAATATTATCAGCTGGTGAAATAAGGGTATGTAAAAATTTAAAAGCAATAATCCTGATTATGAATAGATCGCTAACAATTGTTTTTTAGATGAAAGCTCCAAGGAAGAGGCATGTTTGCAGCCGTTGTAAGGGAAGTGGACATAACCGAGCTACCTGCAAGGTTCCTATATAAAAACATAATAATGTGAAAGCAACTTGGCATAACTCGGATGATGAAGGTGTTTGGAAAGCAAGGAGGACTGCTAGTAGACATATATATAAAAGATATGCAATGTAAAATATTATGTAAAATCGGATTGAGGCAGGAATGTATTATGCCCGAGATATAGTATAAATAAGAATGCCAAGTTGGAAAAAAAATATAAGATTTGTCTATATATTTGAAAGGTTAATAGTAATAATGTTATTATTTCACATAACAAACCGCTTCTAATTTATTCAAAGTTTCACATTCGGTACTTTAATACCGGTTATAGGTGAAATATTTGGATTAAGATTGAATGAAACATTTAATATATGGTTAATCATAAGCAGCTGAGAGCAACTTCAACGGTGTATATTAACGATGTTGGCATTAGACCATAGCTGAACTCGAATAAAAAAAATAGTAAAAGGGGTAAATTGTAAAAAATATATCATTTTGGACCGAGTCGTGGAAAAAAATAAAAGCTTTCTCGTCTAACGCCATCTCGACGAAGAGGACGAAGAGGAGATTTCGAATCCGTCGGAGTTATCAGGTAGATCCACGCCTTGTCTGCTTTATTACTGTCTATACGGTACATCTGATTACTTTTTCTTATCCATTTTGGGTTCGGTCGATTGACACCCTAAGTTCAATCGAATTGAAACCCAAAATTCAATCGATTTGTGTATATTGTAGTTATTGTTAGGCTTTCAATAAAGTGTGGTATTTCGTTTCATTTCTATATAATCGAGTTAGGTTGTGAAATTGTTTTCTGATTATGTTTGTGATTCTCGTTTGAATTGATTCTCGTTCCTCTTGTTCTCTCTTTCAGGATAAACAATGGCCGAGCAAACTCTTCGGTCGCCTACCAACCCACATTTTTTCAAACCTCTCCTTCCCGGCTTCGACACTCACCTGGTACACTTTTCAATATTTTCCTGTTCCCATAAAAATAGTGTCTTTACTGTTGTTGCATGTCACTTGTAGAACGTTCCTGTAGCTTTCTTCGTGAATCATGTCCAAGGAAGTAACGACCACATCAGGACTGCTAAAATGAGAACAGATGCGTCGGATAATACCTGGTTAGTGAAGGTAGACGGCTTGAAACTCACAGATGGTTGGAAAGACTTTGCAGTCGCGCATGACCTGCGGATCGGTAACATCTTAATTTTCAGACATGAAGGAGATATGGTGTTTCATGTCACACCTTTCGGACCAAGTTGCTGTGACATTCAATATACTGCAGCATCATCTCACGACATCAATAATGATAGTCATGATCAGACAACCAACAATACGGGTACAGCTTGTTGTATTTGATACAGTATATTATAGGATAGCAAACTTAATACTCTAGTTTTGAGCTCCAAAATTCTTTCTTACATTTCAGGAGGAACGAGCAATCTCTTCTTTCTCATTCGAGTACTGTTTCTTGGCGGAAGTCACTGCTTCAAATCTAAAGAAGACAAACTTGTAAGTCAATTTAATTGGTGAAATAAATAGTTTGCGATCTACAAGTTTGAGTCAATTATGTTTCTTATATTTATCTGCAGTTTCTTCCTGTGGAAGCTACGAGTTGTACTGCTTTGAACAAACAATTCCAAGAGACGATACTAGTGAACAAAGAGGGTAATTCATGGAAGGTGAGTTTGCGATTTAGCGAATCAGGCGGTAACTATTACATCACAAGAGGGTGGAGAAAGTTCAGTGTCGATAACAGATGCAAGATAGGAGATGTAATTGTCTTCAATGTGGTTGGAGATGGGAAAACTACTCCATTGCTGTGTGTATGTCCGGAAGAAAAGAGGCCTCGAAATTCTGAGCAAACACAAACACTTGACGAAAAGAGTGGTGAGTATTGTTCATTTACTTGGTTGAGTCGCTTGTTCTATCTTTGACTAGATTGCTTTGGGTTTAACTTCCTTGGTTGCTCTTCTTCAGCAGGTGACATTGCTTCGGCTCACGGATAAATTAGGAGAATGATCAAGGATGTGTTTACCTAGCTATCTATCTCCTGGCTTTCTTTCACTGCTTTTGTTCTCTATCTCCTTTCACTCTCCTTGTCTGTTTAATCACTCTCAACTCTCAAACTTGTTTCTCTCTGCTGTTGGATTCTGCGTTTAAGTTAATGTGAATCGTGGGTTTTATGTTGTTGCAACTTGATTTTTAACAGCTACAACTTTGACATGCACTTTAGCTTTACAAAGCAATGTAAAATATTTCTTAAAACCGGTTTGAGGGAAGATAGTATTACAGCCCATATATAGTACAAATAAGAATGCCGGTTATACTTTAAATGTTGGGACTTTAATACCGGTTATACCGGTTACCGGTAATATTTGAAATGTTGGCAATTTATTACCGGTTATAGTTGAAATGTCGAATTAAGATTCAAGCGAACCCTTAAGAGATGGTTATTTATTGTTGATGTTTTGAAAAATTACAATTGTGATGACGGTTAAAGTAAATCCGGTTGGACCAAGAGTTAGATTACAAGAGTCTAATTTCTGTTAAACAGAGTACAAGCATGCAACATAGAAGGAATTGATATCAAACATCAAGTTGTAATTATCTTACAGTTCACAGATTCTCATTAAGCTCGAAAGCCATGATAGCAGCAGTTTTGCCTTCTTCCGCAAGAATGTTGGAATTGATGCTCTTGCAAGCTTCGATACCGTAGACAGCATGAGTAGCCATTAGTAGCACAGCCATCAATCCGCTGGCAAAAGGATGATCAGTCTGACTGAGGCCTTTCGGTCGCTCAAATTGTAAACGTTGTGATTCATCCCCATCAAGGGCATGTCCAGCCAGTCTAAGAAGATACGGTAGCATTAGGAAGTGAGGGTGTAGATGTTTTTCCATCATCATATCAGAGAAAAGGGAGGTGTTGGAGTCTAGAACAGTAATTTTCCGAGAGCCTGGATCGACGCATAGACCCACCCAGTGTTTCCTGCAAACATTTATTGGGAAGTAATACCTTCTACTCTGGACATTAGATACATTCTCTTCATCGAAAGCTCGAACCAATCCCCTGGAAAAACAAATGATTCTTTTTTCCGGCTCTTATAGAAACTTGGATAAGTCCTAACAACGCCAGCAGTATATCTACTGTCAAGATATACATCCCTTTCAGAGAATTCAGGATTAAAATTTTGTTGAATACTAAATTCGACCAAACGAATAAGTATGTCAACAACCTGAAAACAATATGTACAAAAGTAACAAATTAATTGATATAGAAGTTTACATAGATATACGATGTTAGGTGTAAAGTAGGTGTAAGGATGTTTACCTTTGAGGTTAGATGCCTCTTTCTCTCCGCAATTAATAGGATATCTTTACCAAAAACCGATACTCCGCTTACCTTTATCAGACTGACATAAGTAGGATTAAGAATATAAATAGAGCTGAAAACATTTTCCAAAAACTGTAAAGATAGTAACCAGCAACATATATCACACAAAACTCACACGTCTCGTTTTAATTGTTTGACAAGCCTGCCATAGTTCCTATCAATCTCTGTTCTGTCATCAAATGCGAAAATAAACTTCGTGATTTTCTCACCGTGAGACTATCTCACGACCGCACTGATAATCGTCAACCAGGGCTTGGGGACACACTTTGTCTCTTGCTTTTCCGAGACTGTTGTGGATCCTCACTGTTGTCAACGACATTAACTGTATTACCAGCAGCCACTTCCAACGGTTCTTCCTGAGTTAGCCCTAGAGAGAACGAAGGCACTTCGATGTTGGGTCTAGGAAATCTATTTTCAACCTCCTGACAAGATTGAACATAATATCGACAATGTACAAATACAAAACATTGTAAAAAGTTTTGTTCCAAATATTGAAAAATAAAAAGAGTATTCATACCAATGGCTGATTAAGATCTAAAGACCTCGATGATTCTGGCTGTGAGCTGAGAGTGCAAAACTGTCATCAACGTTATCCACAGCAGCAGGAGGATATAAAAGTTCATTGTTCTTTGTGGGACTAGGATTCTCCCCCTACAACCAAATACAAAACATAATAATTAAAGCCCTCTCACATCAATCCACAACAAGTCCTTAAACAATAAAATTATAACTTACCAGACTTAAACGTGGGGATGCTGGAGGAGTAGAATAGGCACTAAGATTACCAAGAATGTTACGAATACTTTGCGCATTTTCATCTATCAGAGGAGTTACATTAGATCCCGCATATTTCCATTATCCATAGTAGAGTATTTCTCCCTTCTCGGTATCGTAGAGGACCACCTTCATCGTCTTTTGTCAACTGACCAACCAAACATCTTACTTAATGTAGCATTTCTTCTTTAAATTTCGCAAGGACCGCCTAAACTAATCCAACTATAGACCCCTCAACTGAATCAATCCTCTTACAAGCTCGTAAGATAGTCCCCTCCATTGCTACAAACTCTGGTCTAACATTTTCGATCACTAGCGAGGCAATGTAACTTGGGTCGTTTGACATATTAAGAGGAGTCTGTATCTTCGGTTTCTTTAACCTAGAGGACAAATTTTCAGACTCTGCATCCGATCGACATCTACCTTAGTTACCCCACCAACAAACATAGATTTGGTGAACACAAAGTTCGTGTTGATGAGAACTACCATCTGGTCAACCTTCTCATCATCTTCTTCGTCCGACCAAACCAACTGCACTCGTCTATTGGTCTCTGGGGATCCTCATCAATGATGCTTCTGACAAGAACCTGCATCCCATAAGTTTTCCATCATTATTTTTGGGACCACGGTCACAATACTATGAAACATAGCCTATATGTCAATATAGACATTTACTAAGTATTCCACAATCTAAACTTCAAAAACATGTGAAGGATAGTTATCTCAACACACACAACAGTCTTAGTAACACATAGTAGTAATTACGGTAAGATTTATAGAGAGTAACTTACATCACTTCGTTTATCAATGTTTCTTGCATGAGCAGGACTAAGAGTCTTTCTCCTTGGTTTAGCACTTTTTCCTCGACATCTTCTTAGCTATCGCCTTCAGATGACGAACATGATTCCTGAATAACTTCATTAAGACAGGGGACCGCCTCAACCATTACCAGCTGTAAGGCCAGAGCAAAACCTTTCACAGCAATGGTGTTCGAGACAAAGCTATCTCATCGCTCTTTAATACTTGTCATCAGCATGTCGAATGCTAATCTTCCCCACGGATAAGAGAAAAATTCATCTAGATCTTCAATAGCTTCAAGCGTGTTCTCTACATATTTTCATCTTCACATTTGTTGGGAGAAGCACGAGAGGACAAAATCGCCAGGCAGCGTATTTGATTTGTACAATCCTTTCTTCAACAGTGTGCTTCCTCAACATCCTTATGGCGGATGCAACCGTCGCTACTTCCATTTTTCCGAACAACGACGGCCAGTAAGGTTTTTCGAAATAGTTTCTTTGAGCTTCATCTTCGATTTCAGAGGATATTTCCCACATGGAAGTCCTGTAACAATTGCAAATTCGGGTGAGAAGCGAATTGGTTTGCCGGCAAATCGGAACCAAGCCTCGTTTTTTTTTTGGTCTTCAGCTGCCTAGATAGTATGTAAATAGAAAATCTCCCAGAGAAAACCGGTTTCTCAACAATTTGTAGAATTTTCCCGAAGGCGGAGCGACGTATGATATCAACTTCGTCATCATCCAACGCCTTATAGATACGGTTGATGGCTCGGATGAAAGATCGTCAGCACACGCACCAACTGGTTCTTCCCCACTGCAAACATCATCTCGGTATAGATCCGACAGGTGGTTCTTCAGGTGAATCGGGCGGTCGACTAGACGGACACAAACCATCTTCCCTCTTCTTCCAATCGTTCAATGATTGATGTTTGTTTTGTTATTTATTTTTGCTGTGATGTATCCTCTTCTTCCTCTAAACCTATATAAGCAGAAAGTAGCTAGGCGATAATGACGAGGGAATTTATGTTGAATTAAATTCCCTTTTGCCGACACTAGCTACATCAGATGCGTGAAGTGCACTTCCTCGAATATGAGAGTGACAATAATATGGTTTTACAATTGCTTCAATACTTACAACATAGTAGAGTACGTCATCCATATAAGTGTGCACACGGTAGCTATAGGGTAAGTTTCGGTTATACGGCAAGGGTAAACAGTTACCATATTGAATCGATCTCTGACTTAAATGGTGATATTAGCGTCCTATCTTTATCGTATTTGTCCATCAGCAGGATCACAGAGACAATGCATTGTATCAAATGCAATGAGTTTCGACTGCTCTCTCTCTCTTGTTGGACAGATGATTCCATCATCGCTTTAGTGTTTTCACCAACAATCAATCTCATTCTTTTCAGAACCTCTTCTGTGAGTTTGGAGCTCCGGTCAAACAGTGAAATGCAAGGTTCTAAATAGTAGAAACATGGTTGTAGGGAATAAGGCTTGTCCTTATCTTATGTGTACACTGGCAAAAAAAAAAGAGAGGAGATGTGTCGAATCGCAAATAATTAAAAGAAAAATGGATTATGTTAGGACAAGAACCTGGTAAGAATTCACTTAGGATATGATTGGCGAGCATTAGCATAAGCATTATGCTCGTCATTATCCAATCAACATTTATCACAAAGGCATTTACAAGAGCATTTGGAAGATGCTAATGGTCTCCAAATGCTCTTTAATCAATGCTCTCATATGGAGCTTTTCGTATAGCATTTGCAGTTAGAATATATAAAAATTTAAAAATAATTATATATAATTAATATATTTTATTTAATAATATAAAAATTATGTTCATAATAAAAAATTACATTTTAAAAATAAAAGTTGTGATGAATTATTTTAACTTTTTAAAAGAACAATATTTCACATTTGAAATATAATATAACTTATATAATTACACATATCATTCATTATTTTTAATAAATAAAATAAAACAATATATATATATATATCTCTATATATTATAAATTAAACATATCTATATTATTTATAAAAATAAATTATATGTCATATATTAATTTTCTAATAATATTATATGAATCATTTCTTGCTCTACCAATAGATAAATAATGATAATTTATATATATATTATATATATAATTAGTTTATTTTATTTAATAATATCAAAATTATTTTACATCCAAAAATAAATTTATATTTTAAAATAATATTTACATTTATTTTTAAATAATAATATTTTATATTTAAAATTTAATTTAATTTTATAATTAAGTAAGATTCATTATTTTTAATAAAACATATATTATTAATATATATTATAATTAATATATATTATTTTGAAATAAATATATTATATACTAATTTTTATGATAATTTTAAATTGTATCTTTCTTCTTCTACCAATCACTTTATTAAAAATTTTAATGAGGCATCACGTACAAGACATACCTTACGCTTCTTCATCTGTTGTACCAATCGATGCCTTAGAGCTGTTACACTGCTTTCAGAAAGTCTTGTAGGTTTAGAGTCGAACTTGCAGATCATCTTTAGTATACCACAACCATTGTCCAAAGCAGGCTTCAAGGTCTGCACCACCCCATTAGAGTCTATAAGTCTTTGGATAATAAGTGTAGTTATAAAAAAAAAACACAACTTACTATTTGTTCGACACAAACTTTCTCTATAATCTGGAGGACAATAAATCTATCACCCATTGTTGACAAATATGAGCAGACAAGTTTTGTAAGTTCTTTAAATGTTGTCTCCCGCCGTTCCTCACTCTCAATCACCGAATCTGAAATAACATATAAATCCATATTAATATAAGGTAAAGCTATCACAAAGCATTAATTGATATATCAAAAAAAAAAACTTGCAGATTCTAGACAAAAACCTCCTCGGACAACTCTAAAACGTGCAATCAAGGTGATGAAGAAGATAAAATGATCTGTAATCGGGATATATCCATCTCCATAGGAATCGTGAAGAATTCCCAATATCCGATACAACACATCTGGCTCAAGTTGTTCATCTGCAAGATACGGTTAATACCCTTTTAGTCATGTTGTCATCAACATTTATAGAGTTGAGTCCTCAGGAAAGGATATAAATGTCAGATACGCACATAAACAGCATGAAACTATTGCTCTCAGCAAAGGGGAGCTAAAATTATCTATGGTGAAGTAGTAAAGGAAACAGAGAGCCAGTTCTTGGACTTCCCTAGGGAGACTTACAAATGGTCCTCCATCAGGCACATCACCTGTAACAATGAAGATACTAATTTTTAGTCTTTTGTGACTCTAAGAAAGAATCTCATAACATATTTTTCTTTTCTTTCTTTTTGCAGCACCTTCTCCCTGATAAGGGTTGAAGAATTTTATGACGTCTCCTTCACATGTGGGGGAAACTTTCTTCAGAAACGCAACTCGTCCAAGGTCGAGCAAAAGTTTCAAAACAACCTGAGATAAAACATGAGCCTAGTTGATCAAAAATGGTCCATGCACGCCTAATGATTACTGGATTGACAATAGAGTTGTTTGTATGAGTGATGTGTTCGCACCTGGGAAGATACGGGATGCTTATCACCCAACTGATTAAGCAGTGGTGGAAGTTTGTTGGGCCAACAACTAATGCTACTGGGTATCTGCAAAAAAATACACGTTCACAAGGATACAATGCAATGCAAACATAGGACAAGACAATAATGAAAACTAATCAGCTTGAGTTATATAGTAATGAGAGCTGACCTTGCCTAGCAGGGTATTCTCAACAAATTCCAGAAATCTATTGGAAAGATCACAAGGAAGGTGGCTCCATCCACTTACTTCCAAAAAGATTTCTGTCAACATACTGTTGAGGATAAAGTAGCTTTCATCATTCTGTCAACAAAACAATCAACTAAGTGTTCAAGCAAATCTATATAATAATTAGAGCATAACATATAATCATTAGGGAGAATATAAAGATAACCACAAACTAACTATCAAACATACGCGCATTGTGATGATTCATACCCTTTGAGAAAGATTGTTTCCTGGATTAAGAGGAAAAGAACCAAGTAGCTTTTTTGATAACCTTGAAGCAATGTCCTGATCCAGAATAACTTCCTCTTCATATGAAGCTTGTCTTTCAGTGTGCATACGAATAAATAACTTGATTGCATAACGAATACTGCAAAAGATATGTTGTACGCAGTCAATTAATGACTGTGCATTCAATCCTTGTGGAGCATGAAGCAACGGAATGAAATCTTGAAAACAATCGATTAAAGCTCCAACAGTCTCATTCAATCTCCCAGAAACATGTGCGAAACCTAAAAGAAACCGTAGAAAATATTCAAGAAAACATGGTACGAGCCATAAAACAAAGAACTTATCGATGAGAGAAAGAAAAAAAAAAGACAGATGGCACATACGAACACTTTCTTTTTCACCATCTTGTTCATAGGCGAGTAGTGTTTCTTGCTGCAAATCAAAAGAGACATCTAAGTGAATCTATTCAAAATCTTCTAACAAGAAAGAGACCAACACATACATTGCTAATACCAGTGTGAAAAATGATTATTGGATACCTCTTTATGTGATTTGGTGTCGCTCTCATCACATGGCAGCAGTGACAGGCAATGTGTCAACCCGGAAAGAACTACCCTTAGATTGATTTTATCTTGCACATAAAAATGGTTTATCTGAATAATGATATCCTTGTAGTTTTCAAGAATCTGCATGAAGTAGCACAAGGAAAATCCAAGAAATGTCTTGAGGAATTAAAAAAAAAAAACACTGTAATAATCGTAAGTAGACACACCTTTTCAGCATACAAGGAGAATGTAGGCGGGTAGTACTCCACAACAAGGTGCATAAATTCGAAAGCCATCAAACGAACATCAATCAATGAATCGGCCATAGCAAGAAATATGAACGGCATCAAAAGTGACACCATGATGCGCTGGTTATCCTGAACATATTCACAACAACATGCAAGTTCGAAAAGAGGATGCATAAGGAGTAAGAATAAGGATGCATAACAACAGACAACAAGTGGTAATAAAGAAGACATACCCTTCTTTACAGAAAGGAAAGATGTGAGTCTGAAACAGTTTATAAAAGCTGTTCTCACTTGCTTATCATCATCACAAATGCGTCCCTTAAGACACGTTACGATGGTATATTTATTTGACTGCAGCTCTGCAGGGTGACTTTTGAAAATGTCTTGGATACCAAGTAATGCATCTAACACAGACAAAAAAAAAAAGTTGATCCATATTTTACTCAACCATGAAAACATGTAATGAAACATCAAACATGAAAAAAGGAAAAAGGAAAGTACTTTTGCGAACTTTGGCATTGGGATGAGTAATTCGTCGTAGAAGCTCCTGCAAGGTCGAGTTTTATGACTTGTAGCAAAGCCATCCTTGTCTGCTGCCACACTTTGCTCACGAATTATAATTGCTGCAAATAAAGGAAACAAGTGAACAACGTTGAGCTAATCAAGAGGCAGGGAACTAAAGGAGAAGCGCATGGAGCTCAGTGGATAGATAGCGTCTGTTTCTTAAGACGCAAGGTTTTAGATTCAACCCCTAACATGGCGTGACAACATATACCTTTGGATTTGATCTCTGTGTTAGTTGCATTCTTTGGTGGAGGTAAATTTCTCCTAGCTTTCTCTTTATTTTCTGCAAAAGGTTGTTTCATGAACGAAAGAGAGAATGCCAAAACCCTAAATAAAATAAAAAGAGAACCTTGAAATCAATTTTTGCTGCTTCTTTGCTGGAGTTTTGGAGCTAACCATCCTCCAGCTACGTAAAACCAAAAGAAGCAAAACGGCTATGATGGACCGTGAAGAAGAAGGAAAAGAACGGCGGCGGCTATGGCAACTTTATATTTTATTAAAAGTCCAAACGGAAAGCAGAGAATATTAGGCCCACCACGTGATACATATACACGTGTAATAAAGTATTTTAAGCATAATTATTTATTAATTCTAAAACTAAATGTCAATTTTGTCATGAAAACTTAAAAAAAAAGATTAAACAAAATAGGTGTTTAAAATAGAGAACTACATTCTAATACACGTTTTATGTGCGAGAGTATTGTTTTTTTATGCAAATTTTATTTAATAAAAATTATAATTTTATACATGCTTCATATTATTGAGCTTTGTGCATAACTCACGTTTAAATTTGTGTATATAATTAAATCTTGAATGTTTTTTAGATGAACTACATTTTTAGACTTTGAAGAAAATTTTATATGTGTTATTCATGGATTATCTTTTAAAAAGTGTCATTTTCTAATTTATTATACTTGAAGAGATTTATTTTCTCGATCTTAAATTTGTGAAAATGAAATAAAATTTTATTTTGAGAAGCCAAATAGTATATTCAATGTTAGGGCCTGTGAAAAGTAATTTATTATAAAAACTGTAAAATGTAAAAACAAAAAGTCAAACACAAATATAGTCTTTGATTTTTTTAGAACTTTTATTTATACTATTCATCCTAAAATTTCTGATTGTTCACGAAAATATCATTATTATTTTTTTCTTCGAAAATAAGTGTTTTACTCTATCATCTTCATCCTCATCAAATATTTACAATATTGTCATTAACATCAATCTGACAACCATCAAGAATAACCAATTTGAAACTCTAGGGGGTGTATTCAATCTAACATTTGAGGTGATTTGATTTTTATGGGATTTTAGATGATTTCAATAAGTTAGAGATTTAGGTGATTTTTGTTAAACCACTCTAGAATATCACCTAAAACCATGGGATTTGGGTTTTAATTTTTTAACTAAGAAACTTCATCCAAACACTCTAAAATCACCGAAAACTTTAAACTCCACAACTTAAAAAGTTCAATAACGATGGATTTCATAGTATTTTCTGAAATGTCAAATTCAATAACACCGGATTTTAAATGAGTTTTTAAAATTCATGTTTGAATAACGATGGATTTTTCATTTTAATACAAATCACCTAAAATTCTCAGTTGAATACACTCCCCTTAATGCACCTAAAATCGATTTTCACTCCTCTTAACTCATTTCTAATGCAATAAACAACTAGTTTTAATAGTTTCTCTTTTATTTTCACACAGAAATAAAAATCTCGCTATTAAAACGTCAAAGACTAAATTTCTAATCAAAATCTATACTATTAAAACCGAAGGACTTTTTGAGGTCCCTTCTTTTTACACTTATTTACCATTCTATGCCACTGAATTATTTTTATTCTATGATTTTATTTAAGAGTCATTGAGGTGAAAATACACGAAATGAAAGATATTTGGGTTTCAAAGCGGGAACTTTATATTTGGGCACCGTATCAAACCTGTGGTGGGCTTCACTTGGGCCGTAGGCCCAGTTTTTATTTTATTGTCTTCTGTGTATTTCGGTTGGGCTCGGGCTCTGTTTGTTGGCCTTGGGCATTTTTAATATGTTGGTTATAAATATTAAATTATTGTTCTTCGAATGTGACTATGTCTTTGTTATTGGTTGCTCTGCTTTATAAAAACAGAGTTGTAATGATTTGCTCACCTATTATGAAATGATTCCGGTAAAATTGATGGTTTCTTGTTAGTGGTAATGAACTTAAAAGACCAATTGACCAACATTATATTATCATTAAGTTTAGAATATTACAACCAAGCATAGCTGCAACATTACAATATTAGTAAAGCATTCATCAAGGTGGACGACTTCAGTTGATTGTTATTTAAAAGACAAGAACTGACAACAGAAGCTTAAAGTACGATACAGAAAATCTCTACTTTTTGAGGAAATAAACAACCAACGCAGTTGCCAAGGCAAACCCACCACCGGAATAAACAACTAGATTACGGAATATCGTTTGTGTCTGTTTTATATGACCTGTAACACGATCTTCAATGGCCTTCAAACTTTCATTGATCGAACCCGACGACCGAACCACCTCTAATGCAGCAATCTGGGCATTGGCTTGACGGAGAGCAGCACATAAAGCTTTGATTTCTTCGGACTGTGTTAGGATCCTGTCCCTCGCCTCCAAAAGAATCTTCTTCTGCCAACGACACACTCTCTCCTTGTCCTGCCAAACCACAAAACCATGATCTTCACACTTGTAATATCTCCTTCCAGGATTGTCATCACTCCACGAAATCACAAGCTCGGTCGGCTGAGAGCAGTGACAGGGAGGACCGTCGATGTTTGGAACAGAACCAATAGATGCCGACGAATTTTGACTTAAAGCCATTGTTGTTTACTGATAAGAAAGAAAATATGTTGCAAGAGAGGAAGAAGATAGTATTAACTATTTTATAATAATAAAGGTAGCTTCTCGTTGTAAACACGTGACCAAAATCTGGGCCACTTGTTTTAAATTAATACTTTAAATAATTAAGTGGTCCGAAAACATACAGCAAAGCTTCAAGAAGAGGCAAACGAAACCGGAATACAAGTAATTGGAAATTACATTCAAATCGAACCAGACCCTTTAACATGTTGCACTAACCGAACGAAATAAGATAAGGTTTCAACCGGAATACAAGTAATTGGAAATTACATTCAAATCGAACCAGACCCTTTAACATGTTGTACTAACCGAACGAAATAAGATAAGGTTTCAAGATCTTTAGTAATATTTTACTATAATCAAAACTGTCAGAGATATTATCCTTCTTCTCGCATTTAACTCATCATGAATAGTGACCCCTAGTAGTAGGTGAAGCGGCTTTGCATTAAATGAACTATCGTCCAAAGTATGTATACATGTATAAGTGTAAGTATTCATCCCTTTTGGTATAAATGGAGACTCCCAAAGATCATTGCATTTGGTAAGAAAGCAAAATATCAATTCTGTTTCTTCTGTAAACATCCGGTTTGTCTTCACTTCAGCAGCTTTAAGGGTAAGTCTCCGGTCATCATCTAGGGTTTGCTTTTAAATAATAATAACTGTGTCAACTATATAAACGTATTTTATATTGTTCATTGGTGAATCAATTTTTTTTGCAGATGGGAACGTTTGTAATAATTGCTCAAGGCGTTTGGGAGAAATCACCGGTAGGAGTGGATGTTTGTCGAGAACCCCGCAGCACAGCGGGAGCGTTACACTCAACCCGAAGACCCTCTCGAAGGTTTGGTGGAGATGATTAGAATCAGGCTCGATCTTGGAGTTCTCACCCAGTGGTGTTGACATACCAGCTCCACGGTTGGATGCTCGATCGAAGGACCAAGGACTCCACCGATTACTCGGCGACCGATAAAGACGTGGAGACAATGTTGGCGACGAGTATATGACCCAACAAATGATGTGCGTGACTAGTGGACTGAGCTAGTTGCGAAATATCAGTTTCTGCATCGCTCCTTTCAAAATTGGAGAGAAGTTTCTAGGAGGGTGGTGAAGAACGACATCATCAAGCTATCAAAGGTTACTCTCAAATTGTTAGATTATTTTGATATTACATTATATAAATGGTATTCTTAGTAACTAAAACTCTAAATGTTTTTTGTGGTTGCAGATCTTGTGGGAGGGCAGCCGATTATCGTAGCAAGACCATGTTGGAGATCATGTTCAACGAGCCTCGGCTTCTCATCGTTTACCGGGTTGCTCTTGAAATAGAGTTGGTTTATGCTCGACTCTGAACAAAGGGATGAATTTCCCGCTTACGTCGATGATGCAATAACAATCATGGATGTTGAAAACCGTATGACAATGGAGAAAACAACAATGTTCGAGCGAAGAAGGTAACTTTACAAAACAGAAATGTTTTATATTTGAAACATTAGGGCATAGTGTATTATAGGTGATATGTAACAAAAAGCAACCGTATGTTTAAGTGTCCCTCATCTACGTTAAGAAAACAGCAGTAAACTTGTTTATTTAGAAGAGATTATACGGTTATGGAATTTTGTGGGACTGTATACTTGAAGAAATATAGATTTTTATAGACGATAGTCTTATTATTTTATATATATATAACCGAAGTTCGGTTATGGTAACATTTGGGGATAAATATAACGGCTTGTTTTGGTTATGACTGATAGTTCTAGGCGGTCAACCGATGGATGTGGAGCAGCTTCAGCGTGAGTTTCCTAGAATCGAGCTCCAACCACAGGATCACATGGAGAACCACTGGATGTACAACCGCTTAGGACACTCGGCCGTATGAACCGTTATGGGAAGATGACAGTGATGAGGAGAAGGCCTACTGGAATGGCGTATTTGAAGCTGAGCGTATCCATCAAGTTAATGTCTCGCAAGCTCCCCGTCAAACGAACGGTGGCTTAGGTCTTCCCATTGGACCTAACCAGAGGATCACAGCTCCTCCAACTCCAAATACGGTTCTGGTTGTTGATGAGGAATATGCATCTTACACCGGTTCGTCCGACGGTTTAAACGACGGTGAGAATAACAATGGCTTAGTGATTGGAAATCTGAACGCAGAGGACGTGATCAACATCAGTGATGGACTGGCGAAGGTTGTAGAACTCCTAAATATCCAAGTTATTAAAGTTGATTTTTCCAAAATTACAAACTAGTATCATCATTTGAGTAGTTGTCTTGGATGTTGTAGGAGCTGAGCCCAGCCAGTAGAGAATGGGAGCACAGCTACCGCCTCTACAAAACGGTGGAACCAGTTATACGATACCGACCAACAACGGACCAAACCTCGACCTCACACTTGGCGTTGGGATCAATAACAACCATGGGAGTGATGCAATCATCGACATCGAGGACTCTGATTCTGAGGCTGATGGGGAAAGCGGTGGGTTTGGGTCTGATCCTTTCTTTTAAAATGCTTTTAAAATAATGGTGCTTCTCTGGTTTATGTAAAATATCAGTACTCTTTTTAACGGCTATGTCGGGGTGTAGTTTTTTGGGTTTGTTCTACCTGGAACGATGGAATAACTAATGGGTGCAATGTTTTGTAATGTAAGATATATGAATGTTAAATAGGTTTCCTAAACTCTCGGTTTCGTTCAACTAATACCAAAAACCAAACAAAATTTGTAGGACTTAAAAACAACGATGTGGATGAACTTTACGAAGGAATGGTGTTTAGAAATAGAGCACACTTCAAACATCACATCGCACTTTATGCTTTGCACAAGAAATTCAGGTTGAGAAACACCCGTTCTTCACCACAAGGAATCGTGATGAGATGCATAAGTGGAACGTGTTTGTGGAGGGTCTACGCAACGAATATTAAAAACGTTGACAAGTATGAAATACGAAAAGTGTTTCTAGACCATACATGTTCTGTTGACGACCGTATTGGTAATAAACAAAAATCTTACAATTTTAGATCACGAATTATTACTCCACCTCAACTAGTTTTGAAATTATTATATATTAATATGCATTGCCAAGAAACCATAATTCCACAAACCAATCTCAGGCGTTGCAACTGTATTTCCAATTTTAGGATATGAACGACAAGCTACACATGGTCTTATTGGAGAGGTTATGAGGTGCAGATATGGTGGAAACGGAGGGGCTCCAAAGCCTAATGAAATCATGCAGGTTATGCTTGGTGATCATGACGTAAAAATCTCTTACTGGAAAGCATGGCGATCACGTGAAATTGCAGTCGACAACAGTCAAGGATCTTCTTCTGCATCGTATAATTTGCTCCCAAATTACCTACAGCAACTCGTTATCGCGAACCCGGGTACCATTTCACAATTGGAAACCAATTTCGAAACAGGAATTGGTCATAGGTTCAAGTACCTGTTTTGGCTCTGAAACTACGTGAGGGGTTCGAGCAAATGCGAAATGTTATTATAGTCGATGGAACACATTTGCGTGGTAAATATGGCGGTTGTTTGTTGACGGCTTCGCTCAAGATGGTAATTATCAAGTTTACCCTCTTGCAATGGCTGTGGTTGATAGTGAAAATGACAAAGCATGGGAGTGGTTCTTGAAGATGCTGTTGCAATTCATCCCAAACGAAGAAGGTGTTGTATTTGTTTCAGACAGACACTCGTCTATTTACTATGCCATATCCAAGGTTATCTATTTCTATTATATTATTATGCAACTTTGTTTTATATTTTAATTGAAATGTTAATACATAAATATAATCATATATAGGTGTTGTCTTTGATATTATTAAGTTAAAGCTGTTTTTCGAGCGTTAACTATAGACTTTGGATCAAATCTTGATGAAGTTTTATGTTTCTGAAGGTGTATCCGGAAGCGAGTCACTGTGCATGCATATTACACTTGAAGCGTAACATACGTACTTATTTCAAAAACAAGCATCTCTCTTACCTTGTCGGTAAAGCAGCTCGGGCGTATCGTCTTCCTGAATTCTATGGGGTGTTCAACGAAATAAAAATGATCAACGCCTCTTGTGCCGAATACCTTATAGGTATAGGGTTTGAACACGGAAGCATTGCATGCGGGAATCGTTACAACATCATGACAAGCAACATTGCTGAAAGTTGGAAGCTGTTCTTCACGAAGCAAGAGAGTATCCTATATTGCCTTTGGTTGAATTTATTAGATCAAAACTAATGAATTGGTTTTCAGAGAGGAGGACTGGAAACGAAAACGACAATAACCGTTTCAGCCGCCGGGTGCGTGAGATATTAGAGTTAAATTTTGAACAAAGCGGACGTATGATAGCAAGCAAGATCAATAGGGTGGAATACGAAGTCAAAGACAAAGATGGAGGATCATTCCACGTCAACCTAAGGAACAAAAGCTGCAGTTGTAATGTATTCCAATCCCTCATGATACCGTGTTCACATGCTATCTCTGCATGTACGAAAGGAAAAGTAAGGGTCGAAACACTTGTCTCCCAAGTTTACAGTGTAGAATGTCTAGCAGCTGCTTACAAAGAAGAAATATTCCCGGTTAGCAAAATGAGTAGCAAACCATGTCAACAAAGCGAAACTGTTGCCTTCGACGTCCTCCCACCAGCAACCAGACGTCCACCGGGCAGACCCCGTAAGAGCGAATATTATCAGCTGGTGAAATAAGGGTATGTAAAAATTTAAAAGCAATAATCCTGATTATGAATAGATCGCTAACAATTGTTTTTTAGATGAAAGCTCCAAGGAAGAGGCATGTTTGCAGCCGTTGTAAGGGAAGTGGACATAACCGAGCTACCTGCAAGGTTCCTATATAAAAACATAATAATGTGAAAGCAACTTGGCATAACTCGGATGATGAAGGTGTTTGGAAAGCAAGGAGGACTGCTAGTAGACATATATATAAAAGATATGCAATGTAAAATATTATGTAAAATCGGATTGAGGCAGGAATGTATTATGCCCGAGATATAGTATAAATAAGAATGCCAAGTTGGAAAAAAAATATAAGATTTGTCTATATATTTGAAAGGTTAATAGTAATAATGTTATTATTTCACATAACAAACCGCTTCTAATTTATTCAAAGTTTCACATTCGGTACTTTAATACCGGTTATAGGTGAAATATTTGGATTAAGATTGAATGAAACATTTAATATATGGTTAATCATAAGCAGCTGAGAGCAACTTCAACGGTGTATATTAACGATGTTGGCATTAGACCATAGCTGAACTCGAATAAAAAAAATAGTAAAAGGGGTAAATTGTAAAAAATATATCATTTTGGACCGAGTCGTGGAAAAAAATAAAAGCTTTCTCGTCTAACGCCATCTCGATGAAGAGGACGAAGAGGAGATTTCGAATCCGTCGGAGTTATCAGGTAGATCCACGCTTTGCTTTATTACTGTCTATCACGGTACATCTGATTACTTTTCTTATCCATTTTGGGTTGATTGATTGACACCCTAAGTTCAATCAATTGAAACCCAAAATTCAATCGATTGTGTATATTGTAGTTATTGTTAGGCTTTCAATAAAGTGTGGTATTTCGTTTCATTTCTATATAATCGAGTTAGGTTGTGAAATTGTTTTCTGATTATGTTTGTGATTCTCGTTTGAATTGATTCTCGTTCCTCTTGTTCTCTCTTTCAGGATAAACAATGGCCGAGCAAACTCTTCGGTCGCCTACCAACCCACATTTTTTCAAACCTCTCCTTCCCGGCTTCGACACTCACCTGGTACACTTTTCAATATTTTCCTGTTCCCATAAAAATAGTGTCTTTACTGTTGTTGCATGTCACTTGTAGAACGTTCCTGTAGCTTTCTTCGTGAATCATGTCCAAGGAAGTAACGACCACATCAGGACTGCTAAAATGAGAACAGATGCGTCGGATAATACCTGGTTAGTGAAGGTAGACGGCTTGAAACTCACAGATGGTTGGAAAGACTTTGCAGTCAGCATGACCTGCGGATCGGTAACATCTTAATTTTCAGACATGAAGGAGATATGGTGTTTCATGTCACACCTTTCGGACCAAGTTGCTGTGACATTCAATATACTGCAGCATCATCTCACGACATCAATAATGATAGTCATGATCAGACAACCAACAATACGGGTACAGCTTGTTGTATTTCGATACCGTATATTATAGGATAGCAAACTTAATACTCTAGTTTTGAGCTCCAAAATTCTTTCTTACATTTCAGGAGGAACCGGAGCAATCTCTTCTTTCTCATTCGAGTACTGTTTCTTGGCGGAAGTCACTGCTTCAAATCTAAAAGAAGACAAACTTGTAAGTCAATTTAATTGGTGAAATAAATAGTTTGCGATCTACAAGTTTGAGTCAATTATGTTTCTTATATTTATCTGCAGTTTCTTCCTGTGGAAGCTACGAGTTGTACTGCTTTGAACAAACAATTCCAAGAGACGATACTAGTGAACAAAGAGGGTAATTCATGGAAGGTGAGTTTGCGATTTAGCGAATCAGGCGGTAACTATTACATCACAAGAGGGTGGAGAAAGTTCAGTGTCGATAACAGATGCAAGATAGGAGATGTAATTGTCTTCAATGTGGTTGGAGATGGGAAAACTACTCCATTGCTGTGTGTATGTCCGGAAAGAAAAGAGGCCTCCGAAATTCTGAGCAAACACAAACACTTGACGAAAAAGAGTGGTGAGTATTGTTCATTTACTTGGTTGAGTCGCTTGTTCTATCTTTGACTAGATTGCTTTGGGTTTAACTTCCTTGGTTGCTCTTCTTCAGCAGGTGACATTGCTTCTGGCTCACGGATAAATTAGGAGAATGATCAAGGATGTGTTTACCTAGCTATCTATCTCCTGGCTTTCTTTCACTGCTTTTGTTCTCTATCTCCTTTCACTCTCCTTGTCTGTTTAATCACTCTCAACTCTCAAACTTGTTTCTCTCTGTCTGTTGGATTCTGCGTTTAAGTTAATGTGAATCGTGGGTTTTATGTTGTTGCAACTTGATTTTTAACAGCTACAACTTTGACATGCACTTTAGCTTTACAAAGCAATGTAAAATATTTCTTAAAACCGGTTTGAGGGAAGATAGTATTACAGCCCATATATAGTACAAATAAGAATGCCGGTTATACTTTAAATGTTGGGACTTTAATACCGGTTATACCGGTTACCGGTAATATTTGAAATGTTGGCAATTTATTACCGGTTATAGTTGAAATGTCGAATTAAGATTCAAGCGAACCCTTAAGAGATGGTTATTTATTGTTGATGTTTTGAAAAATTACAATTGTGATGACGGTTAAAGTAAATCCGGTTGGACCAAGAGTTAGATTACAAGAGTCTAATTTCTGTTAAACAGAGTACAAGCATGCAACATAGAAGGAATTGATATCAAACATCAAGTTGTAATTATCTTACAGTTCACAGATTCTCATTAAGCTCGAAAGCCATGATAGCAGCAGTTTTGCCTTCTTCCGCAAGAATGTTGGAATTGATGCTCTTGCAAGCTTCGATACCGTAGACAGCATGAGTAGCCATTAGTAGCACAGCCATCAATCCGCTGGCAAAAGGATGATCAGTCTGACTGAGGCCTTTCGGTCGCTCAAATTGTAAACGTTGTGATTCATCCCCATCAAGGGCATGTCCAGCCAGTCTAAGAAGATACGGTAGCATTAGGAAGTGAGGGTGTAGATGTTTTTCCATCATCATATCAGAGAAAAGGGAGGTGTTGGAGTCTAGAACAGTAATTTTCCGAGCCTGATCGACGATGACCCACCCAGTGTTTCCTGCAAACATTTATTGGGAAGTAATACCTTCTACTCTGGACATTAGATACATTCTCTTCATCGAGCTCGAACCAATCCCTGGAAAAACAAATGATTCTTTTTCCGGCTCTTATAGAAACTTGGATAAGTCCTAACAACGCCAGCAGTATATCTACTGTCAAGATATACATCCCTTTCAGAGAATTCAGGATTAAAATTTTGTTGAATACTAAATTCGACCAAACGAATAAGTATGTCAACAACCTGAAAACAATATGTACAAAAGTAACAAATTAATTGATATAGAAGTTTACATAGATATACGATGTTAGGTGTAAAGTAGGTGTAAGGATGTTTACCTTTGAGGTTAGATGCCTCTTTCTCTCCGCAATTAATAGGATATCTTTACCAAAAACCGATACTCCGCTTACCTTTATCAGACTGACATAAGTAGGATTAAGAATATAAATAGAGCTGAAAACATTTTCCAAAAACTGTAAAGATAGTAACCAGCAACATATATCACACAAAACTCACACGTCTCGTTTTAATTGTTTGACAAGCCTGCCATAGTTCCTATCAATCTCTGTTCTGTCATCAAATGCGAAAATAAACTTCTGTGATTTTCTCACACGTGAGACTATCTCACGACCGCACTGATAATCGTCAACCAGGGCTTGGGGGACACACTTTTGTCTCTTGCTTTTCCGAGACTGTTGTGGATCCTCACTGTTGTCAACGACATTAACTGTATTACCAGCAGCCACTTCCAGCGGTTCTTCCTGAGTTAGCCTAGAGAGAACGAAGGCACTTCGATGTTGGGTCTAGAAATCTATTTTCAACCTCCTGACAAGATTGAACATAATATCGACAATGTACAAATACAAAACATTGTAAAAAGTTTTGTTCCAAATATTGAAAAATAAAAAGAGTATTCATACCAATGGCTGATTAAGATCTAAAGACCTACGATGATTCTGGCTGTGAGCTGAGAGTGCAAAACTGTCATCAACGTTATCCACAGCAGCAGGAGGATATAAAAGTTCATTGTTCTTTGTGGGACTAGGATTCTCCCCCTACAACCAAATACAAAACATAATAATTAAAGCCCTCTCACATCAATCCACAACAAGTCCTTAAACAATAAAATTATAACTTACCAGACTTAAACGTGGGGATGCTGGAGGAGTAGAATAGGCACTAAGATTACCAAGAATGTTACGAATACTTTGCGCATTTTCATCTATCAGAGGAGTTACATTAGATCCCGGCATATTTCCATTATCCATAGTAGGAGTATTTCTCCCCTTCTCAGGTATCGTAGAGGGACCACCTTCATCGTCTTTTGTCAACTGACCAACCAAACATCTTACTTAATGTAGCATTTCTTCTTTAAATTTCGCAAGGACCGCCTAAACTAATCCAACTATAGACCCCTCAACTGAATCAATCCTCTTACAAGCTCGTAAGATAGTCCCCTCCATTGCTACAAACTCTGGTCTAACATTTTCGATCACTAGCGAGGCAATGTAACTTGGGTCGTTTGACATATTAAGAGGAGTCTGTATCTTCGGTTTCTTTAACCTAGAGGACAAATTTTCAGACTCTCGCATCCGATCGACATCTACCTTAGTTACCCCACCAACAAACATAGATTTGGTGAACACAAAGTTCGTGTTGATGAGAACTACCATCTGGTCAACCTTCTCATCATCTTCTTCGTCCGACCAAACCAACTGCGACTCGTCTATTGGTCTCTGGGGATCCTCATCAATGATGCTTCTGACAAGAACCTGCATCCCATAAGTTTTCCATCATTATTTTTGGGACCACGGTCACAATACTATGAAACATAGCCTATATGTCAATATAGACATTTACTAAGTATTCCACAATCTAAACTTCAAAAACATGTGAAGGATAGTTATCTCAACACACACAACAGTCTTAGTAACACATAGTAGTAATTACGAGTAAGATTTATAGAGAGTAACTTACATCACTTCGTTTATCAATGTTTCTTGCATGAGCAGGACTAAGAGTCTTTCTCCTTGGTTTAGCACTTTTTTCCTCGACATCTTCTTCGCTATCGCCTTCAGATGACGAACATGATTCCTGAATAACTTCATTAAGACAGGGGACCGCCTCAACCATTACCAGCTGTAAGGCCAGAGCAAAACCTTTCACAGCAATGGTGTTCTGAGACAAAGCTATCTCATCGCGCTCTTTAATACTTGTCATCAGCATGTCGAATGCTAATCTTCCCCACGGATAAGAGAAAAATTCATCTAGATCTTCAATAGCTTCAACGTGTTCTCTACATATTTTCATCTTCACATTTGTTGGGAGAAGCACAGAGGACAAAATCGCCAGGCACGCGTATTTGATTTGTACAATCCTTTCTTCAACAGTGTGCTTCCTCAACATCCTTATGACGGATGCAACCGTCGCTACTTCCATTTTTCCGAACAACGACGGCCAGTAAGGTTTTTCCGAAATAGTTTCTTTGAGCTTCATCTTCGATTTCAGAGGATATTTCCCACATGGAAGTCCTGTAACAATTGCAAATTCTCGGAGTGAGAAACGAATTGGTTTGCCGGCAAATCGGAACCAAGCCTCGTTTTTTTTTTGGTCTTCAGCTGCCTAGATAGTATGTAAATAGAAAATCTCCCAGAGAAAACCGGTTTCTCAACAATTTGTAGAATTTTCGAAGATGACGTATGATATCAACTTCGTCATCATCCAACGCCTTATAGATACGGTTGATGGCTCCGGATGAAAGATACGTCAGCACACGCACACCAACTGGTTCTTCCCCCACTGCAAACATCATCTCCGGTATAGATCCGACAGGTGGTTCTTCAGGTGAATCGGGCCGGTCGACTAGACGGACACAAACCATCTTCCCTCTTCTTCCAATCGTTCAATGATTGATGTTTGTTTTGTTATTTATTTTTTGCTGTGATGTATCCTCTTCTTCCTCTAAACCTATATAAGCAGAAGAGAGAGAAAGTAGCTAGGCGATAATGACGAGGGGGAATTTATGTTGAATTAAATTCCCCTTTTTGCCGACACTAGCTACATCAGATGCGTGAAGTGCACTTCCTCGAATATGAGAGTGACAATAATATGGTTTTACAATTGCTTCAATACTTACAACATAGTAGAGTACGTCATCCATATAAGTGTGCACACGGTAGCTATAGGGTAAGTTTCGGTTATACGGCAAGGGTAAACAGTTACCATATTGAATCGATCTCGACTTAAATGGTGATATTAGCGTCTATCTTTATCGTATTTGTCCATCAGCAGGATCACGAGACAATGCATTGTATCAAATGCAATGAGTTTCGACTGCTCTCTCTCTTGTTGGACAGATGATTCCATCATCGCTTTAGTGTTTTCACCAACAATCAATCTCATTCTTTTCAGAACCTCTTCTGTGAGTTTGGAGCTCCGGTCAAACAGTGAAATGCAAGGTTCTAAATAGTAGAAACATGGTTGTAGGGAATAAGGCTTGTCCTTATCTTATGTGTACACTGGCAAAAAAAAAAGAGAGGAGATGTGTCGAATCGCAAATAATTAAAAGAAAAATGGATTATGTTAGGACAGTAACCTGGTAAGAATTCACTTAGGATATGATTGGCAGAGCATTAGCATAAGCATTATGCTCGTCATTATCCAATCAACATTTATCACAAAGGCATTTACAAGAGCATTTGGAAGATGCTAATGGTCTCCAAATGCTCTTTAATCAATGCTCTCATATGGAGCTTTTCGTATAGCATTTGCAGTTAGAATATATAAAAATTTAAAAATAATTATATATAATTAATATATTTTATTTAATAATATAAAAAATTATGTTCATAATAAAAAAAATTACATTTTAAAAAATAAAAGTTGTGATGAATTATTTTAACTTTTTAAAAAGAACAATATTTCACATTTGAAATATAATATAACTTATATAATTACACATATCATTCATTATTTTTAATAAATAAAATAAAACAATATATATATATATATCTCTATATATTATAAATTAAACATATCTATATTATTTATAAAAAATAAATTATATGTCATATATTAATTTTTCTAATAATATTATATGAATCATTTACTGCTCTACCAATAGATAAATAATGATAATTTATATATATATTATATATATAATTAGTTTATTTTATTTAATAATATCAAAATTATTTTTACATCCAAAAAATAAATTTATATTTTAAAATAATATTTACATTTATTTTTTAAATAATAATATTTTATATTTAAAATTTAATTTAATTTTATAATTAAGTAAGATTCATTTTTTTTAATAAAACATATATTATTAATATATATTATAATTTAATATATATTATTTTGAAATAAATATATTATATACTAACTTTTATGATAATTTTAAATTGTATACTGCTACTGCTCTACCAATCACTTTATTAAAAATTTTAATGAGGCATCACGAACTACGCGACATCTTGCTTACGCTTCTTCATCTGTTGTACCAATCGATGCCTTAGAGCTGTTACACTGCTTTCAGAAAGTCTTGTAGGTTTAGAGTCGAACATGCAGATCATCTTTAGTATACCACAACCATTGTCCAGAGCAGGCTTCAAGGTCTGCACCACCCCATTAGAGTCTATAAGTCTTTGGATAATAAGTGTAGTTATAAAAAAAAAACACAACTTACTATTTGTTCGACACAAACTTTCTCTATAATCTGGAGGACAATAAATCTATCACCCATTGTTGACAAATATGAGCAGACAAGTTTTGTAAGTTCTTTAAATGTTGTCTCCCGCCGTTCCTCACTCTCAATCACCGAATCTGAAATAACATATAAATCCATATTAATATAAGGTAAAGCTATCACAAAGCATTAATTGATATATCAAAAAAAAAAACTTGCAGATTCTAGACAAAAACCTCCTCGGACAACTCTAAAACGTGCAATCAAGGTGATGAAGAAGATAAAATGATCTGTAATCGGGATATATCCATCTCCATAGGAATCGTGAAGAATTCCCAATATCCGATACACCACATCTGGCTCAAGTTGTTCATCTGCAAGATACGGTTAATACCCTTTTAGTCATGTTGTCATCAACATTTATAGAGTTGAGTCCTCAGGAAAGGATATAAATGTCAGATACGCACATAAACAGCATGAAACTATTGCTCTCAGCAAAGGGAGCTAAAATTATCTATGGTGAAGTAGTAAAGGAAACAGAGAGCCAGTTCTTGGACTTCCCTAGGAGACTTACAAATGGTCCTCCATCAGGCACATCACCTGTAACAATGAAGATACTAATTTTTAGTCTTTTGTGACTCTAAGAAAGAATCTCATAACATATTTTTCTTTTCTTTCTTTTTGCAGCACCTTCTCCCTGATAAGGGTTGAAGAATTTTATGACGTCTCCTTCACATGTGGAAACTTTCTTCAGAAACGCAACTCGTCCAAGGTCGAGCAAAAGTTTCAAAACAACCTGAGATAAAACATGAGCCTAGTTGATCAAAAATGGTCCATGCACGCCTAATGATTACTGGATTGACAATAGAGTTGTTTGTATGAGTGATGTGTTCGCACCTGGGAAGATACGGGATGCTTATCACCCAACTGATTAAGCAGTGGTGGAAGTTTGTTGGGCCAACAACTAATGCTACTGGGTATCTGCAAAAAAATACACGTTCACAAGGATACAATGCAATGCAAACATAGGACAAGACAATAATGAAAACTAATCAGCTTGAGTTATATAGTAATGAGAGCTGACCTTGCCTAGCAGGGTATTCTCAACAAATTCCAGAAATCTATTGGAAAGATCACAAGGAAGGTGGCTCCATCCACTTACTTCCAAAAAGATTTCTGTCAACATACTGTTGAGGATAAAGTAGCTTTCATCATTCTGTCAACAAAACAATCAACTAAGTGTTCAAGCAAATCTATATAATAATTAGAGCATAACATATAATCATTAGGAGAATATAAAGATAACCACAAACTAACTATCAAACATACGCGCATTGTGATGATTCATACCCTTTGAGAAAGATTGTTTCCTGGATTAAGAGGAAAAGAACCAAGTAGCTTTTTTGATAACCTTGAAGCAATGTCCTGATCCAGAATAACTTCCTCTTCATATGAAGCTTGTCTTTCAGTGTGCATACGAATAAATAACTTGATTGCATAACGAATACTGCAAAAGATATGTTGTACGCAGTCAATTAATGACTGTGCATTCAATCCTTGTGGAGCATGAAGCAACGGAATGAAATCTTGAAAACAATCGATTAAAGCTCCAACAGTCTCATTCAATCTCCCAGAAACATGTGCGAAACCTAAAAGAAACCGTAGAAAAATATTCAAGAAAACATGGTACGAGCCATAAAACAAAGAACTTATCGATGAGAGAAAGAAAAAAAAAAGACAGATGGCACATACGAACACTTTCTTTTTCACCATCTTGTTCATAGGCGAGTAGTGTTTCTTGCTGCAAATCAAAAGAGACATCTAAGTGAATCTATTCAAAATCTTCTAACAAGAAAGAGACCAACACATACATTGCTAATACCAGTGTGAAAAATGATTATTGGATACCTCTTTATGTGATTTGGTGTCGCTCTCATCACATGGCAGCAGTGACAGGCAATGTGTCAACCCGGAAAGAACTACCCTTAGATTGATTTTATCTTGCACATAAAAATGGTTTATCTGAATAATGATATCCTTGTAGTTTTCAAGAATCTGCATGAAGTAGCACAAGGAAAATCAAGAAATGTCTTGAGGAATTAAAAAAAAACACTGTAATAATCGTAAGTAGACACACCTTTTCAGCATACAAGGAGAATGTAGGCGGGTAGTACTCCACAACAAGGTGCATAAATTCGAAAGCCATCAAACGAACATCAATCAATGAATCGGCCATAGCAAGAAATATGAACGGCATCAAAAGTGACACCATGATGCGCTGGTTATCCTGAACATATTCACAACAACATGCAAGTTCGAAAAGAGGATGCATAAGGAGTAAGAATAAGGATGCATAACAACAGACAACAAGTGGTAATAAAAGAAGACATACCCCTTCTTTACAGAAAGGAAAGATGTGAGTCTGAAACAGTTTATAAAAAGCTGTTCTCACTTGCTTATCATCATCACAAATGCGTCCCTTAAGACACGTTACGATGGTATATTTATTTGACTGCAGCTCTGCAGGGTGACTTTTGAAAATGTCTTGGATACCAAGTAATGCATCTAACACAGACAAAAAAAGTTGATCCATATTTTACTCAACCATGAAAACATGTAATGAAACATCAAACATGAAAAAAGGAAAAAGGAAAGTACTTTTGCGAACTTTGGCATTGGGATGAGTAATTCGTCGTAGAAGCTCCTGCAAGGTCGAGTTTTTATGACTTGTAGCAAAGCCATCCTTGTCTGCTGCCACACTTTGCTCACGAATTATAATTGCTGCAAATAAAGGAAACAAGTGAACAACGTTGAGCTAATCAAGAGGCAGGGAACTAAAGGAGAAGCGCATGGAGCTCAGTGGATAGATAGCGTCTGTTTCTTAAGACGCAAGGTTTTAGATTCAACCCTAACATGGCGTGACAACATATACCTTTGGATTTGATCTCTGTGTTAGTTGCATTCTTTGGTGGAGGTAAATTTCTCCTAGCTTTCTCTTTATTTTCTGCAAAAGGTTGTTTCATGAACGAAAGAGAGAATGCCAAAACCCTAAATAAAATAAAAAAAGAGAACCTTGAAATCAATTTTTGCTGCTTCTTTGCTGGAGTTTTGGAGCTAACCATCCTCCAGCTACGTAAAACCAAAAGAAGCAAAACGGCTATGATGGACCGTGAAGAAGAAGGAAAAGAACGGCGGCGGCTATGGCAACTTTATATTTTATTAAAAAGTCCAAACGGAAAGCAGAGAATATTAGGCCCACCACGTGATACATATACACGTGTAATAAAGTATTTTAAGCATAATTATTTATTAATTCTAAAACTAAATGTCAATTTTGTCATGAAAACTTAAAAAAAAAGATTAAACAAAATAGGTGTTTAAAATAGAGAACTACATTCTAATACACGTTTTATGTGCGAGAGTATTGTTTTTTTATGCAAATTTTATTTAATAAAAATTATAATTTTATACATGCTTCATATTATTGAGCTTTGTGCATAACTCACGTTTAAATTTGTGTATATAATTAAATCTTGAATGTTTTTTAGATGAACTACATTTTTAGACTTTGAAGAAAATTTTATATGTGTTATTCATGGATTATCTTTTAAAAAGTGTCATTTTCTAATTTATTATACTTGAAGAGATTTATTTTCTCGATCTTAAATTTGTGAAAATGAAATAAAATTTTATTTTGAGAAGCCAAATAGTATATTCAATGTTAGGGCCTGTGAAAAGTAATTTATTATAAAAACTGTAAAATGTAAAAACAAAAAGTCAAACACAAATATAGTCTTTGATTTTTTTAGAACTTTTATTTATACTATTCATCCTAAAATTTCTGATTGTTCACGAAAATATCATTATTATTTTTTTCTTCGAAAATAAGTGTTTTACTCTATCATCTTCATCCTCATCAAATATTTACAATATTGTCATTAACATCAATACAGCAACCATCAAGAATAACCAATTTGAAACTCTAGGGGGGGTGTATTCAATCTAACATTTGAGGTGATTTGATTTTTTATGGGATTTTAGATGATTTCAATAAGTTGCAGAGATTTAGGTGATTTTTGTTAAACCACTCTAGAATATCACCTAAAACCATGGGATTTGGGTTTTAATTTTTTTAACTAAGAAACTTCATCCAAACACTCTAAAATCACCTGAAAACTTTAAACTCCACAACTTAAAAAAAGTTCAATAACAGTGGATTTCATAGTATTTTACGAAATGTCAAATTCAATAACACTGGATTTTAAATGAGTTTTTAAAATTCATGTTTGAATAACAGTGGATTTTTCATTTTAATACAAATCACCTAAAATTCTCAGTTGAATACACTCCCCTTAATGCACCTAAAATCGATTTTCACTCCTCTTAACTCATTTCTAATGCAATAAACAACTAGTTTTAATAGTTTCTCTTTTATTTTCACACAGAAATAAAAATTTCGCTATTAAAACGTCAAAGACTAAATTTCTAATCAAAATCTATACTATTAAAACCGAAGGACTTTTTTTGAGGTCTCCTTCTTTTTTACACTTATTTACCATTCTATGCCACTGAATTATTTTTATTCTATGGTTTTATTTAATTCTGTATTTTCCAAATTTTCTTTTTAATGCAACACCTATTTTTTTTAAACAATTCTTCCCCTTTTGCTGTAACTAATTATTTATAAACGATCACATTGTGTAGGCAAAATCAAAACTGTTCATATAGTTAAAACCATCGGAACAATTTTTTGAATACACTGTTTTTCATTGCTTTACAAAAAATAGGTCCCAAATTTTTTTTATGAAACTTATTATCATGTTCCATCAACATTTAAGGTTTTTAGGTACAATCCCTGTTGCTTTTTTCATCTATCAAGTTTCAACATTTGGAGTATACATTCTCAATGGTGAACTATAAATTCAGTTCGTTTTTCTTAAAGTATCATTCAGTCACAATCGATTGCAAGCTTATCACCACACATGCTGCTCTATCCAAAGTTATACATAATGTGATAAAAAAAATGCTCAGAGTCATTTTATATATATCGAAGCTATTAAAGTTAAGATGTGTGGAGACGAACCCCTATACCCCAAATGCAAATGTGTTTATTTATTCATTAATTTATTAAAATTAACCAGCAACCTAATTATATGGATAACTAGTGATATTCCGGCGCTACGCGCCGGATTCGTATGCTGTATTCTTACTTAAATTTATAATTTATTATATGGTCTTAGTAAAGAAAATATATTAAAATATATAAAATGAAAATATGTAAAAATGATATTTTCGATCTTTTGATAGTGGTTAGCGACCGTAGTATATTATTTTGTTTGAAGTTGTTTAGTTCAAAGTAGAATAGCATAAGTAGTTGTTACTAATCGATTAATAAAAATACAATAAAAATCGATAGTCGTAAAAAAGTTAATTTAGTTGGAATCTTAAATACTCATGTCATAGACTGAGCTTTCTTTCAAGAAATGTTTGAAGGTATTAAACCTGAGAAAGTTAGTTAACGCATGTAAAAGCACCACCTGAAAAAAGAAATGATGTATAAGAAAACAACTACTTTAAAAGTAAGCAATCATTAACTGGTAAACTGAAATAAGAAACCGGTGTACCTTCGCATTAATCAACAACATATCAACCCCAATATCTCACCCCTTTCTAAACATTTCAGGCTTGCCAAAATTGTTGTAGCCTAGTCTGAATATCTCTACACCGATTTGTCTTCAACTCCGAGCAATGAAACTGGAAATTCGACAATGATTGAATTGGGAAAAGTAAAGGGATTATCGTCTGAACTCTCACACCGTCTATACATATACAATGAAATTGAGAAAGCAGGAACTAAAGAATCATTCAATAGGAGATAGTGGGATGTGTGGAATTTCTGGATTGATTATATGAATGATTACGTCGATTGCGTTAAAGAAGGAGAATTGTAGAGGCTATATTCTCCATCGTCAACATCAAATACAAAGAAATCCTACAAACCAGTGTTTTGAAACCCGACTCGGACACTGAATCGGATGATTTACCGGATCACTGGATCATTGGATCAACCGCGAATGAATCGCGGATTAATAAATGAATTAGTTTTATTATATAATAATATATTAGCTATGAAAACAAATATATATATATAAACTAAAGTTAAGTACTTTAAGTGTACATACAAAATATTAAGAAATAGTTTAGACTATTTAAAAAAATTGTAACATAAGAGTTATGACACCTAAAAAAATCAAGACATAAAATTAAACTTCCAATCCAAAATAAACTAAAATTAAAACATCATTGTAATAAATTATCAATAACAAAAATAAAATAACACCAGATCACATCAACTAATTTTGGTTTTCTCTAAATTTTAAAACTTACCAACAAAATTTTCTAAATTTGTCACTTCATCATCTTTGGGATAATCTTCAGCAAGAACATTCTCTAATTTATTATAATCAAGTGGCGGTTTTATTCTTCAACAATCCAAAACTCTGTTTTGTAATTCACATGATCATATGATTTTATTCATTTTGATATGTAAATTAAAAATGTAATGATTTGTTATAAACTAAGTTAAATAAAAAATAAAAAAATAATTTACTCACCTTTCTTGCAAACGTAAATTGTAGTGTAGAGGAATAAGAAGCCTCATCGTGTTTTAGTCTGTTTTACGGACGCATGCTCAAGCACAATCATGACTCACTTTTCTTGCAAATGTAAATTATAGTGTAGAAGAAGAAGAAGACGGCAATAAAACTGAAAATTTAAATTTTTAATTAGAAATTTAGAATATAAAAAATAATTTTAAAACATAACTTGAACTAAAAATAGTAAAACACAAAAATTATCTATTGGTTCAACCAGTGTTGCAACATGTATCTGGTTTTAGTGAGTTTTTGTGTGTGTTTTTGGGTTTTTCACAAAACCCAAATCCGATTTATATTGGGTCACTGGATTTATCGGTTCAACTACGGATCCGGGTCAGATTCAAAATACTCTTATAAACGTTTGGACCTATATGAAAGAAAATTTAAAACCCCCAATTTATTTCACAATTAATACCAAAATTCATTAAATTTAAATTGAGTAAATATTTTAATTATTAAAAATAAAATGCCACATGACATTTTTTCCCCCAAGGAGATAAAAAAGCCTACTTTATTAGTATAGATAGATCACTAAACAAAAAAAGATCGGCTAACTGTGCAATAAAAACTAAAAAGCATGTATTATTTTTATGAAAACACCTTAACATTCCTAAACAATCGCAGAATATTATAACTATTTAAAGCTTTTAGCTATTATTAAATAACTATACAGATTTGGTAACAGAATTTTGTTGCATATCTCCAGCCTAATAAGATATAATTACTTAACTATAACGAATATTACGTTACTTTAAGTTTCTATTCAAACACCAAATATCAACTAGCAAATATTAGAATCTTCGATCATTTTGAATATAACTAACAGTAAATTTACCCAAACGTAATATCGAGTTATCCATAACTAGAATTGCCTTGATTCCCAAGATATGCGATTTAAACTAGATTTTCGCCAACCATATTACATCTGACTATCTAAACAACCCTACCTATTGACTACTATAAATACCAACACATATATCAGTCAAGGCAACCACGTTATTCTTGCATACAAAATGTAGTAGCATACCTTGACAAGGTGAAGCCTTACAAAACGACATGGTTCATCAAAGTTAATGTCACTCACACATAGAAGCAATTAATGCACAATTTGGTGAGACCTTGAAAATTATTTTCTCAGACAAAAAGGTTAAGAGTATATTTTATCTTATAAATCCACTCATATTTTAAATAAGTGTAGCGTTATCCTGATGAAAATTTATTTCATTGTTATCTTTTCTATCGTTTTGCAGGGGATCAAAATTAATGCTACAAGAATAACATTACATCATTAAATGTAAGTCTTTAAAGTGTTACATTTTTGTTTTAGCTTCTGCTGCATCATATGTAGTAGCCTATATGACACTGCCTTATTTGAGTATTAGCTCATTTTTAAGCAAGAAAAGACATCCGTTACTTGAAATATCTATAAGTGTTTAAGTAAAACAAAATATCTATAAGTTTTTGAATTATGTAATGTATTCTTAAATCATCGATTTTTAATGAGCAAAATTATGTATATCTCATCTTTGAAATTTCCAGAAGTAGTTATGTCCCATTCTTTGTCCTAAATAAAATTGGAGGAGATTTCATTAGAAAAAAAAAACAATTTCAGAAGAAACAAACAAGATTTTACATTATCTATAGCAGTGCAAATACATATCGTTCATTCTTACAAGAGACTATGTGAAAAAAAATTATATCAATATGATAGACTTTTAGGTTCAATTATATGAGGTCCAAAACTTAAACAGATAACGTAACAAAGCTTGGATAACTCTTTAATGATGCACAAAGCTTGGATAACTTTCTACGTATATGGAGTAAATCTTACATGGATTCACCATCATTAAAGAAATCAGATTGTGAGAAACTACATTAGAAATCTCTTTATTATTTTATAGTAATACATTATTTTAGACACAATATGTCGGGTTTAACAACCTATTACAAGTAATATATGTTTTTGTTGAATGTTAAGAAAATAAATGCTTTAAAAGAAAGTACAATTTTTGACAAGGAAATATTTAGTATACACACCTTTAAAGGTTTTGACAAAGTTAGAACAATATCAAACTTTTATCGGTGAAACTGTCTCAGATACATCTATAAATCCATCTTTATCTTCTCCGATCAAGCACAAAACTCATCGTTCATTTAAAAACAAAATACAAAAATTAGTTCACGATATTCATCTTTTTTAAAATCGTTTCCAATGAACCTAAAATCTAGCGAAGAGGAGAAATATTTGTAAGTATTTTTACTTGAAGAGATCATAGTAGCTGGATCCTTGAACTCCCCATCTCCGTCTTTTCTTAAAATAACAGGTTTTGTTTCAGATATTCCTTAAACATACACAAAAAGTAACTGAAACTCATCGGATTAAACAGATAACTCAACGGATTTGACATGCAAGCGTTATCTGAAAACTAAAAAAAAATATACAGATTTTTAGTATATCAATAATGGTTTTGTTGAACCTACGATCTATTGGTCAGTCAAAACTAAGTGATAGAAGATATACCTGCGATTGATCGGTGATGATTGAGCCTGTTTCTCCTGATCTTCGTTTCCTTTGTTGAAGTTAAAACAGAATTTTCTTTTTAGTACAAGGTTATTTTGGAAAGTCAAAAAGACATACACGTTTTTTGTCGGTTGGAAGCAAAAAAGATTCGTAGGCCAAGCCTACAGAAACTGGAAACTGTAAACAAAATTTAATATGAATTTGACGCCCAAACAATTACTTATTTGTTATCTAATAATGTATTGAGTAGTAAAATAAGAAAGCCCAATTTATGGTTTACCAAAACCTATAAATGGATTTTATTTCTTTTCTCAACAATGGGTATTTATTTCTTTTTCAAAAATTGGTATTCTTTTTTCTTTAAAACACTCAAAATTGGTATTCATTTCTGTGTGTTTAGAGTGTTCTTTGTATTTATATATTTGTATTTAGAATGTTTCCCCCTTACATTAATTTTATTTAAGTGAAATTTAATTAAAAGAAAGTATACTATTTTAGAATAAATATTCTATTGCTTAGTTAACAAATTATATTTAATATAGTATTTTAAAACTCTATTATATTTTGTTCCCAACATATAAATATAAATATAAGAATCTTTATAACGAATTAGTTCTTATTTACCTTTTATTTTAAATAAAATTTTATTTATTTTACATTTGTTATTGTTTCGTTTGTTTGTTTGATCAAATTTTGGTTGAAGTTATTATCCTTTTAATAATATTTTTGTGGAAGATGTTTGTCGTGTGATAAAAGGGGTCATGATAATAATTTTTAACGTCTACGGAGTAATAAATTACTAACAACTAAAATTATACGAATAACCTACTATGAAGTATGTTTATCATAATTAAAATGTTTAATAAATAGTTTTATAAATTTTTAAAATAACTAATACCATATAAATATACATAGTATAACATACGTTAATATATTAACCACATTTGTTTACACTATCGCATAATGGTTATAAACCTTGCAAATATAGCTACTTTTTAGGTGAACTAGTTCTGGTTTACACGATAAGAATGTACTCTAAGGACAATAATAAAAATTTATGTTTTAGAAAGATAGATGTTAAAACACTGATAAAGAAAAACTAATAAAACGTTAGTCGTGAACATATTATCCAAAACCTAAACAACAAATTGGATCCGAATCAAAAGAACCCGAACCGAAATTGGACATAAATTTACAAAATCCGAAAGATTCCTATTTTTCTACATCAGAAAAACTAAAATCAAACCGAATACTGAATGGGTACTTGAACATTTAAAATAGAATAAAATATTAATATATATATATAATTTAATTTATAAGTAAAATGTTCAAAACTATTTCATGAATTATCTGATTTTTTTCGGTTTTCTGGGTTTAACTCGGGTTTTCTTTGTGTTTTCAGATTTTTTGGCTTTAAACCTGAATTAAATCCTAACTATTTTTAATTCGGTTGACTTCGCATTTTATGAAAAAATAAAAACCCGACTGGAACATAACATTACCCAAATGTTCCGATCCAAAAAATGGATGGTTCATACACGGTCCAAAACACCCAATCCCAATAACTTGAAAACCGAATAATCTGAACGGACACAAACCTAAAACCCAAATGTCCATCACTATAAGATGTCAAAATAGACTATTCTCAACTACATATGTCAAAACTCAAATATTGAAATTCAAACAAAAAATAAGTTAGTAATTTTAAATTGAAAAAAATTAATTAAATAATTATTCAGCGCTTTAAAAGCGCGGATCAAAATCTAGTCTATACTATTAAAACATAATGTCCTTTTTTGTGCTCTTCTATTTTGAATATATTTATATTTAAACATATGCTTTTAATTATAGAAATATTTAATCAAAAAATCTGTTTATTGTTTTATTTACTTTTCCTTTTACTTTTTCTTAATTAGATTAAATAATTCAACAAACTATTGATTTTAATTTATTTTACTTTTTAACCGGCTCTAAGTTTACCAATCTATATTATTAAAACTCAAATACAAAATTGGAGTGTTTGGAGACATGAATTGCAGTTTAAAAAGGAGGTTTGTTTGGAAACATGGATAACAATATTAAATGCGAATTGTTTGGAAACATGGATAGCAGTATATTTACTTCATTTTATTTACACATTTAGTTATTGCATTTATAATAAATTAGGTGTTTCTTTTTTGTAATTCTTTTTATTTACAGATTCTACCACTGCATTTAAAATCAGTTTAGATTAATTAATTACAATTCCAAACTTATCTAAGCAAATTGATATTCATATTGATCATTATTAATATTGTAAAATTATTACTAAATAAAAAATTTTCTATTTCACTTAATTTAGCCAAACACATAAAAATATTTTTTTATTTGTTTATGGAATCAGTTAGGCATAGACATTCGGGTACCCATTTAGGTACGAGTCGTTTCTTTCGGGTATATATTTTTTGAATTTTGGAATTTCTTTTTAGGTACTTCCTTTATTGTTTTTTTTTTATTTACAGATTCTACCATTGCATTTAAAATCAATTTCAATTAATTAATTACAATTCCAAAACTTATCTAAACAAATCGATATTCATATATTGATCATTATTAATATTGTAAAAATATTAGTAAATAAAAAAATTTCTATTTAACTTCATTTAGCCAAACACATAAAAATATTTTTTTATTTGTTTACGAAATCAGTTAGGCATAGACATTCGAGTATCCATTTAGGTACGGATCGTTTCCTTCGGGTATATATTTTTTGGGTTTTGAAATTTCTTTTTAGTTACTTCTGTTTTGTATTTTTTTTACAGATTCTACCACTGCATTTAAAATCAATTTAAATTAATTAATTACAATTCCAAAACTTATCTAAACAAATTGATATTCATATATTGATCATTATTAATATTTTACAAATATTACTGAATAAAATTTTCTATTTCACTTAATTTAGCCAAACACATAAAAATATTTTTTTATTTGTTTACGGAATCTGTTAGGCATAGATATTTGGGTACCCATTTAGGTACTGATCGTTTCTTTCGGGTAAAGATTTTTTGGGTTTTGAAATTAGACCATGTTTAGATATAAATTTATGTGTGAGTTTCAAGTTGGATCCCACGGGTCTGTATGAATTTTGTTCTGATGTATAGGAAACTAAAAATATTCAAATAACGAATGTATTTGAAAATGAATCGGATATTTGAACCAAAAATAATAGCTGCACATAACAAAAAAATCAATATAAAAATACTGTACATTTGGATTCAAAATTATTTCTTTTAACAACAAACTACACAAATATATTGATTTGTATAAAAAATTAAATTACAATGTAAATATTTAATTAATATAGAAATATGTCACATTGTTTAAACAAAATATCAATATAAAGTATTGTACATTTGCGTTCTAAAATCATTTATTTTAACAACAAGCCAAATAAATATGTTGATTAGAGAGAGAATAAAACAAAGCCAGAAAATACATAGTTTACCAGAGAGACTCTATGTATCGAATTTATTATAAAGAAAATTTTACTAAGATAAATACATTCAATAATCACAAACAAATAATATATTTCATAAAAGTGAAAGATAATACCCCTTTTCAAAGATGGATCAAAATCTAGTTATAATTACTGCGCAAAACACATTGATTTTAATTGCTTTTATTTTGATATATTGGAAATTAGACCATCAGACTCCATCAACACTCACGTTTCAAAAACCATATACGCATGTAGAAGGAACTTCAATTAACTTTATTTGACTATTCAAATATTTTACCAAGGTAAACAATTGTAGAACCAACATCTTTGACCTGGAAACAACCATCTACTCGATCGCTTGCTCAATACTATAATATATACAACAATTCTATTATTTTATTAATAATCTGAAAATGATTTTGAACATTTACACGTGTAATATTATACATCACACACACACATATATGTATATATATAACATTACCTACAAATATAGGTAAAATTCAAATATAATAGTCTTGGTTTTCTCTTCGGAAATAATTTTTGGAGAAGTAGTTACTAATTCAATACTAACCTCGAAAGTGAGCAGCAAAAAAAACGAATCTTAACAATAAAACCAAATCAATCAGTTTTATGTATATTTTCGATAACCACTAAAACTTAGTAAGTAACATGCCTCAAAATCATACCTCTGTTATGAATCAGTGAGAAAACTTATCTTATTCCATAGTCTAAAAGCTCCTTATATACAAGTTTATACCGTCATAAGATAAATGAAAAACTAACAATTCCTAGTTTAACTAGGAAAATATAAATACAAATATGGAAAACTACAAAGTAGATAAGTAAAAGGAAAATATAGTATGGACCGTCTCTTCCTTCCTCATGTGGTTATGGACCGTCTACCATATGATTTATAACACTCCCCCTTGGACGCCATAACCATTCAGGATTCGTATTATGCTTAATGTTGTCTCATTAAAACCTTATAAGGAAAACCCAGTGGGACAAAACCATGGTGAAGGAAAAAGAGTACAACACACACTACTCTCCCTGATGAATGCATCAATGAAGGTCTTTCAGTCGACGCATCCCAAGCTGATGTATGAGCTTCTTCAATGTCGCGGTTGGTAATGCCTTAGTGAACAGGTCGGCTGAATTTTCACTGGATCGGACCTGTACCACTTGGACCACACCGGCCTTCTGCATCTCGTGTGTAGAAAAGAATTTGGGCAGAATGTGTTTCGTCCTGTCCCCTTTGATGTATCCATCTTTGAGTTGAGTAATACATGTTGCATTATCCTCATACATCACGGTTGGACCCTTGTCTTCTGTCATCCCACAATCTGATCGTATATGTTGAGTCATCGACCTCAACCATACACACTCACGGCTGGCCTCATGTACAGGAAATATTTCCGAATGATTTGAGGAAATGGCCATGAGTGTCTGTTTCATTGAACGCCATGAAATGGCCGTTCCACCATGTGTAAACACATAGCCTGTCTGAGATCTAGAATTGTGTGGATCCGAAAGGTATCCAGCATCAGCAAATCCAACTAAACCATCTTTGTTTTTGTTGGTATAAAACAGACTCAAATCTTTCGTTCCTTCTAGGTAACGAAGAACATGTTTTATCCCGTTCCAGTGCCTTTTGGTCGGACAGGAGCTAAACCTAGACAGTAGGTTCACGGCAAAGCATATATCAGGCCGTATGTGAGTTGCTAAATATATCAATGCTCCAATGGCACTGAGATATGGCACTTCGGGACCAAGGACATCCTCACCGTCCTCCTTGGGACGAAATGGATCCGTGTCCAAGTTCAGAGATCTCACGACCATAGGGCTGGACAAAGGGTGAGACTCGGACATACTAAATCTCTTGAGTACTTTTTCTGTATATGCCATTTGATGCACAAGAATTCCATCATTTATGTACTCAAGCTGTAATCCCAAACAGAATTTTGTTTTGCCTAGGTCTTTCATTTTGAATTCTCTCTTTAGATATTCAACTGTTTGGGAAATTTCTCCAGAGGTTCCAATGATGTTTAAATCATCAACATGCACTGCTATAATCACAAAGCCCTTATTTTCGAATTTCTTTATGAAAATACATGGACTGATAGGATCATTTATGTATCCTTCTTTTACTAGGTACTCACTTAATCTGTTGTACCACATCCGGGCAGATTGTTTCAGTCCATAAAGTGATTTATTCAACTTTATGCAGTGTTGTTCACGAGAGCTCTCTTTATTTTTCAATTCAATACCCTCTGGGATTTTCATATAGATTTCATTATCCAGTGGGACATATAGATATGCTGTAACGACATCCATCAGTCTCATATCTAGATTTTCTCTTATGGCCAGACTTATCAGGAATCTAAAAGTGGTTGCATCCACCACAGGGGAATATGTTTCCTCATAATCGATTCCTGGTCTCTGTGAGAATCCTTGTGCAACGAGTCGGGCCTTATACCTCACGACTTCACCATTCTCATTTCTCTTCCTCACAAAGACCCATTTGTATCCCACTGGTTTTATATCATTTGGTGTTCAGATTATTGGACCAAAAACACTTCTCTTCTTTAAAGAGTTTAACTCCACTTTTATGGCTTCTTTCCACTTAAGCCAATCTTTTCTTTGCATGCATTCATATATAGACGTGGGTTCTTGATCCTCATTATCCATTAGTTCGAGTGCTACCTCATAAGCAAATATATCTATGATGTCGACATCTTTTCTATTCCATTGTTTTCTAGACAGGACATAATTTATTGAGATCTCATTATTGTCCGGACCATCAGTACCATGAACCCCGGCGTCCCGAGGATCACTGCTTGGTACGTCCGGACCAATATCCATTTCTCTGGATTTATGTGCGCTCTGATCTCGGGTAAGATTGACCACTTCCTTGTCTGGGATTCCAACCTCGGATATAGCACCTTTCTTTGTTTTTCGAGGTTTCTTATCTATGGAACCAATTGGTCTACCACGTTTCAAACGTGTTTTGGAATCTGTAGCAACTTGATTGTGTCCCTCTTGAACATCAATCCGAACTGGTGCATTAATAGCTGGTACATGTGACTTAGTCACTCTTTTCGGGTCAGCAAAGGAATCTGGCAATTGATTAGCTAGCTTTTGCAAATGTATTATTTTCTAGACCTCAAGATCACACACTTGAGTCCGAGGATCTTGCCAATTTATGGATGTCTGCTTCCATGATATTTCTTTTACAAGCTTATTATTTCCCCCTAATGCTAGAAGTTCGGATTCATTAAAATGACAATCCGCATACCTGGCCTTAAATAAATCACCCGTATTTGGCTCAAGATATTTTATAATTGTGGGGAAGTCAAATCCAACATATATTCCCATCCGTCTTTGTGGTCCCATCTTTTTTCTCTGTGGTGGAGCAATAGGAACATAAACCGCACAGCCAAATGTTTTTAGATGGGAGACGTCCGGCTCATGACCCGTTAGTAATTGGGATGGGGAATATTTGTGTTCACTAGATGGCCTGATGCGTATAAGCTCGGCCGCATGAAGGACCCCATGTCCCCATGCTGAAACCGGCAGCCTCGACCTCATGAGTAATGGTCGGGCAATCAGCTGTATTCATTTTATAAATGATTCAGCTAAGCCATTTTGTGTATGTACATGTGCCACGGAGTGTTCCACTGTTACCCCCATGGACATACAATAATCATTAAACGCCTGTGACGTAAATTCACTAGCATTATCAAGACGTATGGTCTTCAAAGAAAAATCTGGAAAGTGAGCTTGTAATCTTATTATCTGAGCTAGCAATCTTGGAAATGCCAAGTTGCGAGTCGATAGGAGACAGACATGCGACCATCTGGTCGATGCATCAATAAGGACCATAAAATATCTGAATGTTCCACAATGTGGGTGTATTGGTCCACAAATGTCTCCTTGTATTCTTTCCAGAAAATTAATAGTTTCCTTTGTCACCTTAATAGGTGATGGCTTTACTATGAGTTTCCCTTGTGAACAAGCAGTACACATTAAGTGTTTAGGGATAATTCGTTTTTCTTTTAGTGAATGGCCGCTGGTATTATCAATCAATTTACGCATCATAGTTGACCCGGGATGACCCAGCCGGTCATGCCATAAAGTGAAATTTTTGATGACTGTTTTGTTAAATGTGGCATTGGTCTCAATCATACTGACTCTAGCATGATAAAAACCAGTGGATATTGCGGGTATTGATTCTAAGACTTTCTTTTGGCCATGGGAAATTTCAATAATCTGAAGAAATTCTTTATTTCCTTCGCCCTTAGTCTCAATATGATATCCATTCATTCGTTTATTATTAAGTTTTTAATAAGATAGTTTCAAAGAAATGACACAATATAAATGAAAAACACCAAAACAAAACATTAAAGTAAAGAACAAGCAAAGAACACACAAATGTCGAAATCAATCTTTTAGACAATCTGAAGTTTCATATTCTATGAGATCGTCTTTATCATGATCAAAATCGTTCTCATCATCATGGATCACCATGTGGGCTTCAGGATTCTTCCCTTTCATACTTTCTGTGTATAGCTCAACTAGATGCTTGGGAGTCCTACAAGTCTTTGCCCAATGGTTGCTCATTCCACACCTATGACATACAGATTTGGTTGAGTTGTTTGAGTGCTGCGGTTTGAATGAAGATCCGCGGCCTCGACCATGACCTCGTCCAAACGAGCGTCCCTGGTTCTGTTCTCGACCAGATTGGTTACCACTTCCGCGGCCATGTGAATTGTATTGACCACGGCCACATTCTCTCCATCCACCACGGCCTCGACCGTGTGGTTTACCATGATGGACGTGGTTAGCCTCTTTATCTGCCTCAGTGGCCGCATGGGATTCAGGTAATGGCGTGGATCTTAGAGGTCTCATCTCACTGTTCATCATCAGTAACTCATTATTTTTCTCAACAAGTAATAAGCATGAAATCAATCTTGCATAAGTCTTGAATTCTTTTGTGACGGCATCTGCGAAGCAACACACCGCTTGTGTGGAAGGTAGAGAAAGTCTTTTCAAGCATATCTTCCTTTGTTATATCCTCACCACATAGTTTAAGTTTAGAAATGATCTTCAACATTGCTGAGTTGTATTGATCCACATACTTAAAGTCTTGGATCCTGAGGTTTTTCAATTCGTGTCTAGCCTTTGGTAACAGGATCGTCTTTTGATGATCGTATCTCTGTTTCAATGCATTCCAAAGGTCTAGAGGATTCTCAATGGTTAAGTACTGATTTTGAGACTCTCAATCAGATGATGGCGAATAATTAATATTGCCCCATAACGATCTTTTCGTTGGCACTGTTATTCTCCATTAATGGTCGAGACCCTTGAATTTTAGTATGATCGTTGTATCAAGAGCCCATTGTAAGTAATTGTCTCGAGAGACATTTAGGGCAGCAAAATCCAGGTTATTGATTTTCAACATCTGAAATCAAACATATATATATATATATATATATATATATATATATATATATATATATATATATATATATATATATATATATACTTTTAGAAATTTTATATCTTTATATCAATACTCTATGGCACACGCATCAGAAAAATTTCTAACAAGTATATATGATGCAAACAATATGATCAAGGTTATAATGCATTAGGTCACACGACCATTAGGTCACACGACCATATTGGATGAAGCCACACGACTATAACGAATCATCAATCCTAACGCTTGCTAGAGGCGCATCGATCGATACTCCTATAGAGTCATCGATCGATAGACGTGAAGCATCATCGATCGATACGTGCAATGGCAGCTCGATCGATTGACCTATTGATCAAACATGAATGCAATATAAGCCACACAGCTACTGATATGGACAATCGGATTCTAAATGATTTTCAGTGCAATCGGATTTTAAAACACCTTAGCAATCACAGTTTCTAAGCGATTTATGAAACAAGAAACCTCAAACAATTTTTAATTAATTCAAACAACAAAATTCGGATGAGATCCTACCAATTTGTTTCTAGGTGATTCAAAATTTGGATTTAAATAATCAAACAATCATTATCAGGATTTTACAATTAATAATCAATCGACATGAGACATCATCGATCGACACGTGCAATGGCATGTCGATCGATATTCGAGACAGAGAAGCCCAAACTTTTAACCTCAATTAAAATCAAGCAAGCAGTCAATAAATTTAAATAGATTCGATTTAATTTTTTAGGGTTGATGAAATCGACCAGGAAAAGGGGGTGATCGATTTCTAGGGTTTTCGATTTGATCATTAAGATCAAAGGGGTTTAAGGGACACGATATGATCATAAGATTTAGGATGATCATAGGATTTTGAGATTCAAAACTTTTTAGGGTTTTGAGTTTAATTGTTTAAAACAATCTCTATCGGACTTGAGAGCTCCGATTTACCCAAGAAGGGTTTTGGGATCTATTATCTTAGGGCTTTCAACATTAGATATTTCAATTTTTAGGGTTTAAAACAACCAATTCGTTTTATGGGTTTTAGGGTTTAGAATTTTAATTACCTTTAGATTTGAAGGGTTGAAAAACCGGACCACCAAAGAGAAGGAGATCACGAGCTAGTACTGGCCGCAAGAACGGAAGCTCCTTGGTCGGATTGAAACTGCTCGGATGGATGCAAGTCGGATGGATCTTGATCTATGTCGGTTGAACCAATATCGATCAATGCGCGTGGTGGTACGTCGATCGATCTAGTGTTTATGGGATGATCTCGAACAAGAAAAGAAAATTAGGATTAGGGTTTATGAGAAAGTAGTTGGCGGCTTGATTAGGGTTTAGAGGTGGTCGATTTTTAGCTAGGGTTTTTAGAGAACAACTCGTGCTGATAACGTATTGTGAATCAGTGAGAAAACTTATCTTATTCTATAGCCTAAAGGCTCCTTATATACAAGTTTAGACCGTCATAAACAGACCGTCATAAGATAAATGCAAAACTAACAATTTCTAATTTAACTAGGAAAAGGTAAATACAAATATGGAAAACTACAAAGTAGATAAGTAAAAGGAAAACATAGTATGGACCGTCTCTTCCTTCCTCATGTCGTTATGGACCGTCTACCATATGATTTATAACACCCTCAAAATAATAACTAATGTTTTTAAAAAAGAAGGAAATATATCCAAAACTTCCACATACGTAAAATCTAGATAGTATGTTTCTCTCTATAGCTTTATATACATTTAATAAATTTTTCCATAAGTATCGGTTTAGAATATTCTGAGTATATCCACAGAAGAAATATTTAGCACCTAATTATGTGATAAATTGACAATATTTTTAATGGTTTTAAAAAAAATTCTAATAAATCGCTTCATTTGTTATTTACCAACAAAAAAATTTAGTCAACTAACTCTAGATTTCGAGATATAATAACATAAATCGAAACCCATATTTTGTTTCAAAAAAAAATGGAAACCCATATTTCTAACTGATACCAGACATCCTCTCAAAATTAGTTAGTTACGAAATTGAAATGACTACTACTAGAGGTATCACATATCTTAAGTATGTTAACATCATGAACTCTGGCAGAAAATATTATTGATTTTGTTTGTGCGTTATATAGGGTGTTAACCTGCAACAAGGCAATAATTTTCACGTATGTAAGTCAAGAAACGAAGGGGATGTACTAAACAAAAATATAAATAATGTTTTATTGGTAAAGTTAATGGAATGGTGTCATCATCTTCTTCGCATTGCTTCAAAAATTATTGGTGTACAATGAATAATTTGATTATTTCATTTTTCAACTTTAGTAGAGTACAAATGCTATAAAGAGCTTTGCTTTTGGGATCATCAGGCTCTTCCATGTTTACTACTCTTTTGATGTGTGTAATTCTCTCTGGACTTTTTTTCGAAGCCACATGAGTGTTACTTGAGTTTCTTCACATCAGTTTATACATACAAGGATAGGTGCACACAGGTGTTCGTGAATGATGTCCCTTGGAGACACCTTCCTGGTACGTTGAAACAGTCAGAAGACCAACTTCTAAAACTTCTATTTTACCGGTATAAGGGTATCTCCAATCCAACTCCATTTTTTTTTCCAAAATTAAGCAAAAGTGAATATAGAGTAGAGAATGCTCCAACCTTACTTCATTTCTTATTTCATAATGAAATTTACTCCATAGAATAATTTATTTTTTACTTATTCATTACTCCATTATGGAGTAAGAAATAAAATAGGTTAGAACATTTTTATTCCATATTTAGTTTTACTCTATTTTGTAGGAAAAAAATAGAATTTTACATCGGATAAACTCTAAAAAACAGTCAGAAACATGACTATTAGATTGTGAAAACAATTTTAGTTTGTTCTTTTTCCAAGAGATTGGTAGAGCTTTTCTCCCAACAACAAACTGAACTTCAACTCAATGGAATATCATTATATTATCATCCACTAAACAATTGAAACTACAATAAATTCGTTGAAGATAACAAAAAACACTCATTGTAAGCTTTTGCGTGTAGTTTTTGGGTTTATCAACTCACATAGCAAAATAGTCATCTTTAATATCAATTAAACATAAACTTTTTTGAAACTTACACCTAACTTTGTGAAAAAATACTTGCACTAAACTAGACTGGTATTCTCACTAGATGGCTGGTCGGACTGGTCTAATAGTATTGATATACTTTCAACATATATATATATATATATATATATATATATATATATATATATATATATATATACGAAATAAAAAATTGTAAAACAATGTTTTGTTTCAAAAAATGGAAACCCATATTTCTAACTGATACCAGACATCCTCTCAAAATTAGTTAGTTACGAAATTGAAATGACTACTACTAGAGGTATCACATATCTTAAGTATGTTAACATCATGAACTCTGGCAGAAAATATTATTGATTTTGTTTGTGCGTTATATAGGGTGTTAACCTGCAACAAGGCAATAATTTTCACGTATGTAAGTCAAGAAACGAAGGGGATGTACTAAACAAAAATATAAATAATGTTTTATTGGTAAAGTTAATGGAATGGTGTCATCATCTTCTTCGCATTGCTTCAAAAATTATTGGTGTACAATGAATAATTTGATTATTTCATTTTTCAACTTTAGTAGAGTACAAATGCTATAAAGAGCTTTGCTTTTGGGATCATCAGGCTCTTCCATGTTTACTACTCTTTTGATGTGTGTAATTCTCTCTGGACTTTTTTTCGAAGCCACATGAGTGTTACTTGAGTTTCTTCACATCAGTTTATACATACAAGGATAGGTGCACACAGGTGTTCGTGAATGATGTCCCTTGGAGACACCTTCCTGGTACGTTGAAACAGTCAGAAGACCAACTTCTAAAACTTCTATTTTACCGGTATAAGGGTATCTCCAATCCAACTCCATTTTTTTTTCCAAAATTAAGCAAAAGTGAATATAGAGTAGAGAATGCTCCAACCTTACTTCATTTCTTATTTCATAATGAAATTTACTCCATAGAATAATTTATTTTTTACTTATTCATTACTCCATTATGGAGTAAGAAATAAAATAGGTTAGAACATTTTTATTCCATATTTAGTTTTACTCTATTTTGTAGGAAAAAAATAGAATTTTACATCGGATAAACTCTAAAAAACAGTCAGAAACATGACTATTAGATTGTGAAAACAATTTTAGTTTGTTCTTTTTCCAAGAGATTGGTAGAGCTTTTCTCCCAACAACAAACTGAACTTCAACTCAATGGAATATCATTATATTATCATCCACTAAACAATTGAAACTACAATAAATTCGTTGAAGATAACAAAAAAAAAAACACTCATTGTAAGCTTTTGCGTGTAGTTTTTTTGGGTTTATCAACTCACATAGCAAAATAGTCATCTTTAATATCAATTAAACATAAACTTTTTTTTTTGAAACTTACACCTAACTTTGTGAAAAAATACTTGCACTAAACTAGACTGGTATTCTCACTAGATGGCTGGTCGGACTGGTCTAATAGTATTGATATACTTTCAACATATATATATATATATATATATATATATATATATATATATATATATATATACGAAATAAAAAAAATTGTAAAACAATGTTTTGAAAACATGACCAGACATTGACTCAGCACTGTAGTTGGATCAATGGTCGGACCGATCCAACCGGTTCAAGCGGATTTTAAATTTTAATTTAATTTTAAATTAAATGACTATATATATATGTGTAACTATAAAAATATTTTTGATACAAATTTATATTATTGTTAGAATCTAAAATGATATGAAAATAAAATGAAAAATTCAAAAATAATATGAAAATAAGATGAAAATAATTTTTTTAATCAATATTAGAAGAGCGAGTCACGGTCCGACCGGCCAGTTTATCTCAAATCCTGTTTTTAGCACAACTCGGAAGAGCGAGTCATGGTCTGACCGGCCGGTCTAATCCGGTTTTCAAAACACTGCTGTAAAAAATACATTGTTAAACATGGTTATTTATGAAAATATGCATAACGAAAAGTAAACAAACTGTAAAAAATGAATTTAGTTTGCAAACGGAAGACAAGAATATTGGTCAAATTAATAACTATCATTTTTATTTCCAAGTTAATCAAATTATGTTTTGTATTTACTATTTAGTTAAATTGTTTTTTTTTGTTGATAGACGCCGTCACAACATTTTAGACTGGTTTTGGACAGTTTAATTCAAATCTGAATTTTAGCTAAATTCGGGTATGGGTAACTAAAAGACTCATTGTTGGTTCGGTATATCTAATCGATCTATTTCTTCAAAACCGTATTTAAATTAGTGTCCTTATTTATTTTCAAATTAAATTTTACAAATGAAAAAATCCCGCACTTTCAAAGCACGGGTCAAAATCTAATTTTATTTTGAAACCTAAGAGCACCATTAACGGCGTGTTTTAAGGGCGTTGCTTAAGCTAATTAACATTAAAAAAAATTACCTAATAAGTGAAGGAACGTGGCTTAATTAAGCACTTGAAGTAACGTGTCTTGAAGACACGCGGCATACATTCACGCTTTCTCTTTGTCTTCTCTATCTCTCTCTCTCGTCGACGGATGAAAGTAGACGGTTTCGATTTCGAAACTTCGTGATTGATCTCTCCTCGACGGATGAATCAATCGGCGAATCCGCATCTCCTTCTTGATCTCTATTGGACGGTGAACCACTCGGCGTCTGTCTCGGTGGGTTTCCTCGAGGAGTCCCTTCTGGCTCGGTGGGTTTCGTCGACGACTCCGCGTCTGTGTCGGTGTCTTTCCTCGACGACTCCGCGTCTCTCGGTGGATTTCGTCGACAACTCTGCTTCTCACTCGGCGTCTTTCTCGGCGGCTCTCGGTGATCTCTCGAAGACTCCTCCTCTCTTTCTTGATCGACGATTAAACCATCTATCACTCTCTCGACGGCTCTCATCAAGAAAGAATCAATCAACCTCTCTCTCGGTCGAATCGAAAGGTAAACCACTGTTTTGATCTTTTCATGTCCGAATCCTTCAAAGCATGCATGACTTAGATTGTGATGGTTTGTGTCTGTTGAGCCTGTCTCATTATTGTGTCTATGTTTTTTGGATTGGTTTGTTGTGTTGGTTTGTCTCTGTTGATTGTGTCTTTAGTATGTATATTTGTTCTGTCTCTTCCGTTTTTTTGTTCGGTCTCCTCTAATTTGTTGTGAATTTTTTGTGGCAATGTTTGCGAGATGGATGGATCCTTAAAGACACATGAAGGTTCGTCAAACAAGAGTACTTCAGTTGCAACAGAGGTAAATCTAATAACTTTCAAACTTTTAAGTTGCTTCAAAGTTTTAGCTGAGTAGGTTGACATTGATGATAGCTTAGGTTGACAGAGTTGAATTGAATTTGAATCTGGTGTGAATTGAATCGTTTCTAATAAATGTTTTGGGTAGAGTTAGTTGAATTAAATGGATGTTTAAGTGTGATTATTTTGTAAGCTAAATGTCTAGTCGAATTGGTTGGGTGTGATGAATGATTTGATAAATTGTGATCAAATGCTCTGCTTCTTTCTCTCTTCTATAAACGCATTCCTTCTTCTCTTCCATCTCTGAAACCGTCCTCCCTTTCTTTTTTTTTCAACATCTTCCATCTTTCTTCTCAGACATTGAGATATGGATTCTAATCCATATCTTAATTTTGTTGATCTTCTTCAAAGTCATCAAGATGTTAGCTTCGGTTTAGAACCTTCTGATATTCCTCTTTCTGGCAGTCAAGCTACTGACGGTTGTAACCTCGAACAAGACACTGCTACAGAGTGTAAAGAAGAACGTGGACGCTACAGATTATCTCATGCTCATAAGCTCGTGGTTAAACACGAGCAAAGATCCCGTTGTAGGGAATGAGCAAAAGTATGGTGCCTTCTGGAAACACATTGCAGCGTATTTAGCGGCTAGTCCTAAGCTTGCAGGCTGCGAGAAAAGGAGGAAAGCCACTGTAAGGCAAGGTGGCACAAGATAAATGATTTAGTATGTAAATTTTGTGGGGCGTATGAATCTGCAACCCGTGAGAAAACTAGTGGTCAAAACGATACTGATGTTATCAAACAAGCACACGAGATATTCTTCAACAACCATCACAAGAGATTCACTCTGGAACACGCGTGGAAGGAGTTGAGAAATAATCAGAAGTGGTGTGACCTGTCAAGCGCAAAAAATGATGGAAGCTGTAGAAGGAGGAAATGTGATGATGGCAGCCATTCAGCAACTTCTCATGCTTATGAAACGGATGGTGGTGAAGATGAACAAGGAAGCCAACGTCCCCCGAGTGTTAAGGCATCAAAAGCCCGTGGTAAGAAGGAGAAGGAGGAGGAGAAGGAGGTGTCTGTCTTTCAGAGTATGTGGAGCATCAAGAAGGAGGATTTGGTAATCAAAGAAAGACTCTCAAGATGAGGCTTCTTGATAGTTTAATTGCTAAGGAAGAACCCTCCCTGAGTACGAAGAAGCTCTGAAGAAGAAGCTCATTAATTAGTTATTGTCTGATTAGTTTAAGGCTATGTTTCTGTTTCGTGTTGCTTATGTTTCGTTGTTAAATTTCTGTTTCTGTTGCTTTCTGTTTCTTAATGTTTCTGTTTCGTGTTGCTTAAGTTTTTGAGCCTTGTAGTTTAACTTTAAGATTATGATAATATAAAAGCTTGTTTCTGTTTCTGTTTCTGTTTCTGTTTCTGTTTCTGTTTCTGTTTCTGTTTCTGTTTCTGTTTCGTGTTGTTGTTGTTACTGTCTCGGTTCCTTGAGCTTGTTGTTGTTACTGTCTTGTTATTTCACTGTCTTGTGTTCTAGAGCATTAACAGACTTGTGTTTCTCATTCTTGTTGTGGAGTGGAGCATTCACGGGGATTGACTGGAGCATTCTTGTTGTTTCAGGTGGTGAAGTGGAGTTGTTGTTTCATTGTATTTGACGGGTGTAAAAGAGTGACAGAGAGATTGGAGTCTTGTGATGTTTGTGTCACGGGTGTACAAGAGTGACAGAGAGAGTTGGGGTCTTGTGACGTTGTAGTCACGGGTGTACAAGAGTGACAGAGAGAGTTGGGGTCCTGTGATGTTTGTAGTCACGAGTGACAACTTCCATACTTGTCTATATATATTTGCATAACAATTGAAAAGCAATTCACAATCTATCTCTTCTCTTCAAAGTCTTCCTCTCTTCAAACTCATCGAACCAATCTTCATCGAAGTCACAATCTATCTCTTCTCTTCAAAGTCTATCTCTCTTCAAAGCAATTCACAATCTATCTCATTCTCTTAATCTCACAAAGTCAATCTCAATCTCATTTTATTCACAATCTCATTCTATTCACAATCTCATTCTCTTATCAATCTCATTCTCTTTTATTAAAAGCAATTCACAACCTCATTTTATTCACAATCTCATTCTCTTTTATTCAAAGCCTTTCACATATATGGCATCTTCTTCTCATAACAATTTTGAGGGAGTAGATGATGAATGTTTTGATCAATATTTTGATCAACATTTTGATCAAGTTTCGAGAATTTCGCCATTAATTATGGTAATCGAGGAGAAGAAAGGAAAAGAAGAAGAAAAAGAATTCATATCGAAAGAAATTGTGAAGAAGGCGATCTACGTTTATGGAATGATTATTTCAGTGAAACTCCAACATACCCTGATAATCTATTCCGACGACATTTTAGAATGAACAAGTCATTGTTCATGCATATCGTTGATCGACTCTCCAATAAAGTTGAATTCTTTCGACAAAAGAGAGATGCTCTCGGAAGACTTAGTCTCTCTCCATTTCAAAAGTGTACAGTAGCCATTCATCTCTTGGCATATGGTAGTGCTGCTGATACTGTTGACGAATACCTCGGCTCGGTGAAACGACAACTCGGTCATGTTTGGAGAATTTTGTGGAATGAATAATTTATTTGTTCGGCGATGAGTACCTAATAAGACCAACACCGACTGATCTTCAACGTTTACTTGATATTGGAGAGCTTCGTGGATTTTCTGGGATGATAGGAAGCATCGATTGAATGTATTGGGAGTGGAAGAATTGTCCCACCGCTTAGAAAGGGCAATATTCTCGTGGTTTGAGTAAACCAACAATCATTTTGGAGGCGGTTGCTTCATATGATCTCTGGATATGGCATGCATTTTTTGACCTCCAGTTACCTTAAATGATATCAATGTTCTTGATCGCTCACCTGTTTTTGATGACATAATAAACGGTCAAGCTCCGCAAGTAACTTACTCAGTCAATGGCCATGCGTATAATTTGGCTTACTATCTCACTGATGTTATTTATCCGAAATGGACTACTTTTAGCCAATCTATTCAATTATCACAAGGCCCGCAAGCAGTTTTATTTGCTCAACGTCAAGAAGCTGTCCGAAAAGATGTCGAGCGTGCTTTTGGAGTCTTGCAAGCTCGCTTTGCCATTGTTAAAGGTCCAGCACTTTTTTTGGGATAAAGTCAAAATTGAGAAGATTATGAGAACATGTATCATACTCCATAATATGATAGTAGAAGACGAACGAGATGGATACACTCAATTTGATGTTTCAGAGTTCCAACAAGGAGAAGACACCGGAAGTTCACATGTCGATCTCACGTATTATACATATATGCCTTCAAATATCACCAATATGATGGTGTTTGAACTAGAATTCCTGATAGACAAATTCATCAGCAACTGAAAGCTGATTTGGTTGAACATATATCACTACAAGAAAACACAACATTAGCGACGAAGATTAACGAGGAAAATTAAACCTCGTAAAATAACGTCGTCTTTACGAGTTACTTACGACGAAAATAAAAAGCAACGTCATTTCGTCGTAAATTAACGAGGAAATAATTTCCACGTAAAAAGGACGTAAGGTAACGTGGTTCTTACGAGGAAAAATATCTTCCACGTAAATTCCACGTAAAACTAGCGTCTTTACGAGGAAAACTTTTGCGTAAATAACGTTTAAATTTAGTCTACCAACTTTGTAGGTGAAACATGTTTTTGTTTTCGCTACCTAACAAAATTTCGTGGTTATTTCGTAGTAAAATCTCAACTACCAGATTCGAAAATTTTCTATAAATATGAACCTTTGAAGATCATTTTAAACACACCAAGAAGAAAAAAAAATATAAACGTGAAAGAAAAAAAATGTCGGGCTCCGGGAATATTTTCGAATTGCGGAGGTGGATGTATATGCATAGAGATGCTAACGGGAGAGTGACGAAAGAATACCTTGCGGGGCTGGAGACATTTATGCATCAGGCAGATTCCACACCGCTGGCCCAAGAAAGCGGTAAGATGTTCTGTCCTTGTCGGAAATGCAACAATTCGAAATTGGCAAATCGTGAAAATGTTTGGAAGCATTTAATAAATAGAGGTTTCACGCCAAATTACTATATCTGGTTTCAACATGGAGAAGGTTATAATTATGATGAGAATCATGAAGCTAGTAGTAGTAATAGCAATTTTCAGGAAGAACAACCGGTTGATCATCATCATTTGCATAATGAACATAGTTACCATCAAGAAGAGCAGATGGTAGATTTTGATAGGGTTCATGATATGGTAGCTGATGCATTCGTAGCTCATGATGAAGATGAAGAACCTAATATAGATGCAAAAAAGTTTTATGAAATGTTAGATGCTGCGAATCAGCCACTTTACAGTGGTTGTAGAGAAGGTCTCTCTAAATTGTCGTTGGCAGCTAGAATGATGAATATTAAAACTGATCACAATCTATCTGAAAGTTGCATGAATGAATGGGCAGACTTGTTTAAAGAGTATTTGCCGGAAGATAATGTGTCTGCTGATTCTTATTATGAGATTCAGAAACTGGTTTATAGTCTTGGCTTGCCTTCGGAGATAATAGATGTTTGCATTGACAATTGCATGATCTACTGGGGAGATGATGAGAAGTTAGAAGAATGTCGATTCTGCAAGAAGCCACGATCAAGCCGCAAGGACGGGACGATAGGGTACCGCATCAAAGGATGTGGTACCTACCAATTACAGACAGATTGAAAAGATTGTACCAATCGAGCAGATCGGGAAGATGAGATGGCATGCCGAGCACACTCAGACGGATGGTGAGATGACTCATCCATCAGATGCAAGAGCCTGGAAACATTTCAACAAAGTACATCCAGAATTCGCTAGCAATAGCCGGAATGTGTATCTCGGATTATGCACAGATGGATTTAGTCCATTCGGAATGTCAGGGAGACAATATTCATTGTGGCCAGTCTTTCTTACGCCATACAACCTGCCACCGGAGATGTGCATGCAACGGGAGTTGCTGTTCTTGACCATATTAATACCTGGTCCGAACCATCCAAAAAGGTCTCTGGATGTTTTCCTACAACCACTGATAAAAGAGTTGAAGGATTTGTGGTCAACAGGGAAGAGGACGTATGACTGCTCAACGAAGACAAATTTTACGATGCAAGCGATGCTTTTGTGGACCATAAGTGACTTTCCTGCCTATGGGATGTTGTCTGGATGGACTACACATGGGAGATTAGCTTGTCCATATTGTAATGGAACGACAGATGCTTTTCAACTGAAGAATGGTAGGAAGACAAGTTGGTTCGATTGTCACCGTCGATTTCTTCCCATTGGTCATCCGCATCAAGAAACAAGAAATTTTTTAGGCACAAAAGAGTTGTGAGAGACACTCATCCTCCATATTTAACTGGACAACAAATTGAAGCAACTCGACACTATGGAGCTCGAAACAGTTCCCGTGGTGGTAATTGGCATGTCCCCGGTAATATGCCTGATTTTTACGGTGTTCAGCACAATTGGCACAAGAAGAGTATATTTTGGGAGTTGCCATATTGGAAGGATCTTCTTTTGCGCCACAACCTCGATGTGATGCATATAGAGAAGAATTTCTTTGAGAACATCATGAATACAATATTGAATGTCCCAGGGAAGACAAAAGACAACATAAAATCAAGGATGGACTTGCCGGATATTTGCTCAAGAAGTGAGTTACATATAAAAAGCAATGGACAAGTTCCCGTTCCGATATTCAGATTGTCTTCAGAAAAAAAGTCGGTGTTGTTCAACTGGGTGGCATCAGAAGTGAAGTTCCCCGATGGGTATGTTTCAAATCTCTCTAGATGTGTTGAAAAGGGTCAAAAGTTCTCTGGGATGAAGAGTCATGATTGTCATGTATTTATGCAACGACTACTTCCTTTGCATTTGCGGAGCTACTTCCAACAAACGCATGAAGCACTTTCAGGTAATAAATTATAGCCCATTAATTTTTTAATGGTTTAGTTTGCAATAATGTATGACTAATGTGTTTATTTTGTTTTGGAATTAGGCATCGGAGCATTTTTCAGGGATCTGAGCACACGCACAAAGTTGTGGAACAGCTTCAGGAGAACATTCCCATCTTATTGTGCAACTTGGAGAAAATATTTCCTCCGGGATTTTTTGATGTCATGGAGCATCTAGCTATCCACCTCCCATATGAGGCATTGCTTCGTGGACCTGTACATTACGGATGGATGTATCAGTATGAGCGAGCCATGAAATATTTGAAGGGAAAAGCCAAAAACCTCGCAAAAGTTGAAGGTTCTATAATTGCTGGAAGTTTGACGGAAGAAACTTCTCACTTTACATCGTACTACTTTGGGTCAAAAGTACGTACCCGGAAAAGAGCTCCTAGAAGATATGATGATGGTGGTGTCGCGCCAACATATGCAGTTGCTGGTGTTCCAGACATCTTTAGCCAGATTGGGCGACTCGGTGGGAAATCAAAAGAGGTTTGGTGGTCGAGTGAAGAAGACGCCCATAGTGCACACACCTATATTCTACTCAATTACGAGGATCCATTGATGCGTTATTTTGAAAGGTACATATATATGGACACTTCTAAAAACACATAATAAATATAAATTATATAATTGTGAAATTAAGATTAATTGATGTAAAATGTGATTTTACAGCTTATTTGTTTCTCAAGTCGAAGAAACATTCCCAGGTATATCCACAAGTGACGTAGACAAAAGGAAAGATCAACACTTTATTAAGTGGTTGAAGAATCAGGTATTAATTTTTACACCTAGCTCGATCAACTTATTTTTCCATACATTATATTTACTAATATTTCAATGTTCTATTTTTTTTAAGGTTGATTATGACGACGATGCAGATTATCCTAAGTGGTTACACGAAGTAATTCAATCTCCACATGTAAAGGTCACCACATCACAGATATATTTCACACGAGGCTATACTTTTCACACACATGAGTATGGTAGACAGCGGGCGACCAGTAACTATGGAATATGTGTGAAAGGGGAAACAGATTTCTACGGGATCTTGACGGAGATTATTGAAGTCGAATTCCCAGGGATATTGAAGCTGAAATGTGTCCTCTTCAAATGTGAATGGTTCGACCCTGTCGTCAACAGAGGTGTTCGGTTTAACAAATTTGGTGTAGTTGATGTCAATGGTGATAAGGTACAACAAATTTGAGCCTTTCATCTTAGCTTCACAAGCAGACCGTTAGCTTCCTTCCATACCCTCGGATGAGAGAATCATGAATAAATTGGTTATCTGTGATCAAAGTTACACCTCGTGAATCAATATAAGGGAGAAGAACCACCATTGCAAGAAGAACAAATGTGTCGAGGAACCTGAAGCTGCCACAGCGACATACATACTTCTCATTGATCCGCATAATCATGAGTACGAAGATTAACGACGATGCGATCGCGGACGAAGGTGTTGAAGACGAAGTTTAATGAAAATGATGATGTTTCTAGTGATGACGAGAATGTCGATGTATCCGATTGATGTATTAGTATTGATGTATGATTGATTTTTCAGACTTAAGGAATTGTGGTTTTGAATTTTGGAATGGAATAAAAGATTGAGGTTAGGGAAGATGGTTGGGGTTTGGAATATATGAAGTAGAAGATAAGGAAGATGGGGTTTGGGGTTTAGGTTTTGGATTATAGGATTTAAACATAAATCTCGTTATTTCCACGTCATATAACGTGGTTTTTACGACGAAAGTGAGAATTAAAACACGGCCTCGCGATTTCCACGCAGTTAACAATTACAGAAGACCACGCTATTTACGTGGAAATAACGAGGAACATTTAATTATTAAAAATAACAAAGTCGTTAATTCCACGTAAGCTCATTTCGTCGTAAAGACCTCGTTAGCTTACGGAAATAACGTGGTTTATATTTAAATACCTAAAATCAAAATCCAAAACCCTAAACCCTAAACCTATCTTCCTTATCTTATCTTTTACTTTATATATTCCAAACCCCAAATTCTAAACCAAAATCCAAAACCCTAAACCTATCTTCCTTATCTTATCTTTTACTTCATATATTCCAAACCCCAAATTCTAAACCAAAATCCAAAACCCTATACCCTATCTTCCTTATCTTATCTTATACTTCATATATTCCAAACCCCAAATTCTAAACCAAAATCCAAAACCCTAAGCCCTATCTTCCTTAGAGATTGATGGGTTGTATAGGTTATAAGAAGTAGAGTTGAAGTTATAAAATTATAAGAAGAAGGGTTTGGGGTTTTGGGTTGTAAAATTAGAACAAAGCCTCAATATTGGAAATAAGCACGGCCTCGCGATTTCCACGTGAGTTCACGTGGAACTAACGACATTAGGAAAGAAGAGCGTCCTAGTTATTTCCTCGTTAACTCACGAGGAATTGCGAAATCTACATCTATATATATACCAAGACCATTTTGTCACAATTCATAATTCCAAAAGAGGATAAAGGTCTGGAATCACGAGTCGCGAAGAAAGATTCTTTAAAAAAAGAGGAGAAAGGTCTGGAATCACGAGTGCGAAGACACGGTCTCTTCCCACTTGTGATTCCAGTATCTTTCTTCTCTTTCTTTGAAGAATTCTTTAAAAATAGAAGAAATATCTAGAATCACGAGTGTGAAGACACAGACTCTTCCCACTTAAGATTCCAACAATTACCTAAATCTTAAAATTATAATTTGGGGTTTAGGGTTTTGGATTTTAGGAATTTAAGAAATATCCTCGTTATTTCCTCGTTCTTGAAACATGGGACTCGCGAATTCCTCGTAAAGGAAAACACGGGCCTCGCGATTTCCTCGTAAAGGAAAACACGGGCCTCGCGATTTCCTCGTAAAGAAAAAGACGGGCCTCGCGATTTCCTCGTTAATTTACGAGGTTTTTACGTGGTGATGTATCCTATATATATACCCACGAACCCTCTCACTTTCTCATTTCCTCTCTACTTCCTCTCTAAAATCATGGTAAGTCCTCTCTCTCCCTTCGATTAGTTTAGGGTAGTTTAGGTGGTTAGTGTAGGGAATTTAGATAGGTTTACGGATTTTAGGTTAATTAGTGTTGATTAGGTGATTAATTAGAATTTAATATATAAAAATTTGAAGTTTGAGTGCTAATTTTCAATTTTTTTAATAGGTACGAAAGAACAAACTTACTGCCCACTGAGACAGATGTTGGGTGTGCGGGTAGTCGTTACACCCGGTTCTTCTTCTACAGCACCTAGTTCTTGGTCGGATAGCGTCCCGAGACTCAGTCTTCTCGAGAGAGTCTCTCCTACAGCACCTGGTGTACAATCGGTTGCACCACCGGCTCATCATGATCATCATGTCCCAGAGGTGCCACCTCGAAGTGCCTCCACCGATGGCTGCGGAGATGCGGCGGAGATGCGGCTCCCATTCATCCCGATCTGATGGTGCGCCGAGTGCTCCTTACTCGCAGTACACTGTCGAGGACATTCTCGCTCAGCGGGCGAGAGAAGGTTTACGGTCATAGACCCGACCGACCGGACGGAACTTTGTGGTATGTTATATTTTTTAGATTCTAATAAATTTTTTAATAACATTAGTATCTAATTTATACTTTAAATTTGTTTTTAGGTTTGGGGTTGGCGGATGTCTCGCATCAGATGTAACCGACCACGATGAAGGGTTACTTCTCCATGCCACATCGAACTGGAAAGATTCGTCACTACAGAGAAAGCGTGGTTCAAGATTTTCGCTGTAAGTTACTATTAATTTTTATATATATATATATACTATTATTTTTAATTTAAATTTCAAATTTTTAAAAATACTAATTATTAACTTATTTTTTTTCTGTTACAGCAAAAGTATCATTGGTCTTTGGGGTCAATGAGAAGGTGAGGAAGCGTTCAACAGTAAGGTGAAAGCTTCGCTGTTGAACCACGGTCTCCAAGCTGGAAGGGGCTGGATGCGTGAAGGGATATGGCGTGGTAAACCGCTGAGCTCACCGAGATGTGGGATGGCCTCATCCGTTATTGGGAAACTCCTGATGCCATAAGAATCGCCCATCTTGCTCTGCCTCGTAACACGGTAGATGAGCACGGTCACGGGCCGATGCTTCACTCTACGGGCCAAAACCCCGCGCCGCTATCCGTTTGGAGATGGTATGTAATTAAATATTGAATTTAATTAATTTCTTTTATATAATATATTTATATATACTAACTCTCTAAAATGTTTTGTAGGCCAAAGAGGCGGGACAGCTCAGACTCTTATGGAACTTCGAGAAGACCCACAAACAAGTGAGATTAGATTAAGTAGATCTAGAGTCGAGCAAATCTTCAATGAAGTTGCTGACCGGGTTCAAGCGTCGACCGGCCAATGACCAGATCTCCCGACGGACTACGTCAACTTATCCACAGCTTGAAGTGGATAAGATTTCTGAGGAGGTAAATTTTAAAAATTTTAATTTTAAATTATTCATTTAATTTAAATTTAAATTTTACTAACAATAATTTTTTGGGTTTTAAGGTTGTCCCTAAGAAAAGGGCGTCGTTGAGGATTGGTTCCGTCAGCGATGTTCGAGGCGACATCTTCTTATGGTAAGAGACGGAAGACGAGGTCACTGAGCTAGGCGTGAGAGTTGGCCTCGACAAAACTGCGTTCACAGCTTCGGCGGGGTGTAGTCGAGGGCTTCTTGGGCGTCATAGCGGCCACAAATCGAATGGGAGACCTTGTTGAGGAACTGCGGCGTAAAATCCAATTCGGTAGTCGACTAGCGAGGCCCATGCGAAGGCGGATGTAGAGAGGAGGAGTGAGGAGTTCTACCGGCGATGAGCGAGCCATAGTTTTTCCTTTTTATTAGGTTGTAAATATGAATTCTAATTATTTATGAATAAATATATTTTTCTTTTATTGTTTCTGTATTTTTAATTCAAATTTTATAATCATAATTAAAATTATAAATATTTTTCTAATTATTTTAATTTTAATTCTGTATATAAAATCGAAGTAAATTCCTCGTTAATTCACGAGGAAATAACTTCGTAAGCTTTACGTGGTCTTTACGAGGATTTTTTCGACTTCATTCGTGTTTTCACGTGGAAAGTTAACGGAAATGACGAGGAAAGTTAACGTCGAACTTACGAGGAAATGCTTTCGCGACATTTACGGTAATTAACGGAAAATCTTTACGATATTTACGAGGAATATTTTCGTGGTCTTTACGAGGAAACTTAGCGAGTTCATTACGTGGAAATCTTACGTGGTCTTTACGACGAAATATTGTACTTGGTCTTTACGACGAAATATTTTCCTCGCTAAGTAACGTGGAATTAGCGAGGAAATACGCGTTACGACGAACGGTTAACGACCAAACCATTTTCCTCGCTATTTCCTCGTAATACCTCATTAACGACGAATTCACGAGGAACTCAGCCGTCGTTAATCTTGTGTTTTCTTGTAGTGTATGCGCAAATTTGGAAGTGATGAATACAACAACTGAGCTCGGATGCTACTTCCAAATTATTCTCGTTTATTTTACTCATCTTTGTTTTTATGTTTTTATTTTAAAATCTATGTTTAAAATGTTTCTTTTATTATGTTTTGTTTAATAAATAAAATTTATCTTTAATAAAAATAATGTTTTAAATTTTTTTTTAAGAACCCCGAAATAAAAACCTCTCATTGGAGCACCAAAATGTTCGGGGTTCTCAGCGTTGGTTCTTAAATCACTTTTGCAATTTAAAATTATTAAAAAAAAATAACTAAGTACCCCTAATTGAGTATTTGGGTCAATGGTGCTCTAATGATCATTTTTTAAGCCGAACGCAAATTAATATATTATTAATTTTTTATTGATTTAAACTTCTAATACAAATAAACTTGCTATTCCTCTCAGGAACCAACTGTCAGCATGACACGTTGACTTAAGGGGAAAGTCGCACACACAAAATTTTCAAAATACATAGACAAGAGCCCTGAAAATAGATATCACTGTAGCAGCGAATAATGAGTCGATGCTTGACGCGGTGCCCGCAGCCTGCCATTAGATTCCGTCTTCATAGCAAAAAGAAAAGAAAAACCGAAATATTATAAATATATACATTCCTTATTTCTTGTTTCTCGATTTTCTTGATAATAAGTTTGATGTTTCTTCGTCTAAAAGGTGGCAATATGATCAAACGTCCCTTGAGAACCTTAAGGAAATCATAATCTGGAGAGATTACTAACTGAGGTAAATCAGTCTCTCTCTCTAGGTCGAGTTCTATCTGAACATGGAGATTAGTGATTGAAAGACAACTTCATCACAAGGGATAGTGAGACCCATGTCGTGCTCAAACCCAAACTCTTCCTCGGCTAGTTGGAGGAGTATCTGAAAGTCAGGATGAACTAGACATGAGATTGGCACCACTGTAGGAGATGGGTTGCACCCCCCGCAAAACCCATCAAATGTGGAAACCTAACTCACCAAGATAGTCCACGCGACTCCCAAAGAAAAAAGGAACGGCTCGGCTTTGGAGCGTCTTTAGCCACGCGGCTAAAGCGACTTATCTAGAACTGACCAATAAAGATGCTCCAGGAGGCCGACCCTAAGGCCCGTTTAGGAGGAAAGCCCAGCAAAGCTCAAGACGAGCTAGGGCGAACGACAGAATAGCCTATAAAAGGAAGGAGGGCGACGCCAAGAAGGGGATCCAGACTTTTACACACCCACTCGAGCGGCTAGATCTAGGGTTTTGATAAGTTCATAAATACTCGCCGCCTTGTATTTCTCGGGCTGTTTAGTCACTCTTTCCATCCGTTTGTAATCACATACCTCAGATCTATAAAACGTCTTTGTTCGCCCCGCTTCTCTCTTTAGATTGTTCTTGAACCAGTTTACCCTCAAACAATTTGGCGCCCACCGTGGGGCTTAGAACAAAGTAGCGCATAGATCCATCATGCACGGAGATCCGAGCACCTCCGGCGGCGTCAGGAGGAGCCAAATCCACCCTCGAACCGAGACTCCTCTTCGCTTCGACTTCGAGGCTACCGGTCATGGCGCTTATTCAGCGGGGCCGAGATCTGAAACAAACCAAACTCGGCTTCGCTATGCTTTCGTTCGCGGCGCTGGCAGCTCCGCCCGGACAAAGCGAGTAACCCTCGACCTTTCCGACGACAACTCTTCAACACTAACCCTACGGTTCCAGCGCCCGGCAGCCCGAAGAGTTAGAACCCACTGAGACTCCCCCCGCAGAAGCAGCTCCAGCGGGTCCAGATCTCACGACCATACGTGAGATAGCCGCGCTCAAACTCAACTTTCAGCAGATGAGCTCCACCATTCACAAGGTCACTAGTGCTGCGCCACAGATCGAGAGCGTTCTCGCCTCCACCGAACGTACCCCGTTCACCAGCGCGCTGACCGACGTCAACTTCCGAAAAATAGAAAAGATGCGCGTCCCACAGTACAAACCTGGTGGCTGTCCCGTGGAGCATATGACAGCCTTCAACATCGATGATGGCTCGCCGACTACCGATGATGAGAAGGATGCCGCCTACTGTCAACTGTTCGTGGAGACACTTCACGAACAAGCTTTAACCTGGTTCTCAGGACTCTCGGAGAACTCCATCAGCAGCTTCAGGGAACTTTCGTCGGCGTTCCTGAAGACCTACATCATGTTTGCCAAGCGAGAAACGACAGCTTCCAGCTTATGGAACCTCAAGCAGACGAAAGACCAGAGCCTTCGCGACTTCATGGAGCGCTTCAAATCGGTCGTGTCCAGGATCGACATCCCTGACCACATCGCCATCGACGCTCTGATGAACACTCTGCACCTGGATTCCAAGTTCCGAGAGGACTTGTATCGAAGCCCTTCCACGTCTCTCCAAGACGCCATCGCCCGCTCGCACAACTTCATCCGCATGGAGGAAGATACCAAAGCAATCTTGGTTAAGCATGGCGTTGCAAAGACACCGATGCCTAAACCCGCTGAAGCAAAGCAGGAGCCACGCCAGCACGCCCATACCGATAAAAACAATCCGAAGAACGGTCTCTTGTTGGTTGTCGGCGAAAACAACCGACCAGTCCGCGAGCTTCTCGATGCGCAGCGAGCCTTTGAACGCGGTACAATCGCCAGACTGCAGCCCTGAAAAATTCTGCTAGCCCCGCCGCCAGCTCCACCCACACTACCCGCCACCTACTACGGGTGCCGGATCCTCTAAAGGAGTTGACCTCACCAAGCACTGCAAATACCACGATGTCAAGGGGCCGCGACACATCTGAGTGTCGGATGGCGTCGCCAATTCCTTCGAAGGTTGAGAGCGGCGACTTCAAAGTCCAACCTCCAAAACCAAAACAGAAAACCGCAAGAGTTGGTCCAAGAATAAGGAGAAGCGCCCAACGAAAGTCTGGCGGTAAAGGCGAGAACAGCGAGAGAATAACAAACCCGCAGACGACGCTGATAACGGCCCCCGGCGACGAGAAGCAACCGGCGAATCGACAACGCATCGGCGATACGCTTCAGCAGCCCCTATCGCCCGACGATGAGGATGAGTGCCCACCAACGCCAGTTTACTTGCGGAACCTCCTCAGCGTAAAGGCCACAACAGGCGATGAAGTCAACTGCGCCGACCTTCGCTTTAAGCTCCTAGCCAGCAAGTCACAACGTCTCGGGAACCGCCGAGCATACCTCGTCGACCGATTCGCCGATCACCCGATCTGCGCGACCAACTCAACGCTAAGGAAACCGATTTACGCTGCGGCGCTCAATCGCTCCAAGCCAACAGATCTTAGAGGCGGTTAGAGCGACCAACGCCATCCGACAAACCGGTGCCATCGAAGCGGACGACCAGGCGCCTCTGTGGACCTTCGGGCGTTCTTAGATATCAAACGAACGATCGCGCGACCACGATTGAACGTCATCTTGTGCGGCTCGTCACCTTGTGGCGACTCTGTTCGTTCAGTCAAAGATTACCGACGCCAAGCAACCGCCTCGAAGCGATGGCCCACGAAGCCGCCAAGCCACATCCCGATCAGCTTTTCTTCCGATGATCTGACTGGAGTTCACGTCCCACACAACGATCCCCTGCTAGTCGTCCTCGAAATCGGTGAATATGATGTAACCAAAATGCTGATCGACACGGGCAGCTCCGTCGACCTTATTTTTCGAGCAACGCTGGAAAAGATGGGAATCGATCTCGCCGGCGTAAAACCTTCGTCGAGGACGCTGACAGGTTTCAACGGTTCCTCATAAACCATTCTTGGCACAATCCGTCTTCCCGTCCGAGCATGCGGCGTTACCAGGATACCATTCTTGGGACACCATGGATACACTCGATGCAAGCAATACCGTCTACCTACCACCAGTGCATCAAGTTCCCGGGGGTAGACGGGACAGTCAAAACCGTCCGCGGAGATCAGCAAGCCGAGCGGGACCTGCTGATAGCCACCGTCAAGCTACAGCGCCACCATCCCTCGTTAACGCTGTTTCTCATCCCACCAGCTTAACCTATCCTCAAAAGGACGACATCCTAGAGATGCCGATAGACGACTCCGATCCCAGTAAGACGGTGCGAATCGGCGCGCTTCTAGCCGACGACATGCAGCAGGCGCTACTCACGTTCCTACGGGATAACGTGTCCACCTTCGCATGGTCCTTATCGGACATGAAAGGGATCGATCCGGCTATCACAACCCATGAGCTCAACGTCGATCCCGCGTTCAAACCCATCCGCCAGAAGCGTCGCAAATTAGGACCGGACCGATTGAAGGCAGTGAACGAAGAAGTCGCACGGCTACTCGGGGCCGGCTCGATCACGGAGGTTCGCTACCCAGAGTGGCTAGCTAACCCAGTAGTCGTGAAGAAGAAGAACGGAAGTCGCACCGGCATCGACTTCACCGACCTTAACAAAGCATGTCCAAAGGACAGCTATCCACTACCGAGCATTGACCGCCTCGTGGAGTCAACTGCGGGGAACGAGATGCTCACCTTCATGGACGCGTTCTCAGGATACAATCAGATTATGATGCACCCCGACGATCGCAGAAAACGCCTTCATTACAGATCGAGGAACATACTGTTATAAAGTCATGCCATTCGACTAAAGAACGCCGGCGCTACATACCAGCGGCTCGTTAACCGCATGTTCGCAGACAAACTGGGTCAAACTATGGAGGTGTACATCGACGATATGCTGGTCAAGTCGCTGCACGCGGAAGATCATCTTAGCCATTTACGCTACTTGTTTTGAAGTACTCAACAAGTACGGAATGAAGTTAACCGCCAAATGCACGCTCGAGTCTCTTCAGCGAACCTCGCTACATCGTTACCCAACGAGGCATAGAAGCCAATCGAAGCAAATATCTTCCGCCCTCGACCTTCCTAGCCCCAAGAACAGCCGCGAAGTCCAGCGGTTAGCGGCGCATCGCCGCCCTTAACAGAATTATCTCCGTGTCGACCGACAAATGTCTCCCTTTTTACGACCTTCTCCGTGGCAATAAAAAGTTCATTTGGGACGAGAGGTGCGAGGAGGCATTCCAGCAACTGAAGAAGTACCTCACGACCCCGCCCGTTCTTGCCAAGCCAGACGAAGGAGACGTCCTGTCACTCTACATTGCGGTGTCCAGAGCGCGATCAGCAGCGCCCTCATTAAGGAGGACCGAGGGAGCAAAAGCCGATCTTCTACACAAGCAGGCGCATGACCGCCCGGAGACTCGTATCCAACCTCGAAGATGGCCCTAGCCGTAGTAGAAGCAGCAAGGAAGTTGCCCATACTTTCAGTCGCACACAGTTGAGGTACTCACCGATCAGCCGCCCGCACCGCCCCGCAGAACACAACCGGGCTGGTCGCCTCACCAAGTGGGCTGTGGAGCTCGGCGAGCTGGATATTACTTACAAAATCGAACAGCCGCGAAGTCCAGCGGTTAGCGGCGCATCGCCGCCCTTAACAGAATTATCTCCGTGTCGACCGACAAATGTCTCCCTTTTACGACCTTCTCGTGGCAATAAAAGTTCATTTGGGGCGAGAGGTGCGAGGAGGCATTCCAGCAACTGAAGAAGTACCTCACGACCCGCCCGTTCTTGCCAAGCGGGCCGAAGGAGGCGTCCTGTCACTCTACATTGCGGTGTCCAGAGCGCGATCAGCAGCGTCCTCATTAAGGAGGACCGAGGGGAGCAAAAGCCGATCTTCTACACAAGCAGGCGCATGACCGGCCCGGAGACTCGTTATCCAACCCTCGAGAAGATGGCCCTAGCCGTAGTAGAAGCAGCAAGGAAGTTGCGCCCATACTTTCAGTCGCACACAGTTGAGGTACTCACCGATCAGCCGCTCCGCACCGTCCTGCAGAACACAAACCGGGCTGGTCGCCTCACCAAGTGGGCTGTGGAGCTCGGCGAGCTGGATATTACTTACAAAAATCGAACAGCCGCAAAAGCTCAGGTCCTAGCCGACTTCCTTGTCGAGTTGGCACCAGAACTGGAGCAGGATTTGCAACCGCTAAACCAGAACTGGATACTGCATGTAGACGGCTCCTCGACGAACAAAGGCTCAGGCGCTGGTGTCCAACTCCAGTCCCCAACTGGTGAACTGATACGACAATCTTTCAGCTTTGGTTTCCCAGCGTCGAACAACGAAGCCGAGTACGAATCATTGATAGCCGGTCTTCGTTTGGCAAAAGCCGTCAAAGCAAAACGTCTAAGTGCGTATTGTGATTCACAGCTAGTAGCCAGTCAGTTCAACGGAGATTACGACGCTCGCAACGACCGAATGGACGCTTACCTCCGTGTCGTCCAAGGCTTAGCAAGAGAATTCGAATTCTTCGAGCTCACTAAGGTGCCTCGTGGCGAAAACGCCTGCGCGGACGCACTAGCGGCCCTTGGCAGCAGGCTCCGTGATCAAGTCGAGAGGACCATCCCAATACATCACATCGACGAACCAAGTATCAGCATTTCAGCCGAGGCGGCTACCATCGTCGCCCCTATCAACGACACTGAGATGACCCAGTCCGACCAACAGCCCGTTGACTGGCGCTCAGAGTTCATTAATTACCTCTCGAATGGTGTCTTGCCATCCGAGAAATGGGAAGCCAGACGACTAAAAAGGCGCAAGCGCCATTACGCCGCCATGAACGATTTAACTATACAGATACAACGCAAGCGGGTCTTCCTCAAATGCATCCCGCGGTGGCGAGATCCGACGCGTAATGGCCGAAACGCACGATGGTGCCGGAGGAAACCACTCCGGCGGACGCGCATTAGCTTGAAAGATCAGAAACTCCGGACTTTTCTGGCCGACTATGAACTCGACTGCGAATCATACTCCGTCGCTGCGACAAGTGCCAGCGACATGCTTCATTATCCACTGTCCAACCGGTGCTACAGACGCCCACCGCTTCCATACCCGCTCATGCGTTGGGCTATGGACATCATTGGTCCCATGGTCTGCTCTCGAGGACGCCGCTTCATCCTAGTCCTCACCGACTATTTCACGAAGTGGATTGAAGCAGAAGCCTTCTCTCAAGTGACCGACAAGGAAGTCCGCTGTTTCGTCTGGAAAAACGTCATTTGCCGCCATGGTCTCCCGTGACGAGATAGTAACCGACAACGGCTCCCGCTTATGTCTGGCAACTTCAAAGAGTTCTCATGGAAATGGAACATTCGCTAAGCCCTCCACGCCAAGATACCGCAAGGGAACGGCCAGGCCGAATCTTCTAATAAACTCATCATGGATGGAATCAAGAAACGCTTGGACTTGAAGTACTCAACAAGTACGGAATGAAGTTAAATCCGGCCAAATGCACGTTCGGAGTCTCTTCAGGCGAATTCCTCGGCTACATCGTTACCCAACGAGGCATAGAAGCCAATCCGAAGCAAATATCTGCCGTCCTCGACCTTCCTAGCCCCAAGAACAGCCGCGAAGTCCAACGGTTAACTGGCCGCATCGCCGCCCTTAACAGAATTATCTCCAGGTCGACTGACAAATGTCTCCCTTTTTACGACCTTCTCCGTGGCAATAAAAAGTTCATTTGGGACGAGAGGTGCGAGGAGGCATTCCAGCAACTGAAGAAGTACCTCACGACCCCGCCCGTTCTTGCCAAGCCAGACGAAGGAGACGTCCTGTCACTCTACATTGCGGTGTCCAGCGCCGCGATCAGCAGCGTCCTCATTAAGGAGGACCGAGGGGAGCAAAAGCCGATCTTCTACACAAGCAGCGCATGACCGCCCGAGACTCGTATCCAACCTCGAAGATGGCCCTAGCCGTAGTAGAAGCAGCAAGGAAGTTGCGCCCATACTTTCAGTCGCACACAGTTGAGGTACTCACCGATCAGCCGCTCCGCACCGTCCTGCAGAACACAAACCGGGCTGGTCGCCTCACCAAGTGGGCTGTGGAGCTCGGCGAGCTGGATATTACTTACAAAAATCGAACAGCCGCAAAAGCTCAGGTCCTAGCCGACTTCCTTGTCGGAGTTGGCACCAGAACTGGAGCAGGATTTGCAACCGCTAAACCAGAACCGATACTGCATGTAGGCGGCTCCTCGGCGAACAAAGGCTCAGCGCTGGTGTCCAACTCCAGTCCCCAACTGGTGAACTGATACGACAATCTTTCAGCTTTGGTTTCCCAGCGTCGAACAACGGCCGAAGTAATAATCATTGATAGCCGGTCTTCGTTTGGCAAAAGCCGTCAAAGCAAAACGTCTAAGTGCGTATTGTGATTCACAGCTAGTAGCCAGTCAGTTCAACGGAGATTACGACGCTCGCAACGACCGAATGGACGCTTACCTCCGTGTCGTCCAAGGCTTAGCAAGAGAATTCGAATTCTTCGAGCTCACTAAGGTGCCTCGTGGCGAAAACGCCTGCGCGGACGCACTAGCGGCCCTTGGCAGCAGGCTCCGTGATCAAGTCGAGGACCATCCCAATACATCACATCGACGAACCAAGTATCAGCATTTCAGCCGGCGGCTACCATCGCCGCCCCTATCAACGACACTGAGATGACCCAGTCCGACCAACAGCCCGTTGACTGGCGCTCAGAGTTCATTAATTACCTCTCGAATGGTGTCTTGCCATCCGAGAAATGGGAAGCCAGACGACTAAAAAGGCGCAGCGCTCATTACGCCGTCATGAACAATTTAACTATACAGATACAACGCAAGCGGGGTCTTCCTCAAATGCATCCACGGTGACGAGATCCGACGCGTAATGGCGAAGCGCGATGGTGCCGGAGGAAACCACTCGGCGGGACGCATTAGCTTGAAAGATCAGAAACTCCGGACTTTTCTGGCCGACTATGAACTCGACTGCGAATCATACTCCCGTCGCTGCGACAAGTGCCAGCGACATGCTTCATTATCCACTGTCAACGAAGTGCTACAGACGCCCACCGCTCCATACCCGTTCATGCGTTGGGCTATGGACATCATTGGTCCCATGGTCTGCTCTCGAGGACGCCGCTTCATCCTAGTCCTCACCGACTATTTCACGAAGTGGATTGAAGCAGAAGCCTTCTCTCAAGTGACCGACAAGGAAGTCCGCTGTTTCGTCTGGAAAAACGTCATTTGCCGCCATGGTCTCCCGTACGAGATAGTAACCGACAACGGCTCCCGCTTTATGTCCGCAACTTCAAAGAGTTCTCATGGAAAATGGAACATTCGCTAAGCCCCTCCACGCCAAGATACCCGCAAGGGAACGGCCAGGCCGAATCTTCTAATAAACTCATCATGGATGGAATCAAGAAACGCTTGGACTTGAAGAAAGGCCACTGGGCCGACGAGCTCGACGGAGTCCTCTGGAGCCATCGCACGACTCCAAGGGGGGCGACCAAATCAACACCCTTCTCTCTCGCCTATGGAGTCGAGGCCATGGCCCCAGCTGAAGTCAACGTCAGTAGCCTCCGTCATTCCAAAATGCCGCAACACGCCGAGCTCAATGAAGACATGCTCCTTAACGACTTGACGAACCGGAGGAACGCCGAGATCAAGCTCGCCCAATCCGAATTACCAGCACCAGATTGAGAGTTACTACAACAGGAGGGTTAAGGCGAGACCACTGGAGCTGGGCGATCAAGTCATGCGCAAGGTTTTCGAGAACACCAAGGAACTGAACGCTGGAAAACTTGGAGCACGGTGGGAAGGACCCTACAAAATAATCAAAGTCGTTAAGCCTGGTGTCTACCGGCTTCAAACGTCCAGCGGAGAAGACGTCCCAAGGGCATGGAACTCCATGCACCTGCGTCGTTACTATTCGTAAGACCCAGCACTCTCCCGATTAAGTAAAAAGATCCAGCATCACCTTACTTAATCTTTTCGTCGGGAGCAGACCGCCAAACCCTTTAATTTCTTTACCGATCGAGTAGATGAACAAGCGTCACTTCTAACCGATCGACTAAATCCGTAGCGGATGACCACAATCACTTCCGTTACAAAAAGAAGTCGAGTAGATGCACACCTGGTGTCACTTCTACTCGCCCGAGTAAATGCGCCCTCGAGGCCACTTTTGCTCGGTCAAATCGAACTACGAACGGCTTGATCCTCCCCCGAGGTACGTAGGCAGTCCTAACCGGTCCAGCTGTAACAACACCAAAGTCAAAAGATTGGTTACGGTCCACCAAGAGACCAGAGCGATACCCGTACTCTCGTCAACAGACGAAGACGCGATACTCGCACCCACTAATCAGCCTTGTCCTGATCCGACACTTAGCTGAGGGACCGACGAGTCACGCGTCACCTATGTCCTCAAAACATTGACCGACTCGAGAGCGAAATTCTAGCCACTGTCCGAATGACGAGTGAATGTTTGGCCGACTAAACTTGTTATTCAATGGTCGGCTGGTCTAGAACTTTTACTCTCAACAGAACACGTTGGCATTTCACGTCCGATTGACTTTGAATAAAATTCGCGGATTTAAGTTCCTTAAAGATCATTTGGGACAACGAAATAACTAAAAAAAAACGCTCAAAGTCGGCGGATCACCGGTTAAACAAACAACGTTTTTAATCTTACAGTGAAGAAAGACCCAGCAGGGCTTCGAAAAGAAAAGCAAAAAAAAGAGAGAGAGGGGACTAATTAGCAATACAACAACTAAGACCGATCATACAGAAAGCTCCCTTGACGTAGAAGGATCTTCGACAGGAGCAGGCGGTAGGCTAGCTTCCGGGTTTAGAGCACTGGCAGATACCATTTCTTCCTCCTTCTCCTTCTCCAGCGGCGGCTCCTCGGTCTGAACAGGGTCTGGAAGTGGCGGCTCTTCTTCTTCATCACTCTCCTCCTCTACGTCGGGAGAAGAATCGCGAACCTCGACGACCTTCGGCAAGCCGGCATCCCTAGGCGAATTTTCCCGAGTCGGGAAGTCGTCCTCCTCGACTGTCTCCTCGGCTACTGGAGGGTCAGATTCCTTGCGAGAGGGAGCCGTGTCGACCAGATCCTGACCCGAAAGACCGGTCGATGTGCCTCCAAGGTCAGCAGGAGGAGGAGTACGAAGCTGCGAAGCCGACTCCGAACCAACCAGATCCTCATTCGACCCGTACGGATCGAGGGTGGCCATGAACTCCTCATTGACGAACCGGGATCGAAGAACGAGTGGGGAGAGAGCCAAGTCTTCCTCAGGTAGCGGACCGACGTCGAGCTCAGCAGCTTTAGCTTGATGCTCTGCCTCTTGTTGAACAAACACGTCGATGAGCTCCGGGGTAATCTCCAGTTTCTCCTCCCGAATCATCTCGAGACATCTCTTCGTGCCGGAAGCCTGCCCCAGCAAGTTCTTTTCCCTCTCAAAGAGATCGCGCTGAGCCAGATACGCGCGGACGCGATCGATTCGACGCCTGAGCTTGTCAGTCATGGCAGACTGAACCCGAACCCTCTCGCGGGAGACCTCTTGGCCGCGCGAGTCTTGCAGCCTCCGTCTTTCTTCAACCAGTTTTTGAGCAACTGCGTCCCTCTCCGCCAGAAGCTCGGCCTTCTCCTCCTAAGGCTGGGCTTTTGCCCGTTCAAGAGCCGCGTTCTCGCGCGCGAGTTCCTTCTTAGCCGCACGATCAGCCTTGAGTGCAGCCTCTAGCTCCTCAAACTTTACGCGGAGAGCTTCCTTCTCCTCGAGGGTCTTCTTCCGGACCCGCTCCTGGTCGGCTCTGAGTCTCTCGATGACCCCAAGCCTTACCTAGACAGCTTTACCGGGCACCGAAGCTCGGTCATTGTCTGCTTCAGCGCAGTGTCATACCGTTCGACGAGGACGTTCATGCTCCCGTCAGCCTAGCAAACAAACCGAACGATCGCGGAATTAGCCTTTAAACAAAAGGAATGGGATATCAAGTAACCAGAACTCCTAAGAGATATTAAAAAAAAAAAAAGGAAAAGGCGTACCCGTCTGTTCGCAAGCGAAGCCTCGATATAGTCGTCTTTGAAGACGAGATCGTCAACTGGCGGCATCTCCTTAGGACCGCCCCGGATTTGGCGAGAGAGCTCCGCGCACCGTCCCGGGTTGCATACCAATGGAGTTCCTTCATTATACAGGAACTCCACACGATCCGAGAAGTCAATCCTCGGCCTCTTCCCGAGAGAGCTTTCAGATAGGCTTGCACGACGAGGTTCGCTACCAGGATCTTGGATCGAAGGATTCTGAGGCCTATCAGGGGATTGAGTTCTCACCAGAACATCCCCAGTATTCAGCTTGGCTGGCGAGCCGCATACTCCAGTCACGCTACCCGCGCGAGGAGAACCGTCGGAACGCGACCGCACAGATCGAAACAGCGATCGCTGCGCCCGCTTTGGAGCCCCCTTTTTCTTTGCCTTCTTACTCTCTCGCCCTTCCGACGCCTCACTTTCCATGCCTCCCACGGAATCCTCAGCCAGACCGTGGCGACCTTCCCCGTCACCTTGACTCTCGCGCGACCTCTTTGTTTTCTTCTTCTTCTCCACCAAAGAGCCCTCCAAAGACCCTTCGCCAGAATGGGACCCATCCTTTGAAGCCTTCGTCTTCTTTGAAGGAACGCTCTTTCTCCCTCCCTTCTTATGAGACTTCTTCTTCTTCAGTTCCGCAGCGGAAGGATCCGCATCGACAGCTTGATCGAGCGGCTCCGAGCGCTCCTTTGGAGAGGCGTCCGCTTCGTTCGATCTAGCCGGCGAACCCGTAGTAGCCGACTTCTTCAGCAGTTGGAGCTTTCCTTTGAGCAAAGCGCTCAGATCCGGAGTCCCAGACATTTCACGCGCCTTCTTGAGAAGTCTCTGCTGTTTCCTGGTGAAAAGAGACAAGCGAGATTTGCGGGGACCTACGATTAAGGGAAGCCTTGACTCCCAGTCGACTGCATAAACGAGTGTTTGCGTAAGTTTATTACAAGGGAAATAGCTCTGAAAATTCAAGGCAAGACCGATATACCTCTCGCGATCCGGGTTTGCTGTCGACGAATCCACTCCCGACTCAAATCCGGCCAACGGAGGTGACTGTGCGTAGCTATCGCCTGTGCACTCTCGAAGAATTTCTCCGGATATGCAATCGTATTCGGATGTCTACCTGCAAAAATCAAATAGGGAAGGTTAGCAGAACAGCAAGGCTAGTAGGCCAGTAGCTATCGTAATCTACCAATCTTCGTATTCCAGAGGACAGGAAAGTCGTCCTCAAGACATTCTTCGAAGGCGTTCTCGTCAGCCTTGACATAAAAATAAGAGCGCTGCCAGTCCCTCGTCTTCCTAGGATGGCCGGTCAGAACGTTATAACTCGAACGCATCTTCACCGAGAACAAACAGTTTGGCTCGGCCTTCGTAGTCGTCAACTCTTCAAAGACTCTCACAGTCATTGAGATATCGATATCCGCCGCCATCACCATCAGCATTACCGCATTACGGATCGAGCCGATCTTCAGTTGGCTGATCGCAATCCCACGCCTTCTCACGTACGATGTAATCAACCGGGGAATCGGGAACCACAGTTTTGCGTCATCGTCGAAATACGACTCGTACAGGCATTGATAGCCGATCGGAGGGGACCAAGGTCTTTGCTCAGCAGAAGGGATCAGATACGTTACGCCAGCTCCCCTGTAGCGCCTCAACAGAACTCTCACCGAGCTATGGGTGGAACAAGTTCCGAAAACGTTCCCCCAGCGTTGACCCTCGGCCCACGGGTCCCTCAGAAATCTCGGAGGGAGCGGGGCCAATTCTTCGAAAATCCCACCGGGATGATACACAGTCGGCCTGCAGATGATCTGATCAAAGCGGACGTGCCGGTGTTTCTCCCACAGTTCTTGTTGAGTTGGGACGGATGAATCTGAACTGTCGCTCTCCTCGTCCCGCTCGGAATCCGTGCCGTTCTCTTCGCCAGACCTACTACTCGCCCCGCTAGAACTGCCCCCAACGTCATCATCCTCTCCATCAATAGCCGACCTTTCTTCTCGGATCAGTCTGTGGGCGTCGGCGACCAAGAGACGCTGCGACATATCAAGGTTCGCTGTATCTCGCATCGCGTCCCGATGAACCAGACTGAAGTCGTCGAGCGGACTCCCGTGAGCCGTGACGTCCTCAGCCGGACTGGAAGGGACCGCGACGGCTTTCCCCTTCTCCTCCCGAGACAGTCGATTCCCCGTCGACAGAACTCAAAGCACGGCCAACCGAATACCTAAGGGATTCCGACTACCTAAATCGCGAATCTAGAGAGAGAAAGTAGAGAGAAGGGAGAGAAGAGAAATACCTGAAGTGCAGAGAAAAATGAAGAAAGTGACGGGAAACCGCCTATTTATAGCAAAGATTAAGGCACGCTTCCCAGCGTATTAATTACGCTTAAAAGGGCCTAATTGGGCTTTTTAGAGGAAAATGGGTTTCTCAACGATGGTTCGTCTTCCCGCCTCAACCGAAATCCGGTTGTCGTCAAACCAAGATTCTGACCTAAACCAAACCGGTTCACCTCTATACGAGCATCCCGAAGACGGGCGCCTTACCCGCACGGCTAAGTACGTTAAAGCGATCATCTAAACACGCTCCCAGGAGCGACATGGCGAGCTCTCAAGGACCACATCCCAATCTCACGATTAATCACGCTCCCACTGGCCGGTTAAGCACGCCCTTAAGATTCAGCAATCCGGAAAACGGACGTCCTGGTCACGCGATTAGACTCGCTCTGGCAATAAGTCAAAAACGCGACTAGACGCGTTCGTCTTAGTTCCCACCATTCGATCAAAACTCGGTTACAAATTCACTTAAGAGTCTTGCCCGACTCACAAGTGAACTGGGGGGACTTATTGTAGGAGATGGGTTGCACCCCCCGCAAGGCCCATCAAATGTGGAAACCTAACTCACCAAGATAGCCCACGCGACTCCCAAAGAAGAAAGGAACGGCTCGGCTTTGGAGCGTCTTTAGCCACGCGGCTAAAGCGACTTATCTAGAACTGACCAATAAAGATGCTACAGGAGGCCGACCCTAAGGTCCGTTTAGGAGGAAAGCCCAGCAAAGCTCAAGACGAGCTAGGGCGAACGACAGAATAGCCTATAAAAGGAAGGAGGGCGACGCCAAGAAGGGGATTCAGACTTTTACACACCCACTCGAGCGGCTAGATCTAGGGTTTTGATAAGTTCATAAATACTCGCCGCCTTGTATTTCTCGGGCTGTTTAGTCACTCTTTCCATCCGTTTGTAATCACATACCTCAGATCTATAAAACGTCTTTGTTCGCCCCGCTTTTATCTTTAGATTGTTCTTGAACCAGTTTACCCTCAAACAACCACGTAACGACTCGGGTGTTGCCCAATGTAGACAGGGAAGTAACCTTTTGGCACGTCTTTGATGTAGCAATTACCTTGATTCTTCTTTCCAAGACTTGAGCATCTCTTCAAGATTTTCTTTAGCGATGCTGCTTGAGACGCTGCCACTTTGTTCGACTTCTTTATCGTCATAATTTGAGTTTACTGAATTCTAAATTGGCTAGAGAGAGAAAGGAGAGAAGAGAAAAAGTTTGGTATGTTTGAATAAAGGTGTGGATGTGAAGGTGGTGGGGAGGAATGGAGGGGTATTTAAGGGCGCAATAAGAAAGAGAAAAACTGAAAGAGTTTACTAAATTAATAAGAAAAATCTTATATATAGATAGATAGATATATGATTTATTTTACATAGATTTTTTATGACTTCTAAAAGAATTGTGACTAGGGTATATGAATTTTATACATAACAACGACTAATTCATGCAGAAACACATGAAGAATTTTTTTGGTAATTAATCATGTTTAAACCGTAAACTTATAAAATCTGTGTAAAATATAAATATAAATCTCAGTAAACTAAAAAACTACTAAAATTCAAACACAATTTGACTATCACTAACTGACCGTCCAACTATATACATGGTTATTTTCTTACAAGCAATTCTAGATGGACCAGACAGACTAACAAATATTCAAAGATTAATTATATGCATCAATGGAGAATTGAAGTCAGGACTAATCCTCCAATTGTGTTACAAAAAAAAAAGACTAATCCTCCAATTAATAATTTCCTACAAACTATATCAACAAAGAAAGCATAAATTTTTTTTTCTTTGTAATGGTATTTTGAATGCAAATATCACGTCGGAGGTAGGAAATAAGAACAAATTTTGAGACAAAACCATAAGGAAAATAGGGGAAAAATATAAGGACTTCATTAAAAGACAACATAAAATTTTTGGTCAAAACAAAATTAATTTCTTTTATTTTTTGAATTTTGGTTTTTTATATTTACACTAAAAGTTCAATTAACTCATAATTTTTTTTATATAAAAAGACAAAATGTCATTTAAGTTAAGAAAAAATGAATAACAGTGTAGAAGAAATTTACTAGTGTATTTTAGCAGACTTCTTCAGAATGCATTACAGTTTAGTAGAATTTTGAAGAAATTTTTTAGCTCTAAGTTTGCCATATGTTAAAGAAGACTTCTAAGCAAATCTGATAGTACATAACTTATTGGTAGACTTCTACAGATATCTTTTACTCCTTTTAACCCCAAAATCAAGTATTTAACTAGTTAGTAATAATCACTTTAGTAAACATAAAATCAACTTATAAAGTGTTTAATATATAAAACATAGCAATTATATATCAAATTTTAATTTCAAATTTTTATTTAATATTCAAAAATCTAAAAATTTCTTGAACATATGTTACTAAACTCTAACCAATGGACAATCATGATGACTTCTAATATATATTCACTCATCTGTGTAAAAATAATTCAGTTTTATTAAATTTAATTGTACATGATTTAGAATTATTTATATTTACATGATTTCAATTTATTTTCAATAATTTTTTAAAAAAGTTTATAAATTAATTCAAGATTAAATACATGAGTAGATTTATTGAGAAAATTTTATTATCTCGAGAAGATTTTGCAGGGCTATAATAATAAAAGTGTTTACAATTTTTTTTTTTTTTGGTGATAAGCGATAGTTGTATTTCACTAATTTTTAAGGTTATTTTGTATTTGATTGAATTTGGAATATATATTTGTATTTAAATTTAAGATTTGAGTTATCTTTGGCAAATTGTCAAAATCTGATGTAGAAAAATGCATACAAAATTGAAAGTCTTGTAAATAAGGTAGGGACATGCACTTTTCCCTACAATGTCTCCATTTTGTGTCTTTTTCTAGACATAACTCTACAAAACAATACAAGTAATGCCCGTTTCTCACTCTTCTTCAGATTTGTCTCTATTGAAACTTCCAAGTTTGTCTCATCGGGTAAAATCCAGGTTGGTTCAGTAGTTTTTGTCAGTTGGATTTTCTTGACAAAAGTGACTGAAAAAGTTATATGATTGTATCTCTAGAAGATTTATTTCAGAGATGTAGAAGCTAAACTTGTTGTCGAAACATCTACAAGAAGGGAACTTTACTAAAATGACACAAATTAATTGTGTTATTACTAGAAAGATTCGTATTTTAAAAAAATTATTAGAATATTTTTCTGGTCGAAATTGCTCTTGCACATAGTTATAACAAAAAAAAACATTACCAAAGTACCCTTGATATTTGATCAATGGCAGATTTATTTTTAAAAAAATAATCTATCGAGTAATAAGTCTATTTATAAAATCTGTGTAAAAAAATCTACCATTAAAGTGGTGTCAGACTTTCTAAGAAACGTCAGATTTGTTTACACGGCAGATTTAATTGTCCGATTTAATTACAAAACAGACTTTTAAGAATATATCTATCGAATGAGGTAGTAGATTTGTTATTGATGGTAGATTTATGTGATCAATTTATTTTCTTATGGACCGATTTATTTTCTTATGTTCGACTTATTTTCTTTAGGCAGATTTATATATCCAATTTAATTTTGTTGGTAGATTTTTTATGTTGTGGCAGATTTATTGGCAGATTTAAATAAATCTGGGTTTATGTAAACCATACTTAATTTAATGTTCAATCTCGATCCGGTTTACCATAATTTCGAATCTGATTTATTTTTAGATTAATTAAAATCAGAATTAGGGAAATTTTTGGTAACTATCGTCATCTCTTCATCTATCTTTTCTTCCTTAGCAAGTTGTCCTCTTTCATGGTGGTTTAATCACATGTTGTAATCTTTATTGCTTGGAAAAATATGGATCTCATTATTTTCGTGTCTACGGAAAGTGAAAATTTGAAAGAAAAAAGTGATTGTTTGAAGTGGACAACATCAAGATAGTAAATTAAACTGACGTAGGCATTGCTTTGCTCTGTTTATAGTTTATCAAAGGTTTCTTGGCTTAGGTTATGGACTCCTTGGAAGAATTTCCAAAAGTTTGAGAATCCTCTTTAAGCAAGCTCTTCTTTATTTAGGCTTCATCTTTTCTTTTATCACTGTGTTCATCTGTATACTTTGCTTTTTAGGTTATGACCAAATCTGTTATCTGTCTTGTACTTTTTGGAAATTGGCTTTCAGGTGCATGTGTGTGCATTGAAATGGAGCTTACATGATCGTTTTAAAACCAGCTTAATTACATTCCTGTCTAAATGTCCTTCTCTTAGGTTAGGTAGATTTGAACATAACAATTGGCTGATACATATGGTGTGTAAAGAAATTTTCATTGTGTTTAGCTGCAATGACCATTAATATGACAAAAGAATGCAGTGAGATTTTGCTTTTATGAAAATAGACAAATGTCTATCACTCAACATCCGGTCAGTGTTGGTATCATTTCCCATTTCCAAGCTTTTGACTTCCCTAACGGAATTCTAAGACTGCAAGAGAAGGCATCATCATCATCATCAAAACCAGATATAATAATCAATAAGAAAACGAAATCAAGAAATGGGTACCTCTTGCAGTCACGCATTTTGTCAGCAAGTTGTTCGAGCTGCCTGCTCTGCCTATTAGCATCATTGATCTTCTCCAGCTTCTGGAATCCATTTCTGGTCGCAAAAAAAAAAAAACAAGACAAATATACAAACTTTACAGATAAACACCAAAAAAACACAGATCAACAAATGGAAAAGAGTTAAAAAGGAGATTCTCAGGACAAAGCACGGAAGATGTCATTGATTTGTCCTTTGGTCAGAAATTTAATCGAAAAGACTAACAAGCAAGTTTATCGAAAAACAGAGAAAAGACAAATAGATTAAAGTAACTTGGAATTGATTCAAGTAACTTGGAATTGATGGCAGATGTGACCGAGGTTAAATCGAGTTCGGGTTTCTCGACGACGATAGACCACGAAGCTGAGTTAGGGTGGACGGCGAAGGAGACGACACCGATTTACAGTGGAAGTGATGGAAATGAAGACGGTTGTGACGCAGATGGAGGTTTCGGAGATGGAGACGACGAAAGGTTTGGATTTCGTCTGCTTCGAAAGAAAAGCAAGACCCGACAAATTGTCTACGGTTTCTTCTTTATTTTTTTAATATTTCCTTTATATTAATATCTATTTTATTATTAAATTGTTATAAATGGAAAACTTGTAATTAATATTCAGAAGGCTGGGTTTTTAGTAATTTTGGTTGTTTTCAATTTTAATCTAATTACTAGATTTTGACCCGTGCGTCCCGCACGGATTCTGAATTTTATTTATAATATTGAGCATATGTAACGACCTTTGTAAACTGAAAGTTTAAATAGTATACTTATTTAGGTTAGTCTTGCTTCATTTGTTTGACAACTTAATGTTTCATTTGTTTGATTTTATTTTAGGAATCACATAAACTATCAACGTTATAAATATAAAATAACTGTTTAATTCATATTCGTCTAACTAAAACATGAAAGACAATTATAAGCTGTGACAATAAGAAACCCATAAATGAGATAAGCAAATAAATAAGCAGATAACATATAACATAAGTAGTTTATTTTAATAACCAACCAAGATCAAAGGAAAACTGATTTGAAAAACCAGAAAATATGTTTCGAAAGACATAACCATAATATCAAAAAACATTAAATATTTTAAACTTGAAGAGATTAAGAAACCAAAGACGTTAATCAAACATTTTTGGCTCATTCAACTAGTATCAATCGATGTAAGGAAGCTCAACATCAGCCGCCTTGGCCTCTGCGCGCACAAGTTCGAACTCTAGCTGCTTCTCTTTCTCTTTGCTAAATGGGTTCTTCTTGAAAAGTTCATTCATGAGTTTCAGTTTACCTTGTATGCGCGAGACTTCACGCTCTTCAACATGTTTCTTGGCGATGGCATCATTTAGTTGCTTGTAAATAAAGAGCTTGGCTGGTAATGCTCAGTGGTCGCCTCCACTCCCTTGTTGAATGCCTCTTCTAGAGAAAAACCATAATCTTCAACCATGGGAGCCTTGAGTTTAAGGTCTTTGTTGAATGCCATAGTTGGTCTTTGTTGAATGTCATAGTGAGATTTTGATCTGGATGTTAATATAAACAGTGTTGGTTAGAAAATAGATATTATCTAAGTGAAACTAATTTGTTCAATCAATAATAAGCATCTGCTTACATAAGATCTCCTAAATTCTCAAAAACTAAAATAGTTTACTAAATTGAATCAAAATTATTAAAACCCTAGCAAGATTAATATGCGTTATAGAACAAAAAGACTCATGACGGCTAGAAAACCTAAAACATATTTATTCCATCGACAAAATATATATAAAACGGATAGATCAAAATTATTAAAACCCTAGCAAGATCAATATGGGTTATAGAACAAAAAAACTCACGACGACTACAAAACCTAATTGATTCCATTAACAAAATTTACATAAACGGATAGATCTACATGCAAGACGGATATAAAGAAAAAGGATAGATCTACTTACTTATCTAATATTGGGACAGACTAAATTGGAGAAGAAGAGAGATGATAGTAAGAGATGAAATCGGTTAAGTGTACAGTTTATATAGAAGATGATATGATCGAAGAGTCATATCTTTTCACATTCCTAATAATCTTTTCAAATTACTAATCAAAATTAATATATTAAAAATCCAATGACTGAATTACAGTTTCGTTAATAGCAAGTGATCTTAATCACATATTTTATTTGCAGTTTTTATACATTTAGGATCCTCATATCTAAGTAAATAATTAATGTAACATTTAATAATTGTGAGATATAGAGAATATAATAAGATATATAAATGTTTGCTTATTTTTATTTCTTCCGAGTTAAAGGTTTGTTTTTTAAATTCAATTAAAAGTTAGGAGTATTTAAATTCGTTGCATCTTGATTGTTTTTATTTAAAACTTATGAGTTTTTACAATCAGTTACCAAAAGTTTATGAAAAATATCAATTTAGGTTATGAAGATCTTCTTGGGATATTCTTTTCTTGTCTATCTTAATTGTTAGATCTAGTTAAAGTAATTATAATAAATATGTTAATTACGTAGTGAATAAAAATTTTCGTTGGGCCTCGTAGTTATAGATTTCAAATAAACACATTACTGTTTCTGTTACAATTTTTTTTCCGGGAACAAAACAGATTTTTTCTGATCAATTAAAGAAAACTTCTTTCTTCTGACAGTCATTCGGCACCTTCGACCAAAGAGGAGCTATAGGATCTGTTTTATGAAGATCGTTATTGACAACCGCATCATATACAGATTTGACACACTAAAATTATTTTCAACCGATATATATATATATTTTGTATGTTTACAAATTGATATTCTTATTGTTTTTGATCTAAGGAACAGATATTATACTTGCTAATTATAATTTTTATGTTTGATATGTATAAACTTTGAATGTGTTTTTTGGTTTGGCAGGTCAAAAACATTTTGGAGAAGCAAGACCACTATACGGATCACAAAATTAGACATCGCAAATCCTGACGAAGTGGAACAAAAACGGTTAGTAAATTAAATGATTTAACAATTAGGTGAATGAAAGAACGTATCATCACATAGGATGTGAGGCTAGTTTCTCTATTTCTTTAACTATATTTGTTAGCTATCATTTAGGTTATGTGATCAATTAGGTGACTGAATTATCAGTCTTGGATTCTCATTAGATGACTGTAGCTTAGAAGCATTTAGGATTTCGAAAAAAAAATAATAAATTGATCTTAATCATCGTACCAAACCTGAATAACTGAATTGTCAAAAGGCAAAGCAAATGAAAACCTAAAACAAATTACATGTCACAAACAAACCTAACACAAAACGAAAGTTTGCAACAACCAAAACTCACATGACACCAAATCCACGTACATCATTGAAGCCTGCATGCAACAACAAAAGTAACTTAGAATCTATATTAAAACATAAACGGATTTAATGTGGAGAATATATCTAAGAGTACCTTATCACTCATGCTGGTCGAGGTTTTTAAAAATCTCTTTGAAAACTATATTCATAGTTTTTTTCTGAGGTTTACCATCTTTGTCGACAATCAGAATTTTCAATCCTTTCTTAGAAGTGACCCTAGAGACAGCCACATATAGTTGTCCATGCGAAAACAAAAGGATTTGCCAACCAAGTCTTGTATAAGCATAGGAAGCAATTCTGGATCTTCAATCTGTTGTGCAATTCAAGCTAAAAGTTTTTAGGTTTAATAACTATATATATTTTTTTGCGATGTATCTAAATGAGACTGGAACAATTACCTCAGCGAAAGAACCATCCCATAGTTCAGTAGCTTTGCACCCAATAATGGTCATAGCTATGGTGTCAAGAAGCATAATCTTGCACGTCTCGGTGTCATCTCTAACAGTCAGATGTAGCTTAAACCTGTCGAAATAATTATAAGTTATAATCTGTATGTTTCATTATAGAGTCTAAAGAAATTGATGCTTACTTGGGTAAGAAGGTTGAACATGGTGCACGACACACGTCACAATAAAAATGTGGCTTTATGGATCCGTTCATCTGAACAGATGCATTTCTACCAGTCGTAGTCAAACGGCGGTTGTGTTGATCACATCCAAAATAGAACCAACCCCAATCCGTGTCAATGGATTCAAAGCAGATGATTTTGCAGTTCTCGGGCTGAATGGTAATTAAGTAATAAAATTAAAACATTGTAGCTAGAGACCAAATGATTTCAACATTGTATATATCTATATTATTACCTTAACGCTAAGCAAAAGCTCAGATATGCATCTCACGTCTACAACATCCCAGTCGTCTCTGACCTTTGTCATCATTTTTTTCTCATTCTTCTGATCAAAGAGAGCTACGGGAAGAGGACTATTCTCAACCCTGATAAACACGTTTAGACAATATATTTATATATATGTAAAATTTTATTAATTTTAAACAATGAGTAACACAATAATAAAATAAATCTAACTTACATTTTTTTAAATTCAACAGCTTCCTTCATTGTTGGATTGAGAAACAAAAGTGACGCATCAAATGCGTTGGTAATTTGGATTTCTCCTGGATTTTTATATTCAAATATATGTGAAATACTATTCGAAATCATAATATTCAAAATCATGTTGGATGCGTCTGATTCTAAAGTCTGGCATGTATAAATCTGTATATATAATAACTATCGGAAAATAATAACATTAGTGTATACCTCTGTATTCTTTGATTTTTGCAAACCTTATCAAACATATTTCAGGTGTAGTTTCTTCCATATGTTTTTCAAATTGCTCAGCATATTTTTCCCATAAGCAGCATGCAACTTCAACCACTGATAGAACATTATGTTAAGTCAAGCAAAAATATAGTTAAATGAATATATAAACTATCTATATTATTAGAGATCTAAATACCTTTCATCACGTAAACGAAAGTTCACTCTTTTGGTGTCAATCCCTTTGACTTGGACCGTGGCTACTGCTGCAAGATCAGTAACTTGTCCCATGACATCTGTTGAAAAAAACACGATAATTTAGTAACTAAGATGTTGTTGAAGGAGAGGATATGCAGGAAGATGGGAATAGATCCGTTTACGAAGAGACTGAATTTGGGTTACATTCCATTGGTAGTGGAACCTAAGAAGCAATCATATATTTTGGATGATGATGATGTGTTTGTTTATCTAACATCAGTGGATAGAGAGCAAAGGAGAAGTATTTTGCATGTGGAGCACATCCAAGAATTGCAAATAGTTCAAATAACCGAGCAACTATCAAGAGTTGGAGAAAGCTCTTGTAGTAGGAACTATGGTGAGCGTGAGACTGGATATGGAGTAGAAGAGAATGTGGGCACTGGTTTGGAACACAATGAACATCCCTACAAGAAACAGAAGGAGAGTAGGTTGTAAACTTTTCGCTTTCAGTTTTGATGTGGAGTAGGTTGTAAGCCATTCACTTTCAGTATTGTTGTTTTTATCGTATGGGAACGTTGTAAGGTAAAATTTGTATTTGTGTGTTGTACAACTAAGTGAATCTTTTTTCTTTACTCGTATAACTACGATAGGTAAACTGAGTAATATATGATTGTGAATTCTAAACTTGTTAATAAGTCATGGAAGTAATAAGATGGTTATTTATTATTTATGTTATGTTAAATATGATTTAATCAGAATTATTAAAATTTCCATCTCATTTCTTGTTAGCAATCATATAGGAAATACACTGTGTTCTCATAGCTTTTTCGTTAGTATTTACCTCGTTACATATGAAAACTTGCTATGTCAGAATTCAAGTTTATGTGTACATGATCATATGAGAAATGAACCAAGAAAACAGAATATAATTGGTATAACCATAAAATCAGTCATTCAAGTAGAGTAAAACTAAGATAAATGGAAATAATTAAAAAGTACAACTTTGATGTTTTCTGTAAAACTTAAAACTTGGTGAAACTTCTACCACGAAAAGCCTTGGATAAATTTTTCCGCCCAGCTTTTCGAATTTTTAATTTCCCTCTTCCCAATTTGCTAAAACCTCAAAATCGTTTAATCGAAGTATTAAAGACCATTTTTTTTGTTTTTCCCATTCGCTATCTTCCCCTTTCTCTCTCTTCCCCATTTATCTCTCTCTCTCCTTGACCTCACTCTCTCCCAACTGAACTCCCAACCCCGAGAATAATGTCCGCTTCATCTTCCATGACCGGTGGTCGGGAACGAGTAATAACTCCTGGAATACCTAGTAAGTGTTGGTGCAGGGAGAGCATCATCGAGCTCATCTCCATAACCAATCAAAACCCATATCGTCGGTATTATCAGTGTCTCTATGCAGCATCACTAAGGGTACATCCGTTTAGCTTTAGTCATCGAAGGCCTACTCATTCTTTTAAGTGGTACATTTAATTTTTTAGAAAATAATTCATGTTGTAGCTTGAGAACGACAATCACGTCTTCAAATGGGTTGATGAAGCTTTCACCGATGAGATACAACAGTTAAGCTACCAAGTTCGATTGCTAGAAGAAGAAGTTCAATTTCTCAAAGCAACAATAATGAGTGAAGGTGAACTCGGTGAACTCAGTGAAGGTCCCAAAATAATGCCCAAGATAAAGATATCAGGAGGTTGTGTTATTCTTACTGTCGTTTTAGTTCTAGGAATTTTGATGTACAAGAAGTATTTGCAAAAGCTATGATTTTGTTGAATTAAACTTTCTGTTTTTTTTCTAAGTTATGTGAAGTTGGACAATTAAGAAGTTTGTTCTATCGAGAAATTTGTATAATTTTTATGATGTTAGACAATTGAGAAAATGAAAGTAACACAAAGTCTGACCTATTTATACGAACACGAACTTCAACTTTGTCTAAGTTTTACAAAGTTGGACAATTGATTAAGTGAAAACACACAAATTTTGTCCAGTTTATACGAACACAAACTTCTAGTTTATCTATTTTTTGAAGTTGGAAAATTGAAAAAGTTAAAAGCACAAAGTTTCACCAACATTTGACATATTTTCACCAACATTTAAACAAAGTTTCACCAAGTTTAAGACAAGTACGAAGATGGAGAACATCGAGAATAACAAAATTTACAAAAGACCTATAGCCCCATATCTCTGAACATAAGGGTCACTGTTGAGCAGAGATTGTCTGAACTCCTCAACCTCCGGCAAAAGGGGATTTAACCTGAAGTCAGATAGTCCAACCTCGGTCTCAAGCCATATATCAGGAGGACCAAAATTCCAGACCCTCCACATCTTAAGGACCACAATCACCTGTACACGACCTCTCATGTTTTCAAGACCATCCCGGAAGGCATAAGCATGATCGCCAGTTGCCACACATTTTTTCTGACTGTCACTATGCTGAATAATAAATCATTAAATTACTGGATTTTTCTTTGATCATATGTTACTTTCTACTTACATGTTGTCCCTTATGTAAACACCATCTTTGGACTTGTCGGGTCATCGAAATGGGCTTCCGTGTTGAAGACCGCTCCCATTGTATCTACCAGATAGGTGTTTACGCTTATGTTACTTATATCTAAATAGCTGAAATATATTTTAATTTTAGTAGTTAGCATCCATACCTATGGGATAGTTTCGGTCCCTGTGGTCCATGCGAGGGATTGCATGAATGTTCTTGAAGTTCATGAAAAGCCGATTGTTCAGATGATCGATGATGTGGACTTGCGTATAGCGCATAGCAGATAGTTTGAACCGATATTTAGTTGGCTGGAAACCTGGATAGGCTTGGTGAACTTCAACCCGAAAGATTTCCTTCCAGTTTCCCTCTTCTATGCCTCTAAACCTATCTACATAATGTTGATAAACGGTCATCTCCATCTTCTTTCCCTGCATAAATAAAGTTCAAGGATCAAGTATTTATTTTTTATAGTTGCATGTTTTTAGAAACTCGAGAGAATGATGATTAAACACTAACCTCTTCATCTGCTAGGATAAAAATTCAGTGAGGTCCACTACTGGTAACATAAGAATAGAAAGGGTAGATCCTGTGTATTTTGACTCTGAAACGCCAAGAAGTGATCTTCTCGTAGAAACTTCAGAAGGCTTATTGTAGTGTGTCATTGTTTGTTGAGAGATGATGAATCCTTTTTTTGTTTTTTTGGTGAATTTTGTAGAGAAATGTTCTATCCGAGAGTGAAGGGAGATTCGAGGGAAAGAGACGATTTAACTTACTGTGGTGGAGTTTAAATGCAAGTGTAATGATGATTGTTGGAATATGGTTTATTAGTGTTGTGGCGTTTAAATGCAAGTGTAATGATCATTATAGGCGACTTTTGCATGAGAGAAGTCGTGTCTTTTCAAACTAAATAAATATTGCCATTTTCATTTATTATCTCGTATCCACTAAGTATAATAAATTTTTGTTACTGCTTTTTGCTATGATTTCTTGCAAATTATAACAATATAATATCTAAATTTCGTTAAGTTTTACATAGTTTCATATATTTATACAATCTAAATAAGTTAGTTTCACTTACTTATACACAGATATATATATCTTAATAAATTAAAGTTATACATAGTTCCAAATTCAAGAGATGCGACTGTTGCAGTCAGAAAGCGTGTGTGAGAAGTGAGACGTGTTTTCTCGACGGAATAAGAATCCATCAAATCACCCATAAATTAAAGAGTTACAACTTGACATTGGGGTAATAAATCATTAATCAATTAAAGTTATACAAAGTTCCAAATCCAAGAAGTTGTGTGTGAGAAGTCGAGGAGTCCATCAAATCATCCTTAAATGGAAGAGTTACAACTTGAAGTTGGGGTAATAAATCATCTCGTAAATTACCATTTTCATTTATTATCTCGGATACTGCTAGTTGCTATCATTAATACTATTTTCATATATTTAGACAATCTAAATGGTTGATGTCAAAAAAAAAGACAATCTAAATGGTTAAGTTTGTCTTAGTTTCATAAATTTACACAATCTAAATTATTTAGTTTTACTTACTTATACAAAGTTATATATCTTAAACAATTAAAGTTATACAAAGTTCCAAATACAAGAGATGCGACTGTTCGTGAGAAGTCGTGTGTGAGAAGGCGTGTGTGAGAAGTCGAGGAGTCCATCAAATCACCCTTAAATAGAAGAGTTACAAGTTGTTGTTGGGTGAGTGGATCATTAAATTTCAAGGGTTTATAACTTCTATATATAATTTACGTGATTTCTCTCTCACGAAACTCTTCTCTCACGAAACTCCTCTCCTCTCTTACGAAACTCCTCTCTCACAATAACCGTTTTCTTTCATCAGAGTTAGACATGGAAAAATTCAACTTGGCTTCTCTCCCACCTTCAATGCTACATAAGATTTTCTCAAAGGTGGCGACGACCAGTATCCGGACTTTGGTTCTGCAAGGATTGCTTTTCCCGGGTTCAACGAAGTTGGAAGAGATGATTACTTCTACAGATCGGCCAATCTCATTTACCTGAATGACTGGCTAGACGAGGTGAATGATGTTAGGACGTTCAGGCTCAACTGCTACCGTTTAGGTAATCCTGAGGCCATCTACTTGAGAGGTATGTATGAGTTCTTCATCCTCCATTTAGTCGATGAGGAAGGGAAAAAATACATCTTGCTGGTGAGAGAGGATGCCCGTTGGCAAAATGTGTAGATGGTATGATGAACTTAGCCTTCAGCGTGGATGATAGAGGTTTGCTGGTGAGAGAGGATGCCCGTTGGCAAAATGTGTAGATGGTATGATGAACTTAGCCTTCAGCGTGGATGATAGAGGTTTGGTTCACAACTACCCTGCTTTTACTCGTCAACATGTTGATTAGATGTTTCAAATCATCAATAGTTGGGAACTCACAGGCCATTGGGATTACGATAAACCTGGCATGTTTCTATCTGTAATGGAAAGGATAGATCCTAACGTGTCATATGATTGCTGGTGCTTCAGATTAATAGAACCAGTGTTTGTAGTCTCCCTAAATGGATCAAGATCACCGTTGAAATGCGATCGTTGTTTCTGGCAATGTGCTGCTTGGGACTTTTGCGATCACATACACTTGACTGCTCGTGCATGGCCAAATGAAGATTAGTTGTGTGTCTATAATATAGAATTTTTATCTACTTTTACTAAATTTCTCTTCACATTATGTTATTTCCATAGTTATAAATATTATGTTATTTTTTTGGTTATATCTATAAACTAATCTTTTTTATTTGAACTTCAATAAATATATCAATAACAACACATGTGTCCAAACAATAACATAATAAAAAATTGCAAATCTAAAAGTGCGACTTAGTTCAATTTAGAATAACTTTGTAATTGATACAGTTTATATTAGTTGAAGTTTTATTACGCTGTACAGTTGCACCAAGGTTTACGATTACACTAAGTCTTATAAAGTTTTCGAAAGTTATGGAGAAAGAGATCCGAATTTAATGGATCGGGTCTGGATGGTTCGCGAAATGACCCTGGTTGTGTTGTAATTATTCAAGTTTCTCTTGGTTTCGTGGCTTTTTGATAAATTTTTCAATTTAGATAAAGATTATTATTTCTAATTTCGGTCAGGAGATTCTAGAATTTTTTTTTTCGGGCAGGAGCACTGGAGCAATTGATTCTATCTTATGATTATATGGAAAACGTTAAAAGGGACACTGTTTATGAAAAGGGAATAGAGGAGAAAAGTAAAAACTAACCCCAAAACGAGAAGATAGGATTTGTCGTCTTTATAGAATTTAACATATCAAGAAAGAAAACAAAAATAAGAGATGGTGTGTGTAGGGACAAAGGAGCAGGAGAGACAGTGAGAGAATTAATCAGGTGGAATAAAGGGACAACACTTCGCTGTTCTGAATTGGTGTCTCTGTTGTGGTTATAACTTATAGTCATGATCCCTCACGTATCACGTTCTTCGTTAAGCCACACACAATTCATCATCATCATCATTTCCACTCTTGACTTTTAGCCAGCAAAAAAAATTACTTACTCGGATAAATTTAGGTACGTGTTAGGCAATGATCCTTTCTTTTATTTGTTGTTGAATGAGTCTTAGTTCAGTGCACAGCGTAGACGTATCTCAGTAACCTAACTAATCTTACACTTTTGATTGTATGAGACTACTTTAATTGTTATATGTATTTAGGTTGCAACGACTTGGAAACTCAAAAAAATACTAGGATTTAAAACAATGTTTAGAAACATTTGAAAACACCATACATCAAAGAGTAACAATAGATAACCGTTACACCAAAAAAGGAACTGTCAAAAGCCCTCCTGGTTACCAGCTTTCTCGGAAAATGCAAATTGCTTACACAAATAGAGAGATAAAGATTGGGTTGCCTCTCATATACGGCAAACATTGTTTATAATCACCATCTGTTATGGTGTTCAAAAAGAAAAAATCACCATCTGTTTTCAAGAAAATCTTATAGAGGCTACATGTAATTTGTATATTGGATACTGAGGATCACCCATATGGTCTTAAGATTTGGGAATGTTTTCTCACAACATGCGTGGTGTCTTGCAATAACACTGCTCATACATATCTGCGTTGCAAAGAGAGAATCAAACGATTGTTATGCTAAAAGGTTGTAGCTCTCATTCTTGTGCATGAACAACGGATCGATCTGAGAAGATGATTTTGTATTTTTATTTGCTTTTGATGATAAAGACAGAGTTTGGGGATAATCTACAACCGGTGTACTTACTGAGCATCTTCTCAATCAGGGTGTTAAACACAGGTTCAGAGAGTTTTACTTGACTAGGATCTAATAATAACAAGACCATGGCAGAAGTTAAATCAATCATCATCAGTACCTCACAAGACTCTTGAGAAAGTGTGACATGCTTAGTTTTTAGTCTATCGACTTGAGTCATTAAATTTTTCAGGGTTTCTGTAGTGTCAATGAGAATTAAAGCTTTGTCACTTTTAAGCCTATTGAGATCTGCAGCAAACCATTAGTCTCAGTTTAAGAGAAAGAGTTAATGAATTTGAAAAATCTGTCTGTTCTTCTTCTTGATATATGCATGTACCAAGTGCATTTTCGGAGCTCAAGAAACTATTCGTTGAGCTTATCTCTACGTATCTTTTCTTGGTCTGCCTTTTGAATTTTTTGGTAATAAGCAAATGAAACAACGAAAAAGCTTGAAACCATACATTTTCAAAGCCTCAAAACCTAATAGAAGAAATAGAAGAATCTGAGGATTTATCAGAAAAGGAGAACTCAGAAGAAGTTTTAGCTTCTTCTTGCTCCATTGCAAAGAAATAAACTCTATTCCTGGAATCAGCAAAGATATAGACAGTGCGAGAAGAAATCAAAGATAATTCGGTTTCTTCTTCCTCTTGGTGGCTATATAAAAAACAGGTGACAATGGTGGTGGACGCCGACGAGGCAAATCAATAACTTGTGATTCCCACGCGCCACCATTTGAAGAGATATGATCTACTACATCCAGTTACCGTCTACTATATTTCACGTGTACAATGCACCAACCGTAGATTGTTACCACTAGTGAATACATGTACATGGTCTGCTCCCTATAAATTATACTCAATCCACATTTCCACCTGTAGTTTTCACAAGTTTAGATCAAATACTATATTTGAGATCATAGTGAAAGTGAGACAGAAATGAAAATGCCATAACGGGTTATGATGTCAAACATGTATTTCAACGATGTCCTTGTATTGTTAATGATATGATTGTGATCCATCTTTCGAGTCTTAACCAGTGGCAGCGTTGCTGGATTTGGCCTCTTTCCACGTTCGTGTCTCTATCAGTTTATCCTCTTCTCATCTTCTTATATTAATGTGCTGATTCTTTAATGTGATTAATATAAAATTATTTAATGTGTTTTGGGGGAGGGTGCTCACGTATCTGATGAGACAAAACTGACTTTATCTAGACTATTAAAAAATAAATATTTTGAAAAAATCTACTTATACAAAGTTGTTGGACCCTTTCATTAGATTTTTTTTTTTGACCTTACCTTAGTAACAACAGCAACAACACATTACTCTATACCATATACTGACCCGACTTTTACTTCTTTCTCTAACAATACGATTCTGATAATTAATATTGTTACCAAAAGTAGAGGAGGTCAAATTTTAGAAACTCGGCCCTAATGTGCATTCATGCAACCGTCCATATATACAGTTCATTTTTATACTTTTTGATTAAACAAACTACATACCCGATTAGTACAATATATATATATAATCTTTCCATGATGGACGTCTAATAATACAATCATAAAATTAAGAACATAGTTCAAAATCTTATTTTTATTTTTTTAATTATTACTTTCCATACATTTCTCTTATAAATTATCTTTATCTCTTTTCGTAGTGATTTTTAATCAATAATGCTATACACTATATTTTAAGCTCAGGATCTACAGTGTTTATATATTAACTAGAGAATTTACCCGGGCTACGCCTGGATTACACAAATATCAATCTATCTAATATATATTTTTTAGCAACTAATTCATTCATTCAAATAAAGGGAAAGAAAAAGTGTTTTAGCCCATTACAAGCCCAGTAGGATAAAAACGGAGGGCCTCTTTGGCAAGAGAGTCTGCCTCGACGTTTGCAAAACGGAAGACAAAGGAAAAGGAAACAGATAGAAAGCAAGCACAGAGACGGTTGATATCAGCGATGACACCAAAGATCTCTGTGGGAGGGAGCTTGCTATTGATGGCTTGGATGAGCGTTTGATTATCAGAGAGGACCTGGAGATGTTCAATCCCCAAAGCAGTCGCGTGATGGAGATTGGATCGACATGCAAGGGCTTCCGCCATTAAGGGAAATCCGACAAACTTTTGCACCTCCGATCCTTTGTGTTTCCTGCCTGATTGAGGATCTGAAAAGATCCATCCCAATCCGGCTTGAAGAGACTCCTTTCTCCACGAAGCATCGGTATTACAGATGATGGTTGTCTGCGGTCCGTAGTTCTCTACTCCTTGATCTCGTGGTCGGGCCTTAGTTGGTTGTTGATCTCCTGTCTTCGGTTGTCTAGAGCCCCATTCACGACAATCTATCTAATATATATAATACACATATATTACATTTTTATAAACGTATAAACCATATATTGAAATAGAAATGAGTCAAACTGAAAATTCATCATTTTACTATCTAAAATATATGTAAATTGACAAATGTGAAATGAATAAAGAATAGTTAAATTTAAGTTATGATCCAAATATTTTTTATATTATATATTGGGTTATCATGTAAACACATTATTAATAATAGATAAAGTCCATTTCATTGCGATAGAAATTATTTATGTTACAAAATCTGAGAACATACCACATGACTATTCTAACATAATAGATATTCAAAGATTTATACTTTTTGCTTGAAATCAGTGAGCTTGCATTTTTTATTTACAATTGAGTTCTAAGTTATGGTATTAGAAAATCTTTGTGGTATTTAGAATCTATTTGAGTTGATGCAACTTACAATGATATATTGATGACTATTGCCTGTTGCAACTTAAAATCTTCCAAATTAGTTGGCATCAACATTTAATGCTAATCTTGAAGTGTTTATAAAAAATAGAAAACTATTATTAATAAGTAATAATTTTAAAACAGATTCTATAAGTTTTTTGAAAAAATGGTTTCTATAATTTATTTTCACATTTATTTTAATTCATTACCAGTAATTAATAATTCGATTATCTTCTTCAGGAGTTTGTTTCATCTTTTTATTTGCAGAAGTATCTTAATTGTTTTATTGTGTATCACTTCACTTTATTTTTTCTATACTACTCAATTTTTTTTTAAAAAGTGAAAATTTTGTTTCTTCAATAAATTTAGTAATAAAACTAATGTTTAGAGAATTTTATATTTTATTAAATATATTTAGTAACTAACTATATGTGTTTATTTATTGATTTTAGTGTACCTATTCAGAACTAAATCTATAACAACGTCAGTTTTTGCTATGGATTTTGAAGATATATACCAAGCATTATGTATATTTGACCTATAACATATACTTGTAGGCTTAGGATAAAATTCGTACTTTAAATTTAAATATGCTAAACCGAAGATGTAACCCAAGTTATGCGAGCAATTAGAGTGAAAGTTAGATCATGTTTGCAAAACTCAAAACTAAATGAAGTCCTGGGACATGACCAAACCGAAAACACCACCGCGTAGCACAAAATATAAAACTACAATTATAATCTGAAATATTAAAATATAATAATACATATCACATTAAACACTGGAAAAAGAACAAAAATAAACAAATAAAATACATCCACAATTAGCTTATTTTTAAAATTTTAACTTTGATTTTTAAGTATTTCTAGAATCCACCCCTGAAATTTAAATTCTAAATCTTGATTAGTTAACCATAGAATTATAAATGTTTATTTACCTCTTTAAAAGTAATGGTGAATGTGGTGAAGATAAACATGAAAAATGATACTACAAAATTGCTAATTTAAGTAATTTGTCCTGATTTTGTTTTTAAACTATTCATTTGAAGAAATGGCAGATGACCATATAATTTATAAATATGAATTTTTTTTTTTGAAAAAGGGTTTTATATCTATAAATGTTTCGAGTCAAAAAATTAAACTATTCATTTGATGATCAATAAAATTTACACGATAAATCTTTAAATCATTAAGCTATAATTTATTTTAAAGCGTGTAAAATTTTAAATTTATTTGTTTTTATTGTTTATTAAATAATTTTATTATTATAAATACTTTTAGAAAGTAAGATGGAAGTATATTAGCTGTGGTGTACTAAATAAAAGTATGATACATTAAGTGCACACAAATGTAAATTTATTGGTCATTGGGTCGAGAATAAAGGACCTTTCAATGTTGTGTGTATGCTAAGATTAAGAACACAGACATATTTTTTTGCCTAAATATGTTAATATTCATTGTTGATTTAATATTTTAAACAATTATTTTGAATTGGAGTTAAAAAAAAAAAAGCGAGAAGCAAACTGAAAATTTCTTAAAATTTGTAGAACCTTAGATCGGGATGTTTTAATATAAAGTTAATCTTTACAAATTTACTTGGTGTACCATCAGAAGAAATGATGAAAATTCAAAGTATCGCAGTATTGATAGGCTGGTGTTTCCACCTACAAAAAAATAAAAAGAAAAGATGCTCTTTGTAACGTGCTTTTTTGGGCATAATCAGAAACCATAATAACATATATTAAACCTTATTTTGGTTTAATGGTATATGATCATTTGTTCCCGTGGTCCAGTGCCACAAACCACAAAGTTTCATTCATTTATCCATATGATAATGTTCTAAAAATTCATAACTGAAACATTTTCTATAGTAAACCAGCTTTAAAAAATAAATATAAGATATGGTAGTTCAGTGTAGACAATTCTCCAAGAGGCATAATTTGTTACTTGCATTTTGGTGGTACACCCTCTGCCATTATTTCAAATATATTAAAACAAAAAAGACCTTTTGAACCAAATTATCATTAAACAAAAATATATGAAAACATGAAAAAATGACATGTTTTACCTTTAACCTTCGAAGTTCTATGCTTTGTTCTTCTAAGCTTGAACACATGTTCTCTAATTAATGAGTCTAAGCTTGTTCATTACATAGATATTGCATTTTGTAAGACTAAGCAACAAACAAACAGACAGTAAACAAAAAGTTTGTTTATGCCTTCTCCTTCATTCTAACCATATTTTCCTAGCTCGTCAATGTGCTAACAGATTCTCTGTTATTTCATCAGCCTCTTATGTGTCCTAGCTAAGATCTTTCTCCACATTATCTCATGCTGATAGAGCCCTTTTTGGTCCTCTCATAGACTTGTTCTGTATTGCAAAATCCTTTCATCATCATAGACATTGGAGACGTACCAGCTTCTGCATCTCAAAAACCAGATATAGATAAACCATTGATGTTGCTGATGTGGCTGGTAATACTGAACTCAATGTCAATTCGAGGCTGTAATAAAACATTTGGAGGGACTATTGTTTCAGTCACTACAAAGCCTGCAATTATGATTTCACTGAGAGTAGGGTACTTACTATTATTATTGGTATCTCTCATCTCGTCATGATGATTAATATTGCTTCCCCTCTTATTTTGTTGAATGTTTCTCCAAAGCTCATCAGCTCTTTTTGGTGAGATGTCAAGGCAACATCGACATTCCTTGATGAGAAACTCCTTCATATATTTCTTTTATGTCTGTTATTCAAGATAACATAACACAAATGATTCACAATTTCCAACTTAGCATTACACACACATACTCACTGCAGAAAACTTGATTACCAATTAGTTTGTCTTTGATAAAAACATAAATATACATTATATGCTTCACGTCTTAAACCAGATGCTCAAGGTGGTACATGATTAGTTGATTAGTGTTTAACTGAATATTTTTTAAGGATGACAATATAATCATCACTAATTAAGAGGGAAAAATATCAAAATCCAGAACAAACCTTTGAGCCCGAGTTTATAAATTAAAATTGATATTAAAATTGCTGCTTCTTTGGGACCGAAGAGAATGTAAAGTAGTATTTGTATGTAGGGTCTCTTCGCATACTTTGTATCAATTTTTTTTTTCTTTGGTGGCTCTCTACTTATAGAAGTAGGTCTTGCATATGCTATCGGTAATTTTTGAGAAAAGAGAGTTATAAAGAAATTCAGAGGGAGAGAGGCGAAAGGAAGCCATAAATGATGGATTCATTGCACAGAGATGGAGTGGAGTCGATTGATCGACTTTCGGTTGAGAAGAGGAATCGTTGAAGAACAAAGAGAAGAAACAGAGAAGGGATTCATCGTGGGAGAGAAAGCTTTTTAGGATTTCCGGATTGTGGGCTTAATGGGCCTCAAACACTAATCAAAACAGATTAAAAAAATCAAGCCCAAAATAACCAATTCCGTGCTGACGTGGCGAAAAGCAGTATCCTTATTGGTTGATTTAATTTGCATACGTGGATAGCCTCAATGGAGCTCATATCCCCCTTTTATTTATTGTATGATTATTAACATGAGTTAACATATATCATTAAACATATTGTACTATGTCATCTTACATTATATAGTTTCAAATATTTACAAAATTAAATTTGATAAAAAACATTTTTACAAATCATATGTTAAAACAAAATTATATATATTACATTAACTTAATTTTATAAAAATTATTATAATAAAAAAATTGTTAAGAAAGTTTAAAAACTACTAAAAACCCTACAAATATATTCTATTGAATTAGCTAAAAAATCTACCAAGTAAATCTTAAACCATATTAATTTAACAAATAAGCTTTTATAAAATACACACAATATAATAAGAGAGTAGGTTTGGGTATTTGGATATTCGGGTTGGTTCCTTTCTATCAGGGTTTTTTGGGTTCTAAACATTTGGACCCAAATATGTTTAGGTCGGTTCTTTTCATGTCCGGATTGGTTTGAAATCATAATTCAGATACAATTAAAACACATGTAATATTTGGGTGTATAGCAGGTCTAGGTCGGTTCAGATAGTTATGATTTGAAAAAGATTGGAAATACCTGAAAACCTGAAAAATGATCCGAAACTTAAAAATAACCAAAAACTCAACAAATACCCACAATATATTCAAATACCCGAAAATATTCGAAATGCTTCTCATAATATAACCCGAGAAATCGAACATATCTAAACTTTTATTTGAATACCCTAAATATATTTTTTAAAATTTTGAAATTTTACTTGAAACTTGAAAGTATAACTTAAAACTCAAACACCAAAACAAAAAAGAATATACGTAATACCGAAAACATATCCGGAATACTCAAATATACACAAAATATTTCATGTACTTTGGATACCCAACCCAACCGGGTTTTGGGAAGGATTCGTTCCGTACCAAGATTTGCTGGTTCAAAAAATACACAATATGTACATTTCCCTGGACCCGGATTCGATCGTTTTTTTTGTATTCGAATATATGCCTAGGCCTAAGAAAAAGAGTTAGATAAAAATATACATACAAAATCTCAAATAAACTAATTAATAAATTATGTAACCTTAAACAAATCTTCTTCGCGATATAATATGATTTTGTAACATAGTAATGTACAACAATCCCAAAATACTAATTCATATCAAAATTTTTCTATAATTAAAAAAAACCGTGCTTCGAAAGCGCGGATCAAAATCTAGTTATATATTAGATTAGCTTTATGCTTCGTAAACACGGCTAACATATTTTTTTTTTACTTCAAAGCCGCGACTAAACTAGATTTTTGCTAAACTGATGTATGTGTATTGCTATGTCATATTTGTCAATAATAATAAATATAAGTAGGTTGAAAAAATCATTCAAAGGAAATTTTTTTGGCCAGGCTTTAATTGATGACCATATTGAATGAAAAAATTATGGTGAATTTTTTGTTCATTAGGTTGAACTTTTGGTCAAATTCTTGACTGATGGATCCTACTTTTTCCTGTAAAAGTGTAAATTTCTTATGGAGGAGTGTTTTTTTTTTAAAAAAAAAAACAATTCTCTTTAATTCTGATAAAGAACAAAATGAACAAAAATCCCTATTTTTTTTCAATTCCTCAGATAAATTTTTATTTACTTTTTCTATTCAACTAGTGATCACAAGTCGAAGCCCTAATGAAATGATGTCCTCCTGAAGACTTTGAAAAATTTGATATACTTGAGAGTGTTTTTTTGTATTTTCAATGTAAAATTTTTAAATAAAAATTCAGTTTTATTCTTATTATTTTAATATATTAATAAGAAATAAAAATTTATTTAGTGTATGAATAGAGGGTAGAATAAAATTTAAATAATTTTTTAATATGTGTACAAAACTTCTAAATGACATATTTTATGAAACAGAAAGAATACTTGTGAGTTGAAAATTGATTAAGACGGACTTCAAAATATTAGTAAAATTTAAAAATTCCTCTCTTCGCAGGGTTTCAATTTGAATGTGAACATCAATGAAATTACTCTACCAGACAAATAAAACAAGTTTTTTTTTTCAGAGCAGATAGTGCTTCAGACAAAACAACAATAGTAACGTGAGGTCCGTGCAGCATAAAACCAAAAATGTAAGTATGCAAATGTTTTTTTTTAAATCTTATAAAAAAAATTTTGAAAGACGATTTAAAACAGATCAAGAGGTAATGCTCATCAATGTCAAGCAGACAGGGTATAAACTCAAAACCAACTTGAGAGTATGGGCAAGCCATGTTTTGTACCGACAAATGCTTTTTTCTTTTCTGGTCTTAAAATTCTTTCTGATGATTAAAATATTCATCTGGTTTCGTGTTCTTCGGAACCCTCTATATATTAAAAGAGAACTACATTTGACACGTGGCACTCACACAGTCATTCTCAGCCGAAATAACGCGATTCTATTGATTGATTTTTTAGAAATTCATTTTTGATTTATTTTTATCATCGACTTACTATAAAGGAAATCAACACTAAATACTTACCTTTTGTGTTTTCTCGATTGAAAGGTAAATGTATTTTAATCATCGACAATACTAAAAGGAAATCAGTACTCTTAATTGATTGGTAGATCACTAATTATTTACTAACCTTACTAATAATTAATACGTGTATTAATAATTTTCCTTATTAGATATTACTTGCACAAGAATATTAATTAATACATATATTAATAAATTTCCTTATTACAAATACGGAAAAGAATCCACTCTTGATATCATATTGATTACATTGTTTAGTACGATTTATCGATTGTATCTAATTAGGTTGTTTGTTATTATTAACTTACCTTACTAATATTGAATATACAGTTTCTAATATATAGTTTCTATATACATTTTCTCATATGATTAATCGTATAGAATATATAATAATCTCAATAATTTATTAGAGAATATTATATTTCTTAGCTTATTATGCAAGCTAAATCATTGAGAAACGTCCACCAATTTACTATGGCCTTGATTGGTAGAGCATTAGCATTAGCATTATGCTCTACATTATCCAATCAACATTTGTTAGAAAAGCATTTAAAAGAGTATTTACTACATGCTAATGCTCTCCAAATGCTCTCTGGCAAATGCTCTCATATGAAGCTTTTGGAAGAGCATTTGCATTTATAATTTATAAATTTAAGAATAATATATAATTAGTTCATTTATTTGATTTTTAATAATATCATAAAATTATTTTATACCCAGAAAATGAAATTTTGATTTCTAAAATAAATTTACCATATAAATATTTTTTAAATATTATTTCACATTTAAAATATAATTTTATTATATTAAATTAATTTTATAAATTAAATTTTAAAATATAATATAATTAAATTAATCACATAAATTATATTATATTTTAAATTAATTATATAAATTATATTTTAAATTAATTTTATAAATTATATTTTAAATTAATTTTATAAATTAAATTTTAAAATATAATATAATTAAATTAATCACATAAATTATATTATATTTTAAATTAATTTTATAAATTATATTTTAAATTAATTTTATAAATTAAATTTTAAAATATAATATAATTAAATTAATCACATAAATTATATTATATTTTAAATTAATTATATAAATTATATTTTAAATTAATTATATAAATTAAATTATATAATTTTATTAAATAAATTATATAAAATAATTATATAAATTATATTTTAAATTAATTTTATAAATTAAATTATATAATTTTATTAAATAAATTATATAAAATAATTATATAAATTATATTTTAAATTAATTTTATAAATTAAATTTTAAAATATAATATAATTAAATTAATCACATAAATTATATTATATTTTAAATTAATTTTATAAATTATATTTTAAATTAATTATATAAATTATATTTTAAATTAATTATATAAATTATATTTTAAATTAATTATATAAATTATATTTTAAATTAATTATATAAATTAAATTTTAAAATATAATTTTATTATATTAAATTAATTTTATAAATTAAATTTTAAAATATAATATAATTAAATTAATCACATAAATTATATTATATTTTTAGCTTATTATGCAAGCTAAATCATTGAGAAACGTCCACCAATTTACTATGGCCTTGATTGGTAGAGCATTAGCATTAGCATTATGCTCTACATTATCCAATCAACATTTGTTAGAAAAGCATTTAAAAGAGTATTTACTACATGCTAATGCTCTCCAAATGCTCTCTGGCAAATGCTCTCATATGAAGCTTTTGGAAGAGCATTTGCATTTATAATTTATAAATTTAAGAATAATATATAATTAGTTCATTTATTTGATTTTTAATAATATCATAAAATTATTTTATACCCAGAAAATGAAATTTTGATTTCTAAAATAAATTTACCATATAAATATTTTTTTAAATATTATTTCACATTTAAAATATAATTTTATTATATTAAATTAATTTTATAAATTATATTTTAAATTAATTATATAAATTAAATTATATAATTTATTAAATAAATTATATAAAATAATTATATAAATTATATTTTAAATTAATTTTATAAATTAAATTTTAAAATATAATATAATTAAATTAATCACATAAATTATATTATATTTTAAATGCGAAATATTATTTTTAACATAGATATTTTAATTATAAAATTTATTTTTTAAAATAACATTTTCGATATAAACATAATTTTTGAAATTAGTAAATAAAATAAAATAATTATATATCTTTTATATATTAATATAATATAGATATATTAATATATAAAAGAAAATATATATATATATATTAGAAATATATTCATTATAAATAAATATATTATATATTATATACTAATTTTAATAATAATTTTAAATAGCATGTCCATACTGCTCTACCAATCAATCTATTAAACAATTTAGCAAAAGCATACAGCTTCTGCAGCATACTGCTTTTATAGCATACAGCTACTGCTTTCTCATCTGCTTTGCCAATCAGGCCCTATATATAAGACATTCACAGTAGGAAAAACGAAGCCACTGAACTTTTTATTCTGAAATTTTTATGTTGATATTGTTTTTGTTATTTTACATCATTAAGTTTTTATATATATATATATTTCATCAGAGCTGACTTTTCTTTTGGTTTATATGCAGATGCCCTATTAAAACGATTTCACCATGATGCAGGTAAATTTTTTTATATGATTTGATTAATCGTAGATCTATTTGAATTCTTATTCTTACTTTTTTAATATGTTCATAGTTATTGTCTTTCTATTTAATGATTGTTTGATAGAGCTTAGAAGGAGAAGAATGTTTTCATATGTATTTTTCTATTGGTTTTTTAATTTACAATTTTAGTTTATATGCGCAGACCAACGATTATGACGTTTCCTCCTGTGGATCCATATGTACTTAAATCTCTCTTCACATTCATGTTATTCAGAGACATGAACATTACAAATGATCATATCATCCAAAACACGTAAACTACAATGTAAGTTTCATGCTTTGTTACTTTCTCTATGTTTTTCAAATAATTATTTGCTTATACACTAAAGAAAAAAATCTTTAATCAATATTTTATTATAAAAGTTAGTATAACTTTTTATACATATTATCAACTTTGTACTCAAATATGACTTGATACAATTTATCATATTATAAAAGGTATATCTTATAAATTCATATATGTAAACTATATAGTTCTTTTTTTTGTCATCATAAACTATATAGTTCTATGTCAACTATAATATAACTTTATACAGTTTATCACATAATAAATTATGTATATAATTCAGAGTTAGAATATGATATGTGTAACATTTTTTTATGATATGATATGCGTAAGTATATATTATAAAATTAGAAAGTCATATTTGTTACATACTTATATGATCTTTTTAATTAAAATTAAATATCTATAGTAATAGTTATTAACCAAAAAGTTGTTGCAACTAATTTTTATATTTATTCTTTCCTTATTATATATCATTTAATATTTAAATATCTATACTGAAATTTGTCTTATCAAAAATTCATTATTGGTCTTAAAACACAAACATTCTTCTTATTTTGTTCGAACCTTTATGATTGATCATAACTTTGCTTGGTTCGGACTATTAACTATTGGTCTCTCTGTCTTATGTGTTTGTTGTTCAATTAAGATTGGTTTGTGTTTGATCGTAGTAGTAACGTCAAAACAGAGTTGCGGTGTGCAGAGGATAGGGAGATGTTCTTTTGCGTGTGACAAAGCATCTTTCTTTTTTGTTCTTACCATTATTGATTACTACACTTCTCTTCCAAGTTTCTTTCTTTCATTATTTGAGTTGATTTGATTTTGATTGTTTCACATCATCTTTCTCTGTTCTTGATTAGAAAGCAGAAGTTTTGATTATAAACCACAACCTTGATACTATTTTTACAAGCTATGGTTTTGAGAGTTATCAATTGGATCCTAACTTGTTTATGTTTCCTATGTAGATAAGAACCTTGTTGAGCACGAGCCATGTATCATTATCAACAACGATCTCAACACCATGCGCTAGCTAGCTCACATGGTTCAAGCTTCAAACCAAATCAACAACGATCTCAACACCATCGAACAAGGTAATTTTTTTTAATCACACAACAAGGTAATTTTGTTAGGGTTACTGCTAAGTAATGTAATATAGTGATTTAAATTTAAATTAAACCCAATAATTGGAAAAACTACACACTAATATATATTTCTAATAGTAATTTAGAATTAAATCGGTTATATACAAATTTCTATATTAAATATAAGTGATAAAACATAATTATTATATATTTCTATAGATTTACAATATATCAAAATCAAAACTATTTATTATTCTTTAATTTTATACCCATATTATGGTATTAGGAAAGATATACCTTGTTGGTAAAGGATTTTAATTAGTTAATTCGTGTATTAATAACTTGCCTTATTTTATTATCAATTACTTGCGCAAGTTGATATGATGATTACCTTATTTTGCCATTAATTACTTGTCTTAAAAGGTATGTTAATTATTGCAAATTTATGACAGTCAATTTTTAATATCTTTCTTTAATTGCTTCATGCTTATTAAAAGGAAACAAATATTACAAGAACCATAAGACTTTATACATCTCAAGAAATGTCTTTACAAGAATTTTTATAACAAATATTTCAGGAACCATAAGACTTAATGATAAAATATGATTATTAATTCGTAATTATTCTTTAAATCTGAAATATTCTAAATTTTTTATTATATATAATTCTAAACGAAATAATCTTTTTAGGAAGTATTTTTTTAAATATACATTTAATTGACAAATTTAAAAGTTGAATTTTCGTGAAAATATATGTCTATTAAGTAATTTTCTTGTTCTTTTATGATGTCATTTATTGGTAACTATATACATGTGATATTGCATTAAATGTGTATGTTCTTTATTTTTCCTAATTAGTTAATTCGGAAATATGATGATTACCTTATTTTGCTATCAATTACTTGCACAAATTTATATGGTAATGGTGATTTGAGTTAGAAAAACCCAAAACTATTATCCATTTAGAAAACCACAAATATAATGGTGATTTGAGATTTAGAAAAGCCAAAACTATTATCTTTATTATATATATATATATACATATAAATATATGGATCTTAAAAATGTAATTTACTATATATATACATTTGTTTGTCTTTTCTATTAACAAATAAATAACACATATGAAAGACCGGTTGTAGTTGACTACAAACTATTTTTCAATCTGTTTCAATAGCGATATGCAAATTTAATATTATTTTCGTCTCAATAAAATTTAGAAATCTATTAAATTATTTTATATTGTACAATTGCTAAAAAAATTTGACAATTTTTTGCAGGTTTCTATGGGATTTGTTTAATTCATAATTGTTTTTCAAATTTTATATTACTTATGAATTATATTTAAATTTTTATCACATTTTCTTTACAGGTTTCTATGGGATTGTGATATCTATGAGATTTTTATCACATTTTTAATATGTCACTGTCTCCTGTATATTTTTCTTACATTTGTTTTTTTTAATAGTTAACTTTTATTAAAAACATACTAATGATGTTAATTTTTTTTTACTTTAGTTAACTTTCATTTGTTTACTCTTATATACTTTTTGTGACTTTTTTAGTTTTTGTTTCAGTTTAATATTGAATTTAGTTCACATACTTTATGTGTATATGTTTTAAAACATAATTTTTCTTTTAAAAAATTAAGCGACAAAGAGCCTAATTAAACCGATCCAAAAACAAACCGAACCGAATATAAATTGAACTGGACATAAACCACACCGAACCAGACTAAATAAGGTTTACTTCAGTTGAAAAAAAAAATATTAAAACCAAACTAAACAAACCAAACCGAAAATGTAATGAATTGCCCACCCCTACTGCATCTTAGAGATTTGCGCAAATCTTGTTTCAGTATTGAAACTCTCACTTGTTCCACTAACTCCCACATCTGAACTCAATCGATACTCCTGTCTCAGCATTATACTATATTTTTATACCCGCACAGGGTGCGGGCGGGTCACCTAGTATGATATTAAACTCCTACGTTTGGTAGACTAATTTACAGCTAGAATATATGATAAGCAGTGTTTTCAAAACCAGATCGACTAGTGAATCGGAAATATTTTGGGCCATAGATTATTATGGTTTAACCGGGTTCGATCGAGTTTGATTGGATTAAATTTAATTTAATGATATTTTGAATATGCAAATTCTTAAATAGATCATATCAAATAAAATATTTTAGTAATCATAATGTTTAGAAAAATTTTAAAATAACAAACTGAAAATATAATAAAAGTAATAAAAAAATTTAATAGTTCAAATCTAAAATCAATAGGAAAAAAGCACATTTACTTTTATTCTTCAGGTCTTTATCATTCTAAATCTTCATTACTTAAAAAAAATTATAGACACATTAATTCAAAATTTATATTTTGAAATAAAATTAGAAATTTATACCATGATTGAGTTCTTCGCCATCTTTAGGATATTCTTCAAGAAATTTATCTTCTAACTGAGAAAAATCAAGTTTCCCTTCTCCTTCTTCTTCCATGATCGAAAATTCAGTGTTATTGATTGACTCATAATCAATAGGATCATATGATCTTTTTGTCCCATATCTACAAAACAAAAAATAACATATTACCAATATCAAATGAATATTAACACACAAATATTTGTTATAAACTTCACAACTAATTATACAAACAAGTTTTGTAAACGCAAATTGTAACAAATACAAGATCATTGAGTCTTTGATGCTCTAGCCTGTTTCTTTTTTTTTGGTGTGAATACATTCAAAGACACTCCAATTTTGCTCAGATCAAAATGAAGAAGCTGTTTAACTAAGGACTAGGATAAGATCCGCGCTTTGCACGGAATGAGATTATTTTAAAAGTTTAACGACAATAATTATTTTTATTTTGGGTATCAGTTTGGTTTTGGGTTGTTTTTTGGATTTTTGATGGACAGGGATGCTATTTTCTACATGCTAATTCAATGTTTAATTTTTTAGTCGGTTACAGTGTTTAAGAATTTTGGTTTTTTTTGGTGCTAACCTACCACCGAACCAAATTGTTATTACTTACCAACCAAATAGTCCGTATTGAGTAAACCATCAAGAATGTCCCTGTAGTTGACTGGTTCAAAACCAGTTAGCTCATCGGGCAAAGCATCACAACACCGCACACGTGTTGTCGAGAGAAATCCAAGTTTGTATGGATGTATGGTTGTTCGGTATGAACCGCATGAGGGGCTGAGAGAAAAGTTGATGAGAATCTTGGAACTGCCTTCCGATAGAAATGAATCAAACTGATTCACCAGATCCTTTTTAACGGAAGCGTTAATATTAACACCCTACAAAAAATTATAACAATACACGAAAAAATAAGCGTACAAAATTCTTCTAAATATCAGAACACAAAGAGTAAAGATGCACTACATTGGAGTCGATTAGAACCATCTCAATCGTCAGACCACCTGATGCGCCCTAAATCTGCAGCATAAACAAATCAAGAAAGCTGGGCTTATAGGTTTGAGATTACACGAGATGGGTTTGAAGTATACTGAAAATGTGTTTATGAACATTTTCAGCCCAAAGAAAGAAGGGCCCAACAAGAAAATACAAGTCATGGTCGAATAATATATCAATCTGACGGCAATGCAGAGACCGTCGACCATGCAAAAGGACACGACCAACCGAAGAGTTTTGCGACCACAAATTCTCAAATTCGGTCAATAGTCTTGGTCTTTGGTCTTTTGTCAAGTCTTCCTTGTTTTTATAAGTTGCTAGTTTCTATGTTTGACTAGTCTTTTGTATTCCAACCTTCTGTATGCTTTGCCTATTATATAAAGGCCATTTGATGATCAATAAAATAAAATAAGCTTTGAGTGATTATTTTTGGAACCTTTAGAGGGATTCTCAGTTTTAAATGGTGTGTAATATTCATTGATCTTATTTCGTTTCTTCGTGTGGTTAGCTCCAAGTTACACATCTCTTTCTCGTTGGACCGGTGCGTCACATCCGGCAACAGATCGAGTTTGCTTCTTGTCGGACCTGTGAGTCATATCAGGCGACATCCAAGCACCCTTGGCAGTATCAATTGTCCTTCCGCAACCCTTTGTGTCATCGTTCATCCCATCATTTCTCATTCGATCCGTCTGAGATCATATCCAAAGTCTGGCTGAGTGATCTTTTCCTAATCTAGGGCGTATCACCACCATTGGCAGAATACTGTTTCCACAAACGTGTGATCTTCACCCTAATCTTCTACATCGATTTGAATGGTTTCAAATCACACACATCAGTTATCGCAGCCATTATAGTAAACTCGAAAATAATTTCTAAGTTGTCACGTGTATGTATGCAATTATATGATTGTGAGAAAGGGTAAACCTAATTTCATGGCGCATAGATCAATAGCAAATCGACATAAATACCAAATATTCTCACCTTGCCGTTCACTCTAAGCTATATATATTACCATAACATAAAATGCCAAATATTTGCTATTTCTTATCTTTAATCTACCTTGCCAATCACTCAGAACCATAAAAAATTAAATAAATGCAAACTTTTCGGTTTACGGTCGGTTTGGGTCTTCCGCGAACGTAACGGTTTAATAGTATTAACCGCAGCATCACAAATATTTTTCGTATATCACTGCATCGTCATTATCGTTATCTCTGAGTAGGGGTTGACGTTTGGGTATCCATTCGGGTTCGGTTCGGGTCTATTCAGGTTTCGGGGTCAAAGATTTTAGCTTCATTCGGGTATTTCTAAATTTTGGTTCGGATTCGATTCGCATCTTACGGGTTTGGTTCGGGTTCGAATAACCCATTTAAATTATTTTAAAAATTTTAAAATTCATTATATACTTTAAATTTCTCAAAATCTATAAGTAAAATAATGTATTACAAATAAATTTGAATAACACATGTCAAAATACATAAACTTAACATATAAATTAGTTTGGTTTTACATTTGGATAGAGAATTAATAGATTCTTTAAGTATTTTTGGTGTGTTGAGTATACTTTAGCTATTTTAGTCATTTACTTTTGACTATTTGTATATGTTTTCAAGTCTTTTGGAAAAATTAAGAGTATCTTATATATTTTAGATGTTTTTAATATACATTAACTCTAAAATTAATTAATATATTTACGTATATAAATCTATTTCGGATATGTTCGGGTATTCGAAATACTTCGGTTCGGGTCGGATTCGGTTTCGGTTCTATAAATACCAAAATTTTGAATCCGTTCGGATATTTAGTGAATTTCGGTTCGGATTGGACACTACTTTTTTGGATCGGGTTCGATTCAGTTTTTCGGATCCAGATTTTTTACCCAACCCTATCTCTGAGTGATAAACAATTACGTGCATGTTAAACTATAACAACTTGAGTTCCAAGAATTAATAAAAACTAAATGATTTTTTTTACTTTCACGACTAAACAAAAACCTACATGCATGAATACAAGAAACGTACTTGCAAGAGCCACGTACAAAGACAATTCAAAGTTATGGTTACAGTAAAGTTCGACTGTCCTTACTGTTGTTCTGCTTTCTGTATGATGTTCTGTAATTAGTCAAAGCAACTGTTGACTGTCGTTAGTTAAAACTCATCACGTCTTTGTTTAATTCCTGCCCTTGTTTTCTTTTTCCTTTAAAAACTTGATTTCTAAATCAGATGGGACAGAGAAAAAGGTTACTATTCTCAACTTTCTTCATCTTTTGTACATAAAAGCATAGGGACACTAAAGATACAGAACGACATCTGCATCAGTGAATCCTATGGGGTTCACTAAGTATTTTTTTATTATTTTTTTTTCTGTTTGATTTTTTTTTAAATAATAATAATAATCGAACTAATCACGGGCCACCATGTGTCGTGGGATCCGCGAAACAGTGATGAACTCGCCCGATGCAGGTTCACCAGGAAGAGTTGGGGAGAGGCAGGTTCATCACTACTCATTATTTTAATATTTTTTTTTTGGAATCCGTGTGAACTCCCTGGGATTCACTCATGCAGATGCCCTAACATATCTGATGAGGAGATCAAACGTGATGGTTTAACATTGCTCGGTTTATGTGTCCTCCAATGAATATTTTTCTCCTAATTCAGATATCCAGGCCTGGAGCAAGAGCTATAGAGAAGACACGCTTACGAACATAACCAAAGGTATTACTCATAAGTGCTTACTCATCACGTCTCAGTTTAATTCCTGCCCTTGTTTTTCTTCCTGATATAAGATTTCTAAATCAGATGGGACAGAGAAAAAGGCTACTATTGTCACCTTTCTTCATCTTTCGTACATAAAAGCATAGGGACAGCAAAGATACAGGAGGTAAAATGTCTGATGAGGAGATCAAACGTGATGGTTTAACAATGCTAGGTTTATGTGTCCTCCCATGAATATGTCTTCTCCTAATTCAGATATCCAGGCCTGGAGCAAGAGCTATAGAGAAGACACGCTTACGAAGAAAAATTTGGAGAAACTCGAAAGTCCGCCATGCTTTTTTCTAAATTTTTTGTCGTCCCATCCCTTAGCGTAAATATGAAACTATGTGTTCCACTTAACAACATTTGTTTAGAAGCTCTCTAAACTCGCCATGTCACCTTCTTTGTTATAAAACTCTTCTCAAGCCGTCACGTGTCAGAAATTAATGTGAACACATTTAATGCAAAATACTTCTCATTTATTATATAGAGGATTCAGATTGCAAACTTTTGCAAATCAGGAATATCACAACCAAATAGTTTTCACCATTCATCTGTAAGTACAATAAAAATATATATTAGTAGCTTACAAGACTAAAATGGAAAACATGTTATATGAGCATAAATATAACGACATGACTTACCGGGTCGAGTAGTTTTGCTACAAGTAAGTGCCATTTCTCGAGAAAAACTAAGTTCTCGATCTCTATAGCAACAATGGGTAGATACCAACCTTGTTTCACTTAGACTGCCCCTCTGCTTTTCAATCAGATTTAGCATTCCTCTTGTGATCTCAGCTTTGTCGCAAAAGTTCTTCTTGTCATACAAGAAGGCTGGATTCAAAAAATAAGCTGCAGCATAGATATCACGAAGCAACATGCTATCCCACCTGTTGTCAATGATCCTTGTATAAGACCTATAAATATTTTTATCTGTCTTGAATATATTTTTGATGCCTAGTCATGCCCTATCCCTTCATATACATAAGGCAACGATGGTTTCTCATCAGCATCACAAATACGCAACAAACGGATCAACAGAGTCAGGATAGGACTCTAGATTAATAAGATATAATATCTCGTTAAACATAAACGTGTATATTACGTTTACAATAATGGAGCAAGAACAAAGAAAAAAGAAAAGAAAACTCAGCTGAAATTAATCCAAAGCAAGAAATAGGTGCAAGTATCTTAATTCAGTCCTGCAGAACTTCCACAGACTCTAAGCCTTTCCTTATATTCATTGCTACAGTTTGAATGTAACTACAAAGTGTACCAACTTATCCAGATTTTGATTTTCAAATTTATCTTATTTGGCAAAACTAATACATGTACATCGTCCAAATTTTAGACACGCGCACATGTTTTTCAGTAGCAGATCACTGATCATGTGACATAAAGGGTTTGGGCAGCATGGCGTAAGGTATGACGTAGGCTAAGACGTCATATTGACGGCTAAGAGCATGTTTATCCTTGGCTCTTAACAGGGTTGCTTAGGTTAGTTAGGATTAAAAAAAAAACGAAGACATTAATCCAAGATATGTCTTAATTAAGAGAGCCAAGACACGGTTCTTAGGAGGCACGTGTCACAAAATTATTGGGTAGAGGAGAGGTGTAGTTTTTCCTTCCCTTGATTTTTGTTGTTTCCTCCTCTGTTTTTGTGATTCAGCTGCATATTGACATGAAACTAGTCTTCTTTTTCTTGTTATGGTTAGTTATTTTAATGTCAAGCGACATTGCTTTCTCTTTGTTCTTCTGGTGATCGTAATGATTGAGAAGTAGTATGGAGTTTGGGAGAAATGTTAGAGAAGGAGTTTGTGTTCAGTGGTTGCAATGCTTTGGCTCAGGCTTTGAGCAATAGGAGTTTGTGTTCAGTGGTTGCAATGCTATGGCTCAGGCTTCTCAATCTGTATGAGGACACCTGATCGTTGGGTTGTAATTAATGGTTTAGTTATATTGACAAGTTTTCATCTTGAGTTTCACCGGCAGGATGATTAATACTCATCAATATTGTTTTTGTTTGTAAAACTGTTTCTGCAGGATGAATGTGGTGGCTGGACGAATGAGAAACACAACTTGTATCTTGATTCTTTGGAGAACTCATTTGTTAAGCAGTTGTATTCCTTGCTTGTGGGAGGAGGGACTCAGACTAGAACTCGTGGTGTGCAGTCTATCATCACTCACTTTGGTGCTTTTGTTTTTGTATTTTTGCTGCTCAATATGGCATTAAGACCATGGCTACTACTGTGATTCATGGGGCTTGAAACAATCACTGATTGAGCAATTATATTACCACTACTTAAATGTTTGGCTATGTCCAGGCCATGATTTGGAGGAACACTTTGCTTGCAATTGTTTCATTCAGTAATCTTGTGAGTTTGAGTTTGTTGATTCATTGGTGAACAGCTCAAGCTCTCTCAGCCATGTTTGGCTATGGCCAGGCCATGTTTTTTTTTAAAACCCCTAATGGGATTTTACCATTGGAGCAAAGAAAACAAAAATACCTTAACAAGATCTCTTAACAAAAAATTAGTAATTAAATATTAGCTAAGAGACCCTGTTGTGTCTCTCCCATTGAACATTCTCTAAGACGATTTATCCTCTCTTCCCGCGGGTTGACTACTACTACTACTACTGATTTGAAGAAATACGAGAAAGGTTGAAAACTTCTATGTTTTGTCTGACGATTGTTTACATAATCATAGCGTCATCAGGTTTATGACTAATAACTATAGCCTTCGTTTAACCAAACCTCATTTTCTTTAATTACATAATCTTACCAACCACATAATATCTACATTTAACTTATAATATGCACCGCATTGCCTTCTAACTGGTTAAAACGCTGGACATTCCAATTCCATCAATCAATTAGATTACGGAAGTTACATCAACTTCCTGGTTTCTTTTAGGGAAAAAGACGCTTTAAATTATCACATTAAAGCATAGTAAGAGTGTTAAACGTTTTCAACGTCAAACCATAGTTTCTTGTGAAAATAAAACATCATCAACACGCTACTACTATATACTACAACATCTGACCATTGTTTCTTCGGTTCATTGACATTTTTACTTTTACAAGACACAATTTGCAAAAAAACTGTACACACTATCTAATCTCTCAAGGAAAGTTATTATCTTCTCTTTTCCTTTAGTTGTTGTTACCTCCAAGCACAAGAAGTGACAAGAGGCTGATTCTTCCACCCTAAATACAACGCTCCATCTCTCTCTTCAAGTGTATACTTCTTTGAATAACTCTCCAGCAACCCTTTGATCGTCGCGTTTACGTACGAGCTCAACGGATACGGTTCGAAACCCGCCATGTGAAACCTCGACCTCCACTTCCCCAACGGCTCATGCCTCTCTTCTCTCTCAACACCTTCACAAGCTACAAGATTCACCACTTCCCTAGCCAAACAATGCTGCTCCACATTGATCCTCTCCTTGTGATCTCTAGCCAGCTTCACATCTATAGACTCGAAAACCGCCAAGTAATGGTTCATCGTCTCTACAAACCGGGGAAGAAACGGCGCAGTGTTCGTGTTCGCTTCTTGCTCCACTAGAGTCACTACTTTTGGAGACAAACGCTTGACCAATCTCAACAACCTGTCTCTATGATTCTCCACGGTTACACTCTCATCAGGCATGTGGTGAAGAACCAGTGGGAAGTTAACCGCTAGAGCTTCACCGTTTCTAACTCCAAGCTTCTCTATTTCAACCTCAGTGCAGCATAGAGCAGCTCCATGGAACTCAAACGGCACACCATACATCTCAGCAAGCTTCCCAAGTCTCTGTCCAACTAAATCAAGACCGCCTTGTCGAGCAAAGGAAGATCTAGGATCATCAATCCCCGTTATCCTCACTCTCGGAGGTCCACCAGGACGAGCACCGAGAGCACGGATCAAACTCACCCACTGACCACCTTGAGAGACTTGAAAATCTATAATGTGCACAAAACTCTCGTTCTTCACAGCTTCAGCTATGGCTCCGTTGGCAGATTCATAACCAAACTTGAAATAAGGACAAGCTTCGTACAAGATATGCATATAGGTAAGAAGCTCAGGACCTGTCGGGTCTTTGCATCTCAAAGCTTTGTAGATTGAGCTACCTGAAGAAGCTAGCCGAGCTACAAGCCCTTCAAGCATATAAGCTCCTAAACGCTGAACAGGCTCTCCTGAAACAGAAACCATCTGCTGTAACTGAGAGATAATCCAATCAGTCATTGCCACGTCGTGGTTGTCAACAGCTTTAGCGCATTCGTAGAGCGTTCCTATTAAATCTCCTTTAGTGATCATCTCCATAGCTGAAGAAACAGCTCTATGTTGTTGTTGTTGTTGTTGTCCAAACTCATAACCACTAAAGGTGTTGTCTAGTTCAGGCTCCATCATTGCAGTCTCCAAGTCTTTAAGCATGAGACTTGTCTCGTTGTTGTTTGTTGCTGAAGAACCGCTAAAAGAAGAGTTGTTGTCCTCAGGAGAATGATTCAACAACTCTGATGAGTTTTTGTTGTTGTTGTTTGCTTGTGAAACTGGACTTCCGTTAGAGGAAAAGCTAGTGTTTGAAGAAGTGGTGTTGTTAAGACAAGGATGAGACTTGGTGCCTGAAGAGGATTCAAGCGTGCAGTAAGAATCAAATGTTTGAACAGAAAGGTTCATTTGCTGGACTACTGAAGATGGTTGATGATAAAACACTGAAGATCCATCTTGAATGATATGTTTTTGTGTAGCCTCCATATTAAAACTATCTGGCACCAAAAAAAAATCAGTTTCTTAGAACATGATTTATCACAGAGACAACCCTTAAAGGTTGTGACTTTATTTAGATAGATTCAAATGAAGATTGACCCAACAGATAACAACCATAAACAAGACTGAAACATGACTTTAATTATCAGTAAGGAAGACAAATTTTATAGCTTTCAATCCTAAAGCTTGCTATCTCTAATTCAGTACAACTTACGCAAACAAGAAACTTCCGGAAACAGAAACTCAGGAAAAGAAACCGACAGAAAAGAATAAAGATGGAAACTTTGAAATCAAGAACACGAACCTGGTTTGGTTTTGCAGAGAGAGAGAGAGAGAGAGAGATTGATTCTTGAAGTTTGACGCAAGAGATTTGTTGGTTTTGATACGAAGAATCAAAAGAGAAGTGCTTTGTTGTTGCTACCACTTGCTGTCCATTTTCCACCAGGGGAACGAATAATAATCGTTCGCTTCGTCCCTTTTTATCCTCATCTCTTTATAAAATAAAATGCCCCTTTGACTATTTTTTTTTTGTCATCAAACCACTAATTTATTATTCAAACTAGAGGTGGTTTAACTAACCCGACCGTAATAGAATAACCAATAAAATAGAGCTCTCTATGAAAAGATTTCACGGTCTTAGCTAAAGAATCCGAAATCCGATTCTACATTCTTAGAATATATGAGATCTTGAAGTTTGGAAAACAGATCTGAAGAGTATCAATCTTTTCAAGTTCTATTGCGAAATTTGGCCAAGCATGAGACTTCTTGATCATGACAATTAGATCCTTACAATCCGTTCCGAAGCTCTGGCATGTCGAATGCTGAAGTATGTCCCCTTTGACTACTTATATTTACGTTTTGCCACTGTTGATATTTTTTCGTAGCGCATAAGAACCTTTTTATTTTGTTTTTGTCAGTCAATGGTATGATGAGAACTGGTGACTAATATGATATAATAATAATAATTATTGATTCTTGATCACGTGTCTGAAAATAATATAATTATTTTTGTTGTGATGTATTATGACATTTTATCTATTAAACAGAGATTGTGTGATTTTTTTATTTAGACCATTCTCCAAATTTTTTATTATTAAATATATTTTTTATTTACTTAATAATATTTTAATAATAAATTTTTATTTAACAAAATTTAAATATGAATGAAGATACTGCATCATTTATAGTTTAACCTTTTCTTGCGGTTAAAAAGCCAGATTTAGATCCACTTTTGCATTTTTAATAATGTTTTATGTATATAAATAGTCAACATTTTCTAAAAATATGTATATCTAATTCACATTTAGTAACTTTATGTATAATAATAGTCGACATGCCTTATATCTCTGGTTTTTTCTTAGTTTCGACTTTGTTTCTTATTCTTTAAACAAGCTTGTATTTTTCTATACAATGGAGAAAACGATTAATTCTTATTTAGTACACTATGATATCATTCAAAACTCTTTTGAGGAAAATTTGTAATAATTATATAAAGGAAAATAATAGTTTATTAGGTAGCATTTTTATTTTATATATAAATTTAGTGTATTTAAGATTGGTGATATTAAAATCTAAACTTGATCTTCAATAATCTAACAAATTTTTATTATACCCACAAAAAAAGACAATTTCTTAATTGTATATCTATATTATTAAAGCAGAAGTACAAAATCGATTTGTTTGGCTACTTGGATAGCATTTTGTTACATAAATGTGTTTGGAAACAGGTTTACGTGTTTTAAAAAAATTATTTAATTAATCCGAGATTAGTGTGTTTGGAAACATGGATAACAATATATTTACTTTCTTTTATTTACATATTTAGTCATTGAATTTATAATAAATCAAGTATTTCCTTTTTGTAATTCTTTTTATTTACAGATTCTACCACTACAATTCCATAATTTATCTAAACAAATCGATATTCATATATTGACAAAAGCAAATATTATTTTCTTTGTGAAAAAATAAAAACACAAACTGAAAATATATAGTATATATTATATAAAAAATTTTAAATATAGTATTACCTTATTTATTTTAGTCAAATATAAAAATTTTGAGAGTTCATTTTTCAAGAATACAAAATATCATAAAATTAATAAAAATTCATAGAACACTAATGAAAAAAAAATTCAAATTAAGTAATTACAATTCCAAACTTATCTAAACAAAAAGCTAATTCATATATTAATCATTATTAATATTCTACAAATATCACTAAATATTTTCTTGCTACAATCAAAGAATATCTAAATATTAAATATTTTAATTTAAACGTGAATCACCAAAAAATCTAAACTTTCTAACTAGATTACCTTTTTGAAAGATGATATCAATTAATATTGAAAAGAATATTCTTAATTGAATCACAGCTACAATCAAGGAATATCTAAATATTAAATGTCTTATTAAACGTTAATTCACCCATAAAATTGATCCTTCTTAATTATATTACGACACTATTAAATGACAATCGTTTATTATTTTGAAAAGGGAATATTCTTAAGGGAGAATTGCCAAGTGTGACTCAAAACTTGGAGTCAAACCCAAAAGAATACCCCAACTTGGATCAAAGGCAAAAGTAACCTAAAAGGTTATTGAAATTACAACTATCCCCTTGTGAACAAACAAAAAAACGGAATTTTTTTTACGTTTCTACCCCTCGAAAGTCGTCTGGACAGTTATTCTTAAACATAATTTAAAAATTTTGTAAAAAATATTTTGATAAGTGAAAAATGGGAATTATGTAATTAACATATGTATTAAGAGATATAAATTAAGATATAACAAATTTCAATTGTTTTCAGCATAGATGAGTGAAAGTAGTGAGTCATGATATTCTTAAGTTTAACTTTCATCAACATATGTTGTAGTATTGTATATGTTCTTAGGGTTAGATTTCGGAAAGCATTAAAACCGTTTTTGAAAAATTTAAAAATTACATAAGCGTGTTCATTTCTGTGTATAGTAAACACTATTGAAGTATAATTTGATTTTATAACGTGGTTAGTTAGTTAATTTAGTCATTTTAGTTTAGGGGTTCATTTTAGGGTCTGGGACGACTTAATATTTAGTCTTTCAGAAACGCATCGACTAAATATTTAGTCGTCGATGTACATTATGAGCCGAATAAGTCGCCTAAACCGACCAAACCTTAAATTTTACCAACGTACTTTTAAAGCTAACCGGATTATTTACCCAATATATAAGGTGATTTTTTGTTCATTTTTCGCGAAATTTAGAAACCACAACCTAACAGTTCTCTCACCGCGATATCAAAGGCGATTTGAATTCCACTATTTCGAACAAACCATCGTCCTCAACGTCGGCTATCTATCTCACTTCATTCTCACCGTTCTCGCCGCCGCTTCTTCTAACCCTAGCGCCGCCGCTTCCTCTAAACCCTAGCGCCGCCGCTTCCACTATTTCCGAACAAACCGTCGCCCTCTCCACCGTGCTCACCAACACTATCTCACCGCCGCTTCCTCTAAACACTAGCGCCGCCGCTTCTTCTAAACCCTAGCGCCGCCGCTTCTTCTCTGTAAACCCTAGCGCCGCCGCTTCTTCTCTGTAAACCCTAACGCCGTAAGTCATCAATCTCGAGGAAAAGATGAACATAAAACATTGTCTCTATCAATTTACTCATTCTCACCGCTTTCACGCTTATTTTTCAGATCTATAACCGCAATGACGAGTACTCCTTCGCTACTAATCAGGTCCGCTTAATTTTTCTTGGAAGACTTGTAATTTAAGTCGATGCGGAAATTCTTCCAACCGGGCGACTTAGTAGGCGACCTAAATATAAGTCGTCGGTTGGAAGACTTTCGGATGACTTAAATATAAGTCGTCTACTAAGTCGTCGGTTGGAAGACTTTCGGATGACTTAAATATAAGTCGCCTACTAAGTCGTCTGGAGTTACAATTAAAGTGATTGATTTAGCTTGTGTTCGACTTTTCGTGTGTTCTTGTTAGAATTAGCTTGTTTAGCTTATCTCTATTGTTGTCTTTGATTATTTTGCAGACAAAAGGATGGATATTCCAGAACTCCCCGTAGGTTATACACATTAGGGAAGAGCCGAAGCCCACAATAGCATTTAGTATCATACGGATAATAACAAGTTGCATCTTGCTCTTAGGAAGCTCTTACTGATGGCAATTTGAAGAGCTCAAGGAGTCGAGTTTGGGAGTTTTCATCAAGTTCAAGGAGCAGGGATTTGGTTGGGCTTCAAGGCTGGTTCACTACATGCTCAGTTTCAAGCTGGACATTAAGAAGAAGTATGAGATGTGGTCTCGTTGGTCCGTAACCTTTGAGGTTTTCACTGTTAGAGTTTGAAAACCTCACTGGTCTAAACTGCGAGTACATCGAGGACCTTGAGACACCAAAATGTGAAGTTACCAAAGAGATGGTTTCTTTCTGGGGGATGCTGGGAGTTCATCTGGAAGCTGGGCCAACTACTGATCAGATAATAGCAGCACTGAAGAGATGCGAGGATTGGTCCACGGAAGATCGCAAGCGGCTCGCGTACCTTTCCATCTTCACTGGATTCATTGAAGGGAGAAAGTTTTCAACCGCTACACGATCTAGTCTGGCAAGGCTAGTGATGGATTTAGAACGGTTTGAGAATTATCCATGGGGGAGAGTCGCGTTTAAGGTGCTGATGGACTCTTTGTGGAACAAAGATATTACTGGCTGTTACACCGTGGATGGGTTTATACAAGTTCTTCAGGTCTGGGTGTACACAGCTATGCCGGAATTGGGTGCTAGTATTGGTGGTCCCAGAGGAAACAGTCCGTCTCCACCGATACTGGCTTACGGGGGCAGCAGAGGCCGCAGATCAATGAAAGAAGCTATCTTGAGACAGGTATCTACTTAATTAAGTCGTCTGGAAGGTCTTCCAGCTGGACGACTTAGTAGACGACTATATATAAGTCGTCTGGAAGGTCTTCCAGCTGGACGACTTAGTAGACGACTATATATAAGTCGTCTGGAAGGTCTTCCAGCTGGGCGAACTTCGGGCGACTTATATATAGTCGTGCGGAAGGTCTTCCAGCTGGGCGAACTTCGGGCGACTTAAATGTAAGTTAATGCGGGCGACTAGTTGACCATGGGCGACTTAAATGTAAGTTAATGCGGGCGACTAGTTGACCATGGACGACTTAAAATTAAGTCGTCCTATTTAGTCTTTTTCAAATATCTAACTCGATTCTTCTATTTACTGCAGACCAGCGTGATCAACTTTGTTGAGAAGGACATTAGTGAAATGTGGCCAAAATGGGACTCGAGGTTGAGGGCGTGCCAGGAGAACATCATTAAAGTCATGTATGATCGGAGACCGTGGAAGTGGACCAAGGATTGCTGGGAAGTCACTGGTACTAAGAAAACCAAAGAGATAGAGATGGTTGTGGTGGAGGAGGAGGAAGACAATCCAAGACCTCTGAAGAAAGCTCGTAAAGGAGCTCCTACAGAGGCTGCTAAAGAGGCTCGTAAAGAGGCTCCTACAGAGGCTAGTGAAAAGGCTAGAGAAGAGGCTAGTTGGGTGACTAGAGAGGAGTTGGAAAATATGTTCAAGGACGTAGTTGACTGCATGAAAGAAGGGTTAGTTGACTGCATGAAAGAAGGGTTTAAGAAGTGCATCAAGGAGATTAGGAAGTTGTCCGATAGGGTGGAAGCTGTGGAGAAGAAGGTTGGTGTCACCAATCAGGCTACCCATCAAGCCAAACAAACCGGGGTTAGTAACAAACAGCCTACACCTCTAACCAATCAGACAACCCCTCAAGAGAAACAACCTACTCATCAAGAGAAACAGCCTACTCCTCAAACCAAACAGCCTACTCCTCAACAGAAACAGCCTACTCAAAAGAAACAGCCTACTCCTCAACAGAAACAGCCTACTCCTCAAACCAAAAAGCCTACTCCTCAAACCAAAAAGCCTACTCCTCAAACCAAAAAGCCTACTCTTCAAAAGAAACAACCTACCCCTCAAGCCAAACAATCCGAGGTTAGTATCAAATCCTCTCCCAACAAGAATTAAGTCGTCGGGGTTAACTAGTTTTCGGGCGACTTAAATGTAAGTTATGCGGGCGACTAGTTGACCACGGGCGACTTAAATGTAAGTTAATGCGGGCGACTAGTTGACCATGGACGACTTAAAATTAAGTCGCCCATGGTCAACTAGACGCCCGCATAACTTTTATTTAAGTCGTCCGGGGTTAACTAGTGTGCAACTTTATTGCAGAGAAATTCGCGATGAGGCTGACGCGGGAAATAAGATCTTGCGGATAAAGCAGATGGTGTCTCCTCCAAAGAGATTGTTGCTGTCACTTCCATCGACCAACCGAAGGCCGCTTCCACCGATCAACAACCGAAGGCCGCTTCCACCGATCAACAACCGAAGGCCGCTTCCACCGATCAACAACCGAAGGCCGCTTCCACCGATCAACAACCGAAGGCCGCTTCCACCGATCAACAACCGTCGCTTCCACCGTACAAGAACCGAGCCTGGTTGTATTGGACAAAATAGCTCCCATCGCTTCAGGCGCGTAAGGAGTGAACGAGCGAAGAAACCTTCTCCCACGCAGATATCTCCTTATCTGACGAGAAAATAAAGATAAAGTGGCAGCCTATAATCCATTTCAGCCAGAAACGACCTAAGTTGAAGGAACTCGCTGGTTGGTTGAAAACTGATCCGTAAGTGATTGCTTTACCCATAATAGCTTGATTTAGTCTACCAAAACTGATTATTTCTGATCCGTAAGTGATTGCTTTTTTGTTTTCAGTCATTATTTCACTAAGCATGATGAAAAACCACGTACATCACCAACTTGGTGGTATCACATCCTCCGGACTGCCAGAGAATGGCTGGAAGACTGCGTAAGTCTTCTGCTTATCTTGTATCTTTGTCGTCTGGACTTAAATATAGGTCGTCTGGAAAGTCGTCTACAAAGTCGTCCAAGTAGACGACTTTCGGGCGACTTATATTTAAGTCGTCCGGTAAATATAAGTCGCCCGAAAGTCGCCTACAAAGTCGTCCAGTAGACTACTTTCCGGACAACTTATATTTACGGGCGACTTAAAGATAAGTCGCCCGAAAGTCGCCTACAAAGTCGTCAAGTAGGCGACTTTCGGGCGACTTATATATAAGTCGCCCGAAAGTCGCCTACAAAGTCGTCAAGTAGGCGACTTTCCGGGCGACTTATATTTAAGTCGTCTGGTATCTTCTAACTTGTATTATTTTATATGCAGCATATAGATGCTTGGATTAATGTGCTGAGGCAGAGGTATCAGGAGAACCCACAAGCTTTCAGGAGCGAGCGAATGTGCTTCCTGGATCACAACTTTTCCCAGTCTTGGAGAGACCAGTATCAGTTCTTCAAATTATCCGTACCCGATCACAAAGGTTTAGGAAGAGCTCTACCTGGTGGGGCGTGGAATTTTTATGACGGATCAATACCTTCATTTTGCCAATCAAACAAGGTGTGGGGGGAGGACATTGATGATATCTATGCGCCAGTGAACTTGAACAACGCTCATTGGGTTGCTATTTGGATATCGATCCCTAAGAGGCACATAGTCGTCTGGGACAGCATACCTTCATCTACGGCAGCAGAAGCATGGGATGAGATAATGCAGCCTTTTCTCGAGATGGTCCCTTATCTGCTTGTTGAGTGCGCTGCCACCGACGAAATACGGGTCAAATACGGGTTGGAGCCATACACATATGAGAGACAAGATGTACCCACGGCCAACAATGGTGATTGTGGCGTGTACGCTCTAAAGTACATTGAATGTCATGCTCTTGGGGTCCCCTTTAACTCTAAAGACTTTGCTAGGGCCTACGCGAAGAATATGAGGGATAAAATGGCGGTGGATATATGGACGGAGCTTCTTGATCAGCATTTGAAAGAAAATGTGGATGGTGATATGTTCGTGGGCATGTATGATTAGATTCGTGGGCATGTATGATTAGAAAAGTTGGTTGTTTTTTTTTTCAGTTTCACTCATGTTATTGTAGTGTTTATCAAGCAATGTATTGTTATGTTGTGGCTGAATCAGATTAGTGTAAAAGATATTACATTTAAACTTTTAAAGCTTTTATGATTTTGACTAAGCTTTTAAAGCATGGGATGAGATAAAGCTTTTATGATTTTGGTTAGTTTGTTCAAACAAAACCTTACCGAATTAAACTAACGAAAATTCGGTCTACAAATATTAGAAAATAAAGTCGTATGGAAGGTCTTCCAGCTGGACGACTTACAAATAAGTTAATGCGGAAGGTCTTCCAGCTTGCCGATGCAGGGCGACTTATTTGTAAGTCGCCTACTTGGACGACTTTGTGATAACTTTATTTTCTAATATTTGTACTAATTTTAAATTCTATTATTTGTTATATTCATATTTTGTAGAGCGACTTACCATTATAATATGTTATCTCTCAAGTTAATCATAAAAGTTGACACACACACACACACGCAATAATTGAAAATACACTGGACGACTTAGTAGAAGGTAGTATAAAAATAAAATACACTGGACGACTTAGTAGAAGGTCGTCTAAAAATAAAATACACTGGACGACTTAGTAGAAGGTATTCTAAAATAAAATACACCGGACGACTTAGTAGAAGGTCGCCTAAAAATAAAATACACCGGACGACTTAGTAGAAGGTCGCCTAAAAATAAAATACACTGGACGACTTAGTAGAAAGTCTTCTGGACGACTTACTTGAAGGTTATCTGGTAGACGAAACACTGGACGACTTATATATAAGTCGTCTGGACGGGTAATCAAGACTGGACGACTTAAATTTAGGTCGTCTGGACAACTAATCAACTGGTTGTGTACATTGTGGTTTCGTATGGCCAGTTTCCTTGCAGTTTGAGCATCTCCTTGCCCTGTGTTTCTTCACGGGTTTGTGTCCTCTCATCCTAGATAGCTCCAACCAAGATTGCCATCTTGATTTCTTCTGTCTCCCGGACCACGCTTTACGTCTGGAGGAAAGCATTCTCGTTCCTCAATATGTTGTGACACGATAGGATATATATTCTCATGAGTATCCTGCATACAAATAATTCTTTGAGTACACTGGACATACAAGTGTGGAGATATGCAAACGAATATGTGTTCCAGCAGCTATAGCATGAGAGCAAGGTATTTTCTCCACTCCATAGACACCACAATCACACTTTGCATGTTCCAAATCAACCACACAGTCCATTTTGCCACCTTTGACAAAGAATCGCCATCCATCAATTGGTTGGACCGTCATCATTATCCGCTATCTCTGTTCGAACAGCAAGCAAGTATTCAACACCCGGCTATGTTGAGTTGTGAGACTCAATGCATCTTGTCTCCTTTTCCAATACCATTTTCCTAACTTCGCCTTATGAACTCCAGCGAGGAGCGAATCGAAATCCTCTTGCTCGCTTCAGTGCGAATTAATAGATTCAGCGATGTTGCTTGTTTTATGTTGTACATGTTCCCCTTACAATAAACCCTTGACCATAGGCTGGCGTCGGCATTCTCCAAATACGTTGCAAGTTCGGGTTTGCACTCCGATATCTCAGCCATGTACCGGTCAAAATCGTAAACCGTGTGAGCATAAGCAGCCCTTTCACCAAGTACATGAGATGTTTCCCTTTAAATTTTTGACAATGTTATCTTGAAGGTGATAATAACATATTCCTCGAGTTGCCCAAGGAAACACCTTATCACACGCACTTTTAATGGCCGCGTGCCGGTCGGAGACTATCACCAGAGGCTTGTCATGAGATATACAACTAGCCAATTTTGTGAAAACCATTCCCAAGAAGGTTCATCTTCAGCATCCACGATCCCAAAGCCAATGGGAATATCTGAAAATTGCCATCTTGTCGCGGCTGCAACTAACATAACACCTCCATACTTTCCACTTAGGTGAGTTCCATCTACCACAATGACCCTTCTCGATACTTAAAACCTTTTATAGAAGCTCCAAAGAGAAATAGATACTTAAATCTTTTCATAGAATCAAGTTCTATAGCGTGATAGAATCAGGATTTGCAATGGAGATTTGCTCGAGATATGATGCGGGCGAATACCCTTCTTCTGCTGATCCTCTCACCAATGTTTGTGCATATAACAGTGCTCTGTATGAAGTGGTGTAATCAAGCTCCATGCCAAACATGTTCCTCATTGCATCAGTGATATGCTGCGGAGTTATCCCATCAATGATTCCAACACGATCAATGAAAAGACTACCAACATACTTCGGAGTACAGTGTCTCCGCTGGCGGTCGGTCTCCCGAGCATAACTATTTTTCCACATACTTTGTTACCCAAAACGTGTTTGTCCCATGTTTCACACTCGCTCTGATCTTCCATCCACAACCGCTAACCCGACATGTTGCCACAAGGAGAGTTTTCGTTGATTTGTATATTCTGAAGAAAACCTACCCTCACCGCCGCCAACCGCAGCTCAAAGCAGATGCATCCTTGCTAACAAAACTCTGGTTGACATAGATACTGGTACCATCCGATTTTCCTCCTTCAATAGCATTTGTCTTAGCATATGTCTTTTCGATTTCTTCAAAACAAATATTATCATCATCTTCCTCGTCCTCATCTTGAACCTTTCCATAAAGGCGTAATCCCCACCATTCTGATCCGTTTCACCAACAATAGAGTTATCAGCATCCTCCTCCCCATTTTCCTCCTCCCCATCTTGATTTTCATCTTCAACAAACTCATTATCACCAACATCTTCTTCCCATTCATCAGCTTCATCATTATCACCAACATCTTCTTCCCATTCACCAGCTTCATCATCACCAACATCTTCTTCCCATTCACCAGCTTCATCATTATCCCTTTTCTCTGAAACCGTTTCCACCTTGTTGCGGCGATACACAAAGACATACTCTATGCGTTTGAGTATCTCGAGCAAGTTCGAACTTGTCATCACTTGTAACATGAATGGGAGGACTGCACGGAGCCATCATCATTTCTGCTGGTAATGAGTAGCTAATCTCCACGATCCTTTGTTCTCATGTCCGGTTATAATCTTCTTGAGCCATTGCAACAAGTTCAGCATGTGTTGAATCTTCATTCAATAAAACAATTTTGCTCCTTTGAGATCATCAACCACAAAATCCCAACGGCAATCTCTCAACAACCATTCTCCATAAACCGCATGTAACCGACAAATCATCTGCAAATATTCAAAATAAAACACATTAGTAAATATAGAAAATGAAGAAGTTCAATAAACATTGCATGAGGCGACTTGAAATAAGTCGTCGAAGACTTAAAGGTAAGTCGCCTAAAGAGGTCACTTTGCAATTTAAAATTAAATGGGGCGACTTAATTCTAAGTCGTCGGCTTTGTTGTTAAAAAAAACTCGGGCGACTTATATATAGTCGTCTATTTAGAACGGAGTTAGTTTATTTGTGTCGATCTTTGACTATTTCGGACTAATTTATAATTGCCTCGAAAGTTAAAATTTCAATATTTTATTCAAACTAGGCGACTTCGTGTAAGTCGTCTTAGAATAGTTTTGTAATTGAAAAATAAAACTTGAAATTTAACTTTCTCGAACGACAATTGAAAGTCGTCCAGCTAGACGACCTAATTTAAGGTCGTCAGGGATAACAAGGTTTGACCAGAAAATTGTGAAAAATTCGGGCGACTTTGCTTTCCCGACGACTTTAAATTAAGTCTTCTGTCGGACGACTTTATATTATGCCGTGCGGTAAAAGTTAAATGATGAAGTTTTATTTCTCAATTACAAAACTAACCTAAGGCGACTTACACGTAAGTCGCCTAGTTTAATAAAATATTGAAATTTAACTTTCCCGCAGACGACTGAATTATAAGTCGCCCGAAATAGTCAAAGATCGACCGCGATTCGGTCAAATGCAAAACTAGCCCGTTTCTCGTAGACGACTTATATATAAGTCGTCTGGAGTTTTTTAACAAACAAAGCCGGACGACTTAGTTTAAGTCGTCCGTTTGACCAGAAGACTTATCAGTAAGTCTTCTACATACAGATGACTTACTAGTAAGTCTTCTACGCGAACAGATCTTGAAAAAAATTCAAATTCGTACCTTAAACTAGGTGAGATGACTTCGTTTGCACACAGGGTCTTCTCCAACCACCCAGAACCTCAAACGAAAGCAACCGTAAGTCAAAACGAAAGAAATATGGCTCTGTCAACCATAAAATATTTTGAATCAAAAGCTTGAGTTTTTTGGATGAATATGGAGAGAAAGTGAAAGAAATGTTGTTTTTAGTTCATAACAATTGAAACAGAGAGAGTGTAAAGAGATTTACGTGCATTAAAGGGCATTAAAAGCTCCAAACAATTAGTACAAGGTTGTTGAACTATTCATGGTAGTGGCACTGTTGTAAATAATTGAAGAAGATGAGGTTGAGACGATAAAAAGCCATTTTGAAAAACAAAAAAAAAAGTTAATGGCATTTTCGTAGATAAAATACAGGTGTGGGGTGAAAATCTAAAAAAAAAATAAGTCAAAAGAAAATGTTAGTTTTCTGTTTGACTCCAAGTTTTGAGTTACTTTTGCAAAAAGCCATATTCTTAATTATGTTATGCCTAACAATCAAGCAATAGTTTACAGGCCCGTATTTAATGTAGCCCATAACATATTTAATTTTATAGTACATATCCATTATTCTTGACCCATATCTAACAAATCCAATTTAAAAAATTAGTTAGCATATATTTCCCTGATTTCAAGTGATTCCTGGGCAAGAAATTCAAAAATATCAATGATTCTTCTATAAATTTGCTTAGCAAGTAATTCTAAAAATACAGAACGAATTAAATATATGTTACCTTAATTAGTTACCCTTTATTGCGCAAAATGACTGCAATATTTACGATTTTGTTAAAAACAGAAAGGATATTCTTGCGCAAAGAAATTCAAAATATCAATGATTCTTCTATAAAATTCGTTAGCAAGTAATTCTAAAAATACTGAACGAATTAAATATATTATACCTTAATTAGTTACCTTTTATTGCGTGAAACTGATAAATAAAAGTTTAACGATATATTTAGTTTAGGAAAATAAATCAGAATATCCTATAATTGAATCAGTATATACCAAATCTAAAAGATTTCGATTAAACTTGATCATCAAGATACTTTTGAATTTTCTTCTTATCTAACCTAACCAACCTAACTAGCAGACTAATTACTTTATAAATAGTCATTGAACCTTTTTTTTGAGTCGACCATCTTTGTTCTCTGTCTGTTTTTCTTTTTTGTTTAGTTCATAATTTTCTTTTTTGTTTCTTTGTATTCTAATTATTTGTTCATCATCAAATAAGCTAATAATTAGTGTTTGTTTGTTTTTTTATTTGTGCAGGGACTAAACTAACGTGAATGATATATGTCTGGCCAAAAGAAGAAGAAGAGGAAAAGTATAAGAATGATATTTCGAGGAAAATTTTCCTTAGGTTGGGAAGCGTATTACAGATTCTGAGTATACATTCCATTTACATTCGTTAATTAATAAAGTTGAACACCATATAGAAATAGTACATAACTGATAGTGAATGGATAGATAAATAATATAGAGATTCTATATATAGTATAGTTATAAACCCTATCTCCATCTCCACCCACCTCCTAAATACTAAAACATAAACCCTAATAAATGAACCCTAAACCGCAATATAAAATAAGATTATAATATTTTAAATATAATTAAAATCTGAAAATAGTATATAATATTTTATAAAATAAAACTCTACTATAATATAACTTCTTCTCAGAGGATATAATATAGTCGGCGAACCATCTTATACATATACTCTTCTTTTCCGATACATCAACACATATTTACTAGTCCACCATCGTCACTCTTCACCATCATATTTGTAATAGTTTGGGTCTATTCTGGATAAAGCTTCAGAAACAAAACAGAATATAAAAACAGAAGTATGTAGGAAATTGCTCTTTGGTTTCCCTATAATTGTTGCGGACTGATCAGACAAACATCACTGAAGAAAGATATCACGCAGATAAACTAGTGGCAAAACAGAACCAAAATAAGAAAAAAGATTTAAGTATTCGTTTTAAAGGAAGAATTGAGTTGTGTGGAGGATAAAAAGGAGAAAAGATTACCGTGTTGTTTACAAATGTATTTTAATATATAATTTAGAAAAAAATATTGCTGGCTACATGAAGTATTGACCACCATAAAGATAGCAATGGAAACTAAACCTATGTATACCTAGTAGCTACACGAGGTATATGTTATGTATTACAACATCTCTCAGCTTAATGATGTTATGTAAACATCGTGAGCTTAATTCATTAATCCAAAAACTGACAAGGATGTCTGAGATGGTAACTCCTTTTATTTCTCCTGTTTGATCAACTAAAATCCAACCTACCCGACCGTAATTTAACTGAAATTCGACCCATCGCGAGAAAGGGGAAAATCATAGAAATTAAAGTTTCAATTCAAATCGGTGAGAGACTAAGGAAGTTAGTGAATCGTGTTGGCTATTAATCAAAATAGAGAGAGAGAGAGAGAGAGAGAGAGAGAGAGAGAGAGAGAGAGAGAGAGAGAGAGAGAGAGAGAGAGAGAGAGAGAGAGAGAGAGAGAGAGAGTTAATCGACCCTGATTAACCCCTCTCTCATGATTTTGGTCAATAACCCTACACGATTTTACCAACTTTCTTCCTTTCCCACTGATTTGTATCGAAACCCTAATTTTTCAGTTTTTCTCCTTTGTCGTGATAGTGAGATAACATCCCCAGTATTTAAAGTTTCTTGGGATAGGATCAAATTTTGTTAAATTATGGTCTGGTGGGTCGATTTTAATTGGGGAGCATTAGATGGAATTAATGTCTCTAACGTACACGTCATTTTTTGGATTAAAAAATTAAGTTTATAATGTTAAGTACATAATAACATACTTCGTATACTTACATATACATTAGTTTAATCTACATAGTTAACCATATGGTGGTCAATATTTCACGTAGCCAACAATCATTTTCCTATCTTAATATATATATATATATATATATATATATATATATATGCATTAATATTATAGTCTATCTTTTTTTTAGTTAGATACTTAATTATAACTTTTTTTGCTGTACATACAATCGAATTTCTCTTTATTTAGCTTCCAGTTTTGTCGAGTTACTATCATGTGATGGTTCCAAACTTTTAACCATGCTTATTCTAAAATCAATATTATTAAAACAGAAGCAATTTTTAAATATAAATCACACCTAAAATTAAGGAGCTAAATAACAAATATATTATTTTCTGAAACTAATAAATTCAATTTATATTAACACTAAATCTAAATAACTAATCAATTATATTTTGTTATTAGTATAATAAATAATGATCTATATCTACTAAGTACTAATTCATATATGTAAAACTATACATTAATCCAATTGCAAAAAACAAAAATTCAAAATCCTCACCAAATACATAAAAATATATTTCTTATAGTTAGAGTATTAAAATTAGATATACATATACATATATATGTTAAATAAATGTTAATAGTTAGCTGTTATTAATATTTAATATATGATGGAACATGTTATTGTTGATATTCTTATGAATATAGTTCTTACGGGTAATTCGAACAAACATCTAATATATTTATCAAATATAAACTAATTGAACAAATATATTAACACAATTATATTATAATATAAAACATTACATTAACATAATAAATCAATAGTTTAATTAGCTTTTAAAAATATTATATACACACACATATATATATGTATATCAAACTTTAAAAAATTAAGCATTGGATAATAAAAATATATAAAAAATAAAATTAATAAATATTTAAATTTCTAATTCAAATAATGAACAACAAAAGTAAACTCAATAAATTAATAAAATATTTTTTTTGCAAATGTGAATCCCTAAACAGTAGTAGACGTCTATGAATCGTTGATGCTCAAATTTATTTCTTTTTTAGTATGCATCCTCTCAAATATTGATCCATTACAGTTACAACAAGATGAAAAATTAGTGTGACTAAAAAAATTTATAGCTAACTTTTATCACCAATCTCATAATATTCTATTATTCATGTAGACATTCATGAATATATATTAGAATTTTCTAAATATTATAAGTTAAGTAAAATTGGATTGCATATCGGGTCATCTATCGATTCAACTGGTAGTCGGATCCCGAGGTTTAGCGGTTTTTACGGATTTTATAGGATTTTTAAATAACTAGTTTTTGGTAAAAACTAAACTGGATTACACATGAGGCCACCGGTTTGCCAAATTAACAAAGGATTCGCGTCGGGTTTCAAAATACTGAATATAACACTTCATTTGTAACATTTAAATATAGATACACAATCAAAAATATAAATTTATGTCAAATAAATTTTGTTTGTTTCGAAAATAATCCCGCATTTTGAAATCGCAGATCAAAATCTAGTATATGTATTATTTTAAAAGTTATTAATTGGACGTGCCTACATTTCAGGATCGTTTCCAAAAAACTAGGATGTTCACTTGATCTTTGGCAAAAAAAAAGATTGATCACTTCAGTCGAAGTTAAAATATATAAATATAGTTTTCTTAAAATACTAGACATTCATAACATGAATGTTAAAACTCAGTACGTAATTTTTCAATACGGATAATCTATTATATAGTCTATGGAATCTTATATATTAAAATAGAATTCATGACTTATTTCATGTGTGATTTTTTTATTTAAACCACCCCTTAGAAATCTTATATATTAAAACAGAAGTCATGACTAATTTTATGTGTGATTTTATTTATTTATTCGGATCACCCCTTAGAAAATTACTTAAATGATTTTTTATATACATATTTGAATTATTCTAAACAAACAAACCAAATAGATATTCTCAGATTTTCTCTTAATTATATCACAATAAAATCTTTTCAAATCTTTTTATTTACAATATAAATATACATTCGTTTTTATTTAAAATGTAAATGTATATTTTATTTTCACTTAAACATACCTTTTAAATATTTAATTAATTTCCTAATTATTTATAATATACTTGTATATTTAAATTTTACTAAAACAAACCTTTTAAGTATCTAATTAATTTTTTAATTATATTAAACTCATGTACAATTTTGTATTAAATTTGTGATATTAATTTAATATAATTTTTAATGTAGGTTGATATTAATTACACTTAATTTAGGTTATTCAGTCAAAGATTTAAATCATACATATAATTCGATTAACATATATGTACGATCAAAACCTAAAATAAAAGTATAAGGAAAATTAATATCTAAGTTAATAGTAAATTGAATGGAATTTGTCGTAAATCTATTTTTATAAAGTTGAGTTTGCTCACTCCTGAAGCATGCCACATGGGACGACACGTCATAAACTCAAAGGCTAAGAGCGCGACACGTGTCCCGTGAAACCAAAGATTAATATTTCATTAATTCTTGAGTTTAATGGGGTTTTATGTGTTTGCTACGGTCCAAATACATCTTTTCCAAAAAAACATATATATGAAACTTAAAGAAACTGGCCGTCGAGCAACAATTCCCGTTCAGTCAACTGTCAATAGAAATCCACGGTTTCACCGTGACGAACGATTCCGATCAATGTCAGTTGGAAGCTGAATAGACTTCTTTAATCTGGTGCCGTTACAGAAATTAACTTGGTTCATGCATCTTCACTAAAATTCACATTAATACAGTTGGAAGCTGAATAGACTTCTTTAATCTGGTGCCGTTACGGAAATTAACTTGGTTCATGCATCTTCACTAAAATTCACATTAATACATATTCTCTACTTCTTACAGGATCTCACATTGAATGAATCCATTCATTCATTCCTTTGTGTTAATCTTCCATTATAAATATGAAAGTTTTCTTCCAACATAATCATCAGTTCATTTCTTTTAATAAACAACACAAAAAGTGACATTTTTGTTAAGCCCATGGTTGTGCTTAAAGGATTGTGACAGAAAAGTGATAAGAAATAGAAGAAATGAGATGAGAAACAGAGAACAAGAGAAAAGAGGAAGATGATATAAGAAGGGAGAAAAAAAATTTTAGTGAACCTTTTTTAAGAAATCTAGAACTAATACGATATGAAAAACAATAGTTTCATATATATATATATATGTGAAAATAATGTTTCACAATTAATAAAGTTGAATCATTTACTTTCGTGATGGTATTTTATCAAGAAAAGTTGTCTAAAAATTTAACACTATAATTTTTAAAGTTTTATTAAGTATTCAACATTTTCATCATCTTATTTTAAACCAAATTTATTGGCAAATTATTTAATAATGCAGAATTTGTTTTTATCAATATTTTATTTTAGGTCTAACAAAACATGACATCAATCTAAAATAATATTTTAGCACATAATTAATAATATAATATCAAAGACATAAAATTTAAAAATATTCATAAGAAAAAATATAATCTAAGATTTTTGTATTAAACATTATTTTACTTATTATCAAAATTATCATAACTACAATAGAATAAACAAAGAAAATGTGTAAAATTATTATGTATTCATGAACATTTTAATATTAAGATGATCATGATCTATAAAAAGAATAACAAAACATACACAATAAAAGTTAATATCGCCTTAAATTTTAAGTAAGCTAAACAATTTGAAATACTCTTTAACTGATATGTTTATGTATTTTCGATTAGTAACACGTCCGTAGGGTGATGAGAGAGAGAGAAAGAGAGTAAAATTATGTTAATAGTAAAAATTAGTTGTTTGATTAATTTTAAATTAAGAAAATAGTATATCTCATGTACATATTTTGCAAATATAAACCTAAAACACAAACCACAAATCATATAAAAATAATAATCTTGATTACAATTAAAGTATATCCCGCCCGTAGGGCGGGCCGAACCTAGTATCACATAATGTAAGGTTTTAGTTAGTGTTCATGTAATTAATAAGAGAGATATCACTAACAATTTGAAACAAAAAAATAAATACATGCATGCAAACTATAAAATTGTTGTGTTTGAAAATATATAATAAACTATTTATAATATGATAGATATTAAAACTATATACCACTAATCATGTAAACCAAGTAGTTACATGTATAAAAATGAAAATAATCACCACACTTGTGCGGATCGAGATCTAGTCTACTGTATTAATTTAGGATCCCTTTTTATCTACTGTAAAAAGTTGTCATTAATTTTTGAACCTAGTCAAAAATCTATCATTTATTATACACGCTGATTATATAACTAACTTAATATCATTAATCTAAACCGACCTTACATTAAACTATTCTTTTGTTATCTATATTATTAAAACCAAAGTACAAATTAGGTTTGTTTGGAAACATGAATAACAGTTTAAAAAAAGTTTGTTTGGAAACGTAGATAGCAGCTAAAAAAAGTTTTTTTGGAAACATGGATAAGAGTATATTGAAGAAAAAAATATAATGGATTTATATTATTAAGAAAAATTGAAAGTCCATATATATTATAGAAACTATCTATTTGGATCAGGTTTAAAATATACAAAAATTAGCTAATCTAATCACATAAAAACATCTTTTGTCTAAAATATTAATATAACAAAATTTAAACTTATAAACTTATTTCAAAGAAAAATAATAATTTAGAGTTGATTTATATCAAACATTGATTCAAAAATATACATAGATTCCTAAAATGTTTTTTACTAAAATATTTTCCGATAACCATTATTAAAAATTGTTTTCAATATATATAAGAAAAATACAATAAAAAGCCCAATTTCATATGCCAACTTAAGTTATGGTTTTTATTTTTGCATTAAGTTTTAAAAATATAATATATGTAATTATTTATATGATGGTACATATAAAATACTATTAATTATATGATTACTTATATGATGGTACGTATAAAATACGATTAGTTATATGATGACACAAATATGAAATAGAATAGTGACTAGGGGTGGGCGTTGCCCATTCGGGTTCGGTTCGGGTTTCTGGGGTCAAAGATTTCAGCCTCATTCAGATATTTCTAAATTTCGGTTCGGGTTCGATTCGGATCTTTGCGGGTTCGCTTCGGATTCGGATAACCCATTTAAATTATTTTTAAATTCATTATATACTTTAATTCTCAAAATCTATAAGCAAAATAATATATTACATATAAATTTGAATAATATATGTCACAATACCTAAACTTAACATATAAATTAGTTTGGTTTAAATACTTGGATAAGGAATCAATAATTATTTTAAGTATTTTTGGTGTTTTGAGTATACTTTAACAATTTCAAATATTTACTTTTGACTATTTGTATATATATTTTTAGTATTTAAACCAATTTAAGAGTATCATATATATTCTGGATGTTTTTATATACATTAAATCTAAAAATAATTAAAATATATAAATCTATTTTGGATACATGAATAACAGTTTAAAAAGTTTGTTTGGAAACATGAATAACAGTTTAAAAAGTTTGTTTGGAAACATGAATAACAGTTTAAAAAGTTTGTTTGGAAACATGAATAACAGTTTAAAAAGTTTGTTTGGAAACATGAATAACAGTTTAAAAAGTTTGTTTGGAAACATGAATAACAGTTTAAAAAGTTTGTTTGGAAACATGAATAACAGTTTAAAAAGTTTGTTTGGAAACATGAATAACAGTTTAAAAAGTTTGTTTGGAAACATGAATAACAGTTTAAAAAGTTTGTTTGGAAACATGAATAACAGTTTAAAAAGTTTGTTTGGAAACATGAATAACAGTTTAAAAAGTTTGTTTGGAAACATGAATAACAGTTTAAAAAGTTTGTTTGGAAACATGAATAACAGTTTAAAAAGTTTGTTTGGAAACATGAATAACAGTTTAAAAAGTTTGTTTGGAAACATGAATAACAGTTTAAAAAGTTTGTTTGGAAACATGAATAACAGTTTAAAAAGTTTGTTTGGAAACATGAATAACAGTTTAAAAAGTTTGTTTGGAAACATGAATAACAGTTTAAAAAGTTTGTTTGGAAACATGAATAACAGTTTAAAAAGTTTGTTTGGAAACATGAATAACAGTTTAAAAAGTTTGTTTGGAAACATGAATAACAGTTTAAAAAGTTTGTTTGGAAACATGAATAACAGTTTAAAAAGTTTGTTTGGAAACATGAATAACAGTTTAAAAAGTTTGTTTGGAAACATGAATAACAGTTTAAAAAGTTTGTTTGGAAACATGAATAACAGTTTAAAAAGTTTGTTTGGAAACATGAATAACAGTTTAAAAAGTTTGTTTGGAAACATGAATAACAGTTTAAAAAGTTTGTTTGGAAACATGAATAACAGTTTAAAAAGTTTGTTTGGAAACATGAATAACAGTTTAAAAAGTTTGTTTGGAAACATGAATAACAGTTTAAAAAGTTTGTTTGGAAACATGAATAACAGTTTAAAAAGTTTGTTTGGAAACATGAATAACAGTTTAAAAAGTTTGTTTGGAAACATGAATAACAGTTTAAAAAGTTTGTTTGGAAACATGAATAACAGTTTAAAAAGTTTGTTTGGAAACATGAATAACAGTTTAAAAAGTTTGTTTGGAAACATGAATAACAGTTTAAAAAGTTTGTTTGGAAACATGAATAACAGTTTAAAAAGTTTGTTTGGAAACATGAATAACAGTTTAAAAAGTTTGTTTGGAAACATGAATAACAGTTTAAAAAGTTTGTTTGGAAACATGAATAACAGTTTAAAAAGTTTGTTTGGAAACATGAATAACAGTTTAAAAAGTTTGTTTGGAAACATGAATAACAGTTTAAAAAGTTTGTTTGGAAACATGAATAACAGTTTAAAAAGTTTGTTTGGAAACATGAATAACAGTTTAAAAAGTTTGTTTGGAAACATGAATAACAGTTTAAAAAGTTTGTTTGGAAACATGAATAACAGTTTAAAAAGTTTGTTTGGAAACATGAATAACAGTTTAAAAAGTTTGTTTGGAAACATGAATAACAGTTTAAAAAGTTTGTTTGGAAACATGAATAACAGTTTAAAAAGTTTGTTTGGAAACATGAATAACAGTTTAAAAAGTTTGTTTGGAAACATGAATAACAGTTTAAAAAGTTTGTTTGGAAACATGAATAACAGTTTAAAAAGTTTGTTTGGAAACATGAATAACAGTTTAAAAAGTTTGTTTGGAAACATGAATAACAGTTTAAAAAGTTTGTTTGGAAACATGAATAACAGTTTAAAAAGTTTGTTTGGAAACATGAATAACAGTTTAAAAAGTTTGTTTGGAAACATGAATAACAGTTTAAAAAGTTTGTTTGGAAACATGAATAACAGTTTAAAAAGTTTGTTTGGAAACATGAATAACAGTTTAAAAAGTTTGTTTGGAAACATGAATAACAGTTTAAAAAGTTTGTTTGGAAACATGAATAACAGTTTAAAAAGTTTGTTTGGAAACATGAATAACAGTTTAAAAAGTTTGTTTGGAAACATGAATAACAGTTTAAAAAGTTTGTTTGGAAACATGAATAACAGTTTAAAAAGTTTGTTTGGAAACATGAATAACAGTTTAAAAAGTTTGTTTGGAAACATGAATAACAGTTTAAAAAGTTTGTTTGGAAACATGAATAACAGTTTAAAAAGTTTGTTTGGAAACATGAATAACAGTTTAAAAAGTTTGTTTGGAAACATGAATAACAGTTTAAAAAGTTTGTTTGGAAACATGAATAACAGTTTAAAAAGTTTGTTTGGAAACATGAATAACAGTTTAAAAAGTTTGTTTGGAAACATGAATAACAGTTTAAAAAGTTTGTTTGGAAACATGAATAACAGTTTAAAAAGTTTGTTTGGAAACATGAATAACAGTTTAAAAAGTTTGTTTGGAAACATGAATAACAGTTTAAAAAGTTTGTTTGGAAACATGAATAACAGTTTAAAAAGTTTGTGATTAGTAATGTAGTATTATTATAAATTAGGTGTTAGTTAAAAATAATAATATATACTATATTTTTTAAATATAACCTATTTTTAAAAACAAATTTCTTTTGTTTGTAAATGATGTAATATTTTTATACAAAAAACAAAATGTTAATATATATTTTGGTAATTCACAACAATATATTATCTAAAAATAACTATATGTTATTGTTTTATTTATTTTGAAACTACTAACAATATATTATATTAAAATAGTTATATAAAAATATAAATTATATAATAATATTTAATTCATTTGTTATTTAAAAAAATATATGCTATTATAAAACTTTGAACTTTTAATATTCATTATAAAATATTAATAGCAAATATATTTTAACAATAAATTTATTTTTATTTACAATTATAGAAGAAATTGTAGAAAAAATATTAAAAAATTTTCCAATATTTCAAATGTTTTTTATAAAATAATTCATTAATTTAGTAAAAAAATCTTCAAAAGTCATATAATCTTCCAGACTTAAAAATAGTTGATAATAAATATTTCAAACTCATAGTGATAATATTTATAATTAAAAAGGTAATATAATAAGTCCTAAGATATAATTTTTGAAATGCAACACGAAAACAAACTATTTGTAAAATTAGTATAATATTTTGAAATCTTAATTTAATAAAAAATCAAAAACTTAATACCATAACATCAAAAAAATCCTATGTCGATAAAATTTACAAAAAATAATATTATAGATGTTGTTATTCATAAATTTAATAAAATCATGTAGTATACTAAAACGAGAGATGTTAAAGTATATTTTTAAATACAGTATGAAACATAAATTATTCTAAACAAATATCATTTCTATAGTATGATTATATAAATTTAAAAAATTTATTGTATGCAAACTTTCAAAACTAAAAAAAAAAAACATATTTTGTATGTGAATTTCTGTTTGGTTATTTCAGATTATGAATATATTACACCGAATTTGAAAATATATAAGTATGTAATAATAATTAATAACAAAGTTCAGTGTATACAACAAATCATTGTATATTAATAATGTTGAATAAAAAACTTAAAACAATAAAATTATATAATTATACAATATGTAACACTAAAATGTAAATCATCTATTTAAAATGTTTAGTTATATATTTCCAAAATTAAAAGATACCCACATAGACGTGCGGGTCAAACTTTAGTTTACCGATTAAAACACAGTACAAATTTAAAATACTCTTCTACTCTTTGTCGGCTTGTCCCTGATGATTTGACTACGGACTAAAAGTGGACATCAACTTGATATATAAAATCATACTTGCCACCTGCAACACACTATAATCAAATCAGTTCGTGTTTGTCCATTTTGTGATCATACTAAACATTATAACAATCTCTATAATTTAGAAACTTATGTTTGGTTTGAACAATAATCTTTTCATCTATCAGAAAGTAACCGAGGTATGACTTTTATTCTGTCTAAATGGAAATCATTGTTTATTCTGTTACATCTCCTTACATTTCCTCATTAACTCAATATCTAACATGTTATTATGAACTCAGTAGCTAGATATTATGTTTTATATCCATAATCGTGTAAGTAACACACTAGATGCGTTTTTTTTTGTACATAACACCTAATCCCCTATATATTATTTTAGGAGCATTCTAAACAACTAACCTTCACTTGATGTGTGATTTACAAGAGTGCCATTTACACTTGTCACATCCACAAGCACTCTTAGCCCCTATATTTAAAAAGCCTTAGTTAACTAGCCTAATTACATCAATTGCCATTGGTAATTTGTTTATGTAGCCTAACATAATTATATATCCCCTTTGTTATAACTGATTGTATGTATGAATATGGATTTCGACTACAATGCATTATATTAGATCCGATTATAAAACGTGATGATAGAGACGATATATGTTATAAAATACGATATAACCATACTACATTATGAACACGATATATGTTAATTGTATTAAAATATAACGTGTTTAGTTTTTTAGAATCATACGAACTATTAAAATTATATTTACAGTATCTTATTTTATATTATATTTGTTTTTATTATAATAAATAAAAAATATATATATTGTATCTAATACATCAGATATAGCACGATAAAACTATTATATATATATATATATTATAAGAAGAAGATATATATTTTCTCATAGAGAGTTTTGAATTAGATATAGCACGATATATATGTAGATATATATTAGATATATGTGTATATACATATATCTATATGTATATATATATATATATATATATATATATATATATATATATATATATATATATATATATTAGAATTTAGTTCTATGTCATTTGGTTATAGGATCTGCATGATTTTGGTCAACTAAAATCACGCATTTAGTTGAATAAAATCTGCATGATTTTAGTGTTTCCGATTTTAATCTCAATCACTAAATTCTGATTAATCGGAAGATTAAAACATGACATTTTTATTTTGATCTTACATCTCAAGATATATGTTAATTTTTTTAAAATATAATGTGTTTAGTTTTTTAGAATAATACAAACTAATAAAATTATATTTACAGTATCTTATTTTATATTGTATTTGTTTTTTATTATAATAAATAAAAAAATATATATATATTGTATCTAATACATCAGATATAGCACAATAAAACTATTATATATATTATAGGAAGAAATATATATTTTCTCATAGAGAATTTTGAATTAGATATAGCACGATATATATGTATATATATATATATATATATTAGATACATGTGTATATATATATTAGAATTTAGTTCTAGGTCATTTGGTTATAAGATCTGCATGATTTTGGTCAACTAAAATCACACATTTAGTTGAATAAAATCTGCATGATTTTGTTGTTTCCAACTTTAATGTCAATCACTAAATTCTGATTAATCGGAAGATTAAAACATGACATTTTTAGTTAAAACAACAAAAAACTTCTCTGTGATTCATGTTTTTTATTTCTATATAAAAACTATATATGGGATCTTATGTCAATCACGCATTTATATGTGATTTTTGAATTGATTTTCCTCAAAATTCGATCTCATTATGAATAGAATCACACATTAAGTTGAATAAAATCTATTTGATTTGATTGTAATTTAAATGTCAACCACGAAATTGATTGAATTTACAAAGCAATTACACAAAACACAATTTCGGAAGTAAGATTCTAATTACGTCAAATTATGAATTTTAAGTTATAGATAATTGATGTGCGATTTAATTATGTATTTATTACTCACCTATGAGGATTGCATATACTGAACGAGCTGATTGTACTCACAATTGTCTCCTTCTCAAAATTCCTATACCACTACATTCAATCAATCACAAAATCATGGTCTTTAACCCCGTTTCCGACTTTTAGCCCTTTAAGACAATGTGGAGAGTGATGGTGGGTATTGTCTGATTGTGGAAGCTATTCTCTGCAGCTGGTGGCCTAACCATTGAAATGGTTCTCATTGATCTTAATGTAAGTTAGCTTAGAATATTTATTGATTTTATTTCTGTACACTTAACCCCAAGATTAAATTTTAATTTTGTGTTATAAAAACTATAGGGGGATAAGATTCATGCTACAGTTAATAAAGAATTGGAAAATCAATTCGATCGTCTACTAGAACAAGGAAAAACCTTGACTTTAACCAATTTTTCTCTGACTCATTCTTCTGGCTCATACCGGACAACTAGACTAATTCATTTTAGCTTCAATTTTTTTATGATCATAATATGATTGCAAATGGAGAGTTCTGAAGACACTATTCACCGCATATGTTATTCTAAATTTTATTTTTTTCTTTATTATTTTTGGATTCTGAAGGGTTTTATTATTCTATTGCTTGTTTTTTGTTTTATCTTTACTTAATAATTTATATCATATTAATTCTCGCTTACTCTTATGTCAATTATTGACTCTCTTCCACTACCTCGATGACAAATAAACTATAATATAAACAAGTTAAAAATGTGTTTTTTTTGTAATATGCACCATTTAATCTATTATCTATAAATTAAAATTAATAATTTGTTTTAATCTACTCACACCGCGCAGGGCGCGGACTACCACCTAGTAGCATTATTATAGATTATGTACCTATTCATACACGTGTCTACGATTAGCTAAAGCCATGAATTTAAATTAAAATAAGGTAATTTTGATAAAAAGCTGATACATTGATATAGGCCTGGGCATCCGGGTCCTTGGATCAGGTTTGGGTCTTATCGGATCCGGGTCCTGGAAATTTAAACCCATTTAGATATTTATAATTTTTTGGGTCGGTTCCGGATCGGGTCTTGTCGGATCCGGGTCGGATCGGGTCTATAACTAAAATACCCATAATTTTTGGATCCGGGTATTTAGGATATAAAAAGGAAATGAAATACTCAAATTTCATCGAATTTAGTCAAAATTTATCATATATATCTAAAATTTTACAAAATAGCTTAAAATAAACTATTACATTTTTAATTTTATATTTCACATTTCACATTTCAAATTTCATGTTACTTAAAAGTATTACAGAATAATAACAAAGATTGATAATAAAATAATATTTTAAAGTTTTAAAGTCGGGTTTGAATCGGTTCTTATAGGGCCGAATCTATTCGGGTTCCGTTCTTTTCGAATCCGGGTCTATTCGATTCGGTTATTTTCGGGTCCGGATCTATTCGGGTAGAAGAATTTTGGACCCAATAGATACTTGTAAATTTTCGGTTTGGGTATTTTCGGGTCGTTTCCGATTCGGGTTTTCGGATCCAGGTTAAAATGCCCAGGCCTACATTGGTATATATTGTATTTTCAAATTTTTAAAAAATCTGTATCTATACTAATAAAGTAGGCTTTTTTATCTCCTTGGGGGGAAAAATGCCATGTGGCATTTTCTTTTTAATAATTAAAATATTTTTTCAATTTAAATTTAATGACTTTTGGTATTAATTGTGAAATAAATTGGGGGTTTTAAACTTTTCTTTATACATGTCCAAACGTTTATAAGAGTATTTTAAATCTGACCCGAACCCGTAGTTGAACCGATAAATCCGGTGATCCAATATAAATCGGATTTGGGTTTTTCATAAAACACACAAAAACTCACTAAAACCCGATACATGTTGCAGCACTGGTTGAACCAATAGATAATTTTTATTTTTTACTATTTTTAGTTCAAGTTATGTTTTAAAATTATTTTTTATATTCTAAATTTCTAATTTAAAATTTAAAATTTTTAGTTCTATTGCCGTCTTCCTCTTCTTCTACACTATAATTTACGTTTGCAAGAAAGGTGAGTCATGATTATCCTTGACCTGCACGTCCGTAAAACAGACTAAAGCACGATGAGGCTTATTATTCCTCTACAGTACAATTTACGTTTGCAAGAAAGGTGAGTAAATTATTATTATTTTTTATTTAACTTAGTTTATAACAAATCATTACATTTTTAATTTACAGATCAAAAAGAATAAAATCATATGATTGAATTACAAAACAGAGTTTTGGATTGTTGAAGAAGAAAAACCTGACGAGCTTGATTATAATAAATTAGAGAATGCTCTTGCCGAAGAATATCCCAAAGATGATGAAGTGACAAATTTAGAAAATTTTGTTGGTAAGTTCTAAAATTTAGAGAAAACCAAAATTAATTGATGTGATCTGGTGTTAGTTTATTTTTGTTATTGACAATTTATTACAATGATGTTTTAATTTGAGTTTATTTTGGATTGGAAGTTTAATTTTATGTATTGATTTTTTTAGATGTCATAACTCTTATGTTACAATTTTTTAAAATAGTCTAAACTATTTCTTAATATTTTGTATGTACACTTAAAATACTTAACTTTAGTTTTTATATATATTTGTTTTCATAGCTAATATATTATTATATAATAAAACTAATTCATTTATTAATCATGATTCATCCTGGCTGATCAATGATCCGGTAAATCATCTGATTCAGTGTCGGGCGGGTTTCAAAACACTGGTTTATAGGATTTCTTTGTATTTGATGTTGGCGATGGAGAATATAGCCTCTACAATTATCCTTCTTTAGCATGTCGATGTAATCGTTCATATAATCAATCCGAAATCTCACTCATCCCACTATCTCCTATTGAATGTTTCTTTAGTTCCTGCTTTCTCGGTTCATTGTATATGTATAGGCGGTGTGAGAGTTCGGACGATAATCCATTTACTTTTCCCAATTCAATCATTGTCGAATTCTCAGTTTCATAGCTCGGAGTTGAAGACAAATCTGTGTAAAGATATTCAGACTAGGCTACAACAATTTTGGCAAGCATGAAATGTTAAGAAAGGGGTGAGATATTGGGGTTGATATGTTGTTGATTAATGGGAAGGTACACCGGTTTCTTATTTCAGTTTACCAGTTAATGATTGCTTACTTTTAAAGTAGTTTGCATCATTTCCTTTCTCAGGTGCTGTTTTTTACATGCGTTAATCAACTTTCTCAGATTTAACACCTTCAAACATTTCTTGAAATAAAACTCAGTTTATGACATGAGTATTTTAGATTCCAACTAAATTTAATTTTTTTACGACTATCGATTTTTATTCTATTTTTTATTAATCAATTAGTAACAACTACTTATGCTATTCTACTTTGAACTAAATAACTTCAAAAAAAATAATGTACTACGGTTGCAAGTCACTATCAAAAAGATCAGAAAATATCATTTTTTACATATTTTCATTTTACATATTTTTAACATATTTTCTTTACTAAGACCATATAATAAATTATAAATTTGAGTAAAAATACAACATACGAATCCGGCGCGTAGCGCCGGAATATCACTAGTACCTAATAAAGATCTACATACAATCATTTAGGAAGAATATTCTAACTACTTTTGTATTGATTTAATCAAATCTACACAACCTAATCTTGCAAACCGTAAATTATGTATATTAATATCTGAATCTCTATAATATTATTTGAGAAGTCAGTTTCCTACGTGGCACGCTCACGTTAACTCTCACGATAGTTGATTACATAGATACCCTAATGAATTAAAAATATTATATATGACTAGCATTAATAATGTATTTCTTTTTTTCATAATAAGATATTAGTTAATTTTTAATTTAATTTTCCTTTTTGAAACACACATATAAATAAAAAAGTAAATATTTATAAAATATTAACATATAATATTGTAATAAAAATGAACTTTAATTATTTTTTAAAATTTTTCTAAAACAATATAAATAAAAAAGGAAAATATATAATCTTTTAATATATATATAACGTAAAATCACAAAAATGCAAATATAAACTTTTAAGATTCTTCTTTTAAAAGATAATAAAATTTATTATTTTAATATATTAAATTAAATATATTTTATTGATAGTTTTTTCATAATAAGGAGTTAAATAACTTTTTAGTTTAAATTTAATTTTTGCAAAAGAAAATAAGTAGAAAAGTAAATATTTATAAAACATAAACATAGATATTTTATATATAAAGAAATTTTAGTTATCTTTTCTAAATTTTCTCAAAAAAAAAAAACACAAATAAAAAGGGAAAATATATAAACTTTTTACTATATATGTATATATAACGTAGCTTCACAAAAAATTGAAATATATATTTTTGAAATCGTCTTATAAAAATAATAATATTTTTTGTAAAAAAAATATTAATATATTTAATTTAAATATAATAACTTTAATATAATTTACTGTTATTTCCCTTTTTATTAAAAATTTAATTGGTTTTTAACTTAAATTTTGTTTTCTTACAAAATTATATAGATTCTATATATAAAAAAAGTTTTTATTCTTTTTCTTTTTTATTAACATAAAAAGATACATATATGTATGTATATATATATATACTTTAAGATATACTTTACAAAATAAATTGAAAAAATAATAATGTAGATCTCATTATTCAATAATAATTTTATTGTAATTATATTTCATCAAATGATTAAAAATAATTTTAAACAACATAAACTGATTATTTAATATCATTTTCACAAAAACAAAAAAAAAATAGAGTTTATGACTATTTTAAAACCAGATACATATTTAAAATGTGAAGCAAATAAACAAGATAAAATATTATTTTTACGATGAATATTAGTTTGACTAAATAATCAATTTTGGTAACAAAAAATTGAAATATATATTTTGAAATCGTCTTATAAAAATAATAATATTTTTGTAAAAAAAATATTAATATATTTAATTTAAATATAATAACTTTAATATAATTTACTGTTATTTCCCTTTTTATTAAAAATTTAATTGGTTTTTAACTTAAATTTTGTTTTCTTACAAAATTATATAGATTCTATATATAAAAAAAGTTTTTATTCTTTTTCTTTTTTATTAACATAAAAAGATACATATATGTATGTATATATATATATACTTTAAGATATACTTTACAAAATAAATTGAAAAAATAATAATGTAGATCTCATTATTCAATAATAATTTTATTGTAATTATATTTCATCAAATGATTAAAAATAATTTTAAACAACATAAACTGATTATTTAATATCATTTTCACAAAAACAAAAAAAAAATAGAGTTTATGACTATTTTAAAACCAGATACATATTTAAAATGTGAAGCAAATAAACAAGATAAAATATTATTTTTACGATGAATATTAGTTTGACTAAATAATCAATTTTGGTAACAAAAAAATTATCATATACTATCATTTTATTTTTATTTTATAATTATTAACTGAAAAATGAATAAACAATTCTAACAATGTTAGAGTGAAAATTAGACTTACTAATATTTCTTGATCTGAACTAAATATACGCAAATTGATGGGGAGAAAAATTATGAGTTTTTGCTGTAACTATCTAACGAATTTCTCAACACTTAATTTTTTTAATTTTAGCAAAAAAACATATATCAAATTATACACAATCTTACAAAATATATTATTAAATCCAATCAAAATATAACTAACAAGGTTATTCTTATTTTAGTCTAATTTTAATAAAATCTTTTGATTTATTTCAAAAAAATACAACCTAATATACCAAAATATGAATTACCAATCTAATCAAAATATAAAGTATTAAATAAACCAATTGTTATGATTTAAGTATTTTATATTCATAAATGTGCATGAATTTTCAAAATATTACAAGTTATGTGTGTTAATACAACTATGATTTAATATATTTTTTTCATATTTTTTGTGAAAAAACATATATCAGATATACAAAATTTACAAATATGTGTGCAAATATAAGAGGATGAACTGAAAATTGATTAAACAAGAGAATGAATTGAACTATTTGAAGTTTAGAAAATAATAATTCAACTTTAACATAATTAAAAAATAAACAAAAATCGTTGTCCAATATACCAAAAATATATATTTGAGTTAATATGACATATTATATTTAGAAATCACATATCTAACTAAGACTGTAAAACATATAACTATACTTAATACAATTTTTTATTTATTTATCATACGCATAAATTACAAATTAATCTAATACTTATAGACAAACAAAAGAAAATATTTTAATAATTCTTATAATTTAATTATTTCATAAATGTTTATACCCGTGCATGAGCACGGGAAAATCACCTAGTATTTTATATCTAACAATTCTAAAACCAACTTAGTGCATTAATCTCTTGGTTTACTAGGAGACGAAGATGAAACAATGATTTTTTAATAATAAAGGATCGGTTGATAATATATCCCCTTTTTGTTTCTTTGCCTAAAAATGTTATTTTAACAAAGTTTCATTACTGCTTATATTACCAAAATTTCATTTCATTTGAAGTATATATTACATTTTATTTAAAATTTACTCAATCACTAGATTAAAAATTCAAGTCTTTACCAAAACTGTATAACCATATTCAAGAAGAACAATCAAATATCATATACTAACATAATTTTTTTAACTACTAACATAAATTTACCAATTTAATATTTGAACCACAATATTAAATATATCCTAATATAAATGTTTGTATTCAATTTACATTGGGAATAAGATTAGATTTAATATTTTCAAAATTAAAATATTAAAACATATATAAACTTGAAACTAAAATTTCAGAAACTAATAAAAACTTCTTAAATATTTTTTTTGAGGCCAAATGTGTTTAATAAAATATATATGTTCATATTTTAAAAAATCTATTAATCCTAATGTTTAAGATTAGATTAAGTGTGAACAATTAAGCATGTTAAGTTTTCAATAATAGGCTCTGATAGTTACAATGTATAAAAATGTAATGAAACTCGAAATTAATAAATTAGATAAAACAAAAAATTGGTTATAATTATTTCTTTTAATTTTTTTTAAATAACCATTTTATAATATGATTAAAACAATATAAAACTAAAACAAAATCACCTCTTAATTTTAAAAAACAATATCACATAAATATCCAAGTCAAAGCACTAAAATACTACATATGAAATATTATGCAATATAAACTAACACCATGTACAACATATATTATAATAAATTAATCATATACATGTACAGAAAATATATTATATAGATATTAACAATAACAAATATATATTATATCCACATATTATATTACACAAATATAAACCACAAATTTGAAAATATTCTAACATAATCTGTATTAAGCATAGGCACATTTATCCGGAACCAAAAAACAAACTGAATCAAATAAAAAAACGTTCAGTTCGGGTTTGGATCCTGCTAATTATCAGAATGGATCATATGCATCTTGAAACAAAGAGCCAAAACTGAATCTTAAACAAACCAAGACCGAATCAGTATCCAAATTTCTGTAATATAATTTACATACTTATAAATATTACCTATATTAAGTTTTATAATAATTAAATAAGTTGAAAAATTCTATTTACAAACCGAAATACGCAAAAAAACTTAATTACCAAAATATTTTTTTATCCAAAATATAAATTATCTGAATTATCCAAATTTTATCCGAAAACCTTAAAAATCATATTAAACTTAACCCCAAATTTTATGACTTCTAATCTGAATTAATTGAACATCTGAAATGAACTAGAAGAAATAGGATTATGTATTATCTAGGATATTGGCCAATTACTTGTTATCCGAACCAAAAACCAAAAAAAAAACAGACCTGAACTAAATTTTCTAAATATTCTAATGGATCCTGAACCTCTAGAACCGAACTGGAACCGAAATCAAAAATCAAATGTCTAGAGCTAATCTGACTAATTTTAATGAAAATTTTTCAAAAATAATATCCGCGTATAGCGCGGATCCGTATCTAGTTATTAATTAAATCCGATTTAATCGACGTAAAAAAAATTATACAACAAACAGTTATAAAAAATTGTTTTAATGTAAAAGGTTAAAGGAATAGGGAGAAGGTATACTCGAAAATTCACACGACGTTGTTTTTATTCAATCAAGCAAATGCCGACCGATTGAATGGTCCAGTTTGTTTTAAAAGCATTTGACCTATTACGTGATTCTCTATGAAAAGTAGATTTGACCTCTCATTTTATTTTATTCTGATTTCTTTTCTTTTCTAACTTTATTTTATTCCAATTTCCATCCATATAGAATAATAAAAAAAAAATCATTTTCTCTCGATCGAACTCGAATCGTCTTTTTTGGACAAACAAACTTGTATCGACGACTTTGCTTCATTTTTTTGGTCTTCTCGCGAGTTAACACTGTCGCAAAAAAGTCAACTCTTCCAAGTTGCGACAAATTGACAATTCGTGCGGTCATAGAATTTCAAAAAGGCACAATAAAGTCATCATTTATAATTTCTTTACAAGACTTTTGTGTGGGCCTGAGTCATAAACATTAAAGCCCAGAAGAGTTGGTGTTGGGTTTCTCGGTTTGGTTTGGTGGAAAGTGAGATGGGCCAAGACACGAACTGAAGTCTTCCGTATGAAAGAGATCAGATAAAGCTGGTTTAAAAGAAGATCATGATATAGCTAATCAAGATAAGCATAACGAGAAGAGATAAAGGTTATCACCTTCTCCGGTGAATGCGTGCTCTTGGAGTTTTCTTCGTGAACTATAAAGGTTATTCTATGTGCTTCGTATCACATTGGTACCTGCACACGAGTAGAGGAGATTAGACAACGAGCATTGGTACTTAGCTTACGTAGATTGTATAATCCATACCGGAGGAGGTTTCCGGTTAAAAGTTAGTGCAAGTTGAGAGCCCCGACTCTCCCCAGACGTAACGACTAGAGGTGGTGAACTGGGAAAACAAGTCGCAAGTGTTCTTTCGTTTAAACGTCTAACAAGATTAAACAAATAGATCATCGGGTCTCAATATCAAACGTAACAAGTGGTATCAGAGCGCTGGTTGATCAGCGTTGATAGGTCATGGATTTTACCCACTTTTAACCATGATCTATATACGTTTTCAGAATTAATTATATGCTTTTAGAGTCTTTTATGAGCTTTTACAGGTTCAGGTACTCATGGACATAAGATGGCCATTTTGAAGCATTTTAGAGCTAATGTGAGAATCTTGCCAAAACGAGAATCGGTCGATACTTGAAGAGGCATGTCGACTGGCGATTACCAATAAAAATCGACCGATGTGCACTAATCACCATCGATCGACGATGAAGCGACCCAAGAATTAATAAAGACTTCAAGTCTCACAACAGCCCTAATCTAAATTATCTTAAGTCCATGGCCGCCTGTTAGGCTATAAGAGAGGGTTTTGTATTATTTTCAAGGCAAACTTGCTTGAAGACCTTTTTAGACCTAGTTTTGGAGAGAAGCAACTTAGCTACCTTGAGAGAGGAGCTTAGGATTGGAGAGAGAGATCTGAACTTCATAACAGAGAAGATCTTAAACTCCCTTATCTCTATTACTTGTTTTATTTCTCTTGCTATTGATTTAAGTATTATTCAAACCATCATGACTTTGTCTCTTATGAATATGTTTGAGTAATCTCTCTACTAGATTTAGGTTTCTCATAAGGTTGATTTATGTATTGCTAATAACTGTTGTAGGGTGTTTAAAATATGGTTCTTCATCTAGTTTATCTTAATGCTAATGTCTAGGATTGATCACCCTTGACTTAGATCTTAGGAATAATTTGGAATAAGTGAGAACTTGACCAATTACCTGAAACTAAACTAGCTTGATCTAATCTAACTAGGCGCCTACGAGAGTAGCTCTAATAAGATTAGAGAACTTATCAAACCTGTTCTTAAAGCTCGCTAGCAGCAATATCAATCGACACAACGAAAGTTGTTTCGATCGATATCGTGAAAAGTGTATTGATTGATATTCTAATTAAATATCGATCGACACTTTCTTGTGATTCCTAAACGAGAGTTTGGATCCGAGATCTAGTTGATGATAATCTAATTGATTATATCTAAGTCTGAGTTCAGAAAAATGAATATTTGTAAACCCTTATGAAGCATACTTGTCACACCTGAGAAAATACCTGAATCTAGTTATCTTCTACCTGTTAACAACCTCAATTAAAACCAATCAAACAACTACCTTGTTCACCATTTTATTTTCTGGTTAAAAACCATTCATCTAGCTTTATTTTGAAGACTATATATCTATTGTGTAATCCTAGAGTCTCTGTGGATTCGATCCCTAAGTACTACAACTGAACCTCTTATTAAAGAGAGTAATTCACTCCTTAGAGTAATTTGAGTGACATCAAATTTTCCGCCGTTGCCAGGGACTCTTTCTTATTACCATTAGATTAAGTTTAGAATATAGTCTAGATTTTACTTTAGTTTTTACTTAAAAGTTTTTCCTCTTACTTTACTCATACATGTACGTAAGATGGAAAACATGGAATTCGGCTAAGCATCGATCGACGCATTGACAAGAACATCGAGCGACGGGTTGAGCACAAAATCGAGCGACACATCGCTACCAGCATCGATCGACGTTACTTCGCCGGAAGCAGGTAAGTCTTCACTTACCAATCATGCTAATGAGAAAGTAGTCCTAAGAGAACCAAAAGGTCAAGTAAGCAACGCAATTAACCAAATTATAAATAAACAGGGGACTGCAATCCATGTTGAAACCTATTCAACTTTGAGTAAGGATGAAGGAACAGAATTTCCCTTGCAAGACTACTTAAATCCTGGCAGAACCTATTCCAATAGGTCAGCCATTAAGCTACCAGAAGATGAAACGAGGACCTCCAAGCTTAACCTCGACTTCCTTCTTTTGGTACGTAAAAGTCCTTTCCGTGGATCCATCTCGGAACACCCCCACGAGCACATCGAAAATTTAGAAGACATGATATCCGATGAATACGATTGCTGTAAACTTTTCTCCTTCTCTTTAGAAGGAGATGCCAGAAAATGGTTAGATCAATTACCAGCAGGTTCCCTAACCTGCTGGAGTGATGAGGACCTCAAGTCAGCAACTGTACCACCAACTCATGGGATCAACCATAAAATCTACATTGGAGCCAGCAGTGCCATAGGTGCATTCAAAGAAGGATATCTTTGCAACCATGAGGAGTTTGACCGTGAAACCACTTTCTATAGATTCTCAACTCAACCAGAGCACGCAGCGAATTGGTTTCATACCAAAAGGAGTAATGGTTTAGGAGATATGCCATTTACAATTCAGGCTACCTACAGTGCATCCGAAGTGGTTCCATTTATGGAAAGTATGTCCAGTACTGGGTTTTCTTATTGTCAAACCAAGACTTGGCGACCAGGAGAGATTACTTACCAACCAGAAGCTACTTAAATCTTAATTCCATGGTCCAGCATGCAGAAGATTAGGAGAATCTCTTCATACCAATACTTGCCCTTTTCGAAAGTGTTCACACTAAAGGAGGAAATGTTCACATCTTGCACCTTAGCCCTCCAACGTCTATTTCTTCCAAGGTTCTGCGTTTTGAAGTCATCCTTAGTCATTCTGAAAGTCCCAAAGACGCACCATTTTCTTCCCAAGCTATCTAGATACAAGGAGCCTCCAACTTACCTTATTTGGCCGGATTCAAGAATTAATCTCCAACGGCCATAATATCATTCCTTTTTACGATTTGTTTCTTGTTTTAAACTTTATTACCGTTGTACTAAGAGCATATAAAAAGCTCAGCTCGTTTCTCATTGTAAAGCACCTTTGAATACATTTTTATATAAACCGAGAATTTTCTCTTTAAAGCTTTTGCTTTGTCTCTATTATTCTTCTAAGTGATTTGATGGATTCCATTGCTTAGTGAACGTGTAAGTCTCTGTCTTTGTGTGGATTCACTAAGACTGTGGCTTGTGAGTTGTATCAAAGGCCATCCGCAGCCTTTGTGGTGCTCTGATATCACTCAAATTATCATAAGGAGTAACTTTAATCTCTCAAATAAGAGGTTCAACTGTAATACTTAGGGATCGAATCCACAAGGAGCTAGGGAACCAATTAGATCTAATAGTTATATGATTAAGCTAGGCTAATAGATTATAAGACAATGAATAAATAAATAAGTAAATAAAGCAGTAAACAAGGTGAACAAGACAATTGTCCAGCTTGGCAAAGAGTTGTTTGATGGAAGGATGGGTTGCTAGATCTAGGGTTATTATTCAGGAAGTCAGGATTATAATAGTATGAATGCTTATATGAGATGCTTGCATGATATTAAAGAACCCAGCTATAACAATAACTTTAACTGTCGTCCTAGGTTATCAAATACTAGAACCGATGAAACTCCCATTGGCGAGACATAGGAAGACGTCGATCGACCTGCTGTCGCACGTATCGATTGACAGTGCCTCGCGTCAATCGATCGATGACTCTATAGGAGTATCGATCGATACGCTTCTAGTAAGATTTAAGTACGATGGCTGATTAACAGTTCGCTTGAGGAGTTTGCCAAATCAGCTGTTGCTTGTTTCGAGCAAATTCCTAAGCTCAAAGAAGATAGATCCAAGGATAATATCCACTGTCATCATGTATAGGTTAGCTACTCCTATACAAGCATTAAGAGCAATATTCTAAGATGAATATCACATGCTCAAGTATTCATATTTGGGGCTAATCCCACATAACCTATCTGAACCCTTAACCTAACAGGTGGATCTATTCAGACATGAAGTTTGTCACAGAAATCATAGATGAATAGATTTGAAATTGCAATAAATATTAAAACAAAAACCAATGGAGTTCCAGGAGGAATCTGAAGGATTTCCTCCCTTATATCCTAACTTATAAAAGTGGAATAGAAAAGCACAAAAAAAGCGTAAAGAGCATAGCCGTCAACAATGGCTTAGAAATAACATAAAATAAGGTTTTAGGTCGTCCAAGGGCATTCTGGTAATTTGTGGTAACTTCTGGGCTTCAGTCGGTCATAAATTAGGCTCGACCCACATTCTGAGATCCATATCGATCGACACCAAGGCTGTGGCGTCGATCGACATCCATTCATCTTCTCGACAGCTTCCTCTTGCGAGGCAGACTGACCACTCTTCAGTAAAACGGGCATAACTTCTGCTACAGAATGCTGATTGACCCCAAACCGGTGGCATTGGAAAGCTAACTCAAATATCTATCTTGTGGCAAAAGATGGGATCAATATAACGGTGGAAAGGTCTCCATAAATAGCTAAACATCTGACGCGTCTGTGCAGTTCTGCACTCAAAAGGCTCCAAAAGACACCAAAATCACCACTTTCCTCCAAAACGTACCTGAACCTGTAAATAATCTAAATATACTCCAAAAGATAATAAATATATCTTAAAACACTCATATACCATGAGTAAAATCGGGTCAAATTCATGGTATATCATGCTCTTCAACCCATCATCATCTTGCTATCTATCCGCTTGCTTGAAGATCTGTTCATTCAAAAGTTTTGTGAGCCTTTGATAGATTAGGCTTGTATCATGTAGTGAGATTAGGAATGCATTCATCAATCATTTATTTGACGAGGCACGCTACTGGGACATGAGGAGGAAGATCTCTAGTTTCCGCCAAGGTCCACGAGAATCGATCAAGAATGCCTTGGGGAGATTTGAGAACTATCAACTCGAATGTATCCATCACGGTTATTCAGAACCTCAGCTTCTTAACTTCTTTTATGGAGGTGTCAGCCTACTTTTCCAAACTACGCTTGATACAACTAGTGAGAGAAGTTTTAGCACCAGAAACCCTGAAGAAGCAAAGCGTTTAATCAAAAATGTTGCCGCCGGTAAATCATACGAGATGATGGACGTTGAAAGGGAAAGAGGAGTTGAATCCAGAGACATACCTCAGTTAGCTGAGATTAAAGAATCTCTAGAGACACTTCACTCTTTTATGGTGGAGCAAAACCAGTTCGGAATAGCTCCTTTGAATGGAGATGATCTATCTGATCTTGAAGAACAATCATATTTCATCAATGGAAGTAACCAACGAGATCATCATCCCCATACTGACAGGTTCACCCGAAATTATGATGCTACGGTCGGATCAAGACAAAGTAGGGCTAGATTTAGATTAAACCAAGCCTTCACCGGAAATAGGAGAATGGAGAATGAACTGAACATAAAGATAAACATTGTTCACAGCGAGCTGTTAAAGAAATTTGATGCCCTGAATGACCACATTAAAATGTTGGAGAGTCAAGTCGCTGAAAATGCGATTGCTATCAAGAGGGAAGCGGGATGCCTCCCTGGGAGGACTGACACAAATACGAGACGTCATGTCAGTGCCGTGCTCTTGAGAAGCAGAAAAACTCTTGCTCCGAATATTGAAGAAAACACTTCTTTAGACAAACCCGCTGAAACCAGCAAATCTGGCAAGGTTATACCAAGCCCAACCCTTCTCGATGGCGCAGTCTTAGAACCTTTTAAGGAAATGGACGAAGCAGTCCATACCAAAGGATCGGAGAAGGTGACAAATGACCTCGATGAAGAAGAGGACAAGTCGGAAGTTGAGATTGACATCGATCGAAAAAAGAATAGTGATATCGATCAACAAAGAGGGATCAATGTCTATCGCCAGAAGGATAAAAATGTCGATCGACAGCCTACCCCCAGTGTGGAAAGATCAACAGCACCCGCTGAACCAGCGGTAGAAATAGTATATAGAACTCTACCTCTCTTCCCGCCTAATAAGTCGCAAACTAAACGAGAATTAGATAAAGCGATCTGCAAGAAAGCTTTTGATAAAATCAACGTGGAAATGCCGCTAAGCGACGCAATAAAAGTCTCACTCGTTATTAAGAAATATGTTTAGGACATGGTATCTAAAAGCTTTCCAACCAGGGAGCACTGTGCCATGATGATTTCCGAGGAGGTGAGTGCTATAATACAAGGTGAAACCCCGATAAAAAGACCAGATCCGTGCAGCTTTGTACTAGAATGTACAATAAAAAATAATCGTTTTCCCAGAGCCCTTTGTGATCTAGGATCCAGTGTAAACCTAAAACCTCATTCTGTCATGATATCCCTCAGATATGGAGAGTTTACACCTGCTAACATCACCTTGGTTCTGGCTGATAGATCTGTTAGAGTACCAGAAGGAGTACTCGAGGATGTGCCTGTAGAAAGCAATGGTTGTCACGCACCGACATATTTTGTCGTACTGCACTATAAGAATGAGCCGAGGGACCCAATTATTCTTGGGAGACCTTTCCTAGCAACCGCTGGTGCAAGCATTGACGTCAAGGAAGGGCAAATACGCTTGAATATTGGAAACATCCCTATGACATTCAATATGGAAAAGTTGATGACACGTCCGCTAGTCGATAAACAAACATCATATGTAGATGAGATCTCCGAGCTAGCAGAAGAGTCCTTCGAAGATCTGTGCTCATATGACCCTTTGGAAAATGCGCTTACACGCACTAAAAAGGAAATGTTTAGCATAGATAACAGGACGGATCATTATAATCGATTGATGGACGCAAGCATTGAGATTGCAAATGTTGATAACAAAGAATATGACGAGTCCAAAATTAATATCGATCGATACCTGCAACACACCATCGATCGACAGCCGTCTTCTTTGGACAATCTAAGCGCAGAAAAGGCACCAAAGGTCGAGCTAAAACAGCTACCCTCCGGGCTAAAATATGCTTTCCTTTATGACAACTCTTATCCAGTGATCGTCAACGCCAACCTTAATAATGGCGAACTTGCATTATTGTTAAATAAAATATGCAAGTATAGGAAGGCCCTTGGATACTCCCTCGAGGACATCCCAGCTATATCTCCGGACTTGTGCATGCATCGTATTCACCTGGAAGATGAATCCAAATCATCGATAGAACAGCAAAGGAGGCTGAACCCTAATCTGAAGGAGGTAGTTAAGAGAGAAATTATTAAACTCCTTCATACTGGTGTCATCTACCCGATTTCAGACAGCAACTGGGTAAGCCTTGTACATGTTGTGCCTAAGAAAGGGGGCATTGCGGTAGTTAAGAACGATAAAGACAAACTCATCCCTACGAGAACCGTTACTGGACACCGTATGTGTATCGACTATAGGAAACTAAATTCCGCCACTAAGAAAGATCATTTTTCCCTGCCATTCATTGATCAAATGTTGGAAAGATTAGCAAATCATCAATACTATTGCTTTCTTGATGGGTACTCCGGATTCCTTCAAATTAATCCCTATTCACCCGGACGACCAAGAAAAGACAACTTTTACATGCCCTTATGAAACATTTGCGTACCGCAGAATTCCATTCAGTCTTTGTAACGCTCCTGCTACTTTCCAACAATGCATAATGTCAATCTTTACGGACAAGATAGAAAATTTCATGGAAGTTTTCATGGATTATTTTTCAGTGCACGGATCTAGCTTTAAGGATTGCCTTGACAACCTATGCAAGGTATTGGCGAGATGCGAAGAAAAGAACCTAGTTCTCAACTGGGAAAAATGCCATTTCATGGTTAATGATGGAATCGTTCTCGGGCATAAAATATCCGCTACTGGAATAGAAGTGGACCGAGCCAAGATTGAGGTGATGACTGGCTTACCAGCACCCTCAAACGTGAAGGACGTGAGGAGTTTTCTCATACACGCCGGATTTTACAGGAGGTTTATAACTGATTTCAGTAAAATCGCTAGACCCCTCACGGCTCTCCTGTGCAAGGAAGTTAAATTTGACTTCACACCAGAGTGTCAAAAAGCTTTTGAAGAATTAAAGAAATCCTGATAACCGTTGTACAACCACCGACTGGAATCTCCCCGAGATAATGTGCGACCTTGGCGATTTTGCTGTCGAGCAGTCCTAGAACAGCGTAAGGACAAAAGCTTCACGTTATTTATTATGCCAGCCGAACTCTGGATGATGCTCAGAAAAATTATGGGACAACTGAGAAAGAATTACTTGCCGTTGTTTACGCATTTGAAAAATTCCGTTACTATCTAGTTGGTTCGAAACTCATCGTTCACACCGACCATGCGGCAGTAAAATATCTCATTCAGAAAAGGACGCAAAACCACAACTTATTCGTTGGATACTTTTGCTCCAAGAATTCAATATGGAAATTAAAGATAAAAGAGGAGTAGACAATAGTGTCGCTGATCATCTTTCCCGAATTCGAGTAGAGGACGAGGTCCCTATCGACGACTTCTTGCCGACAGAAAATGTTTACCTAGCAGACTCGACGTTCATCGGTCAAATAGGTCTTGCATCTGAAGACCCATCGATCAACACCAGTCATGATATGTCGATCGACGGATTCGCAAATCAAAACCAGAACATAGTCTCTGACAAAATCGCCGTTGACGTAACCGTTAACGTAGCTTGTGATATCCCGCCCACTGAATTCTACCCTCCCGGATATCAAGTTATCTGCGAGAGGTTCACGCAATGGAAGGACAGCTAAGGAATAGACCCTGGTATGCTGACATAGTAAAATATCTAGCTGCCGAATTTGCACCCGAAGACCTTAAAGGTTATGCTAAGAAGAAATTCTTAAGAGAAGTGAGGAGATATCATTGGGATGAACCTTACCTTTATAAACACTGCGCTGACGGAATATATAGACGCTGTGTCGCTGAAACAGAAATTCCAGATATTATATTTCAATGCCATGGATCTGATTATGCTGGACACTTTGCAACGTTTAAAACGGTATTTAAAATCCTTCAAGCAGGATTTTGGTGGCCAACCATGTTTCGCGATGTTCATGCCTATATCATGAAATGCGATAGATGCCAACGGAGAGAAAAAATCAGCAAACGACATGAAATGGAACAAAAGTTCATTCTAGAAGTATAAATATTTGATTGCTGGGGAATTGACTTCATGGGTCCTTTCCCTTCCTCGTACGGAAACAAATATATTCTAGTTGTTGTGGATTATGTGTCCAAATGGGTTGAAGCAATAACTTCTCCAACAAATGATGCTTCCGTAGTTGTCAAACTTTTTAAGAGCATCATTTTCCCTAGATTCAGTGTTCCCCGAGTAGTCATAAGTGATGGTGGAACCCATTTCATCAATAAAGTTAGCTACTCAAGAAAAACGGAGTAAACCATCGAGTCGCCACACCCTATCATCCGCAAACAAGCGGACAAGTGGAAGTCTCAAACCAGCAAATAAAAGAAAGTTTTGAAAAAACTGTAGGAATCTCAAGGAAGGATTGGTCTAGAAAATTAGACAATGCACTTTGGGCTTACAGAACTTCATGCAAAACTCGGCTAGGGACAACTCCATTCCATTTGCTCTACGGAAAGTCATGTCACTTACCAGTTGAGTTAGAACGTAAGGAAGCATGGGCCATTAAATTTCTTAATGTCGACATCAATCCAGCTGCCGAAAGAAGACTCATTCAACTTAACGAACTAGACCAGATCGGACATTTAGCCTCAAACTCGAAGTTATATAAAGAAAGGACGAAAGCCTATCATGACAAAAAGATCATTTCTAGGCATTTCAAACAAAATGATCAAGTACTGTTATATAACTCTCGGCTCACATTGTTGCCTGGAAAACTCCGATCCCGTTGGTCAGGCCCTTTCACAGTGATAGATGTCCAACCTTACGGAGCAATCACACTAGTGAATGACAAAGGAGAAGAATTCACAGTAAATGGCCAATGCGTGAAACATTACTGGGCTAAGCCTCCGAACAGTAAACCTTTACAGTTGAGCGTTCCGGCCCCTGACTAGTCGGTTCTGAAAGTCAAGCTAAAGACTAAAACTAAGCGCTGAGTGGGAGGCAACCCACTGATAGGTTTTTAATTTTAATCTAGGATTTTTCAATTCTTGATTTCTATTATTTAAAAAAAACTAAATAATAATAATAAATAATAATAAATAGAATAGATTAAAAAAAGGAGAGAAGGGAAGGAGTTGCTTTAAAATCGATCGATGCACTAACGTCTGCATCGATCGATGCAGAGTTGTCGAGGACAAGCCTCATTTAACTCGACATCCGCCTCTTTCTCCCACAAATCGCAAAAACCCTAGAAACCAAAAACCTCTTTTTCTCTCTCGATTTTTCACGGATTTTCTACATTTCTTGCCCAAATCTACTCGTTTTTCACTCATCTATCTATATTATTCACTCATTCAACAGATCTACAAGGCATGTCTACGAAATTCTCTATTTTTAGAACTTTGTGGAGTTGAGTTTTCATATGAACTAGAACAACTGATTAGGCTCGATTTGGACCAATTTAGGTTGCTAGAATGATTAGATTAGGCTTTACGAACCGATTGATATGATTTTTGAGCCTTGAGAACACGATTTGCATTGAGTGATTTTTTCAGGTTTAGCGACTCGATATCGATCGATTCGATATCTGTCGCATCGGACGACATTACTCAAATCGATCGATACTTAACTTTACGTATCGATCGATAACAAGCTCTGTATGTCCATCGATACCAATCGTAGCGAACACATTCACTGACTTCAAACCTTCTTTTGTACTTGTTTGCAGATGAGTTCACGCAAAGACCGCAACAGAGAGAGGAGGACGAAGAGGAGGCTTGACCAAGCTGGTACATCCAGGCAATCACCTCCATCATCTTCATCATCTCCATCACCCTCTCCGCGAGCTGACGAGAGAGAGCCTTGGCCTAGGGACGACAAAACCCTGATCGCCACCTTTGAGACTTTCACAGACACGAAGGCCGCGGTCAAGAGCCGCAAATGCACACCCACCGTGCACTCACGGAGACATGGGACGACTACGACAGCCTGTTCTAAAACTTATGGCTGGACGTGGCCATTGAGCCTATACGGTTCATCGATCAGGCTACCGTGAGGAGGCTTGGGATCGAGTCGGATCTGACCGACATGATTGGCAAGTTGGGATTTGGCTCCATGGCCACTCGTCCGTACGACCTCCATGTCTCTCTTGTCAGACAGTTCATGGCAACAGCTCAGCTCACCTACCGTAACCAGAGGGCGAGGGTTGCAGGAGACGACATTTTGTCCTTCTTCGCCAGAGGCATCAGATATAGTATCTCCATCACTGACTTTTGTGACATCTACGGTTTCACAGACCCCACTGCCACTGCCAGCGTCATCCCTGACTTCCCTGTATTACCTGAGTTCTGGGGGATAGTTGGTACAGGTGCGTGGAGCTCCGGTTCAGCCACCCAGACAGACATTCATCACCCCACCAAGAGCTACTTCATGAGGGCTCTTGCCAACACTCTGTTGTGCAATATGGAGCCCAACAAGGTGAGGATACAGGAGCTCACACTGCTCTATGGTGCAGTGAATGGCTTAGTTGATCTGAGCCATCTCGACGCGGAGGACAAGGTAGTGATACCTAACCTCGGAGCCATCTTTGCTGAGCATCTGGTGGGGCTTAAGATGAAGCCCTTCACGGGAACGAGCCAGAAGACATAGACAGTGGAGAGCCTGCTGACACCGATCTTCATGCATCTGGGCGAGGCGCACCTGCTCCACTCGGGCTGGCTGAAGAACAACCTTTTCTGGAGTTTAAGGAGAGAGGAACAGATACGTCTGCTGCAGCTGCCACACAGGCCCACCACTGACTTTGCAGGGCAGATTGATAGCCTCCGATTCGAGCCAGATCACCGCCTTCTCCGTAACCTTACGGACTTGCCACGCCGACCTCCAGAAGTCCGCAGAGCACCTGCCAATCAGGGCCCGCCAGAGGCACCACTTCCTGACTTCCTGATCATACCGGACACTCTAATGCACGACCGTGGAGATTTTCAGAGGATAGTCGTGGACGCTCTACAGGCCATCTGGGCCAGGGTGTCGAGGTGGCGTTGCTCGAGCAGGAGGAGCGTCAAGGGCCAGGTCTCCATCAGCAGCAGGACCGTCTCACCAGCATCGGAGTGACTCATCAGAGGATATCGATGAGACTGGCGAGGACACTGTTTAGTCCTCACATTTCTATTCCTTATCTCCATCAGCAGCAGGACCGTCTCGCCAGCATCGGAGTGACTCATCAGAGGATATCGATGAGACTGGCGAGGACACTGATTAGTCCTCACATTTCTATTCCTTATCTCTATGCACTATTTTCTTTTTATTTTTTTGGTTTATGGATATGTGTTTCAGACTATTTTGTTTTTCTGCATGCTACGTTTTGAGACTATCTATTTTTCTTATGATGACGTGTTTCTAATTGTCTAACAGAGCTAACTTAGATGACCAGTAACTCATATTTGATGAGTAAGACATGGATGACATGTTACTTTAGACAAAGAACGTTCTTGTCTTTACGTCATCGATCGACATAACATCCATTGTGTTGATCGATACAGAGGTCAGAGCATCGACTGACGAAAGAGACAGAAATGTACAAAAACTTTATCTTATTATCCAACATTTTTTTTTAATTCCTTAAACCAATCTTAGACCAAATAACACTGAGGACAGTGTTGTTTAAGTCTGGGGGAGGTAGCTACTGATTTTGTGTTTTGTTTTGGTTCATGTTTCATTTTCTTAAGAAAAAAAACTGACTATATATATATTTCATTGAGTCAAGAAGGGGACTATGATATTTTTCAAATCTTTACTTGTTATCTAACCACTTTTAAGCACTACTCTTAGATTTATTGACTGCAGAATGTACTATAGATGTTAAAGTGGATTACCTGTCAACTAGAACCGCACTTGCTATGAATGTTTGAAGGAATCAAAGCTGATATCCAACCAAACCTGACTACATCTGCTTGTCTTGGGGCTTGGTATACATGGATCGGGTTCCTCCTGCAAGTCTGAAAGGTAAAAGTCTGTGTGTTTCTGGTTCCCTTCTCTCTGTCTCTTCAAGCATCCTAGATATAAAATATTGATATGATTTCCTGGAAGATGCAGAGGGGTAGGAGTGTCTCCTATGACCCCAGTATTCTAATTCAGAAAGGAATGATCACACATTGTGGAAACGAGGGGTAGGAGTGTCTTCTGTGACTCCATTATTCGCTACACTTTGTCAAATAAGAACTACAAAAGTAGAAAAGTCAATGAGATGAACAAGATGGACTATATCAGCATCAATGTTCATTTAATTTGAAACTATAAGGATTCAGAGAAGAGAGAACAAGGGAAGAAAGAAATCAGAGAAGACCACATGTGTGTTCAGAAACTTGCTTGAGTAAGAACCCATGTATACCTTGATCGATAATCCCAAGGTAAAGCCTGCACTTTTATTTTATGAAAGGAAATGAGATCAGTAGAGGGGTGAGTCAAGCAGAATTTGCTAAGTTGATGGCTAGATGAATTTGGTTGCTAAGCTAGGATATGGTATAAAGTACTTCTGTTGTTAGGAGGTATTTGATGTGGCTTTCAAATTTTAGTGGTGATGATTCTAAGTAAAAGATTTTTGTGAGTCTCTATTGTTTTCAAACCTCTTTCAGAGAAACTGCCTGTTTGTTTTGCTTGAGGACAAGTAAAAAGGTAAGTCTGGGGGAGTTGATAGGTCATGGATTTTACCCACTTTTAACCATGGTCTATATACGTTTCCAGAATTAATTATATGCTTTAGAGTCTTTTATGAGCTTTTACAGGTTCAGGTACTCATGAACATAAGATGGCCACTTTGAAGCATTTTAGAGCTAATGTGAGAATCTTGCCAAAACAAGAATTGGTCGATACTTGAAGAGGCATTTCGACCGGCGATTACCAATAAAAATCGATCGATGTGCACTAATCTCCATCGATTGACGGCGAAGCCACCCAAGAATTAATGAAGACTTCAAGTCTCACAACAGCCCTAATCTAAATTATCTTAAGTCCTTGGCCGCCTTTTAGGCTATAAGAGAGGGTTTTGTATTATTTTCAAGGCAGACTTGTTTGAAGACCTTTTTAGACCTAGTTTTGGAGAGAAGCAACTTAGCTACCTTGAGAGAGGAGCTTAGGATTGGAGAGAGAGATCTGAACTTCATAACAGAGAAGATCTTAAACTCCCTTATCTTTATTACTTGTTTTATTTCTCTTGCTATTGATTTAAGTATTATTCAAACCATCATGACTTTGTCTCTTATGAATATATTTGAGTAATCTCTCTACTAGATTTAGGTTTCTCATAAGGTTGATTTATGTATTGCTAATAACTGTTGTAGGGTGTTTAAAATATGGTTCTTCATCTAGTTTATCTTAATGCTAATGTCTAGGATTGATCACCCTTGACTTAGATCTTAGGAATAATTTGGAATAAGTGAGAACTTGATCAATTACCTGAAACTAAACTAGCTTGATCTAATCTAACTATGCGCCTACGAGAGTAGCTCTAATAAGATTAGAGAACTTATCAAACCCGTTCTTAAAGCTCTCTAGCAGCTTTGGTTCAACACAACGACAGTTGTATCTTCTACCTGTTAACAACCTCAATTCAAACCAATCAAACAACTACCTTGTTCACCATTTTATTTTCTGATTAAAAACCATTAATCTAGCTTTATTTCGAAGACTATAAAGCTATTGTGTAATCCTAGAGTCTCTGCGGATTCGATCCCTAAGTACTACAACTGAAACTCTTATTTGAGAGAGTAATTCACTCCTTAGGGTAATTTGAGTGACATCAAGCGTATTCCGCAAATTCTCAGTCACAAGATCAAATCATGAAGGAGGCATCTCTAGCAAGTAAGAAAGATCAGGTCAAGGTTCAAAACTTATCTGGTTCTTTTGTGTGTGTTGTTGAAGATAACTCAAGCTTGAGCAGTACAAGGTGTCTTGAGAAGGAGTGTAGATCTCTCATTGTTTCTGGTTTTGGTTTCTGATCAAAAACTGCAAACTCAGGAGTTATGGAACCTACACGGGGAAAGTTTGAAGTTGATAAGTTCGATGGATAAGGGGATTTTGGAATCTGGAAACACAAGATGTTGTGTGCTCTTGAGATTTTGGGGCTTGACTCTATTCTTGAGGAAGAACTACCTGCGTTGGAGGATTAAAAAAGCAGAAAAGTTAGAGCGAGCCACAGAGGTTAAACCAGATCCAAACAAAGCAGCGAAAGATAAGCGAGTCAGAAGTTTGATTCAGATGAGTCTAAGTGATCAAATAATCAGGAAGGTAATGAAGGAGACTACAGCACTTGGTATCTGGAAAGAATTAGAGAGAGACTACCAGACTAAGTCTCTCCCGAATCCTATTTATCTCAAGCAGAGATTTGCTAGCTACAAAATGGATGAGCACAAGAGTATTGAGCAGAATCTGGATGGTTTTCTAAAATTGGTTAATGATCTTGCGAGTCTGAATATCAAGATCTCGGATGAAGACCAAGCAATACAAATTCTCACTGGTCTTCCTCCCAAATTTGAACCATTGGTTCATACGCTGAAGTATGGAAGCGGAAAGGATATGCTTACTGTGCACGAGGTGGTGACTTCAGCCTATGCTAAGGAGACAGAACTCAGAGAGAAAGGTTCTCTAGGAAAGGGTAAAGCTGAGGCAGAAGGGCTGTACGTTAGTGAGAGAGGTAGGGGAGACAAGAAAGGCAGCAACTACTCGAGGAACAGGTCCAAGAGCAGGGGCAGAAACTTCTCAAAGTCAAAAGACAACAAAGGAAGTAGTGGTACTTGTTTTAGTTATGGCAAGGAGGGTCACTGGAAACGTGAGTGTCTTGAAAAGGGGAAGAATAGAGGCTCAGGCTCAGTGAACGTTGCGACAACAAGGAAGGAACCTCTGATCTTAACAGCTAGCATTCAAGATACCAGGGACAAATGGGTAATGGATTCGGGTGCAAGTCTTCATATCACGCCAAACTGAGATGTGTTATTTGACTTCGAGAAGTGCAGTGGAGGAAAAGTGTTGATGGGTAACAATACTATCAGTGAGATAAATGGAGTAGGAAAGATACGCATCAAAAGGCCTGATGGATCCATTGTTGTTCTGACAGACGTCAAGTTCATGCCGACTATGGGAAGAAATCTATCATATGGTTGTCTTGAGGGCAGGTTACAACTATGTGGGAGGTTATTTTTCAATGAAGTTCTACAAGGAAGTGTAGATCCTAAAATCTACACTAAGTATTTTGTAGTGTTTGAGATGTTTAAACTAGGGAAGAAAAGGAATGTGGGCAACGACTTCTTCAGAACACAACGATTTAATTAGATTCCGGTTGACAATAATGGACTTTTATTGATTTGAGTAAGTTGAATACAATGAAGAAATGAGATCGAGAATTACAAATGAGACTGAAACGAATTCAGAACTAAAGCGAGCTAAAAGAGATCGATCTGCTGTTAGTTCTCTCTCTAGGGTTTTTTCGTGTCCTTCTTTCTTAGCTTAGCTCCCTTCTTATAGTTCCTTGACTCCGCGATCTCTTTCAACCTCTTCCTCCATCTCTGAAGTCTGTTTCTCGTCCTTCAGAGTCGCTAAGACCAAATCTTTGTTGGTTTCTTGGTGGGCCCTTAGCTCGAACTACTCTTCTAGCTGATCCGGGCTTTAGAGATTCTTGGTCGACCTCTTTATCCAGAATTGTATTGTCGACATCAATGGGCCTTGGCCCACTTATTAAATTTCGATTTTTGGGTCCAACATTTGTCCCCCAATCTCTTTATTTGATCGAAAATAACAGAGATGATATATCTTATTCTCGTCGGCCTCAATTGGTTAAGATACGACACATGTCGTCCTGCCGCCGCTCCGCGGGTCTCTTCGATTTCTAGTCGTAACGGCTATATCGGCTTTCGGGATGTGACCTAGGTCATTATGATTTTTCTTAATTTTTTTGATAGGGCCGTTTCAACCCGTTGAGGGTTTTCCTATATATACCCAAGGATGGCTTTGTTTGACTTCAGTTGCCTTTCTTTTCATCTCTTGTGATTCGAAGATCCCTTTTCTCTTTTCGCAATTTCTATTATGGCTTCGTTCTCTTTTTCCCTTCCGGCGACAACCAGCGATCATCTTGAGAGGTTGTATTCAGAATGTGGTGTGGACCGCTCTGTTACCCTTGAGCTAGCCTCTGATTTTGAGACTCCTGAGAATGTTCGAGAGGGTTATTGCGGGGCTTACGTGACGTTTTTTGAGATATGAGGTCTGTCTTTTCCGATTCCGGAGCCGGTTCTCGAAATCTTATCGATGCTGGGGCTGTCGTTCACTCAATTGAGCCCGAATTTGCTCTGTCATCTCTTGGCCATCTTGGTTAGGGCGAGAGAAGAGAATCTTTCCTTCGGTCTCGATGAGTTTCGTCATCTTTACGTGATGAAACGCAATACCAAGAACCCAGGGATTTTCGTGGTGTCTCCCCGTCCGGGCCGTCATGTCATTGAAGGATCACCGTACCGTGACGACAATTGGAGGGAACAATTCTTTGTTTTCAAGGTCGGTTCGGCGTCTATGGGAGATTTCGATTTCTCTTAACCTCCGAGGCTTTGGGCCGAAGATATAGGTTAGTTTTTCGAGCTCCTTCCTTTTGAGCCTTTCCTCTTTCTATTTCGAATATATTCAGATATATATGTCTCTTTTTTCTACAGTTCACTCAGGGAGCTCGTCGATGTCTGACTACCTCCGAGGCCCTTTGGTTGTTTTAAGGCGGGGTAGGACTGATTGGTCGACATTTAACAAGGAAAGAATACGTGCGGCATTCTTGCTTCCTCCTGGTGTAGGAGCAGCTCCTCTGGTTGCCGATCCAATCGAGGAGATCGCGGCTGTGGGATCTGGTGAAGAAACGGGTACTCCTTTCGGACCTCCTCCTGTTTCTAGTCGTCTCGACAGGCGTTTATCGAGGAGGTTCTCGTCTTTCCGATCTCCAAAATCGGGAACCGGGGGTGAAGTGATGGGAACGTCTTATTCGGTTCTTGATGCCGACGTGGCTGCCGCGTCGCCTGTTACTCTTAGCTCTGGTTCTCAGGGTGAGCCTGAGGTTCGTAAACGGGCACGTGATCAACCTCCGAAGGGAGCGACATCGAGCATTGCTCCTTTGAGCTCGAAGAAGAAAGGAAAGATGCAGAAGCTTCAGAAGGGGGCAGACAGCTCTCCCAAAGGGCCTGCCGGTCCTGACTATCAGGATCGACCTTCTGGTTCTCGTCCCTTATTCTTTTAGTCATCCGAGGAGAAAGAGGCTTACTCCAAAGCGTATGAGGTGAACTCTAAGGTATTTGATTGACTTTCCCTTGGAAATAGCTTATCTTTCTTTGAGTTGGTTCTTCATATAGGTCGAAATTTGTTTGTGCTGAGTCCATGATATCTTATTTTGCAGGTTATGGATGCTGTTAACAAGTACGTCCTTATAATGGAGCGAGGGTGTATTTCTCGTGAAGAGAAGATCGAAAAGATTTCAAAGGAGCTCGAGGCGTCCGACGAGGGGAAGAGGATGCAAGCAGGGTTAATTCTGAAACTGAAAGAACAACTGCAAAGAGCTCATCACGAGAGAGCATCTTCTGAGGCGGAGGTCGTTTCGCAAAAGGCTCGGATCGATGAGCTGGAGACCGGGTGTGATCGACTCGTTCGCCGAGCTTCACGTACTGCCCATCATGAAATCGCAGAGTCGTACAAAACGATTCTAACGTCTCTGGAGGAGAAATGGGCGAGTATAGAGAAGGAGATCGCCGCCAGGATTCAGCTTCAAGAGGTAGTGGCGAATATCGATCTCTTGACTGAGATCAAGGATGGAGGTTATGTCGTGGAGGAAGAGCTTACCCGCTTAAAGGATATGGAGAAGGATTGCGCGGCTATCGTGGATTTATGTCCTCCTACGGATTGGTCCGTCGCTGATCTTGATCTTCCACAAATATCCGAGGATTCTTCTGGTAGCGATCAGTCTTCAGGCGTTGGAGAAGAAACAAGCTCGAGTTGATCTTAGTTTCCTCTTTTTTCTACTTTTGTTGTTGTCTTACTTTATCTTTTGGACTTTCTTCTCGGGAGAAGATTTTTAAATTCTGCCCTCTCTTTTAAATCTGATAATTGCGGACTAAAATTTCGAAAAAAGATTCCTTTTCTCCCTTAAGAACTCTAGGGATTTTATTCCCAGGTTTGTTAAGATTTGATCTGATCATATCCCCCTTTAAATACTTCTGATCCTGAGTCTTCTCCTTATTGAAGTTTTGAAATAGATTAAGATTTTTAGGTCGATGGCGTCGAGAAGAGTGAACTCCCGAGACTCTGATAGAATGCGGAACCGGGCTGGCGGAGTCAGTTTGGAACGAATCCATTCCGGAGATGTTAGCGAAGCTCTCACCGAGGTTCTTCGCGAGGAAACCCGTCTTCCTCGTGAATCTTCTTTCAAAGAAGGAAAAGAAGTCGATGGAAAAAAGGCGGCGAGCCGTCCTTCTTCGAATAGCCCTACCGGCTCTGAAGGGCGGGACCGACCTCAGAAAAAGGCGAAGATAATTGGTGTCGATCACAAATCGAGATCTTCAAGTGACTGTGTTGTTGCGAGACCATTTCATTGGCAGTTTTCTCATGCTAAGGATTGTGCCATCACGGAAGATCCCGATAGTGTTGCTCATCTGGTTAGACATTTCAAGCCCGCAGGGTGTCCCTTCCTTCTTTGAGGAACATGACTGAGCATGATGCCTATATGAAGATGGCTGTTGCTCACGCCAAGGTTTGGCTCTTTTTGCCAAAACGAAATTGTTCTTCTTTAAAAAAAACCTTTTCTTGATCTTTTGGGTTTTCCCTTAGGCTATGGAGGTGAATAATAAGTTCGCTGCGACTTTGGAGAAACGTTTGAAGTACATGCCTAGATCGGACGAACTATACGAGATCAAGAAGGTCGTTCGGGAGTTGAAGCTCAGTTTAAAGATGGCGCAAGATCGAGAACGAGCTAATGCTGCTCAGCTGGCTGCAGCCGAAAAGCTCGGAAACCAGGCTGCTTCTCTTGAATCTCGGCTTCGGGTGATCGGGAACGAAAGGAAATCGGCTCTGGAACAAGTTTCTTATTTGGAAGCTAGGATTGAGTCTTCCACAGCTAAGCATGCCGAAGATCTCCGCCATGCGACCTATGAAGCAAAGAAGGTTTTGGCAGATAGTTACCTGGATGTGTTAGTGTCTCTTAAGGATAAATGGGAGAGAAAAAAATGTGGCTGCTAATTGTGAAGCTCGTCTTTGAGAAATTATGGCTAACATCGATCTCCTTAACGAGATAATGAACAATAATTTGCTGGCCGCCGATGAGCTGTCGCGTTTGAGGGCGAAGGAGATCGAGCTTGGTGCTGAGCTTGATGTGACTGCGGTATCTGATTTTTCGGTTGGGAAGTTGGATCTCCCGCAAGCTTCGGAGGATATTCTGGAAGAATTCTTCAGGAAGGTTGTTGGGGTCAAAATCGGTCAACGACAAAATCGTCACCCGAAAGTCCTCGAAAGGAAAACCAAGTGACGATCAAAACCAAGAAACGGATCATCACTCGATGAACTCACAAGAAGGCATGAACGGACCGTGAGCCCCGGGGATCAACGAAGGCAAGCAGGCAACGGTGGACGAGGACACGGCATCGGCGGCAGGCTTGCCCTGTCCGTCTGGCGCCGGCGGCAAGGGTCCTGGTTCCCATCTATGCAATCGTCTCGTGATCTCGGGCAACGGCACCATCTTGGTCCCTTAAACCCATGTCCGGATTGTCCGCAAACTATAATAATTCTTCCGCAAAGCCTTCTCGATTGTTTAAAAGATCATCTTTTAAACGTCTAAAGCTCGAAACCATATTACTCAAACGGTTATCTCGAAATCTACGGCTAAAGATCCTTCCAAACTCAAGGATTTCCCGCATCTAAGCGACTAACGGGAAAGATCGAACAACGGAAAACCCACGGACGGCAAGGCGTCCTGGCACCGGCGGCACGCTGGCCTGCCTGGCGCCGGGCGGCATCGCCACGCTGGTCGCCTGGCGCCGGGCGGCATCGCCACGCTGGTCGGCCTGGCGCGGCGGCACCAAATCCGCAGCGGGCGGCCTGGCGCCGGCGGCACCCGACCTGGCGCCGGCGGCAAGCCCGCGCCCGGTCGGCGACCCTGAATCGATCTCCGGGCCCATCATGCTCGGTCTGATCCCACCTTGGCTTGTGTGGATCAATCTTCGTGAGTTTGGTACGATCACGGTTATTCTAAACACCAAACATCTCGACTATACGAGGAATTGGGGTTCCTTCGGAAAAACCGAAACCTTCAAAGACTGTTCTTTCGAAAAACCGTAACAACGTCTAAACGGCCCGACGTGGCCAAAACGGCCCACTTACGATTTTCCGAAAAGGAAGGATAACTATGACGGTTTATCCTTATCCTCACATAAGAGATAAATGTCAAGTTTCCAAAAGATAAATGTCAAGTTTCCAGAAGATAAATGTCAAGTTTTCCGAAGATAAATGTCAAGTTTCGATAAACACAAAGATGGACGAAAATGGAAAAGCCCGGTTCAGCCCGCGAGAAGATAGACCGTCTTAAGAAGAGTATATAAGGAGAGCTTTGGGCGAGGAGCAAATCATCACAAAACTTCCAGAGCACTTAGCACTTAGAGCGTTTTAGCTTTCTCTTTCTGTTTTCATTAGCGAGCTGCGACTCAACTAGGTTAGATCTAGGCGGCCGGACTAGCGGACCTTTCGACAGCTCTTGTAGCTTATTTCTTACCCGTTGTTCACGCTCAAAACGCGAATTCAGAAATAAGATCTTTTTCCGCTCTACTTTACGATTTTTACTTTTCGACTTAAACTCTCATTGATTGTATCGCAGCGCCCAGCAGATATCCGGGACCTTCAAGGAAGATCGGGTTAACTCGGTTTTCCTCCACAGATCTTTATCGGAAATTGACGGTGTGAATTTCGGTTCCCACAAAGGTGCCAGCTGAAGGTGATGGTTTAGATCGCGAGGATGATTGGGCAGAGGATGGTGAGTTCGACGCGGATGGTTGAGATCGATGTGCCCTCTTATTTTTTATTTATTTCGAAGTTGTTTTGTCTCTGTTATGCCTTTATTTGTCATTTTAGTTGAAATAAGAAAGAGGGACAACAGTGAGTTCTCTTGTTTTATTTGCTTATTATTGTTGGAGCCTTTGGCTGTAGATCGATTTAGTAGATACTGTCTCAATGGTCGTATCGGCGTGGTTAAGATATTATACCGATTTGGTTGTGCTTTAACTTTGAGTGGGATTAAAAGCATTCATATACTTGATCAGGGTCTCAAAGTACAGTTAATCGTTGTGTGCTTTTTAAGGCAAAGGATTATAAGCTTGGTAAAATAAAGGGTTTTTGTATAGATATACTCGTTTATAAAATAGAGGAAGGGCTACAATATGTTCTAAGAAGAACTAGCTAGAATCGTTCGCCAAAATAGGAGTGGGCTGTTTGTTCTGAAAAAGGTCCGGTTTTGACCGAGCTTATGGCTGCGTCGTTCAGAAGCTCCGAGGGAGGAGCCTTAATTTTGTTATGGGTGACTGAGCTCGTAGTTGGAGCTGCCTACGTACCCTCGACGAGGGATCAAGTCAAGTCGTAGTTCAATTATTTTCCCTTGATACAGGGTCGTGAGTTCTATTGTTCGTGTACGTAATATCGTACCTTGTGCGTTTAAAGAAATGTTGTCGAGATCCATCTTTTTAGGGGTTTGACTCGATCTTTATAAAGCTCGAGAGATAGCAGGTTCTTGAATTCCTTTGACTTCCACGGATAATTTCTATTCCTCTTGGTGTTGAAAATTTTACACATTGGTGGTAGGTCGATGGTACTGCTTTCATGTTGTATAGCCATGGTCGCCCAAGGATGGCGTTGAAGGAACTGGTCGGTCGATGATGATAAAATCAATGATCTTTCTGATGTTTCCGGCTGTAACTGCGAGTTCGATTGATCCGATGGAATAGGTAGTTTCACCGGCAAAACCGATGAGGGTGGTTCTTTCATGCTTAGGTAATTCTTTGGTGAACCCTGATACCACTCAAATTACCCTAAGGAGTGACTTTACTCTCTCAAATAAGAGGTTCAGTTGTAGTACTTAGGGATCAAATCCACAGAGAGCTAGTGTACAAATAAGATGCAATCTTAATGACTATGCTAGGTTGAAAATAGTTTAAAGTAAAGTGCAGGTTTGCTGAGTAAGGATGAGATTACACAGTTAAAAGGATTTGGTTTTGAAAACAATAAAGAAAAGTAGTTAGATTCAGGGTAAGTATTCAGGAATCCAAGATTATAAATACTATAAAGGCTAACAAGTTGCTTTCATGATATGTCAGAGCTCAACACTTATTAAATGAATCCATCAGCTCTCGCATTATTTAGACCATCTATTACTTAGATGCTAAATGGTGTTGCGGTCGGCTACTTCTGCCGCTGGTATCGCTCGCTAGTTCGATAGGAATATCGACCGATACACCTCTAGCTAAGTCGATCGATTACTCTATCGGAGTATCGATCGATACGGCTCTAAGCAAGCTTTATGCGCGAGTTGATACAATGCTCACCATGATCTTAGATCAGCTTTCGCATATCTCAAGAGGGTCATAGCATGTTTAGGATGTTATCAGGTATTGCATGTAATAAATCAATGCAATCCAAGTTCATGTTCTAGGTAGCTAAGCTAGAAAAGCATTAATGAACAATCCTAACAATAAATATCACAACTATAGCAATTATAGGCTGGGGCTAATCCCTCATATCCTATTTAAACCCTAAATCTAACAAGTGAATCTACTCAGACATGGCTAAGTAGTTCATAACAACAAGGTAATAATAGGAGTTCATAGATATATTAGAGGAATGAACACTTAAGTTCCAATCACAAATCTCTTTGGATCTTTCCTCTAGATCTAGAATCCTATAACCTTTGTAAATAAAGAACTGAAAGAAAATGAGTAGAAGCAGAAGAAACTCTTAAAACTTCTATTACTGTAAAAGATTGTATAACAAAAAGACTTGAATGAAAAGAAAGCTTGTTGTTTAATGCCAAAACACTTAGGCATATAAATATATGAGTTCATTAGGTTAAAAAACTCGTCAGGGGCATTCTTGTAAAATGTGATATCTTGGGCTTCAAGTTCGGCCAGGTCCAACTTGTCTTTCAGCCGCCTCAGTATCGATCGATAGTACAAGGTGTACATCGATCGATTATGGTCTCGATGTATCGTCCTTCGGCTAATGTGTGTCGATCGATTGCACAGAGTGTGCATCGATCGATGTGTAACTCTGATGTCGACCTCTGGTCTTGATCTCGGGTGAACTCTTCTTTAAGCTCCAAAAAGGCACCTAAAACATCACTTTTCTCCAAAATGCTTCTGAACCTGAAAACATACTTAATAGACTCCAAAACATAGATAATAGTAGTAAAAACACTCATATACCAGGTATTAAAACGGGTAAAATCCATGGTATATCAAACCCCATTCTTTTGAAGGCATCATAGAACAAGACGTCAGCCGAACTGCCAGTGTCTATCATGACGCGAGATAGTTCGCATCCTCCTACGTCTAGACGTATGACGAGTGCGTCGTCCTGAGGTTTCTAGAGATCGGCAGTTTCTTCCTCGTCGAAGGTGATCTCGTGGCTTGGTCCAGATATAGGTTCTCGGACTCCGATATTATTTTTGGCTCGTCGTTGGTAGGCTTTGATCGAATTGATTGAATTTCAAAGCTTTGAGCACCCGTAGATTAAGTCGATGCGTTGAGGTATCTGCTTTTGACTTGCTGGAAAATGCCATTTTTTGGTCAATATTGGCTGATAGTGTCCTTGCCCCCCAAACGGCTTGCGGTTGTCAGACCGCGTGCTGTTTTTCTTTGCTTTCTTTATCTTCGGGGTCATTAGTAGTCCCTTCCGTTCCTGGATTTTCCGGAGTCTGTTATTCAACTCAATTTTTGTTCTCTTACTGACAGATTTGTTGTTCTTTTGTTCGATTGTTCGGTTGTCATTAGATTCATTAAGACTTTTTCTGCTTGGATAGTGATCGATATTTCAATGTGTGGTCCTTCTCCCTTCTGCTGAGTGTTTTGGCGCGATCTTTCGTGTTCGTTTCCCCATGAAATCATATCGACCCTCTTTTTGGGTGCTGGTGGAGGCGAGCTCGGTGATTCTTTTTCGACCTCCCCGGTCCTCTTTTTGGAGGAGGGTTTTGACTTTCCATTGTTTTTTGGGGTCGACGGCGTTTCTTCTTCCTCTTCAGGGCTCTCGCTACCTTCTTTGTTTTCGTCTTTGTTCCTGGATGTGGCGTGACAATCCTCAGTGGAGTGCCTCTTTCTTTTATGGAAGGTACAGAATTTGGTTGAGTCAAAGGCGGACTGTCTGTTTGGTGAGTTGTTGATAGCGTAAGAATGTTGTCCTCGTGGGAGAGGGTCTTTTGTCGTCACGGTTTTCTTATTGATGCCATTTTTACTGGCCATGAACTGTTCTTTCAGGGCAGCGACCTCTTCCTCATGAGTCGCGAAGTAAGAAGTCCGATGCAAGGCGTCGTCAAACGATGCTGGAGCTCTTACCACCATTTCCTCCCTGAACTTCGAGGAGAACCAGACTCCGTTCTTTAGAGCTGCTATTGCGACTACTTCGTTTAGGTTGGAGATTTTCGATTTGATTTCCCTGAACTTATTGATGTAAGTTCTCAAGGACTCAAAAGGGACTTGTTTGAGGTTCCACAAGTCGGCTTCAGTCGCCCTGATTTCGATGAATACCGAGTATTGTTTTAAGAAAGCCGAAACAAGCTGAGTGAAGTTATCGATTGAGTTTCCTTCGAGGCCGGCAAACCATTCGAGGGCCGGGCCGGTTAAATTTTCGGCAAAGAAGCGGCAATATCCGGTCTATTTCTCCTCGTCGTTCAAATGTGCTCGGGATATCGATAGTCGAAAAGATTGAATGTGCGCTTTAGGATCGAAATTTCCAGAGTACTCGGGGAATTTGATTTTACCAATATTATGCAATCGAACGCTGGTGATCCGGCTAGTAAAAGGAGTTCTCCTAGTCTCTTCGATCACCTGGTCGATGTCGGGGGCTGAGCTTGTTTCTGTATGCATGATAGCAAGTATCCTTCTGAGCTCGGCATAGTTCCGTTCAATATATTCTTGGAAGTCGCCAGCTTCATTTAGCATCGCGGATCTTTCTCGTTGATGTTTGGTATTCGTAAAATCTTGGAACGAATAACCTCGAGCCTGTCTAGGCTCTTCAGTGAAATCGGTTAGGGGAGTCTGATCGATTCTGTTTCTGTTATTGGGCGTGGCTCTGTCTCTTGAAGATCCAATATTAGTCGGTGAGATATGCGATCGTATCTCTTCCGGTCTTGCGGCAGAGGTGTTGTGAGCCGTAGAGGGCGTGTTTGGCGGTCCTTGGGACCTGGTTGGGATCTCTCCAGACTTGTTGTAATTCAAGCCTCTTGCAGCTGGGTTTGATCGTAAAGGTTGTTGGGATCCTTCTCCTTGGTATCGTACCGACCATGAGCTTGGATAATCGGGGGTGCCAAAGGCTCCGTCGTTCCGAGAGGTCCGTGTTCGAGTTAATGGATCTGACCGATTCCCGGCTTGAGCATTAGCTCGATGTTCAGCGAGCTCTTTTTCGGTCTGCTCCAGTTGATCTGCAATGGTTCGGTAAGCGAGCTCTTGAGTTCGGGATTTATCAACGAGCGTTTAACCATACTCGCGATCTCAGCCACCTGTTCTCGGGTTTGAGCCAGAGGGGTTGGCGAAATCGGTCTTGTCAATTGTGCTTGAGAGGTCGGATCGTTGCCGGGAGGATTCTGTCCGGTTCTGGTCCAAACTCTTGAACCGGTTTGACTTTGGTTCGTTGTTCCGGTGACTCCCGGAGATGGAATCCGCTGCTGGGATGCGTCCGCTGGAGTCGTACTGTTTAGTCCTACAGGGGGCACGTTGTTTCTTGAATAAGATCCAGTGAGATCGGAGTCAGCGACTCCTGATTGCGAGCTTCCAGATCGGATTTGATTGGGATCCATTATCGTGCTTAGGAACCTTAGATCAGATTCTTAGCAAAGATGTTGATCGTTTTTTCTTCCCCACATTCGGCGCCAAAATGTAGATCCTTAAATCTACACTAAGTATTTTGTAGTGTTTGAGATGTTTAAACTAGGGAAGAAAAGGAATGTGGGCAACGACTTCTTCAGAACACAACGATTTAATTAGATTCCGGTTGACAATAATGGACTTTTATTGATTTGAGTAACTTGAATACAATGAAGAAATGAGATCGAGAATTACAAATGAGACTGAAACGAATTCAGAACTAAAGCGAGCTAAAAGAGATCGGTCTGCTGTTCGTTCTCTCTCTACGGTTTTTTCCGTGTCCTTCTTTCTTAGCTTAGCTCCCTTCTTATAGTTCCTTGAGTCCGCGATCTCCTTCAACCTCTTCCTCCATCTCCGGAGTCCGTTTCTCTTCCTTCAGAGTCATTAAGACCAAATCTTTGTTGGTTTCTTGGTGCGCCCTTAGCTCGAACTACTCTTCTGGCTGATCCGGGCTTTAGAGATTCTTGGTCGACCTCTTTATCCAGAATTGTATTGTCAACATCGATGGGCCTTGGCCCACTTATTAAATGTCGATTTTTGGGTCCAACAGGAAGGGTCTGAGGTTTTATCTGGGAAGTATACAGACGGTTTATACTACTTAGAAGGAACAGTACTTCGTGGTGAAAGCTGCACTGCAAGCTCTCAAGTCGACTCTACAAAAAAGTGGCATTCGAGATTTGGACATATCAGTCGGAAAGGCCTGGAGCTACTGGTTAAAGAAGGCTACCTAGACGGAAGTGAAGTGAAGAAGCTAGACTTCTGTGAAAGCTGTGTGTTTGGGAAAGCGCATAAGCAAAGCTTCAAGAAAGGAAAACACACTTCAAAGGAGGTTTTACAGTACGTTCACTCTGACTTATGGGGTTCGCCAACAGTGGTTCTGAGTCTTGCAGAGAAGCAATACTTCATTACATTCATAGATGACTATTCGAGGAAGATCTGGATCTATTTTCTAAAGACAAAAGACGAGGCGTTTGGAGCGTTTGAGGAATGGAAAAATGAAGTAGAAACTCAGACGGGAAAGAAATTGAAATGGCTAAGGACAGACAATGGTCTAGAGTATTGCAACAATCGGTTTGATAATTTCTGCAAGAGTTCTGGTATAAAGAGACATTGTACATGCGCCTATACTCCTCAACAAAATGGCATTTCAGAGAGGATGAATCAAACCATTATGGAGAGAGTAAGGTGCATGCTTTCTAAAAGTGGAATGGAAGAGAGAATTTGGGCAGAAGCAGCGTCTACTGCGGTTTATTTGATAAACAGGTCTCCTAACTCAGCCACTGATTACAAACTACCAGAAGAACTGTGGTCAGGTTCGAGGCCAGGGGTTAAACATCTAAGGAGATTCGGTTCAGCTGCAGATGTCCACACAAGGCAAGCTAAGACAAGCCCACATGCAGTCAAGGGGTATTTTGTGGGTTATCCTAAAGGTACAAAGGGTTTCAGAGTTTGGTTACCCGAAGAAGAGAAGTGCACGATCAGCAGAAATGTAATATTTCATGAAGAAGAAGTTTTCAAGGATTCTCAAGGAGTTGCTAAACCTAGAGAAATGGAGGAAGCTAGTCAGAAGGATAAAGGAAAAGCGATGTTGAAATCAGATAAGAGTTGTGTCTCTTTCAGCCCAGAGTTGATCAGAGGGCCATCTCCGTGTAAGAATGACTCAGAAGCGTCTACTTCAAGTTCAGAATCAACAGAGGATTCAGTTTCAGGTGGAGCAGTGTCAGACTCAGAGGTTGATACTACGGCTCGGAATCAGGAAACTACAGTTGGTTCAACAGAGGAAGAAGAACAAGATTTGGAAAACTATATCTTAGCAAGAGACAGGAAAAGGAGATAAAGCAAGATGCCATCAAAGTATGATGATTTCAATGTTGTGGCTTATGCTTTATCAGCAGCACAAGACATAGAAATTGATGAGTCGAGGTCCTATCAGGAAGCTATCAGGTCTAAGGATAGGGATCTATGGAACGCAGCAAGCGATGATGAAATGGTTTCATTAAGCAAGAATGAGACTTGGGACTTGGTTAAAAGACAAGAGAAGAAGCGTGTGATTGGGTGCAAGTGGGTTTACAAGAAAAAACCTGGGATGCCAGGTGTTGAACCTCCTAGATATAAAGGCAGACTAGTGGCTAAGGGGTACTCACAGGTGGAAGGTATTGATTACAATGAGGTGTTTGCTCCTGTAGTCAAGCACATCTCAATCAGGATCATTCTGTCACTAGTTTTAAACGAAGACCTATATCTAGAGCATCTAGATGTAAAGACAGCTTTCCTAAACGGCACTCTAGAGGAAGAGATCTTTATGGAAAATCCAGAGGGATACGAAGTAGAAGGAAATGAAGATATGGTTTTTCTACTTAAGAAATCTCTGTACAGACTTAAGCAATCACCAAAGCAGTGGAATAAGAGATTTGATGGATTCATGAAGGATCAAGGGTTTAGACAAAGTTCATACGATCAGTGTGTTTACATCAGTGGAGAAGATGTGGAAAGCAGGATCTATATTCTGATCTATGTGGATGATATGTTGCTGGTTTCTAAGAGAATGACAGTTGTTAAGAAGCTAAAGGATAATCTGAGCAAAGAATTTGAAGCTGTCTCAGGGAAAGTACCTTGAGAAGGTGCTCTCAACCTTTAACATGGTGAATTGTAAACCTGTAACCACACCTTTGGGAGCACAGTTCAAACTGAGAAGTTTGGACGAGAAGGAAGAGATAACAGAACCTCCACACATGGCCAATATACCTTATACAAGCGCAGTGGGCAGCTTAATGTATGCCATGGTTGGTTCTCGTCCAGATATTGCTGACGCAGTAGGAGTGGTGAGTAGGTTTATGGGAAATCCGGGGAGAAAGCAGTGGGAGGCAGTGAAGTGGATCCTAAGGTACATCTGTGGTACCACAGATTTCGGTTTATGGTTCAAGAAGGGAGAAGGATTCAGAGTAGAAGGCTAAAGTGATGCAGACTATGCTACAGATCTTGACAGAAGGAGATCAGTCACTGGTTACTTGTTTCAAGTTGGGAGTAACACGGTGAGTTGGAGGTCGGGACTTCAACCTATAGTAGCTCTATCTACTACTGAATCTGAATATATGGCTCTAAACGAAGCAGCTAAGGAGGCATTGTGGCTTAAGGGTTTCTGTGAAGACCAAAACTACGATCAAGGAGCAGTTAAGGTCAACTGCGATTCTCAGTCTGCTATCTTTCTAGCTAAAAATGGAGGCTATCATGAAAGGACTAAGCACATACACACCAAGTTCAATTTCATTCGGGATGTTATTGCAAATGGTTCTGTTTCAGTGATCAAGGTTCATACATCGGTCAACCTAGCAGATATTCTAACTAAGTCAGTACCTGGAAGAACGTTGGAGAAGGCTCTGGCATCCATCAAGGTATTTGACTAGTCACCCCTGTATCTCCGCTGCTGAGCATCTTGATAATTTTGGTGTCTCGCAGCAAAGGAGGAAAGAAAAGTGGATTAGTGAGGTACTAATTCCACAGAGGTTAACAAAATTATCAGATTTGAGAGTGAACTGTTCGAGACAGGATTATCTTCGTCAAGATCAAGAGATTAAGCTAACTGAAAGTTTCTGGGTTTGAGGAGATTCTTTACCTGAAGATGATTTGCAGTTTTTTGAGCTGGGTTCTTGAGAATATCATCAGATCCTGATGATAAGAGTGACGCATTGAAGAGTTAGAGAGGCTTGAGAGGTCAAGGTGGAGGCTTGCAGCAGTTCAGGTTCAGAGAGGTATCTACTTCAAGGTGGAGTGATATCGGTTTCGTTTCATCGGTGATGGAGATCGAAGGAGACGAGAGAGTCGGGGATATGGAAGAAAGAAGTCAGAACCATTTCGGAGTTCTTTGTCGGAAGAACGACAAGATCTAGGTTATGACAAGGTGGAGTTTGTGGGCCTGTGTCATAAACCTTAAAGCCTAGAAGAGTTGGTGTTGGGTTTCTCGGTTTGGTTTGGTGGACAGTGAGATGGGCCGAGACACGAGCTGAAGTCTTCCATATGAAAGAGATAAGATAAAGCTGGTTTAAAAGATGATAATGATATAGCTAATCAAGATAAGCATAACGAGAAGAGATAAACGTTGTCACCTTCTCCGGTGAATGCGTGCTCTTGGAGTTATCTTCGTGAACTATAAAGGTTGTTCTATGTGCTTCGTATCACATTGGTACCTGCACACGAGTAGAGGAGATTAGACAACGATCATTTGTACTTAGCTTACGTAGATTGTGTAATCCACACCGGAGGAGGTTTCCGGTTAAAAACTAGTGCAAGTTGTTGGGGTCAAAATCGGTCAAAGACGCAATCAACGCCCGAAAGTCCTTGGAAGGAATCAAGTGACGAATAAAACCAAGAAAAACTAGTTACTCGTGGCAGCGGAAGAGATGATCGCGATCGTAGTCCCGGACACCAGCAGGAGCAGCCACGCCTAGCTCGGCGCCGGGCGCTGAAAGCGCCGCATGGCCCGGCGCCGGCGCCAGCTCGCCGCTGGTCCGGGCACCGGCGCCAGCTTCGCCAGCTGGTCGGGCGCCGGCGCCAGCTCGCCGCTGGTCCTGGCGCCAGCGCCGCTCGCCTGCGCTGGTCCCAGGCACCGCACCGCTCACCAGCGCTGGTCCCGGGCGCCGGCGCCAGCTTCGCCAGCTGGTCCCGGGCGCCGGCGCCCGGCTCCCGGGCTGGTCCCGACGCCGGCGCCAGCTCACCAGCGCTGGTCCGGCGCCAGCGCCGCTTCGCCGATGCTGGTCCAGGCGCCGGCGCCAGCTTCGCCAGCTGGTCCCGGGCGCCGGCGCCAGCTTCGCCAGCGCTGGTCCCGGCGCTGCGTGCGGACTACTCGACAGTGCGACCTTTTCTCCGAAAACCGCCTCAAAACTAGTCCAATTCCGCGTTTTGCATCTTTGCTCGAAGACTCACCGTTCAACTCCTTGAAGACGTGAAACCTAAGAACCCCATTTCGTTTTGGTCGGAATAAATTGGGAAGGCTTCGGAAGACCACCAAAAGGTTCGGTTGACGAATGGATTTCGATTCATCGTATAAAATGATCACAGTTATTCTTAAAACACCAGTCATCTCGACTATACGAGGAGTTGGAGTTCATTCAGCAAAACAAGTACCATAACAGGCTAGTTTCTCGTGAAATCGTAAAACGTCCACGGTCAAAACAACGGCCCCTGAAGGCCCGAACGCGACCAAGCGGCCCACTTACGACTTTCCAGAGGGTCAAGTCGAAATGGACATGACGGCCCATGTTTATCTTTTACATAAAGAGATAAATGTCAAGTTTCCTGAAGATAAATGTCAAGTTTCCCGATAAACATGAAGATCGAAAAAAATGGAAGAAGCCCGATTCGCGATAGATTCGGCCCAAATGAGGAATAGACCGTCCTAAGAGGAGTATATAAAGAGAGTTTGGGGCGAGGAGCAAGGGGAGAACTTGAGAGAGCAATCTTAGCAGCAACATAGCACTTAGAGCAACTTAGGAATTTTTTCCGTTTTTACTAGCGAGATGCGACTCAACTAGGTTAGATTTAGGCGGCTGGACTAGCGAACTCATCGACAGCTCTTGTAGCTGATCTCTTTTGTGTTGTTCACGCTTAAACGCGAATTCGAAAATAAGATCTTTTGCTCTATCTTTTGTTCTCACAATTTTTACATTTCCATCTATTATATATTGATTGTTTCGTGTGTGGCCCAATAGATAACCGGGACCTTCAGGGAAGGCTAGGCTTACTTGGCTTTCCTCCGATTAATAAAACTTAACGGTGTGAATTTCGGTTCCCACATAAATTGAGAGCCCCGATTCTCCCCGGACGTAACGACTAGAGGTCGTGAACTGGGAAAACAAATCGCAAGTGTTCTTTCATTTAAACGTTTAACAAGATTAAACAAATAGATCATCGGGTCTCTATATCAACGTAACGTTTTGAATAGAAACAAATATTTTCCGTACTATACTGCTACAAGAAAAGTGAGGGTTAACGACGCATGCGTTCGTTATAAATTTGTCATTAATTAGTGCGCTTTTCAACGAATGCATCGTAATAAGCAGATCGTAACTTATTTTACTACGTATTAACAAAATAAAAATCTCATTATACATATTTTTGCTTTTTTCTTACGACATAATTGAATTCATTTGACATATGATAAAGCCAAGCTAAATATCACGGCAAAAAAAATCAAGTAGTACACTTTTTATTTCCAAATAGTGATAAAATAATTTAAGTTTTACCTATAAATACATTATTTCATATGGCTAAGTGGCTAACTACTTTCAAAAATTTTAAATCGATAGTAGTTCAAAAACTTTAATCAATTAAAATTTATAATTGACCATCACTAAATAATAATACATAAAATTATTTACCAAAAAATCTTTAAAAGACCGGAAAGAATATTATTTATTTTGTAGGGAAGTTGGCGATAAAAGAGAAATTCAAAATTTCTACAATCTCTAACTTATAAGTTTATAACACATTGGTTGACTAGTTCAGATACAGTATAGTATAATCCACCAGTTTATTGGCTAATTCTTGAAATTTGTTATACCAAATAACCATTTAGAAACGAAAACAAGGATATTACATATATATAACTTAAACAAGATAATTGAATGGTTATCCAAAGATCTCTCTCACCTAATAACAATCTTAAGATGTAACAAATCCAAAAACAAAAATAGAAAGACAACGGGAGAAAAGAATCACATCTTTGCCAATTTACACACTCTTTGCCTTGTCTATTCTTGGTAGGTTTTGTTCTTCCCTCTTTCCGTTCATACAATTACTTGGCTTTCACGAAACAACAACGAGAAGAGAAAGCCTTCACAGAGATCAAATCGATTCCATCGCGTGTGTAACCGCAATGCGCAATTGGGAGAACCCGGTTATGCTTGCGTGTAACACGGCTTCAAAGAAAAATCTACCTTCTTGCATTGTCCTCATCATCATCTTCACCACCTTGTTATGTCCGGACGTAATGTCTCAAGTGGTTGTGCCAGATTCAGATGCAGATTGTCTCTTGAGATTCAAAGATACATTAGCAAACGGTTCGGTGTTTTTTAGTTGGGATCCATCAACATCACCATGTCAAGGAAACAACGCAAATTGGTTCGGTGTTCTTTGTAGCAATTACGTTTGGGGGTTACAACTCGAGGGACTGGGCTTAACCGGGAAACTAGACCTCGATCCACTGGTTCCTATGAAAAACCTACGAACCATAAGCTTCATGAACAATGAATTCAACGGACCAATGCCTCAGATTAACAGGCTTACTTCGTTGAGATCCTTGTATTTGTCTAATAACCGGTTTTTGGGGGAGATACCCGCGCTTGCATTTCAAGATATGCCACATTTAAAGAAAATTTTGCTGGCTAATAACGCGTTTCGTGGCACAATTCCTTCTTCTTTAGCTTCTTTGCCAAGGCTTGTAGAGGTGAGGCTAAATGGTAATCAGTTTCAAGGGCAAATACCACATTTCAAACAGAAGGATCTTAAGTTAGCTAGCTTTGAGAACAATGACCTCGCTGGACCGATACCTGAAAGCCTCCAAAACATGGACCCCGGCTCTTTTGCAGGTATATTTTCATTGTTCTGTATAGATGGTGCCACCCATGGAATAAAAGCCACATCAACGGGTGATTAGGGCATATATATATTTGAAAATTGTCATTATATATTTTCATTGTTTATATATTTTTCCTATATTAGCTTATGGCTCTATACAATTTTGGCAATGTACAATTGATAAAATGAATTTGGATCCTTTTATTCATTTCTGATAAGAATGTTTTTTTTTTTTTTGCTTAACATGAATGTTTTTATGTTTTGTAAATTAATTGTAGGTAACAAAGATTTGTGTGGTCCTCCCTTAACTCCATGTTCTCCTTCCTCTCCTTCCTCTCCAGTGATTCCTGTTGATCCAAGATCAAATCCTAGTCCTCCTCTTATTCCTCCCCAGGGGAGCAAGACTGGTTCCTTTAGTACTATAGCAATCATTATGATTGTTCTTGGCATACTACTAGTGATCATCGCGCTTGTGTTCTGTTTCATTCAGTCGAGAAGAAGAAGAAATTTCTTGTCAGCTTATTCTTCCTCTGGTAAGGAAAGTGTTGAGAGCTATACTTATCATGAACCAGTGGTTAGGACCAATAAACCCGCGGAATCTCTTGTGAATCATGCAAGGAGAAGATCAATGCCTGATCCAGGAGGCAGGCTTCTATTTGTGCGGGACAACGTTCCAAGATTTGGTCTTCAAGATCTTCTTAAAGCTTCAGCTGAAGTTCTTGGTAGTGGAACGTTTGGTGCTTCATACAAAGCAGCAATATCTAGTGGACAAACATTGGTCGTGAAGAGGTATAAACATATGAACAATGTCGGAAGAGATGAGTTTCATGAGCATATGAGAAGGTTAGGCAGGTTAAACCATCCAAATCTATTGCCTCTTGTCGCTTACTATTACCGGAGAGAAGAGAAGCTTTTAGTCACTCAGTTTATGCCTAATAATAGCTTGGCAAGCCATCTTCATAGTATGTTCTAGCAGTACATTACTCATTTCACAAACTTCCATCTCAATACCAATTTATTACTAACAATTTGGATTATATGTTCTTTGTTTTTGCAGCTAATCATTCAGCGGATCAACCTGGATTGGATTGGATCACACGTTTGAAGATCATAAAAGGAGTTGCAAAGGGTTTATATTACTTGTTCAACGAGTTACCAACATTAACAATCCCTCATGGTCATATAAAGTCATCAAATGTGGTTTTAGATGAATCATTCGAGCCATTGCTAACAGATTACGCTCTAAGACCGGTGATGGGTTCAGAGCACGCACATAACTTCATGACTGCATACAAAACACCAGAGTATGGACCAGCGAAAGAACAAGTCTTAACAAAGAAGACAGATGTTTGGTGTCTCGGTGTGTTGATATTGGAGGTTTTGACAGGGAGATTCCCTGAGAATTACTTATCGCAAGGTTATGATCCAAACATGAGTCTAGTAACTTGGGTTAGTGACATGGTTAAGGAGAAGAAAACAGGCGACGTGTTCGACAAGGAAATGGAAGGGCAGAAGAATTGCAAAGGAGAAATGATTAATTTGTTGAAAATAGGGTTGAGATGTTGTGAAGAGAAAGAAGAGAGGAGGATGGAGATGAGAGAAGCTGTGGAGATGATTGAGATGCTGAGAGAAGGAGAATCTGATGATGAGTTTGGTTCCATGGATCATCGAGGGAGTAATGATTTATATTCTTCAATGTTGTGGGACGATGGTGACTCGTTGAATCGATGAGTTTTTCGGATTCTCAGTCATTTCTTTCTAGGAATCATTTTAACATGTATAAAAGTGCCGTGGTAGCTTCACCGGAGAGAAGAAAGAAGAACATGTGATGGATTGTTCTTCTTTCTATTGTTAGTGCAGATCATTAAGAAAAATGTATGAGCAGTTAATGAACCAAAAATATGTATATAGTTTGTTCTGTATATCACCATCGTTGTCAGCTTTAGTTCTTCATCATAACCTGGACTTTTATAGCAGCATCATCAGCTTTAGTGCTTGATGTTTGGTCCTAGCAATTAGCATTTGTGGAGTGATCTTTCTTTCTCTCATAAGGTTAGATTTTTAGAACTGTCTTTGATAAAGATGAGATGTGTACTAGAAACATTTAAAATACATTTGTAAAAATGGTTTTGAATTTGAGATTAGGATGTTTATAATCAAAAGAAAAGTACTGATAGATAATAAATCTTGTGTTAACAACAGATTCTTTAAATACATACTAGATTTTGAACTGTGCGAGAAATCTTTTTTTTTCTGGTGATCATTTTGATAAAATATAAATAAATCAATAATTTCTATTATAAAATAATTTTTTTTCAAAATGTTCTATTATAATATTTGAGTTTTAAACTATGTTTTCGTATTCGATGCAGACCCGTAGTTGAACATATACACCCACGATTCGTATATAACCTGTATATAGCATATGTTAATAAATATAATTTGTTAATATTATTAGTTTCCTAAATTTATGTAATATATATGAGAATCAAATTAGTATAGTTAGCTATTTAGACCTGTTCTCCATTATTTTAAATTTTTTAATATTTTAAAATGGATATAATTTTTAATAATAACAAATATATTTGAAAATATGTTTATGATGAATATAATTTTTCTCACAAATTCCCTAAAAATGCTATCGATATGTTAAGTTAAATGATATATACACATCAACAGATTGTTTGCTAAAAACATTGTTTATATATTCTGGTATTTCTGACATACTTGTAATATCAATTTTATGTACTAAATTGTTAATTTCAGAATTTAAAACTTAATAAAATTTTATTATTTTTGATAAAATATAGATAATGTTTATTTTAGTGTTTATCAAGAAACTCTAAAGTGAAAAACAATAATATATTCTCAAAAAGGTATTATATAAAAATTTATAGTAGATATAGTTTTAGAAAATTGCTGTAAATATTTTTAGGATAATAAATATAATGGTACATTTTGACATAGAAATAATAAAGGAAAGAGATTGTACATGATTTAATTATTGTTTTTATAAATATATAAAAAATAATTGTTGACCACTATATGAATAGCCATGCAAACTAAACTAATATACTTAGCAACAAAGAATATATTATGGATTTCAACATTCTTTAACTTGTAGTTAACATCACAAACTTAATTTTATTAATCAAAAAGTGACGGAGACGTTGGAAACATTACCTCCTTATAATTCTCATGTTTTATCAATTAAAATCCGATCCACTGACCGTAATTTAACAAAAATTTGATCCATTGCATTAAGTTGGAATAAGAAATATTTATTTTGTTCCTTTGTATTAAGTTGTTGTTGTACGTAAAGAAAGAGATAGAAATATGACTTGACTTAAAACGTGTCTCATTAATCTGATCAGAGAACACATATTTATAGGAAAGGGGTAAGTCAACAACTATTGCCTTCACCAACAAGTAATTAATATTTTACTATCAAATGGATAAGTATTATCTCTTAACACTCCCCCTTGCTTATCCAATTTGTATTACGTACAGCCTCATAAAAAACCTAATCATGGAAAAACTCATTGGGATAAAAACCATGAAAAGGGAAAAAGAGTACTGTGACATAATCTCCCCCTGAAAATAATGGACATAGCATTTTCTTCATAGATCACGCAAACGTCGCATTCCAATACCGTAGACGTGTTTTCGGAATGTTGTAGCCGGAAGAGCTTTGGTGAACAAGTCTGCCGGATTATCACATGACCGTACATACTCGATGTCCACTTCTTTATTTTTGTCGAGCTCCCGAATGTACGAGAAAAATCTTGGAGGGATGTGCTTTGTTCTGTTGCTCTTGATATAGCCTTCTTTGAGTTGAGCGACACATGCCGAATTATCTTCAAAAACTTTTGTGGCTCTTTCTTGAATACTATTCCACTTGCTTCTTGTATGTGTTGACTCATTGATCTAAACCACACACATTCTCGACATGCTTCGTGTGGGAACCGAAATTCACACCGTCAATTTTAATGAATAAGATTGCGGAGGAAAGCCAAGTTAACCCGACTTTCCTTGAAGGTCCGGATTCTCTGCGACAGCCAACGACAAGTGACCGAATAAATGCGGAAAAAGATTTGTTAAGATTTGAGACTGGACCTTAAGAAAGGCTGCCTACGTACCCCTTTCGAGGATCAAGTCGGACGTAGTTCTAAGAATTGAACAAGAGATCGAACCATCTGGGCGGATTCGTCTAGTATGAGCGTTTGTCATAGAAACAGGCATGTCGAAGATAACGCCTAGGGTTTCTATGTGCGGAGCTCTTAAGTAAAAGAATTGTCCGATCCTTCCGAGAGGAGCGGAGATTTGCGAGCAGGAGGCGGCCAGACGTTCTAGGGCCTGGTTCGTCTAATATGGCGTTGGTCATAAAGCGGGCATGTCAAGATAATGCCTAGGGTTTCTATGTGCGGAGCTCTGAGTAAAAGTATAGTTAGATCCTTCCGAGAGGAACGTGGGTCTCATGGAGAAGATAAAACTAGAACAAGAGTGACCAGACATTCTGAGTCCTGCCTCGCTGGCCTAACCGCCTAAGTTCTAAGTTCTCTAAGCTAGCAGGATGCTCTAAGTCTCCAATCTAGGATTTTCGGATTCCCTTCTCTTCTGCCCTTGCTCTCCTTATATATCCACTCCAAGGTCGGTTTGCCTTAGGATGATGGACCTCGCCTTTGGACCCAAGCTTATCTCTTCAGAAAGTATTCCATTTTCGCGATCTTTGTAATTATCCTCGAAGTTTCGGTGACTTGATATTTATCCGATGTTCGATATCGGACAAACCGTCATAGCCTGATTGGGCCTGAATTCCTAAATTCGTAGTTAGTCCGTGGACTTGTCTTAAGTCGTTAAACGTTTTATACGATTTCTCGGAAAGACTATCTTTCTCGTAAAATAACCGGTATAACCTAAAGGATCGATGTTCAAGTTAATCGACCTTGTTTTATACGATATCTTCTACAAGAAATCCAATCCTTCTAGTTTTTGTCGTAAAACATCGAGGACGATTCCAATCGAGTCGTAGGATGTTTATTCTGTAGCCGTGATCGTCCCAAACTCATGATGATTGATCCAAACAAGCCAAGATGGGATCAGACCGAACACGATGGGACCGAGACCAGGACGAGGGCCGTCGACCGGCGCCAGGCCGGGGTGCCGCCGGCGCCAGGCCAGCCAGCGGCGGGTGCCGCCGGCGCCAGCCCAGCCAGCGGCGGGTGCCGCCGGCGCCAGGCGGCCAGCGTCCGCAGTGCCGCCGGCGCCAGGCCAGCCAGCGGCGGGTGCCGCCGGCGCCAGGCCGGCCAGCGTCCGCAGTGCCGCCGGCGCCAGGCCAGCCAGCGTGGCGGGTGCCGCCGGCGCCAGGCGGTGCCGCCGGCGCCAGGCGGCCAGCGTCCGCAGTGCCGCCAGCGCCAGGCGGGTGCCCCGGCGCCAGGCGGCCAGCGTCCGCAGTGCCGCCGGCGCCAGGCGGGTGCCCCGGCGCCAGGCCAGCCAGCGGCGGGTGCCGCCGGCGCCAGGCGAGTGCCACCGGCGCCAGGCTGAAGATCTCGGCGAGGGCTTCGATTTGATATCTTGATCATTTTCTTGTTCCTCACGGTTTGAGAGCGACCTCTTGAAGTTCGAGGCAGATTCTTTTGTGTTTAGGGTTTTGTGGTGATCGAATCTTGATGTCCTTGGCGGCGGACCGATCTTTCGGGGACTCTCGTCCGCCGCGCCGTAGTCTTCGATCTCACAGAGAGTGGATATTCTAATTTGAGAAAATCTCGTATAACTTCTTTTCAAATTATCCGAGACTTTTGTTTCAAGAAATACTTTCTAGAGACTTTCAGTCATTGATTCCGTCGTTACCGATTTTGACACCAACAGTTAGCCCCAGCTCGTTAGAACCTTTGTGATGTTCTTGCGGCGATAAGACATGTCAGGTAAGATAGGCGGAATTAATGGTTGAAAGGCTCCGTTGAAAGTGGTAAGATTGGGGCTGCGCCTTTCGAAGGCTGCCTACGTACCCTTGGTGTAGGGATCAAGCCTTCCGTAGTTCGTTTTGGAGTTTAAGACCCTTGTGATCTGTTTTCGAGACTTATATGGTCTGGTTATGTGTCATGAGAGACTTTCGAGCATGATGCTGTTGATGTATTTGTTTTTCGATTATTTATGAACTTCAGCTTTTCAAGTATGAGAAAGAGGGTGTGAGTTGTCGTCTCATTCCTAGTTCCCTGATGATCACCGTACCTATTGTTTGCATAAAGCGAGATTTTCCGCGGTTTACCGATTACGCGGAAAGTTCGTGAAACGAATAGGCTTAAGTGAAGAGACAAATTTTTGGATCTCGTATACCATACTATGTCTGTGAGATGTCAAGATCCAGCGTGGCTGGGTTTAGGGCAAGACCTAGGTTTACTCGGACTGAGGCTTTGCGATGACAAATCGGCTTTCGCTTTTGCCTGTTTGCGATTTTAACCTGACTCGTACCGTTTAAAATCCGCGAATTGTTGTCGGCTTATATGATTTGTGCAGGCGTGAGTCGAGCTACTTCCTTTACTGAATAGCTAGACGAAAATTTTGGATTTCTTGTATAGCGCTATGTTTATCCTTGTCGGATGCAAGAGAGCCTACCCCTTGAAGGGCGGCTATTTGTCTGTTTAGGACGTTAGAGTTCGTTTGTTGTGATCAGCAACAACGAAATGATGCCAGTTTAGAGGCATGTTACCGTTTAGAGGTGTGTTTGTATGTTTTGAGTTCTAGAGACAAGGATTTGCCTGGAACATTTTGAGGAAAAGAATGTCCTTCGAAGGCAATGACGCCTCGCAGTGCTGAAGGTCGAAGTTTCTTGTGCCGCATTTCGTGGTTGAAATGTTCGCGGGCTTTGGAGATGTTTTGCGAATGTTCGCAGCCAGAAACCGTTGTTTCGCTTAGACGCAGGACCAAGAGGTCGCGGTAAGTTCGACCCAGGGAGAAGCGCCTACATTCACAAAGCTGCTCGCGGAAGTGTTGGCCTTCCGGGATTTGTTTGTATATATTAAGGATGACTCGTATAACTCTTGGAGCCTTGTCACGAGTGTTTCTTTTCATGCAGTGTTTACGGGGCGTATAGAACTTAATCGATTGACGATGAGTTTGAATCTTCCGTTAACCATATGGTTGTTAGGACTGAGTTTTGGTATGGAGAGTTTATCGTATGATTTCCGATTCTGGGTTATGCGACAAATTGCTTGCGTAATAGTCACTTGGCGTTCTATGAACAAATCGGATTGTTGTTTTAGCCGTTAAGTGATTGGAGCGGTGGTCGCTCAGTAGCTTTGGATTGGCATGGAGGCTAGATTCAGCCGTATCGCCAAGGAAGTTGTTTGGTAAACGATCAGACCATGACCCTTATTAAGGTCATGTTAGTTTACGATTGTCCCACGCGGATGCCGAATTCAGGTCCGGGCTTATTAAGGTCATGTTCAGTTAGAAAGAATTGAACAAGAGATCGAACCGTCTGGGCGGGTTCGTCTAGTATGAGCGTTTGTCATAGAAATAGGCATGTCGAAGATAACGCCTAGGGTTTCTATGCGGAGCTCTTAAGTAAAGAATTGTCCGATCCTTCCGAGAGGAGCCGAGATTTGCAGCAGGAGGCTGCCAGACGTTCTAGGGCCTGGTTCGCCTAATATGGCGTTGGTCATAGAAGCGGCATGTCGAAGATAATGCATAGGGTTTCTATGCGGAGCTCTGAGTAAAAGTATAGTTAGATCCTTCCGAGAGGAACGTGGGTCTGGCGGAGAAGATAAAACTAGAACAAGAGGCGCCAGGACGTTCGAGTCCTGCCTCGCTGGCCTAACTGCCTAAGTTCTAAGTTCTCTAAGCTAGCAGGATGCTCTAAGTCTCCAATCTAGGATTTTCGGATTTCCTTCTCTTCTGCCCTTTCTCTCCTTATATATCCACTCCAAGGTCGGTTTGCCTTAGGATGATGGACCTCGCCTTTGGGCCCAAGCTTATCTCTTCGAAGTATTCCATTTTCGTCGATCTTTGTAATTATCCTCGAAGTTTTCGTGACTTGATATTTATCCGATGTTCGATATCGGACAAACCGCCATAGCCTGATTGGGCCTGAATTCTAAATTCGTAAGTTAGTCCGTGGACTTGTCTAAAGTCGTTAAACGTTTTATACGATTTCTCGGAAAGACTATCTTTCTCGTAAAATAAACCGTATAACCTAAACGATCGATGTTAAAGTTAATCGACCTTGTTTTATACGATATCTTCTACGAGAAATCCAATCCTTCTAGTTTTGTCGTAAAACATCGAGGGCGATTCCAATCGAAGTCGTAGGATGTTTATTCCGTAGCCGTGATCGCCCCAAACTCATGATGATTGATCCAAACAAGCCAAGATGGGATCAGACCGAACACGATGGGACCGAGACCAGGACGAGGGCCGCCGACCGCGCCAGGCCGGTGCCGCCGGCGCCAGCCCAGCCCGCGGCGACGGTGCCGCCGGCGCCAGGCCGGTGCCGCCGGCGCCAGGCCAGCCCGCGGCGACGGTGCCGCCGGCGCCAGGCCAGCCCGCGGCGACGGTGCCGCCGGCGCCAGGTCGGTGCCGCCGGCGCCAGGTCGGTGCCGCCGGCGCCAGGTCGGTGCCGCCGGCGCCAGGTCGGTGCCGCCGGCGCCAGGCCGGGGTGCCGCCGGCGCCAGGCTGAAGATCTCGGCGAGGGCTTCGATTTGATATCTTGATTGTTTTCTGGTTCCTCACGGTTTGAGAGAACGACCTCTTCGAAGTTTCGAGGCAGATTCTTTTGTATTTATGGTTTTTGTGGTGATCGAATCTTGATGTCCTTGGGCGAGCGGACCGATCTTTCCGGGGACTCTCGTCCGCGCACGCCCGTAGTCTTCCGATCTCACAGAGAGTGGATATTCTAATTTGAGAAAATCTCGTATAACTTCTTTTCAAATTATCCGAGACTTTTTGTTTCAAGAAATACTTTCTAGAGACTTTCAGTCATTGATTCCGTCGTGACCGATTTTGACACCAACACTTCGTGAAGTGCAATAGTTTCTGCATGATTCGACGAAGTTGCAAGCAGAGTTTGTTTCTTGTAAATAACGGAATATATGCTTTATTCCGTTCCAATGCCTGCGAGTAGGAGCAGAGCTATATCTTGCTAGTAAGTTAGTAGCAAAAGCAATGTCAGGCCTGGTACAGTTTGCAAGGTATAAAAGCCCACCGATAGCACTCATATAAGGTACTTCAGGACCTAATATCTTCTCGCTATCTTCACAGGGCCTAAAAGAATCTCTCTCAACATTGAGAGATCTATTATCCATTGGAGTACTCAAAGGAGTCGCTTAGTCCATATAAAAGTGTTTAATAACATTTTTGTATAGTTTGACTGATGCACAAATATTCCTTCTCGTAAATGCTCTATCTGGAGTCCAAGACAAAATTTTGTATTTCCGAGATCTTTCATTTCGAACTCTTCTTTCATACGATTTCTCGTGCATCATTAACCTCCTTTTGAATTCCAATTACATTCAGGTCATCTACATATACAACAATGATCACAAAGCCAGATGACGATTTCTTAACAAAAACGCATGGACATATCGCATTATTGACATATCCTTTACTCAAAAGATATTCACGTAAGCGATTGTACCACATGCGTCCGGATTGCTTTAATCCGTATAGTGATCGCTGTAACTTGACCGAACAAACCTCTCTGGATTTTTCTTTCAATGCTTCAGGCATTTTCAAACCTTCAGGGAGTCTCATGTATATATCACGATCCAACGATCCATATAAATATGCTGTCACAATGTCCATGAGATGCATTTCAAGATTTTTGGATGCCGTTATGCTCATCAAAAAACTTAATGTAATTGCATCCATTACCGGGGAATATGTTTCCTCAAAATCAATTCCCGGTCTCTGAGAAAAACCTTGGGCAACTAATCATGCTTTATATCGTGTTATTTCATTCTTTTCATTTCTTTTTCTCGCGAATACTTACTTATACCCAACATGATTTATATCCTCAGGTGTTATGAAAATAGGTCCAAAGATATTCCTTTTATTCAGGGAGAGTAATTCAATTTGAATGGCCTTCTTTAACTCCTCCAAATCATGTCTTTTCTGACATTCTAAAATGGACCTTGGATCGGGATCATCACATTCATGATCAATCTCTTTGGACACAGAAAAGGAGAACATTCCATCAACATCTTTTATTTTATTTCTGATCATTAATTTTTTATCACGGGCGTAGTTGATGGAAATCTTATACTTTTCTGTTCCCTCCTCGTCATCTAGATCATCATCTTTATTTGGTTCTTTTTGAACCTTTATGCCTTCTTTCAGACATTTTTCAGTATCAGGTTCTTCAGGAACATTTCCATTTATGTCTTCTTTCAGACATCTTACAATATCAGGTTCTTCTGGAACCTTTCGACCTTGCTTTACAAAATTTATTTTTTCTTCGGGGATTTTTATCTTTAGAACCCGCTGGTCTCCCCCTCTTTAACTGAACCCTAGATTCATTCATTTTGTTTCCATTAGTTTGTTCTTTAGGAATAACCACTCTTGATGGAATATTTTCAGCGGGTATATATGACTTTGTCACTCTTTTCGTATCTGTGAGCGTATCTGGTAACTGGTTTGCCAAATTATGTAAATGTACAATTTTCTGAATTTCCAGCTCTCTTTGATTAGTAGGGGGATCATGTGTAACAACAACTGTGTACACCATGTAATCTCGTTAGAAATTTTTCTAATTCCTCTCCCTAAAGCTGGAAATTAATTCTCATTAAAATGGCAATCGGCAATCGTGCCGTAAATATATCACCAGTTACTAGTTGAAGATACCTTATATACGGCTTGTTCTAACTCTTTCCAGAGTTTTATCGTTCCCGAGAACATCGTTAATTCTCAAGGGACTACTAAATATCAAGATACAACTCAAGTCATTTATGTCCTGCCAGACATATCAATATATTGCATCTATTTTAAAATTTCTCCAGTGACCTTGGAACAAGCCGTTTTTCATACCTCAAGGTCATCTTTCATTTCATTCTCTGGAGAAATATAAACCTTTTAGATTCTTGGACTTCTGGTCCAAAACTTTCTCGTTTTTCTAACGAGCTTCTTATCAAATTGATTGCCTCATTCACTCTTTGGCTAATCAATTCACTCTACCCTCATGCATAGAGGTGGATTCATTATCCTTATTTATATAGCGCTCTTTCATTTATTGTCGACAATCTATTTTCTCTTTGGTTCCATCTTTTTACCCGTATTGATATGGTTAATCGAGATCTCTTTATCATCATCGATGATTTACCAAGGTACCTGACTACACATTAACCATATCAACGGTCTCTTTAAGAGATTCATCCTCTGTTCATATATATGCTCCTTTTCGAGGATTCTCTGGAACCAAGTGGTCTATCACGTCTCTAGCGTGCCATAGACTTGTATATTGTCCTTTTAGGACACTTTCTCTTATTGGAGCATTTTCAGCTGGAATATGAGATTTTATTGTTTCATCAAAATGTCTGGCAGTCATTTTATAAAGAGAGAGATAAACTAAGAAACAAAAATATATTCTGTATATATATATATATATGTGTCGATAGAATAAAGAGAGAGTGAGGTGTTAACTTTGATAATTATATTTTCTGTTTAGGAACGTAAAGGGAGAGAGGGAATGTTAGTTTTCTTTTTCTCTTATTGATGTTATCGATAATCATCTGAAATACAACGAAGGTATGTATTTATAGTAGAAAGAAAATATTAAACAATGTATTCAGTCAGTTAGGAGAGTCGGTCAAGAGGATAATCATTATCCTTTCTAGATACTATCTTTTAACACTCCCCCTTGATTATCCGACTTGTATTACGTAATGCCTCATTAAAAACCTAGTCATGGAAAAACCCGATGGGATAAAAACCATGACAACGGAAAAAGAGTACATTGACGTAATTTTTTTCATAGGTCACACAGACGCCGCATTCCGATACCATCAACGTATTTTCGAAGTGTTGTAGTCGGAAGAGCTTTTGTAAACAAGTCGGCTGGATTATCGCATGACCGTACATACTCGATGTCCACTTCTCTATTTTTCTCGAGCTCCCGAATGTACGAGAAAAATCTTGGTGGGATGTGTTTTGTTCTGTCGCTCTTTATATAGCCTTCTTCGAGTTGAGCGACACACACCGAGTTGTCTTCAAATATTTTAGTCGGCTCTTTCTTGTTAACTATTCTGCTTGACTCTTGTTTGTGGTGACTCATTGACCTTAGCCACACGCATTCTCGACATGCTTCGTGAAGTGCAATAGTTTCTGCATGATTCGACGAAGTTTCAACCAGAGTTTGTTTCTGGGAACGCCAAGAGATCGCGGTTCCACCAATTGTAAAAACATAGCCGGTTTGCGATCGAGCTTTATGAGGATCTGATAAGTATCATGCATCTGCAAAACCAACCATACCAAACTCAGGTTTTCTAAAATACATTAACCCTAAATCAACTGTACCTTGTAAATAACGGAGTATATGCTTTATTCCGTTCCAATGCCTGCGAGTAGAAGCAGAGCTATATCTTGCTAGTAAGTTAGTAGCAAAAGCACGAATGAAGTAACACGATATAAAGCCTGATTAATTTCCCAAGGTTTTACTCAGAGACCAGGAATCGATTTTGAGGAAACATATTTCCCGGTAATAGATGCAATTACTTTTTGATTTTTGATTAGCCTAACGGCATCGAAAAATCTTGAAATGCATCTCATGGACGTTGTGACAGCATATTTGTATGGATCGTTGGATAGTGATATATACATGAGACTCCCTGAAGGTTTGAAAATGCATGAAACATTGAAAGAAAAATCCAAGGAGGTTTGTTCGATCAAGTTACAGCGATCACTATACGGATTAAAGCAATCCGTACGCATGTAGTACAATTGGTTAAGTGAATATCTTTTGAGTAAAGGATATGTCAATAATGCGATATGTCCATATGGCTTTGTGATCATCGATGTATATGTAGATGACCTGAACGTAATTGGAACTCAGAAGGAGGTTAATGATGCACGAACTCGTATGAAAGAAGAGTTCGAAATGAAAGATCTCGGAATGACAAAGTTTTGTCGTGGGCTCCAGATAGAGCATTTCCGAGAGGAATATTTGTACATCAGTAAAACTATACAAAAATGTTATTAAAGCGCTTTTATATGGACAAAGCGACTCCTTTGAGTACTCCAATGGAAAATAGATCTCTCAATGTTGAGAGAGATCCATTTAGGCCCTGTGAAGATAGCGGGAAGATATTAGGTCCTGAAGTACCTTATATGAGTGATATCGGTGGGCTTCTATATTTGGCAAACTGTACCAGGTCTGATATTGCTTTTGCTACTAACTTACTAGCAAGATATAGCTCTGCTCCTACTCGCAGGCATTGGAACAGAATAAAGCATATATTCCGTTATTTACAAGGTACAATTGATTTAGGGTTAATGTATTTTAGAAAACCCAAATTTGGTATGGTTGGTTTTGCAGATGCAGGATACTTATCAGATCCTCATAAAGCTCAATCGCAAACCGGCTATGTTTTTACTATTGATGGAACCGCGATCTTTTGGCGGTCACAGAAACAAATCTGGTTGCAACTTCGTCGAATCATGCAGAAACTATTGCACTTCACGAAGCATATCGAGAATGTGTGTTGCTTAGATCAATGAGTCAATACATACAAGAAGCAAGTGGAATAGTATTGAAGAAAGAGCCGACAAAAGTTTTTGAAGATAATTCGGCGTGTGTCGCTTAACTCAAAGAAGGCTATATCAGGAGCGATAGAACAAAACACATCCCTCCAAGATTTTTCTCGTATATTTGGGAACTCGAAAAAATAAAGAAGTGGACATCGAGTATGTACGGTCATGCGACAATCCAGCCGACTTATTCACAAAGGCTCTTCAGACTACAACTTTCCAAAAACACGTTAATTGTATCGGAATGCGGTGTTTGCGTGACTTATGAAGAAAACGCTATGTCCATTATTTTCAGGAGGAGATTACGTTACAGTATTCTTTTTCCCTTTTCATGGTTTTTATCCCATGGATTTTTCCATAATTAGGTTTTTAACGAGGCTGTATGTAAGACAAATTAGATAAGCAAGGGGAAGTGTTAAGAGATAATGCTTATCCATTTGATAGTAAAATATTAATTACTTGTTGGTGAAGGCAATAGTTGCCGACTTACCCCCTTCCTATAAATATGTGTTCTCTAATCAAAAAAAATATGGAACTCATGATACTAAACCATCAAGTCGGTCCGACTAGAAAAGGACGAGGGTGTGAATGCAGTAGAAACCATTATCGTGGTCGTGGAAGATGACGAAGGAAGAAGATTTTGTCCCTATGAAATAATTAGAACTTCCAAGAAAATGAAAGTGGTCGGGTGATAAAAGGCAAACAAAAAGGTTTGCTACAGATCCGGCATGAAAGGTTATTAGGTACGTGGTTGTCGTACGCCAAAACATTTAGTTGATTTATATAGAGAATCCCAAAAAGCGGAAGAAAAAGGAAGTGAAACCAACTTCATCTCTGATGAACCCGTGCCATCCTTTCATGGTTTAAATGATGATACTCATCTCGATGTTGATTTTCTGGTTGATTTGGAGAGGATCGATGAATAATAAAATCGATATGATATAATGGTTATCTTCCTGGAAAAGATTTTGAGATTTAGGATGGAGATAGATTTATTTGGTAGACATTGGGTCATCGTACATGACTACTAAAGGTAACAAATATCTCTTTTTCTCAAAATAAATAAGTATAATATCTAGTAATATAAAAAATTACTATTGGCTCTAGAAGAGCTTATGATGAAAATGCATGCATAAGAAAAAGATGGCAAAAGTATAAATGAGTGGTAAACTTGAAGTTTACTGATATATAGCCATCTCCAATAATGTTATAGACATTATTCTGAAATGAAAAACCTGAAGTTTTTCACATATAACATGTCTTAAAGAAAAAAAAACCATCATGGGAGATGGATCATCAAACAGGTTCATTAGATGTCATTTCTTTAAACAGTCCCAAATTCAGGATCTCACTCTAAAGGATTTGAAACATAATTCATCCCAAAATGGGAAAACCGAATATGTTATTGGTTCTAGAGTGGGATTCAGTACGAGATTTTAGACATGAAGTGTCATCATCTCTAGGGGGAGAATTAAAGAATCCCAAAGAGTGGAACATTTAAAAGATTATGTTTGCACTTGAAAAAGAACTTGATAAAGTGAATTCAAGTAAGATGATCACCATGATCGGGTGTAAACATGCAGTTGTGCATGTAACATAGTCATATACAATCCAAAAGAGATAAAGTATATGGAAATATGCTCGCAAGGTTGCTAGAAGCATATAAGCAGCTGATGGAATGAGATATGAGAAATGGATTATCATGAAAGTTATGTAGGATAAACAAATTACAAAATGATTACCAGACATTTTGATGAAACAATAAAATCTCATATTCCAGCTGAAAATGCTCCAATAAGAAAAGTGTCCTAAAAGGACAATATACGAGTCTAGGGCACGCTAGAGACGTGATAGACCACTTGGTTCCAAAGAATCCTCGAAAAGGAGGAAATATATGAACAGAGGATGAATCTCTTAAAGAGACCGTTGATATGGTTAATGTGTAGTCAGGTACCTGGGTAAATCATCGATGATGATAAAGAGATCTCGATTAACCATATCAGTACGGGTAAAAAGATGGAACCAAAGAGAAAATAGATTGTCGAATATAAATGAAAAAGCGCTATATAAATAAGGATAATGAATCTACCTCTATGCATGAGGGTAGAGTGAATTGATTAGCCAAAGAGTGAATGAGGCAATCAATTTGATAAGAAGCTCGTTAGAAAAACGATAAATTTTTGGACCAGAAGTCCAAGAATCTAAAAGGTTTATATTTCTCCAGCGAATGAAATGAAAGATGACCTTGAGGTATGAAAAACGGCTTGTTCCAAGATCACTGGAGAAATTTTAAAATAGATGCAATATATTGATATGTCTGGCAGGACTTAAATGACTTGAGTTGCATCTTGATATTTAGTAGTCCCCGGAGAATTAATGATGTTCTCGGGAACAATAAAACTCTGGAAAGAGTTAGAACAAGCCGTATATAAGGTATCTTGAACCGGTAACTGTGATATGTTTACGGCACGATTGCCGATTGCCGTTTTAATGAGAATGAATTTTCAGCTTTAGGGGGAGGAATTAGAGAAATTCCTAAAGAGATTACATGGTGTACACAGTTGTTGTTACACATGATCCCCCTACGAATCAAAGAGAGCTGGAAGTTCAGAAAATTGTGCATTTACATAATTTGGCAAACCAGTTACAAGATGCGCTCACAGATACGAAAAGGGTGACGAAGTCATATAATACCTGCTGAAAATGTTCCATCAAGAGTGGTTGTTTCTAAAGAACAAACTAATGGAAACAAAATGAATGAATCTAGGGTTTAGTTAAAGAGGGGGACCAGCGGGTTCTAAAGATAAAAATCCCCGAAGAAAAAAAAATTTTGGTAAAGCAAAGTCGAAAGGTTCCAGAAGAATCTTATATGAAAAGATGTCTGAAAGAAGACATAAATGGAATGGTTCCAGAAGAACCTGATATTGAAAAAAATGCCTGAAAGAATGCATACATTGAAAGGTTTCAGAAGAACCTGATACTGAAAAATGTCTGAAAGAAGACATAAGTAAAAAGGTTCAAAAAGAACCAAATAAAGATAAGGATCCAGATGACGACAAGGGAACAGAAAAGTATGAGATTTCCATCAACTACATCTGAGATAAAAGGTTATAAATCAGAAATAAGATAAAATATGTTGATGGATGTTCTCCTTTTCTGTGTCCAAAGAGATGGATCATGAAAATGATGATCCCGATCCAAGGTCCATTTTGAAGTATCTTTAGACCTATAGTCATAACGTCTGAGAATGTAAATCCAGTTTGGTACAAGTGGGTATTCGTGAGAAAAGTAACACGATATAAAGCCTGATTTGTTGCCCAAAGTTTTATTCAGAGACCGGGAATTGATTTTGAGGAAACATATTCCCCGGTAATAGATGTAATTACGTTTAGATTTTTGATGAGCCTAACGGCATCGAAAATCTTGAAATGCATCTCATGGACGTTGTGACAACATATTTGTATGGATCGTTGGATACTGATATATATATATATGAGACTCCCTGAAGGATTGAAAATGCCTGAAGCATTGAAAGAAAATTCCAGGGAGGTTTGTTCGATCATATTACAGCGATCACTATACGGATTAAAGCAATCCAGACGCATGTGGTACAATCGCTTAAGTGAATATCTTTTGAATAAATGATATGTGAATAATGCGATATGACCATGCGGTTTTGTTAAGAAATCGTCATCTGGCTTTGTGATCATCAATGTATATGTAGATGACCTGAACGTAACTGGAACTCAAAAGGAGGTTAATGATGCACGAACTCGTATGAAAGAAGAGTTCGAAATGAAAGATCTCGGAGAGACAAATTTTTGTGCATCAGTCAAACTATACAAAAATGTTATTAAAGGGCTTTTATATGGACAAAGCGACTCCTTTGAGTACTCCAATGGAAAATAGATCTCTCAATGTTGAGAGAGATCCTTTTAGGCCCTGTGAAGATAGCGAGAAGATATTAGGTCCTAAAGTACCTTATATGAGTGCTATCGGTGGGCTTTTATACCTTGCAAACTGTACCAGGTCTGACATTGCTTTTGCTACTAACTTACTAGCAAGATATAGCTCTGATCCTACTCGCAGGCATTGGAATGGAATAAAGCATATATTCCGTTATTTACAAGAAACAAACTTTGGTTGCCACTTCGTCGAATCATGCAGAAACTATTGCACTTCACGAAGCATGTCGAGAATGTGTGTGGTTTAGATCAATGAGTCAACACATACAAGAAGCAAGTGGAATAATATTCGAGAAAGAGCCGACAAAAGTTTTTGAAGATAATTCGGCGTGTGTCGCTCAATTCAAAGAAGGCTATATCAAGAGCGACAGAACAAAGCACAGCCCTCCAAGATTTTTCTCGTACATTCGGGAGCTCGAGAAAAATAAAGAAGAGGATATCGAGTATGTACGGTCATGCGATAATCCGGCAGACTTGTTCACCAAAGCTCTTCCGGCTACAACATTCCGAAAACACTTCTACGGTATTGGAATGCGACGTTTGCGTGACCTATGAAGAAAATGCTATGTCCATTATTTTCAGGGGGAGATTACGTCACAATACTCTTTTTCCCTTTTCATGGTCTTTATCCCAATGGATTTTTCCATGATTAGGTTTTTAATGAGGCTGTACGTAATACAAATTGGATAATGCTTATCCATTTGATAGTAAAATATTAATTACTTGTTGGTGAAGGCAATAGTTGCCGACTTACCCCCTTCCTATAAATATGTGTTCTCTGATCAGATTAATGAGACACGTTTTAAGTCAAGTCATATTTATATCTCTTTCTTTACGTACAACAACAACTTAATACAAAGGAACAAAATCAATATTTCTTTCGAACTTTATAATTTACAACACGTTATCAGCACGAGCGCTCTCCGACCAAAGAGAATAATTTATGTTTTTTAATTTATTTATTTTATTTTAATTTTATTATTGTTCCGGAGTGAGAGGCTATGCCTTCTCCGTTTATTTTTTCGGGATGATAGGTGTTGCCTTCCCCGACTGATCGTTATGGTAGGCTATGCCTTCACGATCAGTGGATCATGTGGTAGGCTTTGCCTCCATGAATTAAAAAAAAAAAAGGAAACACGTGGTAGGCTTTGCCTCCGTGAATAAAAAGAGAAGATCAAAATGGAAGACTAAGTCTCCTCAGATTTTTTTTTTAAAAGGTTAATATGGTAGACTATGTCTCCTCGAACCTTGATTAAAATGATCAATATGGTAGTCAATGACTCCTCGGATCATGTGGAAGGCTAAGCCTCCAATTTTATTTATGCTATTTAAATTTCTACATTTTAAGTTTATGCAATTTAATTTATGCATTTAAATTTTTATATTTATATGCTTTTCTATGAATACAGTTTATCATGTCGAATTTGACAAAGCTCAAAATAAATGCCCTTGTATGAGAAATAATTATATGACCTGGGCAGTGGGTGCAGAGATGCACCTGAAAGAAAATGAGCTTTCAGAAATCATTAGTATAAGCTATATCGGATGAGAAAAGAAAAGCCATGATATTTTACACCACTTTAATGATGGTTTATAAGATGAGGTGTATCATGAGAAAAATTTTAGAAATTCTTTGAGTAATTAAATCCTTGAAAGAAAGGATTCACTAAATAGTTAGAGTTGATGTAAATCCTATGAGGTTCCAGATATCTTATTATACTTAGTGATGTATAACCTATATATATTCTCAATCTCCTTTGTGGGCCCATTTTTGTTCTTTGTGGCGGAGCTATCGGAATATAGACCGCTGATATCTTGTGTATTTCATGGTTTTAAGCATCCATTTTGCATTCATATCAATCATTTAGACTTGCATATAGATATGTTTAGGGTGCATTGCATTATATTTGTGTGTTTTCAGGTTTGGAGAAGTACAAAACAGGTTTTGGAGCAAAATGCGTCATAAAAAGTTCATAATGATGAAGAATGGAGTAGTAGCGGGCAAAGATCGCGACCAAATGAAGGCTGCGAACAGGAGCACACAACCGCAGGCTGATTTCACAGGGTAGAGTTGCCTGCGTCCGAGTTACGAAAAAAATGATGTTTTCGACCAGAGAATTTCGCAGGCTGTTGCCGCAGGCAAATGGAGGCTGCTACGGGACCGCAAGTTGGTATCGTCGCCACGGCCAGAGAATTTCGCAGGCTCCCCTCGCAGGAAGAGCAGGCCGCGGCCTAAAGACAGAGTGGTCGCAACTCCATGTAGCAGGCTGGAGATGGCTGCGGCAGCGTCCGAAACAGTGCTTTTTACCATTTTACCCTCTACGTTTTAGACTTGAAAAACCTATGTTTAAGTACTCTTTGGAAGCCATTAGTGGCAGACTATCTTTTACCTTTGAGAAAACCACCAAAAACCATTTGGAGAGTTCATCTCTTGGATTTATTTGATCATTGTTCTTGTTATTCTATTGATTTTCAATCTATTTTCTGTATCTCTCTACATGATTAATCTGAAATACAATATGGGTTTAAGAGAAATCATGGAGATTAGTGAGTAATCCTCCTTTGAATTCATGGGTTAGGGGGATTAAGGGTGATTAGGCTAGATCTAGGATGTTTTAGTGTAGATCATTCTTATTCCTTGCTAGTAGAGTATCCATAATGCATCTTCTGAGTTGGCCACTCAAAAGTTGATCTTTAGACATTTTCCACCCACAAGGTGTTCAATGAAATGACTGAGATAACTCTCCTAAGCTTTTAACATACTTTACCAAAGACATTTGTTGTTAAAGGTGTTAAGATAGCCAATAGACTTGCTAGTAATGATTGCTTTCATATTAGTCAACCAAAGACATTTGATGTTTGAAATGTGTTAGCAAATGAACATTCATATAGACATAGAGTTTTTTTAACATGTGTCTAAGCTTAAGGTTGATAGTTGATTGATCATTTGCCATCCTTAGTTCGAAACTTGATCACCCAAGGTCTAATTCCTATACCCATGAGTTCTCTTTTATCAAAACCAAAGAAAATCTCTTTATTTATTGTTTTATTGTTCTGTTATTGCATTCTCTCATTAGTAATAGTTTTAAACCATCCAAATTATCGGTTGCACTTAGATTAAGTAGGTACTTGCATTCTTGGTGCTTTGAATCCCTCAGAACTGGTTCGACATTCACTCATACTACAACATTTGTTTTAGGAGCCTTGAAAACTCCTAGCATCAAATTGGCGCCATTGCAAAATTCTGAGTAGATTTAAACATTGAGATTTAGTAACTTGCTTGAGACTAAGTCATTTTTCTTTTAAATTGTTACTGATTCTCCATCTTCATCACTCTTTGTATTTCAGGTGTATGAACTTGAGGAGTAAGGGCACAACAAACCTAGTTCCAAGAGTTGATAACATTCGAGTACTTGAGAGAGAGAATAGAAGAAGAAGACAAGCAGAAGAGCAACAGGCTCACTTACAAAGGTTGGATATAGATATGGCAGACTTACCTCAAGGTGGAGATGTGAACGGTCAAGGTGCTGACAACAATCCACCACAAGGGCCACAACACCCACATCGACCAGCTCGACCCATTGGAACCTATGACCGCCCTAACATTCATGGTCATAGGTTAGGAATCCGAGCACCAGCTGTGGAAGCCAACAACTTTGAGGTCAAACTAGGACTCCTCAACGTGATCGAGAACAACAAGTATCATGGCTTGGCTGTAGAGGACCCATTTGATCACTTGGACAAGTTTGACAGTTACTGTGGGTTGTCAAAAACCAATGGTGTGTCCGAGGATGCCTTCAAGCTCAAGCTATTCCCTTTCTCTTTGGGGGATAAGGCACGTCAATGGGAGAAATATTTACCCAGCGACTCCATCACCACCTGGGATGACTGCAAAAGAGCATTCTTGGAAAAGTTCTTCTCTTCCTCAAGAAATGCAAAGCTGAGAAATGAGATTTCTAGTTTTCAACAGAAGAACTTGGAAGAATTCAGTGAAGCTTGGGAGAGATTCAAGAGCTATAAGGCTCAATGCCCACACCATGGTTTCTCCAAGGAAAGCTTGCTAAGCACATTCTACAGAGGTGCTCTTCCTAAGTACAGAGCCAGGTTGGATACTGCAAGTAATGGGTTCTTCTTGGGAAGAACTGAGGAAGATGCAGAGGAGGTAGTTGACAACATGGTGAAGAGTGGCGCAATCTGATGGAGACCACGACGAAGCGTTAGAATTGATGATAGCGAGGCGAGGAAGGAGCTAAAGGCTCTGCTGGAGAAGATAGACATACTCATTGCTGATAAAGCTACACAAGAGCAGCTGAACTTTGTTGGTAACCCAAACCAAGAACCACCACCTAAGGTCAATGAGGTTGAAGGTCTGGAAGGTCAAGAAGAGTTGTATTTCATCAACAACAATGGCAGTTGGTACAAGAAAGAGCCCAACTTTCAGTACAACAACTACCAACAGAAATCCTATCCTAACAACCAACAGAGTGGTTATCAGCCTAGGAACAACCAGCAAGGCAACTATCAGCCTCAGCAAAACCCTCCTCCTGGTTTCTCTAACAAAGGGAACCAATCTTCTCACCAACAAGCTAATTCTTCTACCTCTACTCCTCGGAAAGCAGCGATGTTCTCTTGAAGCAGATCTTGGAGTCTCGGACTAGAAGTGAGAAGCAGGTTGGATATGAGTTGAAGAACCTTCACTCCAAGATTAATGGAAGTTACAATGAGCTCAACAACAAGTTCAGGGCTTTGGAAAACCAGTTTGCTTCCATGAACACTCACCAGAATCGCCAGCAAGGGTCTCTACCTGGAAAATCTGAGAAAAATCCCAAGGAGTATTGCAATGTTGTCCTCTCTACTACTTCTTCAGGGATTGAATTGAGTAACCACAAGAAAGAGGTAGATGAAATTGAAAATTTGGTTTTTGGAACTGAGATTGGACAGGTTGAGCATCGATTGTAGCAACAACTGAGGCAAAGATTGTGGAGGAAGCCGACAAGATGGTTGAAGCAAAGATTTTGAAGGAGATGAACCCATGGCTGACAAACCAGTTGCGAAGAGATCTGACCAGAATCTGAAAGAGGTCAACCTGGAGGACAGCACTGAGGTTGAGCAGTCACCCTATGACAAGCTCCCATTTCCACAAAGGGTCCTCACCAAAGCTCAGAAGAAGGTGATTTCCAAGTTCAGAAAAGACCTAGGGACTATTGGAGTTAAGCTTCCAGAGATCTCGGGTATGCGTGAGGCTCATGTCCAAATGATGCTCATCAATGACATTGTAGACCACCAAGCAGAAGTAGCAGAGCTTCTCAACATCTCAACTTTGAAACTTGATCCATCAGTCACACCAAAGTCTGTCCCTAAACTAGAATCCCAAGGGAAGCTCACCTTGTCTTGCTCCCTTGGTAAGCTCACCTTTGATGATGCTCTTGTTGATTCTGGTGCAAGTGTGAATGTGATCTCATTGGAGATGGTGAAGAGTCTTGAGATTGAACACATGGAGCCAGATACTTCCTCTCTGACGTTTGGAGATTCTTCTTCTACTACCCCTATTGGTCTCATCAAGCACTTCCCTTTGAAGATTGGATCTTGCACCATTCCTATAGACCTCACTGTCTTGAAGATGGCTACTGTGAAGAGAGTTCCATTGATCCTGGGCACACCATTCCTTACTACTGTGGGTGCTTGCATCGATTTTGCCAACAAAAAGGACACACTCCTCAATGTCAACAAAGTTGTCTCTTACCCAATTCAGTCTCCTCTGGATGTTGAGTATTGTGGAACCATCACTTGTGGAGATCCCTCCATTGAGAAGATCAAGGCTGTAGTGGTTGTTAGTGAGAAAGAAACTCTTGAAGGTGGGAAGGATCCCCCTTCTCCACTCTCCATTTGAGGTACCACTCCACCACCTTTCCCTTGTATATACCAGTTATTTTTTGCATATTAGCTTTCTTTTGGGTATTTCTCTCAACTTAACAACACAGAGACTGTGTAACTTAAGTTTGGGAGAGGTACCAGTATTTGATGTTTGCTTTGATGATTTTGAATTGAGTCTTGCATTGTACATATCTATTTGCATTAAAAAAAATATTTTGAAAAATTTGAAAAACACAAAAAGAATCATTTAGTTTGCATCACTTGCATTTCTAGGAGAGTCTAGAGCATATAGGCTGCATTCACTTGCATTGGGAGACCTCGCGCTTGAATAGCTTATGCACCTCTCAAAAAGACTTGTATGCTTCGAGCCTTGAAAACTCTTCCTGAAACTTGTTAATTGCTGAAACTAATTCTTTGAAGCCAACTACAACCTTATTTGAACTTGACGAACTTAATGCATCTTGCTCATGGTCCCTTGTGTACTGGATCATGGGTATACACACTTGAGTTGTCACATCTTTTATGCCAATCTTTTTGACAACCTCTAGTGGTAGACCTCTCCCAAAACCATTTCCTCCTTTTAAGCCTTCATTGATTGATGAGTGAGGTATTTTTTCGGAAAGTCTTACATGCACATAATGTTGAGAGTATTGAAAACGACAATGCTTGATCTTCATTCTTGCTAGATTAGACACACTATTGTCTAGCCATAGGATGGGGGTGAGTGTTTTAAGGTTTGATTTGGGAATATGAAAATGTTGAAGGAAAAGAATAAACTCTTTGTGCTTAATTGACTAGTCTTTATGGGATAAGTAGAGAAACATCTAGTTCAAGCTGTGAAAAGTCTTAGTCCCCAAATATATAAAAAAAATATATATATATATATATATATATATATATATATTAAAAAGAAGAAAAAGAATAAAGAAAGGGGGCTAGCAAAGCTAGTATGAGCTAAGAGGTGTTAAAAAAGTGTGATAAATCCCTTGTAAAATAAAGAGTTTTATGTTAAAAAATGTTCTTGAGATCTTTGGGTGAGAGATGTGAGTTGGGATTGGTATTGGGAAATGAATGTGTATCATATATGTTTGGAAAAAAGGTAGAACAATGGAGATTGGGCATTGTATGCATGAGGTGATCCCTTTCTTAGATATATTATGTGCAATGTCAAGGCTACTAGTCTTGAGAGTATACCACCTTAAAGATCATATTTCTTGAACCTCTTGACTCACTTGAATAAAAAGCCTACCCTTACCCAAATGATTTGGACCAATTGACCATTTGCAAGAATTCACTTGATACTATGCTTAATGAACATGAGAGTTGGCTGATTTGTATGTGTGAATGCATGATGATGAGTGTAGGGACAAAAAGAGCTAAGATAGACCTAGAGAAGCTAGAGTATAATAACAGAGAGTGTGCTCATGCTGAATTTAGATGTTGATTTGAGTGCTATGTGTGTTTCTTTTGGTTATGAGTCCCCTCTTTCAAACCTCTCCTCCTTTGTCCTTGCTAGTTTACTTGTGGACAAGTAAAGGACTAGTGTGGGGGAGTTGATATCTTGTGCATTTCATGGTTTTAAGCATCCATTTTGCATTCATATCAATCATTTAGACTTGCATATAGATATGTTTAGGGTGCATTGCATTATATTTGTGTGTTTTCAGGTTTGGAGAAGTACAAAACAGGTTTTGGAGCAAAATGAGTCATAAAAAGTTCAGAATGATGAAGAATGGAGTAGTAGCGGGCAAAGATCGCGACCAAATGAAGGCTGCGAACAGGAGCACACAACCGCAGGCTGATTTCGCAGGATAGAGTTGCCTGCGTCCGAGTTACGAACAAAATGATGTTTTCGACCAAAGAATCTCGCAGGCTGTTGCCGCAGGCAAATGGAGGCTGCTACGGGACCGCAAGTTGGTATCGTCGTCACGGCCAGAGAATTTCGCAGGCTCCCGTCGCAGGAAGAGCAGGCCGCGGCCTAAAGACAGAGTGTTCGCAACTCCATGTAGCAGGCTGGAGATGGCTGCGGCTGCGTCCGAAACAGTTCTTTTTACCAATTTACCCTCTACGTTTTAGACTTGAAAAACCTATGTTTAAGTATTCTTTGGAAGCCATTAGTGGCAGACTATCTTTTACCTTTGAGAAAACCACCAAAAACCATTTGGAGAGTTCATCTCTTGGATTTATTTGAAATCATTGTTCTTTGTATCTTGTTGATTTCTAATCTATTTTCTGTATACCTGTACATGATTAATCTGAAATCCAATATGAGTTTAAGAGGAATCATGGAGATTAGTGAGCAATCCTCCTTTGAATTCATGGGTTAGGAAGATTAAGGGTGATTAGGCTAGATCTAGGATGTTTAGGTGTAGATCATTCTTATTCCTTGCTAGTAGAGTATCCATAATGCATCTTCTGAGTTGGCCTCTCAAATGTCATAATGCTCTCAAATCACATCCAAAGACACGGAGATGGGATACATCTGGCTCTTGCCCAGATGCCAATTGTAATGGGGAGTACTTATGATATGCACTCGGTCTTAGCCGAATCAGTGCAGCCGCATGCAATATAGCATGACCCTATACAGAAATTGGGAGCTTTGTTCTCAATACAAACGGTCTTGCAATCAACTACAACCGTTTTATCAATGACTCGACCATGCCATTTTGTGTATGCACATGGGGCGCTGGATGCTCTACATCAACCCCCATTGACATACAATAATCATTGAAGGCTTGCGATGTAAAATTCACCAGCATTATCAAGCCTTACTTTCTTAATGGCATACTCTGAGAACTGCGTTCTCAGCTTTATTATTTGGGCAATGAACTTTGCGAAAGCTGTAGTTTGTGTTGTCAAAAGACACACACTTGACCATCTAGAGGATGCGTCAATCAATACCATGAAATACTTAAATGGCCCGCACGGTGGGTGGATCAGCCCACATATATCACCATGTAGTCTTTCTAAAAACATTGGTGATTCATTGCCTACTTTTGCTGTTGATGGCCGAGTTATAAGTTTTCCTTGAGAACATGCATTACGTGTAAACTCGCCCGTTTGCAAAAATTTTCCGTTTTTCAACGGATGATCATTCGAATTTTGCAATATCTTTCTCATCATGACTGAACCAGAATGTCCTAGCCTCTCATGCCAGATTATAAATGTATCAGTAAACTTCATGTTTACCACGGCATAGAACTCAGTCATGTTTATTTTTGTACAATATAGTCCAGAGGACAACATTCTTAACTCTTCCAATATATGTTTCCTCTCGGACTTAATGCAAAGAAATTCAATGCCATCTTTACTCATAGTCTCAATATGATATCCATTTTTCCGGATATCCTTAAAACTAAACAAGTTTCTATGAGACTTGGGAGAATACAACACATTATTTATTTCAAATATCATTCCCCCTGGCATTGAAAATTTCACTCTTCCAGAGCCCATTATAATCTTTGCATTACCAGATATTGTACTTAGGCTTCCAGCGTAATCTTTTATTTTGAGACTGGAGAAATATTTCTTATCTTTAATTATCGTGTGCGTTGACGCACTATCTGCCAAGCACATATCTCCATCCAAAATCTCAAAGTCTGGCATTTTTCTGAATTTAAAATATTCATAACCATGCATTAATATTAAACATAAAACATGAAAACAAAACATCTATTTTGCAACAAAAAAGATATAAATACTATAATACAGTAAACACTATATCACATCGATTCTATCACTCATCGATATTTTCAGGCTCAACCAGAAAATCTGATATATTGAGATGAGTATCATCATTTAAACCATGAAAGGATGGCCCGGGTTCATCAGAGATGAAATTCGTTTCACCTCCTTTCTATTTTCCCTTTTGGGATTCTCTATACAGATCGGCTAAGTTTTGGCGTACGACAACTACGTACCCAATGACCTTTCATGCCACATCTGTAGCAAACCTTTTCTTTTTGCCTTTTATCATCCCGGCCCCTTTCATTTCCGTGGAAGTCCTTATTGTTTCTTTCGTCATACGGACGAAGTCTTCTTCCTCGTCCTCTTCCACGACCATGATTTCGACCATGTCCACATCCTCGTCCTCTCCAATTAACATAACTGGATGCAACATTTGCTTCAGGGAATGGTGCAGCTCCAGTGGGACGAGCCTGATGGTTTAATAACACGAGTTGATTATTCTGTTCCACTACAAGGAGGATTTTCATCAACTCTGAATAACGGTTAAATCCATTCACTCGGTACTGTTGCAGCAGGACTACGTTTTCAGGATGGAACGTGGAGAGAGTTTTCTCGATCATATCATAATCACTTATTTTCTCTCCACATAACATCATCCTAGATGTAATTTCGAACATAGCGGAATTATAATCACTTACACTTTTGTAGTCCTGGAACTGGAGATGGATCCACTCGTGTTTAGCTTTCGGTAAGATCACATATTTCTGGTGATCAAACCTCTTTTTAATGAATTCCAGCCTTTTTTCTCATCTGGCACCGTTTTTGAACTATCGATGGTTTCCAAAAGCCCGTTTCCACTCAGGTGTATTTTTGCACCCACTGTCCAGGTCATATAATTATTTCCCGTAATATCCAGGGAATTAATTCGAGCGTTGTCAAATTCGACATGATAACTGTATCATAGAATAAAATATAATATAGATGGGAATTTAAATGCATAATTTAAATGCAGAAATTAAAAGCATAAAGTAAAGGCAATAATTAAATGCATAAAATAAATTGCAAAAATTTAAAGAGCATAAATAAAATTGGAGGTTTGGCCTACCACATGATCTGAGGAGTCATAGACTACCATATTGATCATTTTTCAAAGTCCGAGGAGACATAGTCTACCATGTTGACTTTTTCTTATTTTTCAAGATCTGAGGAGACAGTGTCTACCATGTTGATCTTTTCTTATTTCAAGGTCCGAGGAGACATGATCTTCCATGTTGACTTTTTTCTTTTTATTAATCACGGAGGCAATGCCTGCCACGTGTTTCTCTGATCGTGAAGGCATATTCTACCATAACGACCAGTCGGGGAAGGCAACACCTATCATCCTGAAAAATAAACGGAGAAGGTCTAGCCTATCACTCCGGAATAATAATAAAATTTAAAATAATTAAAATAATTGAAAGACATATATTAAACATTACCTCACTAGTATAACCTTTCTGGTATAAGAACGATCGGTATAAGAGAGCTCGTCGTGATAACGTGTTGTAAATAAACTAAGAAACAAATATATATTCTGTATATATATATGTGTCGATAGAATAAAGAGAGAGTGAGGTGTTGACTTTGATAATTATATTTTCTGTTTAGGAACGTAAAGGGAGAGAGGGAATATTAGTTTTCTTTTTCTCTTATTGATGTGGTCGATGATCATCTGAAATACAACGGAGGTATGTATTTATAGTACAAAGAAAATATTAAACAATGTTTTTAGTCAGTTAGGAGAATCGGTTAAGAGGATAATCATTATCCTTTCTAGATATTATCTTTTAACACTCCCCTTTGATTATCCGACTTGTATTACGTAATGCCTCATAAAAAACCTAGTCATGGAAAAATCCGATGGGATAAAAACCATGACAAGGGACGTAAATGTTTTTTAAACGTGTTGTAAATAATCTAAGAAACAAAAATATATTCTGTATTTATATATATATATATATAAATAAGTGTCGATAGAATAAAGAGAGAGTGAGGTGTTGACTTTGATAATTATATTTTCTTTTTAGGAACGTAAAGGGAGAGAGGGAATATTAGTTTTCATTTTATCTTATTGACGTGATCGATGATCATCTAAAATACAACGGTGGTATGTATTTATAGTACAAAGAAAATATTAAAAAAATGTATTCAGTCGGTTAGGAGAGTTGGTCAAGAGGATAATCATTATCCTTTCTAGATATTATCTTTTACCACTCTCCATTGATTATCCGACTTGTATTACGTAATGCCTCATTAAGAACCTCGTCATGGAAAAACCCGATGGGATAAATACCATGACAAGAGAAAAAGAGTACATTGACGTAATTTCTTCATAGGTCACACAGACGCCGCATTCCGATACCATCAACGTGTTTTCGGAATGTTGTAGTCGGAAGAGCTTTTGTAAACAAGTCGCCTGGATTGTCAGATGACCGTACATACTCGATGTCGAGCTCGAGAAAAATCCTGGAGGGATGTGTTTTGTTCTGTTACTCTTTATATAGCTTTCTTTGAGTTGAGCGACACACGTCGAGTTGTCTTCAAATATTTTAGTCGGCTCTTTCTTGTTAACTATTCTGCTTGACTCTTGTATGTGGTGACTCATTGACCTTACCCACACACATTCTCGACATGCATCGTGAAGTGCAATAGTTTCTGCATGATTCGACGAAGTTACAACCAGAGTTTGTTTCTGGGAACGCCAAGAGATCCCGGTTCCACCAATTGTAAAAACATAGCCGGTTTGTGATCGAGTTTTATGAGGATCTGATAAGTATCCTGCATCTGCAAAACCAACCATACCAAACTCGGGTTTTCTAAAATACATTAACCCTAAATCAACTGTACCTTGTAAATAACGGAATATATGCTTTATTCCGTTCCAATGCCGGTGAGTAGGAGCAGAGCTATATCTTGCTAACAAAAGCAATATCGGGCCTGGTACAGTTTGCCAAATATAAAAGCCCACCGATAGCACTCATATAAGGTACTTCAGGACCTAATATCTTCTCGCTATCTTCACAGGGCCTAAAAGGATCTCTCTCAACAATGAGAGATCTATTTTCCATTGGAGTACTATAAGGAGTCATTTTGTCCATATAAAAGCGATTTAATAACCTTTTCGTATAGTTTGATTGATGCACAAATATTCCTTCTCGGAAATGCTCAATCTGGAGCCCAAGACAAATTTTGTCTTTCCGAGATCTTTCATTTCGAACTCTTCTTTCATATGAGTTCGAGCATCATCAACCTCCTTTTAAGTTACAATTACGTTCAGGTCATCTACATATACAGCAATGATCACAAAGCCAAATGACGATTTCTTAACAAAAACGCATGGATATATCGCATTATTCATATATCCTTTATTCAAAAGATATTCACTTAAGCGATTGTAACACATGCATCTGGATTGCTTTAATCCATATAGTGATCGCTGTAATTTGACCGAAAAAACCTCCCTGGATTTTTTTTCAATGCTTCAGGCATTTTCAATCCTTCAGGGAGTCTCATGTATATATCACTATCCAACGATCCATACAAATATGCTGTCACAACGTCCATGAGATGCATTTCAAGATTTTTTTGATGCCGTTAGGCCCATCAAAATTCTAAATGTAATTGCATCTATTACTGGGGAATATGTTTCCTCAAAATCAATTCCCGGTCTCTGAGTAAAACCTTAAGCAACTAATCAGGCTTTATATCGTGCTACTTTTCTCATGAATACCCACTTGTACCAAACTGGATTTACATTCTCAGACGTTATGACTATAGATCCAAACACACTTCAAAATGGACCTTGGATCGGGATCATCATTTTCATGATCCATCTCTTTGGACACAGAAAAGAAGAACATCCATCAACATCTTTTATCTTATTTTTGATTCTTAACTTTTCATCTCATATGTAGTTGATGGAAATCTCATACTTTTATGTTCCCTTGTCGTCATCTGGATCCTTATCTTTATTTGGTTCTTTTTGAACCTTTTTACTTATGTCTTCTTTCAGACATTTTTCAGTATCAGGTTCTTCTGAAACCTTTCAACGTATGCCTTCTTTCAGACATTTTTTTCCAGTATCAGGTTCTTCTGGAACCTTTCCATTTATGTCTTCTTTCAGACATCTTTTATTATCAGATTCTTCTGGAACCTTTCGACTTTGCTTTACCAAATTTTTTTTCTTCGGGGATTTTTATCTTTAGAACCCGCTGGTCTCCCCCTCTTTAACTGAACCCTAGATTCTTTGATTTTGTTTCCATTAGTTTGTTCTTTAGGAACAACCACTATTGATGGAACATTTTCAGCGGGTATATATGACTTCGTCACCCTTTTCGTATCTGTGAGCGCATCTGGTAACTGGTTTGCCAAATTATGCAAATGCACAATTTTCTGAACTTCCAGCTCTCTTTGATTCATAGGGGGATCAAGATGTAACAACAGCTGTGTACACCATGTAATCTCTTTTGGAATTTCTCTAATTCCTCTCCCTAACGCTGGAAATTCATCCTCACTAAAATGGCAATCGGCAAATCTTGCCGTAAACATATCACCAGTTACTGGTTCCAGATATCTTATTATACTTGGTGACGTATAACACACATATATTCCCAATCTCCTTTGTGGGTCCATTTTTATTCTTTGTGGCGGAGCTATCAGAATATATACAGCACATCCAAAGACACAGAGATGGGATACATCTGGCTCTTGCCCAGATACCAACTGTAATGGAGAGTACTTATGATATGCACTCGGTCTTAGCCGAATCAGTGCAGCCGCATGCAATATAGCATGACCCCATACAGAAATTGGGAGCTTTGTTTTCAATACTAACGGTCTTGCAATCAACTGCAACCGTTTTATCAATGACTCGGCCATGCCATTTTGTGTATGCACATGGGGCACTGGATGCTCTACATCAATCCCCATTGATATACAATAATCATCGAAGGGTTGCGATGTAAATTCACCAGCATTATCAAGCCTTACTTTCTTAAGTGCATACTCTGAGAACTGCGTTCTCAACTTTATTATTTGGGCAATGAACTTTGCGAAAGCTGTATTTCGTGTTGTCAATAGACACACACTTGACCATCTAGTGGATGCGTCAATCAATACCATGAAATACATAAATGGTCCGCACGGTGGGTGGATCGGCCCACGTATATCACCATGTAGTCTTTCTAAAAACATTGGTGATTCATTGCCTACTTTTGCTGGCGATGGCCGAGTTATAAGTTTTCCTTGAGAACATGCATTACATGTAAACTCGCCCGCATTATTGTTCCGGAGTGGGGCTATGCCTTCTCCATTTTTTTTTTGGGATGATAGGCGTTGCCTTCCCCGACTGATCGTTATGGTAGGCTATGCCTTCACGATCAGAGGATCACGTGGTAGTCTTTGCCTCCGTGAATTAAAAAAACACGTGGTAGGCTTTGCCTCCGTGAATAAAAAGAGAAGATCAAAATGGAAGACTAAGTCTCCTCGGATCTTAAAAAAAAGTTAATATGGTAAACTATGTCTCCTCGAACCTTGATTAAAATGATCAATATGGTAGTCTATGACTCCTCGGATCATGTGGAAGGCTAAGCCTCCAATTTTATTTATGCTATTTAAATTTCTACATTTTAAGTTTATGCAATTTAATTTATGCATTTAAATTTCAGTCTTTATTATATTTTATATGCTATTCTATGAATACGGTTTATCATGTCGAATTTTACAAAGCTCAAAATAAATGCCCTTGTATGATAAATAATTATATGACCTGGACAGTGGGTGCAGAGATGCACCTGAAACAAAATGAGCTTTAAGAAATCATTAGTATAAACTATATCGGATGAGAAAAGAAAAGTCATGATATTTTACACCACTTTAATGATGGTTTATAAGATGAGGTGTATCATGAGAAAAAAATTTAGAAAATCTTTGAGTAAATAAATCCTTGAAAGAAAGGATTCACTAAATAGTTAGAGTTGATGTAAATCCTCTGTGAGAACTGAAAAAAAATTATGGAACTCATGATACTAAACCATCAAGTCGGTTCGACTAGAAAAGGACGAGGGTGTGAATGCGGTAGAAACCATTATCGTGGTCGTGGAAGAGGACGAGGAAGAAGATTCCGTCCCTATGAAATAATTAGAACTTCCACGAAAATAAAAGGGGTCGGGTGATAAAAGGCAAACAAAAAGGTTTGCTACAGATCCGGCGTGAAAGGTTATTAGGTACGTGGTTGTTGTACGCCAAAATATTTAGCCGATCTGTATAAAGAATCCCAAAAAGCAAAAGAAAAAGGAAGTGAAATAAACTTCATCTCTGATGAACCCGGGCCATCCTTTTATGGTTTAAATGATGATACTGATCTCGATGTTGATTTTCTGGTTGATCTAGAGAGTATCGATGAATAATAAAATCGATATGATACAATGGTTATCTTCCTGAAAAAGATTTTGAGATTTAGGATGGGGATAGATTTATTTGGTAGACATTGGGTCATCGTACATGACTACTAAAGGTAACAAATATCTCTTTTTTCTCAAAATAAATAAGTATAATATCTAGTAATATAAAAAATTACTATTGGCTCTAGAAGAGCTTATGATGAAAATGCATGCATAAGAAAAAGATGGCAAAAGTATAAATGAGTGGTAAAATTGAAGTTTACTGATATGTAGCCATCTCCAATAATGTTATAGATATTATTCTGAAATGAAAAACTTGAAGTTTTTCACATATAACATGCCTTAAAGAAAAAAAACCATCATGGGAGATGGATCATCAAAAAAGTTCACTAGATGTGATTTCTTTAAATAGTCCCAAATTCAGGATCTCACTCTAAAGGATTTGAAACATAATTCATCCCAAAATGGAAAAACTGAATATGTTATTGGTACTAGAGTAGGATTCAGTACGAGATTTTAGACATGAAGTGTCATCATCTCGAGGGGGAGAATTAAAGAATCCCAATCAGTGGAACATTTAAAAGATTATGTTCGCACTTGAAAAAGAACTTGATAAAGTGAATTCAAGAAAGATGATCACCATGATCGGGTGTAAACATGCAGTTGTGCATGTAACATAGTCATATGCAATCCAAAAGAGATAAAGTATATGGAAGTATGCTCGCAAAGTTGCTAGAAGCATATAAGCAGCTGATGGAATGAGATATGAGAAATGGATTATCATGAAAGTTATGTAGGATAATCCATTTATAAAATGAATGCCAGACATTTTGATGAAACAATAAAATCTCATATTCCAGCTGAATATTCTCCAATAAGAAAAAGTTTCCTAAAAGGCAATATACGAGTCTATGGCACGCTAGAGACGTGATAGACCACTTGGTTCCAAAAAATCCTCGAAAAGGAGCAAATATATGAACAGAGGATGAATCTCTTAAAGAGACCGTTGATATGGTTAATGTATAGCCAGGTACCTGGGTAAATCATCGATGATGATAAAGAGATCTCGATTAACCATATCAGTACGGGTAAAAAGATGGAACCAAAGAGAAAATAGATTGTCGACAATAAATGAAAAAGCGCTATATAAATAAGGATAATGAATCTACCTCTATGCATGAGGGTAGAGTGAATTGATTAGCCAAAGAGTGAATGAGGCAATCAATTCAATAAGAAGCTCGTTAGAAAAACGATAAATTTTTGGACCAGAAGTCCAAGAATCTAAAAGGTTTATATTTCTCCAGCGAATGAAATGAAAGATGACCTTGAGGTATGAAAAACGGCTTGTTCCAAGATCACTGGAGAAATTTTAAAATAGATGCAATATATTGATATGTCTGGCAGGACATAAACTACTTGAGTTGCATCTTGATATTTAGTAGTCCCTGGAGAATTATTAATGTTCTCGGGAACAATAAAACTCTGGAAAGAGTTAGAACAAACCGTATGTAAGTTATCTTGAACCGGTAACTGGTGATATGTTTGCGGCACGATTGCCGATTGCCATTTAAATGAGAATGAATTTCCAGCTTTAAGGGGAGGAATTAGAAAGAGATTTACATGGTGTACACAGTTGTTGTTACACATGATCCCCCTACGAATCAAAGAGAGCTGGAAGTTCAGAAAATTGTGCATTTACATAATTTGGCAAACCAGTTACCAGATGCGCTCACAGATACGAAAAGGGTGACGAAGTCATATATACCCGCTGAAAATGTTCCATCAAGAGTGGTTGTTCCTAAAGAATAAACTAATGGAAACAAAATGAATGAATCTAGGGTTCAGTTAAAGAGGGGGAGACCAGCAGGTTCTAAAGATAAAAATCCCCGAAGAAAAAAAAATTGGTAAAGCAAAGTCGAAAGGTTCCAGAAGAATCTGATATTAAAAGATGTCTGAAAGAAGACATAAATGGAAAGGTTCCAGAAGAACCTGATACTGAAAAAAAATGTCTGAAAGAAGGCATACATTGAAAGGTTTCAGAAGAACCTGATACTGAAAAATGTCTGAAAGAAGACATAAGTAAAAAGGTTCAAAGAGAACCAAATATAGATAAGGATCCAGATGACGACAAGGGATCAGAAAAGTATGAGATTTTCATCAACTACATCTGAGATGAAAAGTTATGAATCAGAAATAAGATAAAAGATGTTGATGGATGTTCTTATTTTCTGTTTCCAAAGAGATGGATCATGAAAATGATGATCCCGATCCAAGGTCAATTTTGAAGTGTCTTTGGACCTATCGTCATAATGTAATTTGGTACAAGTGGGTATTCATGAGAAAAGTAACACGATATAAAGCCTGATTACTTGCCCAAGTTTTACTCAGAGACCGGGAATTGATTTTTGAGGAAACATATTTCCCGGTAATAGATGCAATTACGTTTTAATTTTCATGGGCCTAACGGTTTCGAAAAATCTTGAAATGCATCTCATGGACGTTGTGACAACATATTTGTATGGATCGTTGGATAGTGATATATACATGAGACTCCCTGAAGGATTGAAAATGCCTGAAGCATTGAAAGAAAAATCCAGGGAGATTTGTTCGGTCAAATTACAGCGATCACTAGACGGATTAAAGCAATCCATACGCATGTGGTACAATCGCTTAAGTGAATATCTTTTGAATAAAGGATATGTGAATAATGCGATATGTCCATGCGTTTTTGTTAAGAAATCATCATCTGGCTTTGTGATCATCAATGTATATGTAGATGACCTGAACGTAACTGGAATTCAAAAGGAGGTTAATGATGCACGAACTCGTATGAAAGAAGAGTTCGAAATGAAAGATCTCGGAGAGACAAAGTTTTGTGCATCAGTCAAACTATACAAAAATGTTGTTAAAGCGCTTTTATATGGACAAAGCGACTCCTTTGAGTACTCCAATGGAAAATAGATCTCTCAATGTTGAGAGAGATCCTTTTAGGCCCTGTGAAGATAGCGAGAAGAAATTAGGTCGTGAAGTACCTTATATGATTGCTATCGGTGGGATTTTATACCTTGCAAAACTGTAACAGGCCTGACATTGCTTTTGCTACTAACTTACTAGCAAGATATAGCTCTGCTCCTACTCGCAGGCATTGGAACGGAATAAACCATATATTCCGTTATTTACAAGAAACAAACTCTGGTTGCAACTTCGTCGAATTATGCAGAAACTATTGCACTTCACGAAGCATGTCGAGAATGTGTGTGGTTTAGATCAATGAGTCAACACATACAAGAAGCAAGTGGATTAGTATTCAAGAAAGAGCGGACAAAAGTTTTTGAAGATAATTCGGCGTGTGTCGCTCAACTCAAAGAAGGCTATATCAAGAGCGATAGAACAAAGCATATCCCTCCAAGATTTTTCTCGTACATTTGGGAGCTCGAGAAAAATAAAGAAGTGGACATCGAGTATGTACGGTCATGCGATAATCCGGCAGACTTGTTCACAAAAGCTCTTCCGGCTACAACATTACGAAAACACGTCTACGGTATTGGAATGCGACGTTTACGTGACCTATGAAGAAAACGCTATGTCCATTATTTTCAGGGGGAGATTACGTCACAGTACTCTTTTTTCCTTTTCATGGTTTTTATCCCAATGGATTTTTCCAGGACTAGGTTTCTATTGAGGCTGTATGTAATACAAATTGGATAAGCAAGGGGGAATGTTAAGAGTAATGCTTATCCATTTGATAGTAAAATATTAATTACTTGTTGGTGAAGGCAATAGTTACCGACTTATCCCCTTCCTATAAATATGTGTTCTCTGATCAGATTAATGAGACACGTTTTAAGTCAAGTCATATTTCTATTTCTTTCTTTACGTACAAAAACAACTTAATACAAAGGAACAAAATAAATATTTTTACCATATGCGTTCACAGATACGAGAAGGGTGACGAAGTCATATATACCCGCTGAAAATGTTCCATCAAGAGTTGTTGTTTCTAAAGAACAAACTGATGGAAACAAAATGAATGAACCTAGGGTTTAGTTAAAGAGGGGGAGGCCAGCGGGTTGTAAAGATAAAAATCCTTGAAAGAAAAAGAAATTCATTGAGCTAAGTGGAAACGTTCCAGAAGAGCCTGATATTGAAAGATGTCTGAAAGAAGACATACATGGAAAGGTTCAAGAAGAACCTGATACTGAAAAATGTCTGAAAGAAGGCATAAATGAAAAGGTTCAAAAAGAACTAAATAAAGATAAGGATCCAGATGATGAGGAGGGAACAGAAAAGTATGAGATTTCCATCAACTACGCCCGAGATGAAAAGTTATGGATCAGAAATACGATAAAAGATGTTGATGGAATGTTCTCCTTTTCTGCTTCCAAAGAGATCGATCATGAAAATGATGATCCCGATCCAAGGTCCATTTTGGAATGTCAGAAAAGACATGATTGGGAGGAGTGGAAGAAGGTCATTCAATTTGAATTACTCTCCCTAAAGAAAAGGAATGTCTTTGGACTTACAGTCATAATGCCTGAGAATATAACTCATGTTGGGTATAAGTGGGTATTCGTGAGAAAAAAAATGAAAAGAATGAAGCAACACGATATAAAGCCCGATTAGTTGCCCAAGGTTTTTCTCAGAGACCATGAATTGATTTTGAGGAAACATATTCCTTCGTAATGGATGCAATTACGTTAGATTTTTGATGAGCCTAACGGCATCGAAAAATCTTGAAATGCATCTTATGGACGTTGTGACAGCATATTTGTATGGATCGTTGGATAGTGATATATACATGAGACTCCCTGAAGGATTGAAAATGCCTGAAGCATTGAAAGAAAAATCCAGGGAGGTTTGTTCGGTCAAAATACAGAGATCACTATACGGATTAAAGCAATCCGGACGCATGTGGTACAATCGCTTAAGTGAATATCTTTTGAGTAAAGGATATGTGAATAATGCGATATGTCCATGCGTTTTTGTTAAGAAATCGTCATCTGGCTTTGTGATCATCGCTGTATATGTAGATGACCTGAACGTAATTAGAACTCAAAAGGCGGTTGATGATGTACGAACTCATATGAAAGAAGAAATCAAAATGAAAGATCTCGGAAAGACAAAGTTTTGTCTTGGGCTCCAGATTGAGCATTTCTGAGAAGGAATATTTGTGCATCAATCAAACTATACGAAAAGGTTATTAAAGCGCTTTTATAAAGACAAAGCGACTCCTTTGAGTACTCCAATGGAAAATAGATCTCTCAATGTTGAGAGAGATCCTTTTAGACCTTGTGAATATAACGAGAAGATATTAGGTCCTGAAGTACCTTATATGAGTGCTATCGGTGGGCTTTTATATCTTGCAAATTGTACTAGGCCTGACATTGCTTTTGCTTTTAGAAAACCCGAGTTTGGTATTGTTGGTTTTGCAGATGCAGGATACTTACCAGAAACAAACTCTGGTTGTAACTTCTTCGAATCATGCCGAAACTATTGCACTTCATGAACCATGTCGAGAATGTATTTGGCTTAGGTCAGTGAGTCATCACGTACAAGAAGGCAGCGGACTAATAATCAAGAAAGAGCCGACGAAATTTTATGAAGATAATTCGGCTTGTGTCACACAACTCAAAGAAGGTTACATCAAGAGCGACATAACAAAGCACATCCATCCAAGATTTTTTCGTACATGCGGGAGCTCGAGAAAAATAAAGAAGTGGCCATCGAGTATGAAAGGTCATACGACAATCTAGCTGACTTGTTCACCAATGCTCTTCCCACTACAACATTCCGAAAACACGTCGATGGTATCAGAATGCGGCGTTTGCGTGACCTATGAAGAAAATACTATGTCCATTATTCTCAGAGGGAGATTACGTTACAATACTCTTTTCCCCTCGTCATGGTTTTTATACTATTGGGTTTTTCCATGATTAGGTTTTTAACGAGGCTGTACATAATACAAAATAGATAATCAAAGGGGAATGTTATAAATGAGTTAAAGATGAAGATGCTTATCTTTTAGTTATTATCTTATTGTATTTCTTGTCAGTCAAGTAACATATTGAACGACTCTTTGGTTCCTATAAATAGGTGGTCGACCATGCTGTAATAATATAAGATAAGAAGAAAAGTTAACAATAAAAGAATCATTTGCTCTCATCTCTCGTTACTCTATAACATAAATATATATATAATAGTTATAATTCTAAAACAAAGGCTATAGCTATATATATACATATATCCTCATCTTATTATTCACAACACGTTATCAACACGATGCTCTAGAAGAGCTTATGATGAAAAAACATGAAGAAAAAGATGGCAAAAGTATAAATGGTGGTGAACTTGAAGTTTACTGATATATAGCCATCTCCAATAGTGTTATTAACATTATTGGAAAATGTTGAAAAACCAGAAGTTTTTTCACATATAACATGTCTTAAAGAAAATAAAAGGAAATCATCATGGGAGATGAATCATCAAACAAGTTCAGTGGAGATGATTTCTTTAAATAATCTCAAATTCAGGATCTCACTCTAAAGGATTTGAAACATAATTCATCCCAAAACGGGAAAACTGAATATGTTATTAGTTCTAGAGTGGGATTCAGTACGAGATTTTAGACATGGAATGTCAAAATCTCGAGGGGGAGAATTAAAGAATCCAAGTGAGTGGAACATTAAGAAGACTATGTATACACTCGAAAAAGAACTTGATAGAATAAATTTAAGTATGATGATCCCCATGATCTGGTGTAAAAATGCAATTATGCATGTAATAAAGACATATACAATCCAAAAGAGATAAAGTATATGGAATAGTTAGAAATATGCTCGCAAGGTTGCTAGAAGCATATGAATAGCTGATGGAATGAGATATGAGAAATAAGAAATGGATTATCATGAAAATTATGTTAGATAATCCATTGAAAAATGGATGCCAGACATTTTGATGAAATAATAAAATCTCATATTCCGACTGAAAAGGCTCCAATAAGAATAAGTGTCCTAAAAGGACGATATATGAGTCTATGACACGCTAGAGACATGATAGACCACTTTGGTTCCAAAGAGTTCTCGAAAAGGAGCAAATATATGAAACGAGGATGAATCTCTTAAAGAGATCATTGATATGGTTAATGTGTAGTTAGGTACCTGGGTAGATCATCGATCACATCAATAAGAGAAAAAGAAAACTAATATTCACTCTCTCCCTTTACGTTCCTAAACAGAAAATATAATTATCAAAGTCAACACCTCACTCTCTCTTTATTCTATCGACACATATATATATATATATATATACAGAATATATTTTTGTTTCTTAGTTTATTTACAACACGTGCTCAAAGGAAAAATCAAAAAATTAATGTTTCGATTCAAATCAGTGATAGAGAAATGAAGTTTGTAAAACCGTGTGGAGTTATTGACTAAAATAAGGAGTGAGAAGTTAATCGACCCTGAAATCGATTAACTCCTTTCTCTCTCGATTATGGTCAATAACCCCACCCGATTTCACAAATTCCTTTCTCTCTCACCGATTTAAATTGAAAGACTAATTTCTTAGAGTTTTTCCTTTTGTCGCGACACAGAAATGACATCCTTGATATTTTTAAAAAGAATGGCTGATTTTAAAATGTACATTTCTCTCAAATATCATTTTAAAGTTTTTTGTTAGAAAAAAGCCCTCAAAGAGTAAAATGATCAAAATGTTTCACTAAAAAGACAAAAGACCATTAAACCCTAGATATATAAATACAAATAAGTAAATAAAAAAGAAATAAAAATATAAGATTATAGAATTTTTTTATAGTTTCGAGATTATGTATTATATGATATATGTCATATAACTATCATCATCCATTAGCTCCAATTTTCTCTAAAGCAAAAATTCAAGCAAGTTGAGAGATCGTTCATGATTTGGATGCATCTAACTCTAAACCCATCCATCATGAGTAAAATAAAAAATTTAATAACTTTTTAAATATGAGTTCTCTGCAAAAAAACTCTCAATATAATTTTTTTTTGCAAATTAATCCGTGAACTCAAAGATCCACGGGTCAACCTTCCAAGTGCCAGTCAAACCGCAATATAACCCTCGGCCGTATATATGTTTATTTGACTGTGTATAATTTTAACATTTTTCAATACTACGTCATTTGGATACTAATTCTTTAATGAAAAAAATTGAAGAACCCAGGGTTCGAATCTTGAACCTTTTAAGCACATTATGCGTGCTACATAACCATTTTGGCCAACAGATATATTTATTTTCTTACCAAACGAAATTATATATATTTATAAATTCATTCTGAAATGACCTTGTTTCTTCTTCTTCCCTTGGACATGGGAGCTTGCGTAATGAACTTGGAGTGATCCTTTGATTGTTACTCAAGCATTTACTTTTTTCGATTTCCCTTATTTATAGTTATTATCTCACATGTTTTGAAGAACAATCGGAATGGGATTCTCGTTTCCGGTTCATCTCCGCATTCCTCTTCGAGTGTTATCGTGGCCAGAGCAAAGAAGAAAGATATGATGTGCTCGCATGGCGACAGAAAAGAATAAATATATGCTGCGCTCTGATGGATCACCCCACATTCATTACGCAAGCTCCATGTCCAAGGGAAGAGAAGAAACAAGGTCATTTCGGAATGAATTTATAAATATATATATAATTGTGTTTGTTAAGAAAGGAAATATATCTGTTGGCCAAAATGATTATGTAGCACGCTTATTGAGCTTAGGTTTGAACCTTGGGTTCTATAATTTTTTCATTAAAAAATTAGTGTCAAAACGACGTAGTATTAAAAAATGTTAAAATTATACACAGTCAAATACACATATATACAGTCAAGGGTTATATTGCGGTTTGACCGCATTTGAAGGGTTGATCCGTGGGTTTTTGAGTTTGCGGATTAATTTGCAAAAAAAAAAAACACATTGAGGGTTTTTTTTTGCAGATAATCCTTTAAATATGTGTGTAAAAAAATTAAATCTATAATATTAAAAGAGAAGGAGTTTTGAAAAATCTACTTACAAAAGGTTGTTGTACCTACTCATTAGAATTTCTTTAGACTCAATATTTAATCTCTAAACATAACACATCCTAAATATTATAAGGGAATAGTTATAATTGTAACAAATCGTTTGGACCCATTCCCCTTCATTTTAGGAAAGATAAGTTAGTTGCAATATTTACACAACTATATTTATAAACAAAATCTTCTAAGATTGCCAAGAAAAAATGAATCATTTAATAAATACTAGGTGATAACCTGCGCCTTGCGCAGGTTGAGTGACCAAAAGAGATTTTTATTTTTAATTTATAGATATTAGAAATTTTAAAGTTATAAGTACAAATATTAGATCTAATAGTAGCTATCTTCGAAAGGGTGCATGTTTATATAATATAAGATTAATGTTTTTTAAGAAAAAGCTTTTGTAATTGGTTATGTGTCAGATTTATTTTATTAAAATAAAATATATAATAATATGCAATAATTTTAGTCCATTTATTATGGATTTAAGACAAATCAAAACATATGAAATAGAATTATTATTTTCATAATAAAAATTATAATTATAATATTAAAAGAAATATAGGTAATAAAAAAATAAAATACGTAAGAAATAAATTATAAGGAAACAAAATAAACTGATAAAGCAAAAAAGTTACAAAAATCTTCAGAACTCCTGGTTTGCAATCCTATAAATAGAAATAACTAAGGATTAGTTTATCAAAATAAATCCAGCGGCAGCAATAGTGCACATAACAATACAGTTATATGATCAAATATGCTTTAAATAAAGTACTAAAGAATAATAATAAGGTCAGAAAAAAAAACAAATGGTACTCTATCCTGACGATATTCACCCTAACCTTCCACATTGTTTTGAAAGGTTTCAAATCGGACACGTTTGTAAATCCAGCCATGAATTTGCTTGAGAGAGAACTTTGATAAATAGTGAGTCGGGAAGAAGATTATGGTGAGTCTCTTGAATTGTAGAAGACATATATTTATATTAAAACGTCAAACCCGTGTAGGGTTGAACGAAACCTTGATACGATAAAGCCGTAATTAAAGTATAATATTCCACATTTAATAAAAAAATAATGTGCCCACCAATCACATGAGCTAAGATCGTCCTTAATTTGGTAGTCAACGTAATAATGGAATTTCTTTTTATATGACAAAATTAAAGGAAACGACATCAAGGTCGATACATAATTGATTCAATAATTTGAAATAATAATTTATACTTCCTTATATACAACAATCAAATAATATTAAAAGAGTGTGACCCTAATCGAGTTCCTATTATTACCAAAATAATCAAGGAATCAAATACCGTCGTTGCATTATTGACCCATAATTATGGTTCTCGAAATAAGTAAACGTTTCCAAAATCGTAAATCTAATAATATCAAAGTTATTAGAAGTTTCCTTTCAACAATGAAGTGCCCAGTTGATCATTGAGCAAATAACGTTTTATTTACTGTCACCTTGATTTGAATTTGTATTTTTTAAATTGATTAAGATAAGTTTGAATATAGGGTCCGGGTTTTACGTATAGAGTTTTGCTATGTCTGATGGACCTTTAAGATGACATTATTGTTATTAGTATCATATATAAATTACAATAATACTTTGGGTTGATTTACATGTATCAAAACTATCATGAAAAATGATTTATATGTATCAAAACTATCATGATAAAATGATTTATATGTATCAAAACCTTCGAGATAAAATGATTAGATTGCATTTATAAAATGATTAGATACATACGATAATTATATATTTATAATATGTACGATAATTATATATATAACAGTATATGATGAAGACTTGTAAAAACCATCAAAACTATCATGATAAAATAATTTATATGTATCAAAAGTCTATGATAAAATGATTAGATTGTGTTGATAAAATGATTAGATGGCGTTGAGAATTATATATAAAATGTTATATGATGAAGACTTGTAGAAACCATGAGAAGACTCAGATTTTTTTGTCTCTTCGATTTAAATATATAAAGTAAAATTTATAAAGACCATGCTTGGGATGAAGATTGTGAAGATAGTACATACGATAGGGCATTTGTATTTTAGTTTGTATTTTGATTTCGATCTGGTAAGACTGAGACAAAATATCGTATGAAACCATATTTCAGTCCATGGTAACAAATAATGCGAGAACCATGTAAAGAATAATCGAATGCATCCAACATATAATCCGTGACTCAGAATATGGTAAATAATAATGCGAGAACATGAATCGTAGACATGATTTATTTGGTTAGTCAATAAGTAAAAACTTAGATTATATTAGTTAAGTAACAATCTAATGACTAATGGCAGTTATTGTAATTAGTCTAGTTAATTAAGGGTTCTTGAAATTAGGTTGTGAGAGAGCTTGTAGTGATGACACATAGGAAATGACACTCTTGTAAATCACACATGAATTAAAGGTTAATTATTTCTAATGCTCCTACTTTAATATATAAGGGATACCTTATGCAATTCACGTTTAATTTAATATTTTACTCAACCATCACATTGCAATATATTATTATTTCAAGTCTTAAAGCCATAAATAACATCATAACATATTTATTAATAAGATCATGTTAAGTGATATATTATACAAAATAACCATTTAAATACAATCCAAAACAAATATATTTTAAAAAAATTTATATCCCAACGTCCTGATTGTTATGTTGTAATATTATACACTATATCTTATACTGAATAATGGATCTATAGTATTTAGAAATTAATTATCAAAATGAATTAACATATTTCATACAACATATTATACCATGTAATCTTACATATATAGTTATAAATACTTACAAAATCAAATTTGATAAAAATAAGAGCAAAGAATATGTTTAAAACTAAATTATATATCATGTTAAATTAATTTTTATAAAAATAATTTATGATATAAATTTGTTATCTAAGATAACTTTAAATTTTTAATAACCATACAAATCTATACTATTAAATTAGCAAAAAATCTACCAAGTACATTTTACGTAATACTAATTTAACAAATATGATTCTTATAAAATATAAGAAAAAAGAGTAGGCATGGGAATTTGAGTCCTCGGATCGGGTACGGATCGATTTCTTGCGGGTCCAGATCTTTCGGATCCTAGACATTTGGATCCAAGTAAGTATTTAAAATTTTTGGTTTAGATTCGGATCGGTTCTTTTTGGTTACGAGTCGGTTCAGGTATATAATTTAAACACATGTTAAATACATGTAAGTTTTGAGTATATAACATGTTCGGATCGGTTCAAGTATTTAAAACCCAAAATGACTAGAAATATCCGAAAACTCTCAAAATATATAAAATAACGAAAAATACTCAAAAACCAAATAAATACCCAAAAAGTATTCAAATATACAAGAACCTCAAATTTACAAATATGACTTGAGAAACCAAAAAATACCTAAAACTTTATCCGAATACATGAAATATATTTTTAAAATTTTGATATTGTACCTGAAACTCAAAACAATAACCAAAAAGTCATACACAAAACTTCAAAAAGAAACTATTTGTAATACCAAAAACTTATCCAAAATAACTAAATATACAGTTCAAGTATTGGATACCCTATCGACTTTCAGGTAAACCCGGACTCAAATAGAGACCTGGGGGACCAAAAAATTTAGCCAATAGGTAATTTGTTCTAGATTCAGACCCGAACTGAACCTGCATTTTGAGTGGTTCGGTTTTTTAGGTCCTCGTAAAATGTATGTGCCTACAAAGAATTAAATAAGAGTGTACATACAAATTTCAAATAAACGAATTCAAAAATTATAAAATTTTAAGAAAATTCCTTATACAGTATAACATAACTTTAAAACATAATATATAAATTTTTTATAATTTAAAAAACCCGCGCTTTTGAAGCGCAGGTCAAAATCTAGTAACATGTTAAAACAGAGGGAGTACTATATCAGTTCAAAGAAGTGGAATATTTAGTGGGGGTTATTGGTTCTAGTTATTTAATAGATTTATAAATCCTCCATAGATTTATAAATCTAATGATTATCAAATCAAACAAGTGGATTTGAGAATTATTGATATGAATTTCAAAATCAAAATAAGTGAATTGTTATAAATCAATCAAATGGATTTGTAACTAAAAATAAATAAAGATCTAATACGAGTTTAAGAGAGAAGAAGTTCGGTTTAGTCCAGAAACTTTTTTTTTTTGTGGTTTTCAGTTAGGTTTGGTAATCGGTTAGTTCATGTTTCTAAAAAAGTTACAAACAGTACTAACCGAACCATTCAAAATCCAAACCGAAATAACCAAAAATTTTCAAAATTTATTCAATATTAAACCAAAAATCTAATCAAACTAACCACAAAGCCAAAATCTTCGACAAACAAATTTTTGAAACTGAACCAAATTTTTTCGGTTTAATTCGGTGGAATTTCGACCAACACGGACTAACCATATTTCAAACTAACTGAAGAAACCGAATCCGCATGCCTATCTAAAACCACTAGTAATTTAGGCATTGAGTTAGCACCATGAATTGAATAAGTTGTCTCGGTTATCCTCCTAAAACTATCATGGATATGAGATATTGGCAAATATAATTTGACATCTCAGTTGAGAAGTTGGCCAGATAGTTATCAATATGAGATATTAACAAGTTGAAAAGTTGTCATGCACATGTTTATTATAACAAATCTAACCAGCACAATAGTTAAAAACTTTTCCAAGCGTAAAAGATTTTTTAAAAAAAACAAAATAATACAAATCCAGTCAAAATAACAAGGTTCAACTCAATATTTGCTCTTTTGTATTTTTACCCTAAAAACTTTAAAATCCTCTCAAATCCAATTATAAATCAATTCCATAAACAAATTCTTACTATTGAATAACACTTGATTTTGAAATCCATTTAAAAATCATAGAACCAATAAAAATGGATTTGAATATTAATTTTAAAATCATAGAACCAATAACACTGAATTTAACTTAGATTTCCAAATCCACTAAAATACATAAACCAATAACACCTTTTTAGTGTATTTTTATGGGAAAGTAGTTGTCAATTTAAACGATAATCTATTTTATTCTTTTCTTAAGAATCGTATACCCATTTTTCAGCTGAACAAATAAATTTTAAAATTTCGATTTTGTTTTTTTGAAAAATCAAAATTATAAGAGCTTCCAAGATCGCTTCACGCTTGCATTACAGAAGACAGAAGTCCATGGGCCTAAGAGTAAAAAGACATCAACTTATACAGGCCCAACTACGAGCCTAAAAACAATTGTACAGCTATTAAAATTTATATATATATTAATAATTCTCTCTTTGGGAAAATAGAACAGGCTCCGTCATCTCTCGCTCTAAAATCCCTTGTGCTGCAAATCTCTTTTGTAAATCGACTCGTGCGCGTCAATTGTTTTCTTCCCAAATCTTTTCCCCAAATTTTTACCCGCGAAAATTAGGTTTTCGTGAGATTTTATTTTCTTTTTCAAAAATTTAAAACTCCGAGGGGAAACTCTCAAATCTCCCTCTTCTTTTATTTCTCTCTGTCTGTCTTCTAGGGTTTTCTGTCTCTCTCTTTCGCGTTGAGGATGGATGCGGCGGCTACCGATGTACCGACGAATCTCGAATCCGTCGAAACGAGTCCGGCAATTAAACAAAAGAGAGATGCAGAAGAGAACGGAGACGGAGGAGAGGGAGAGTCTGTACCTCCACCGTCGAAGAAGCCGCGATTCGACGAGGAAGTGAATAGAGTAGCGGAGATTGTGCTCGTCTTATCCGCACTGCGGAGGATCCGAGGAGGGAAAGCCCCGACGGAATTGGAGCTTGAGCTGATGGTCGAAGCTAAATCGAAACTAGTAGACATGTGTCAAGAGTTTTCTCCAAAGGATATCATCGGTAGGGATGCTATCGGAGCTGTGATTGAAGATCTGGGTTTGAACGGCAAGCTTAAAGATCAGAGATTAGGGTTCCGAGCTCCTAAGTTAACCATCTCCGAGAAGCTATCTCTTGGCAAGAGAAAGGTTTGTTCTTTGAATTTGATCCATTGGAATCAAAAGTTGTCTTCTTTATTTTGACTAGCAGTCGTTTGATTTTATCTATCTTGAGGTTTTTTTTTTTTTTTTGTCACTAATGTGTCTATTCAGATGGAAGAAGCGAAGAAGAACACAGTAGTATCCACTACATATACATCTCCAGGTCATTTAACTCCGGGTATGACTATGCTTGTAGAACCCATCTTACTAGTAATAGCCTCACGAGTCAGGAGAATCTTCTGTCATTGTATATGTTCATTTCTTTTTTTTGCAGCAAGTAATGTTTCTACGGGACATCAGTGGGTTAATAGCGACATGAAGGGATCTGCTAGTGCTGTTAATGCCAGTGGAACCCATTTCGTTAAGGATGCATCAGGGTTAAGAATGGAGAGACCACAGTTTAAGCCAGATGCGTATGCGCAGGGACCAGGTAAATTGACCTTACCTACATTGTTCTGTCTGTCCCCTTTTTGTTTTCCTGGATCTATTAAGAGTGGGAAGATATCATCAACGCAAAGAAATTATCTCAAGTTTTGGTTTTGTATGGTTGTTTTTTTGGTCATTTTGTTGATCGGCTATGGTTTTTTAGTATCACAAACTTTATGAAACTCTGCCACTTAACCATTGTTTGGTTTTGATGTTATGTTGTCTCTAAAATCTTACTGGTGTTTTATGCCTTTGCATATCCTCTCTGATTCTGTTTATCGTTTAGGTTTTACGCTCTGAGAATTTGAAATGTCGTTTTAGGTTTACATTTTCTGTCGAAATTGAGTTTCATGTCATTTTTTGGTTGATTGTGGGCAAGTATATTTCTAAACTATTACTTCTTGTAAACCAGCTGTTCCTGCCGTAAATTATTATGGGAATGCTGCATCTTGGTCTGCCCAGCCTCATCCCAGTTCCTCAACCATATCATTTGGAACTCCATCAGAAAGCAAAGTTCATGTTCCGAGTTCTTCAAGAGTCACAGATCCGAGCTTTAGACCATTCATGTCTCAAACTCAACCAGGTGCATTCCCAGGCATGAAAGGAGTGACTTATGGTCAGACCTCTTCACCTTTTGGAAACAACCACCATGCTGAAATCGCTAAGATAATCCACAAGGTTCTGCAACCGCGGGCGAAACAAAACCTCTTGTGGAATCCACCTTCAAGAGAGTATATGAGTAAAGCAATGACATGCCAGATGTGCCAAGGAACCATCAGCGAAGTAGAGACACTGCTGATTTGTGATGCTTGTGAAAAGGGATATCACTTGAAATGCCTACAATCTAACAATATAAAAGGTGTTCCTAAATCTGAATGGCATTGCTCAAGGTGTGTGCAGTTGTACAGTGGCAAGTCTTTTCCTCCTAAATATGGTCGTGTAATGAGAAGCGCCACTACAGCAAAAATGTCTTCTGGTACAGCTGAAGTTCAGTCACCCGCGGACAAGATGGTTGGTAAAATTAATATAAAGGTTAATAAAGAAGCAATGCCACATCCCGAGACAGCAAAACCAACTGTAGATTCAGCTATGGGTCGAACAGTTGAAGCTGAAGGTGCAGCAGCTGTAAGTCAAACAGTTAAAGCTGAAGATGCAGCAGCTATAAGTCAAACGGTTGAAGCTGAAGATGCAACTGCTATGAATCAAACGGTTGAAGCTGAAGATGCATCTATGAATCAAGCAGTTGATACAAATGATGAATCACAAGGTTCTGTAGGAAATGAAGCTGAGTGTGATGATCCTTCAGAACAGGTTCCTCATTCTGAGACTCCCAATCCTCCAAAACAAGAGAGCAAGGAAGATCCAAGCAAAGATGTTATTGAGGTATCTGTTTCTGCGAATTGCCAAGATAAAGACCAGAAGATCACAGTGGAACCATCATCACAGGAGGAGAATTCAGCATCTCAACCAGACAACTCACCATCCCAGCCTCCTCCTCTGCAGCCCAACACAGATCATTCCCAACAAGAGAACATAACCCCAAATGTCGAAAAGGCTTTACAGAAGGATGTCACAGAAAATCCAGAGGAAAGCTGAAGCTGTGAATGGTTGAGACAAAGTTTACAAAGATTGAGCATTCACTATGTCCAGGTAGCCTCTTTATTCTTCTAGTGTACTATAGTAAGTGATCGTAAGTGCAGATACTTTAATCTACCCTTAGGGTTGATTACTAGATCTTTGTTCCATGTGTCAAACTTTCTGAGCTAAACTAGTTATTGATTTAGATATAATTTTGTAATTGAGCTTGAACTTTTTTTAATAAGTACTTTATTTTAGTTTGAACCTACTTTACAATAACATGAACTCTGTGACAATAACAACAAATTGGTGTATTAAACGCACATACAAGTTGATTACAGTGAAGGAAAGAAAGATATTGAAAAAGATTTAGGGCCAAAACATTCTTGATAATCTCATAAAAGAGATTCGAGAAATGCCAATGGTCTTGCCAAGAAGCCAGAGAACTAGAGACAGTTCAAGTCCGAAAATCTCGAAGCATAAATCCATGGCCTGACTGTTTCTGTTGAATATATGCCCTACAAGAGACAGACCTCTCTCTTAAGGACTTGGTAGTGATTCTCTCTGTCTCTTCTGCCAAACTTGCCATGAAACAAGAGATCACCTCTTTTTGATGTTGTTTTCCGCTACCATCTAGTCTTCACTTGCCCAAAAGCTTTCATTTAATACAAGGAAACATTTTTTGAATGAGTCTCTTCAGTCTCTGATCCTTTTCTCTGGCAACAATAATTTGAAGTACCTTGCGCTCCTTGCTTGGAAAGCCTCCATCTATGAATTATGGCGTGAGAAAAACAACCATTAACCCATCGCCGGATTCAATGCAAAGGGATAATGAATTGATCATTAAGAATTTGTATGATTGTATCTGCTTCACGTTAGCAGAACCAAAATCAGGCATCTGATAGAATGATTCTCTGGCTCTCTGGCTTAACATCTCCTTTAGAAACTGACTTATGTGCCGTCTTGTCTTCTGTGAGCTGCTGTGCCTATTCTCATCTGAGTTTAAAGAAGGCTACATTCTCTCTTGACTCGGCTGGTGAAGGGAATGAACGGATAATGATAAAGGAGTTGAAATCTCTGTGTAAGGCTCAACCTTATGTCAGCTTAATTTTAAGAGAAATGCATTTTTAGCTTTGAAATTTTAAGATGAGATGAGCTTTTTTATACGAATATGAAATTTCATTACAATGTTATAAATTTGAGATTACCAAAATATTTTAGAAAGCATACAATTTGTTTCTCTTGTAATATTTATTTAACCATATTTTACAAACCTTCAACATAAGAAGCCATTTAAAGAAAACAGTACAAATCTTGCGAGTTTGTTTTTCAGATTTAAACGGTGTCTGAAATGCAGCAGAAAAAAGTAAATAGGTACATGAATTTGAGCCTTTGAGGGTAACGCCAAACACAATCTAATCTAAAATGAGTCAACACGAAACGCTTCTAATGTCCACCGCATACATTAAATATCGATAATTTATTTAACCCACCAAACTCAACCAAAACGATGGTCTTTATTTACCGAAACCTCATTACGAAAACAAAATGCTTAATAATATTAAAAAAATTCTAAAACCATATACAAAACAAAATTTTAATTTTGAAGTTCCACAACTGTAATTAGAATCAAAAATTTAGCTTTAAAAAGAGTTTCTGAATATTTAGTAAATAAATACTGAATAATTTAGGTCCCATATTTTAAAATTGTACTTACAAAGTTTACAATATTTTGAAATTTTATAATTTCAGTAGGGATATTAGAATAGATAACGTAAGAGATCTAAACATCTTTAAGACTTGCCCAAAAATCTATTAAATCTGATAGAGCCAAAAGCTTAGTAAACAACCGAACTTATTCAAGTTCAATACCATAAAAGTTAATAAACTCACCATATCAGTAATCTAACTTCCAGCTTAATTCATTAAACTAGGATCTCACCGCCCTTCAAAAGGCGGGTATTTTTTTGTTTTGCATTTTTTTTAGAAATTTAGTTTTTCATATTTATGTTTTTCTTTTAATAGATTTATGTTTTTATTTGTAATTATATTTGTGTATTTATTTGTAATCCTATTTAGCAGAAGAAAATGTATTTTGTAAATTTTGACCCAATGTGAATAAAAATTAAGTTACCTTTGAAAACGCATGATTAATTTTTTGACGATAATTTTTTTTTATTTATCCAAATTATAAATTTTATATATAATTAATGTTCATATGAACTAATTTAGTTGATATGTTAGATGAATTAAGATTTTAGGTGAGAGTTTTGACCCACAGAAAACAAAATATTATTCTAATTTAAATATTTATAGAACTGTCATTTTCAGTTTTATTTCACGTTGTTAACGTTTAATTTTTGATTTTATATCTATAAATAGAAGGTGGGAATATATTTTATGTTATCAAATATAATCAGAGTTTAATCCTATTAAATATAATTTTTCAATATTCATAACGTTTAGTTTTGATCCGCTAATTTTCACCTATACAGTTATTGTAAATTTAAAATGATATATTTCTTTACTAAATAACCTATGTTCTTTTAAAAAATCTGATATTTTTAAGAAGGATCAAACAATTTGTATTACTATATTTGTATCAAAGTAGGATAATACATTTACTTAAGTCATGTCACTTAATTTTAGTTTTATGTTTAAAGTTATAAAATTTAAATAAGATAGTTTTTTTTGCTCTTCGTATTAGTAAAAAAATCGGCCAAAACTGAAATAGGATAATTTTTATTGAAAATACATTTACAAATAGGTTTTGTTAGGTATTAAATTACAATATTGAAACTGACATTTATATAAACTCCGATTTATCAAAGGTTGATAGTTAGTAACAAATTGGATGGTTAGTTATTAAGTTTTTGAACTATGCGTTGAAAACAAAGAGCTTTTTGTCAAATAAACAATTATGAATATTTCTATGCATTGGTTGATTTAGTTTATAACAAAATCCCACCTTTTGATGTGTATATGATTTTTCTTATACCCGAAAAGTATATATTTTAGAAGTGATCTATGTATAGAAATATTCCTCATTTGAAATTACTATTTCTAATACACTTAAATGATCTTATGTTTTATGTTTAGAATATATATTGATTAAAATAAAAAATATAGATTAGATTTTATTTGGAGTAATGTAAATGAAACAAATATACTGAAAACAGAAAAAAATCTTAAGATTAATATTTGATGTATAACGCATACTTGATTTCCTTATATATTAGTTTAATATAGTAAAAGAATCTGTTAAATATTTGTTTATATGTCCAAATTTATTTATTTGTTGTATTGAATATTTCTGATTGTAATTTTAGAACTTAAATATTAATCAAAAACCTGTTTGAATGACTGCTGTTAGTTAGACCTCATTTTCAAAATTCTCACAAAACAAATAGTTGTCTACTTATATTGTATATAAAAATTTGAAGACGATATACCTATATGTAATAAGAGGTAAACCATATATTATAATATTGCAGTTCTAATAATAATCTTTGAAAATTCAAGCCCTCTGTAAAAAACAGAATACGAAAGTGTCCACAATATCTGATATAATTTGTTTAACAATATTGATATTGATATAGCACGTGGATTAATGATAGAAGTCAATCTATTATAATTTCTTGCTCTGATATATCTATCATCTGTTCCTTTAGTATAGGGTTAGTGGGTTCGTTTACAAAAAATAAAATAGGGTTAGTGGGTTACGGTTATATTATTTGCTTACAATTAATATAATTAATATGTATGTCTATTTATATAAAAATAAATAGTTGGACATAACCTTTATCAATAGGTCATGTTACTGTTTTAATAAGATAGATGTGTAAACTTTAAACAACCATAATTGTAAAGAAGCCACCCAGATCTTCATAAACCATCTCCATGCAAGATCTGAACTTAGGTTCAGTAGAATCAAAGCCAAACACGTTCTTTTGTTGTGTGTTTTTTTTCGTAACACACGTTCTTTTGTAGTTAAAACTGTAGAGCTAACGAAGTTAAAGACAAGAAACCAAATTTAAGGAAAGATTCTAGATTTTGATTATTTAGAATCATCATCAGTTTCAAATGTATACTAGATTTTGATCCGTACTTTTAAAGCGCAGAATTATTTTTTGTTGATAATTTTCTTTAACGCTGATTTATTATGATATTTATAATTATGATATGAGAAAGATTACATAGACGATTCGACAACCGACAATACTACCTGCCTTATGAGATCTACGCCTAACGGCATCACGTGAGCCATCCTATGAAGATCCACGCCTGACCATATTAACTTGCACCATGTTGTAGATCTTTTGTAAGTCTTTCTTCTGTAATCTGCATAATTGTTTAATAAACCGCTTTCTCCGAGACTTAAAACCTGGATTTCCTATAATCTTGCAATTGTGTAGTTTGGGGTTCAAACCCCGGAGCTGAGTGTAGAAGCCTTTAAACTTTAACCAGTAGACTACGGTGTTTCTATAAATTTATCAACCCATTTATTTGTTCATTAATATGTTTAGGTATGGATGTTTGGTTTTTGGTTCGGTACCACTTTCTTTTTTTGGTCCCACTATAGTTGTGGTTCTCAGATTTCTCTAGTTAAAGAAATATAAGAACCTTCAACTATTTATCAATTTGTGTTTTGTTTCATTATGGTTATTTTGGTTGTCTGTTTGGTTCAAATAACAATATCAAGAACCAATAAAATTTCAAATTCAATTTGGCTTTTGTCCGATTCTTGTTTTTTTTTGATAATTTTGAATAATTTAGGTAAACATGATTTTTTAGGAACTTTTTGGACAAAATATTGGATAATTCGGATAAATGTAAATATGTAAGACGAAAAATATTCGAGTGATTTGGTCCTATCGAGAAAAAAGAATAATGTCAAATATTTTTGATAAAAGTAATAGGGTAGGTAATCCAGGTTTATTTGGCTAATTTATTTATAAGTAGTATTTTAGAATATTTGATAATTTTAAAATCAAATATAATTAATATTTTAGGTATATAAAGGGTATTATGGATATTCGGGTTACCTATTCGATTATCGGTTTGGCTCCGATTTGGTTTAAGTTGTTTTTTTCTATTCCACAGATATAGGAAGCAATCTGATATTTGTGAACATTGATTCGGTTTTGGTTTGTTTTCGTTGTTTTGTTTCTGTTCAGTTTTGGTTGTTTTTTATATGTCGAAGCTTAAAACTTTTTTAACAAGCTGTTTGATATTTAGTATAACTTATTTTTAATGATAAATTTTTATCAATAAAATAGTAAGACTATTATGCTATTAAAGGTTGCAAATATCCACTTAATAATTATATTATATTTTGATGTTTATAACTATGAACTTTTAAATTATATTTCACTGCTAATATACAAATCAATACTGTCAATATATTAAAATATATAATATACTTTTATACACTGGAAATAGTTTGTAAATAGTGAGATTTTTAAAAGATATTTGTAAAGTTGTTACATATTTGTTGAGTTTATATAATCTCTGTTAAAAAAAATATTTGAGTTTTAATATTAAAGGTATCAATTTAGATCTGCTCCGACTTATTTTCAAAATACTAAATTTATATGAAAAATGTTTAAATTTTGGCACAAAATCTGACATAAAGTATATTTTCAAAATTTATATTTGCTCCTATTTATTTTCGGACTAAACTGAATATGTTAAATTTTAGTCTACATAGACTATAGTTGAGTACTACATATTTAAAAATAAGAGGATTATAAATCATGATTCATAGTAAATGTTGAATTGTATGTGGGGATCAAATGATTTTCTTGGTCGATGGGGCCAATTATTAGGGGTGGGATGGATTCGGATATCAGGGAAATTTGGGGTATCCGGATCCGGATTTGGATTCGCCGGATCCGTGGATTTAGTATTCGGATTCAGATTCGGGGCTTCCGGATATCGAATTCGGATATCCGTCTAGTTATCATACTATCCGCGGATATCCGGATCCGGATTCGTAAAAATAATTAATAAAATAAAAAAAATATTTATTAAAAATATTAAAATTCTAAATTAATACATAAACTAAATATTTATACAAGATATATAAATATAAATATGAATATAATATTTTAAAAATTAAAATATAGTATTATAAAATTAATTTTATGAATAAATATTAATATATCAAATATAAGTATTGATAAATTAAAAAATTAATATATTTTAAAAGTACGGATCCGGATCCGGATATCCGGACCTAAAAATTAAGATAACTGGATCCAGATTCTGTTTTGACGGATCCTTAATTTTACTATCCGGATTCGGATCCGGACGCTCCGGATATCCTATTTTAGGAACGGATCTGGAGCGGATCTCGGATAGAATCCGGATCCCGGATAATAAGTCTCAGGCCTACCAATTATATTATAAACATACAGTTATGAATAAAATAAATTAAAGTGATAACATGTTTGATGATATATGTATTGGTAATATATGATTTAACAAATTATAGTTTAATTGTATTGAAACTTCTCACTAGAAAGAGTTTTCCAGAAAATAGTTGCCGTTCGGTGGACGGTAGCTTTCGCCGCCGGTTACCATCTTCCTTTTTTGTTTTTGATGTAAATACTTTGATCTATATGATCGATCTTGCTCTTCGCTTGGCGAATCTCTCCTTTCGCGGTGGCGAACCTCTCCTTTCGCAGTGGCGACTTTTGTTTGTGACGGTTTCAATCTGGATCGGAGCAAAGCTTTATGGCTTTTCTTTTGTTCTCTGATGAAGATTGAATTAAAATAAAGTTCCGGTCTTGTAGATCGGATATACACTTTGTTCTCTCTGCGCTAGGTCATACAAAATCCCGAATGTTGGCGTTTGGTTTATCTTCTTTAAAGGTTAAGCTTAGAACCCTTTCTTTAGGAAATCAGTCTTAACCCGTTATACTTTGCCGGTAAAAATGGCTAAAGGGTTGAGCTTTCTAATAAGAAAAGGGGATGAAGATGATGGACTAAACTCAATTACTTCAAAGGAGGTTCAGTAGAGTTTGGCGTTCTGATGAGTGGTCCAACAAAGGATCTACTTTGGGCTTTGATTGAGTAGTCCCTGTGTTATGAACCGGAGATGTAAGATTTACAAAGCATCAACATCGGCGGAAGGCGTAAGGAGATTAGTAGTGAGTGCAAATTAAAAAAGATGGAAGTGTTGCAGGAACGTTGAAGACTTGGTCGGCGAGTTCAGCCTGAAACTTGACTGGCGGTGGAGCAAAAGCTTTTCCGATCTGCATGCTTCCTTTTTAACACATGGATTGTGGTTAAGTTTTTGTATGACATGTATTTTTCTTGTGTCCATTTGTTTGTGAATTAATTTGTACTCCTACTTCAGATAAGCTTTAATGGAAAGCTATGTTGAAGACTTGGTCGGCGAGTTCAGCCTGAAACTTGACTGGCGGTGGAGCAAAAGCTTTTCCGATCTGCATGCTTCCTTTTTAACACATGGATAGTGGTTAAGTTTTTGTATGACATGTATATTTTTGTGTCCATTTGTTTGTAAATTAATTTGTACTCCTACTTCAGATAAGCTTTAATGAAAAGCTATGTTGAAGACTTGGTCGGCGAGTTCAGCCTGAAACTTGACTGGCGGTGGAGCAAAAGCTTTTCCGATCTGCATGCTTCCTTTTTAACACATGGATTGTGGTTAAGTTTTTGTATGACATGTATTTTTCTCATGTCCATTTGTTTGTAAATTAATTTGTACTCCTACTTCAGATAAGCTCTAATGAAAAGCTATGTTGACAAAAAAAAATAGTTTAATTGTATTTATATGTGTTAACTCGAGAACTATGTTCATGGTCTGTTTTTTTTTTTAAATACATACGGTCATTAAGAACAAAATGAAAATGATAGTTTACATTTACGTTTTGTGAGTTCCAATATTGTGACGTACGAATCTTGGTTTACTAAGTTCGATAGGTTACTTTGTAGACTTGTTTAAGTTTAAATTATTGAGTGAAACTGTTTTAATTAAATTATAGTAATATATATTTAAAGTAATTGTTTTATTCTATAATTAAAATTTAAATGCAGTGGCATTTTTGTGAATACTTGCAAAACAGAAGAACATTATATGATGCCATGAAGAACATAAAATTTGGTACAAAATCATAATTTTGTATATTCGAGTTTTTAATAGTATAGATGTTAAAAATGGGCTTGATCTTTTTCAAGAAAGAGGTTTTTTCTTAAAAAGAAAGAATCCAGATCTATCTAATTTTCACTTACAGTTGACTAACAAACACAGATCCTTCTCTCTTCATCTTCATCTTGATTTGAAGATTTGTAATAATATAATCATATCCACACTCTTACAACATCATTAGACAAGAGATTTGAATTTTTGTTGTGCGTATTGTATATGACTTATCTGACTAATTTATATGTTACATGTTACTTTTATATTCTCTACTTTTATGAGTTCATGACTATTTTGTTAGATCAAGATCGTGATTGTGAAATATGTTTTTTTTTTAAATACATACGGTCATTAAGAACAAAATGAAAATGATAGTTTACATTTACGTTTTGTGAGTTCCAATATTGTGACGTACGAATCTTGGTTTATTAAGTTCGATAGGTTACTTTGTAGACTTGTTTAAGTTTAAATTATTGAGTGAAACTGTTTTAATTAAATTATAGTAATATATATTTAAAGTAATTGTTTTATTCTATAATTAAAATTTAAATGCAGTGGCATTTTTGTGAATACTTGCAAAACAGAAGAACATTATATGATGCCATGAAGAACATAAAATTTGGTACAAAATCATAATTTTGTATATTCGAGTTTTTAATAGTATAGATGTTAAAAATGGGCTTGATCTTTTTCAAGAAAGAGGTTTTTTCTTAAAAAGAAAGAATCCAGATCTATCTAATTTTCACTTACAGTTGACTAACAAACACAGATCCTTCTCTCTTCATCTTCATCTTGATTTGAAGATTTGTAATAATATAATCATATCCACACTCTTACAACATCATTAGACAAGAGATTTGAATTTTTGTTGTGCGTATTGTATATGACTTTTCTGACTAATTTTTGTTGACTTATAATACAGATCGATCTCCAATTTTTGTTGTGCGTGTTGTATATGACTTATCTGACTAATTTATATGTTACATGTTACTTTTATATTCTCTACTTTTTATGAGTTCATGACTATTTTTGTTAGATCAAGATCGTGATTGTGAAATATGTTTTTTTGGTTTTGTGGATTAATCCAAAGAATAATTGGAAAAAAATGAGGAGTATTGTGGGAAAGAACAAAAAATATTTGGGAAAATTGTTTTTCCGAACCAAAAAAATAGTATCTATGTCCCTATTTGTACAATTTTTTTTAATACCCTTCACTTTTTTTGAAAATAAATTAAATAAATAGTTTTACAAACAAATAAAAGTTGGAAAAATAATAACTAGTGATGAAATACCTATATCAAGT